>CM039626.1:24158565-25358565 GCA_022457165.1 Juglans mandshurica
TTGCATGAATACTATTACTCATCTATACTGTCACATGTTTCACTAGAGAGCGCGTTGGCGGATCACCTAGGGATGAAGTTGGGAAATGCACATATTGCTAGTGATACGCTTAAGGGAATTCTCTTGAGCGTTTTTGCTGAAGATCAGGAGATCAGGAGAGCCATCAGGGATGATCTCAGAGCTGTAAGAGAACGAGACCCGGCCTGCCTCGGTTATGCGCATTGCTTATTGAATTTTAAAGGTTTTCTTGCATGCCAAGTGCATAGGGCGGCACATAAACTGTGGTCAAAAGGTAGGAAAGCCATGGCAGTTCTGCTTCAGAGTCGGACATCCGAGGTTTTTACGGTGGATATTCATCCTGGAGCTAGAATTGGTGGGGGGGTGTTACTTGATCATGCCACAGGAATTGTGATTGGAGAGACAGCAATCATAGGAGACAATGTTACAATTCTGCATAATGTGACATTAGGTGGGACAGGGAAACTTTCCGGGGACAGGCATCCTAAGATAGGCGATGGGGTTTTCATTGGTGCAGGAGCTAAAGTTTTGGGTAACATAGTAATTGGAGAGGGTGCTAAAATTGGAGCAGGGGCAGTGGTTCTAAAGGATGTGCCTCCTAAGGCTACTAGTGTTGGAAACCCAGCTAGATTGATTGGAGGGAAACAGAAACCCATTAAGCTCCATCACTTCTTGGAGGATTCGGTTTTCTGAGATATTATTGTTGAAAGCCTCTTTCACTTTGTTGGTGTAGACTACCTCCATGACACTCTGTTTGAAGATGGCTGTTAATATTAGAGGGATTGAGTTAATAATGTCTTGTAATGGATACTTTTTTGTCTTAAATCATGTGGTGATGTCTACTTTCCAAAATAATAGACGAGAAACTTACAAAGAAGAGTGATAACTTATCACTCTTCCTCGAATGTGTTTCTCAAGTTTTGAGTATATATTAAAACAATGAGGATCCCAATGTCATATGCACTACTATCTTTTCTTTTCTGTTTTGGGTTTAATCATCACTTGTTTGAGAGGTTAAGTTGGTCGAAATAGGTGAATTCAATTGTTTAATTTATATTCTAACACAGTATGCAGAATATTTAATTGAACAAGGGGTAGAGTGTATCTACACATTAAATCACCACTTATTCTAAAAATTTCAGTTAATGGGAATATGTGAATCTGATTATTTAACTTATATTCTAACATTTATTAGTATATTTTATTTTCTCAAGGTTCCAGTGACTTTCAAAGCTGTTGCCTTCTAGCTTTTGATAAACTGCTAATAACAGCAGTTGAAGTTCAAAATTTATCAAAGAACCATTTAGAACAGTCACTGGTTTCTCTTCTGTATTTGATTGGGCTCCACTATTTCTATGCTTTCATCAGTTTGCTTCTTGTCCTCTCTTTGGTTTACCAGTTAGAGGGTGTGCAGAAGATCTATAGTTCATAAATTGCCCCCCAGGCTATGGAGGTTGCCACCAATAGGAAACTTGCACAATTTCATAGGCTCACTACTGCTTTCTGCTCTTTAAGTACTTGCAAGGAAATATGGACCCCTCATGCACATACAAGATACAAGAAGGTGAACTTTCTGCAGCTGTTATATCATCCCCTACGATGGCCACAAAGGTCATGAAGACCCATGATCCTACCGTTGTGCAGAGACCAGAACGTTTTGCCCCTAAAGTTGTGACCTATGATGGAACAAACATTGCCTTTTCTCCATGTGGTGATTACTGGAGGCAAATGCAAAAAATATGTACATTGGGGCTCCTGATTGCAAAGATGGTCTAGTACTCTTCTGTTTAAGAAAAAGAGGTCTGTAATCTTGCAAATCTTCGGGATCATCAATCCACCCTACTGAAAAATTTTCCTCTTTTCTGAGTGCCATTATTTCTTGGGTATTGAACGGCAACAAATGCAAAGATCAAGAGACCTTAATATTGTTGACAAATGAAGTAAAATTCTATGACAGGAGTTTTTGATTATTCCCTTCACTCGTATTTCTCCACATGATTAACTGGTTGACAGATTGATTAGAGGAGGTTTTAATCGAAACTGACAAGATCTTTAGAAGACATCATCAATGATCACCGAGAGAAGCAGACAAGTGCAAAGACTGGCAAGGGTGAACCAATGGATGAAGATCTCGTTGATGTATTTTTAGGCTTTTGGCAGTGGGGTAACCATGAGTTCACCATTACAACCAACAACATCGAAGCTGTCATTTGGATTTGTATTTCTTCTCCAAATCAAATTTTAAGTAAAAAGAACTAGATCTCAGTTACTTGGCATTACAACCAACTTCGGGTATATCCCTTTTAAGGTAGAAAGGAGGATGCGTCCAAGAACGTTGATAGGTCTAGCCAATGTTCCGCTTCCCCTTTCTTGATCTCTCACTACAAATACCATTTCAACTCGCAACTCCTAGACAGAAACAAAGCCAGAGAATCTTGACATGACTCATGAAGCCGTTGGTGCAACTGTAGGAAGGAAGAACAACTTGTAGATAGCTACTCTTTGAAGTCCTTCAATTGCCTTGGTGACACAGTTATATAAAGATTGCATAGGTGAAGGAAATATCATAGCAGAGAATCAATTTAGATCCCCCTAGATTCTCACCTCTCTCTGTGAATATATATTTTCCAAAAAGCCTCTTCTGGCAGTACAATATCTTCCTTCACATGCAGGGTACATACTAAAGCTATTTGAGAAGAACAAAGTGTTATTATTTCTTTCAGTTCAGAAGATATTACTATTGGCTTGATCTTGGCAACACCAGAACTGGCATAGATATTAGACTGCAAGTTTAATTTTGACATATTAAACTTTATCAAATTGCAAGTAGTCACAACACTAACAGGAAATTGCTCTATTCTATACAATCCATTTGTTTGATTAATTATGTGATGGTGACTAATCATCTACTTATGCATAACTCAATAAAACATCACCAGTGGGAGATAAGATGAGAGATATAATAGATCATGTTTCTCTCAGTTGCATTAATATCCTGCAAAAGTGTCATAAATACCTGCATTCTCAACGTTCTAATTAACACCCTTGGAGCATTTTTTTTTTAAAGGTAGAACAAACTTTATTTATTCCTAACGAGACATTACAACTTTGACCTGAGACATACAGAATACAAGCCAACTACTGCTTTTAAAGTTTCCAATGCACAAATTTCTTTGCGGCTAATATGGTTTAGTCCATTGATGTAACTCTCTACAGACAAACCGTCTGAGAGATATTACTCTGTACTAAGACAGATTTAACAAACCTCACATTATGTCCTAAGAAAGAATTAAACAACCCCACACTTTGTCTAAGACGGAGTAGAGGACACATTCTATGCACAAAATTCAAGAGACTGTGTATATATATATATATATTAACCTAAAATAAAGGAAATAACAAAAAAACATAAAAGATACATGAGAAAATAGTGAATTATAGCTTGAAAAGCTGTAAATCTGCATCTTCAACCTTGGAGAAAATAAAAAATGCAAACATCGAGATTGTGGTGGCGCGAAAGGAACACACACCATCCTGAAAGTACGACGGAACGTCAGGTCTAAAGAATCGATGGTCCTAGTCCCAAAAAAGCCGTACGTGGCGGCCATAAAGCTCCTTGGCGCATGAATGTCACGCGCACACTTTGGGCTGCTTGTGTGACTCACGCGTCGCTTCGTTCAATGAGATTCTTTGTCCGTCTGAAGGATCGACACCTTGGAAATCTTGCGATGGGGCGCGTGGTGGTCGCTTGGTTTCGGAGAATAACAGATCTGCATTTCGCCCTACTGTAAAAAAAAAAATAAAACAAAACTAGAAAAATAAAATAAAAACTAGAGGGATGAGGGAGGAAGGGAGGAGGGAGGAGGGAGGGAGGAACCAAAGCTCCGACCCCCCTCCTCAGGTTTGAGTTTTTTGAGGGGGGAAGGGATTGGGGCCGGTTGTGTAGAGAGAAAAAGGAGAGAGCGAGAGGGCTTTTTTCCTTATTTTACCCTAAAAGAATCATTTTACAAACATTCATGAGCACTATTGCATTATTGAAGACCAGGGTTGAATGCGAGCTATTTGGTTTTGGTTTTTCTTGTTGGCTCTGCATCTCCAGGACCAGTGAGAGCATCCTCATTGGCTTGACCAAAGTTGAAGGATGACTAAAATTTAGATAATCTATGCCAAAAAGATCCCACATTGGATTGAACATCTTTAAAATAATTTGGATTTCAGCTACAATGCTTCACCAAATATAGCTAACTACAGTTGCTTCATCAAATATTAAAATACTAATTTATCACTTCAAGCAAATAAATTAGAATATAATTAACATTTAACATTTAACATTTAGAATATAATTATTATTAACATTTAATTGGTAGAAGTACAAAATATGATAAAAATAAATAAATTATTAAATTAATAATATTTTATTATTATATAGTGAGTAAATAGATAATCCAATATAGAGATTGAATTTAAATGGAATATGCAAATGTAAATTCATGTGATATTAGCTAAAGTTTGAAGATGCATTTAGCCAATCCAATGAGAAGGCTCATAATTGATCTTCACTGGATGGTTTTGGAATAATTTATATTTTTCTCCAAATTAGCTATGAGTTTATGTCTAGTAAGAGGATTGGCTTAGCCCAATGATATTAGCTAAAATTTAGCCAATTACACTTAAAATCTTCCTACATTGGATTAGACATTGTTATTTTAGTTTGATGATGAGCTATAGTAACTCAACAAACATTTACAGTAACATAGCCATCCTTTATTTTATCTTATTTTCTCTCACCAAAAAACTCCTCCCACCCGCGAATCATCCCTCTTTCTCAATCATGCGTCCATCACAACTCATTCTGGTTCTCCAAATTTATCTCATCGTCACGAGACAACTTTAAAGTACCTACATATTATATAGTAGGTATACTAATTTTGAATACGTTTATTTTTAAGTTTTATATTGGTAATATTTGCTGACATGGCCTTTCTAAAATATTTGCTCTGCTAGGGTTAGATTGAGCACCGCTATGGCTGCTGCCTGAGGCCCTTCCGGGTCTTCATTGTCGACTAGGAGAACTCAGTCCTTTGTTGATATGGTTGTGCAGTCACCGCAACCACTTCTTGTGGTTCACGTCCCGTTTCAGCCTGCTAAAATAATTGATGGTGAATATTGTATAATCTTCTCTAAGGAAGAGGTTGATCAGTCAGCCATGCCTTTCAAGTATTCTATGGTCCTGAAATTCCTAAGGAAGTGTCCTACGTTAGATGTCATTCGTTCTTTCATTAGGAGTCACTGGGGGCTAGAGTTCCAACCTCTGGTATCGGCAATGCGTAGGCCTTGCAATGTTTTCGTTCTTCTATCGAATGAAGCGGGTATTTTGAAGGCTTTATCGAGGGAAGTCACAGACATAGAAGGGGTACTGTATCAAGGCTTTCACTAGACTCCAAGCTTTGATGAAGACAAAGAACCCTCTCTGGTTCCGATGTGGGTTGTACTCTCAGGGCGACCTCCTAATTTCTATCATGAGTCATTCCTGGAAACGATTACAGGCCCTATTGGTATGTTCTTGCGGAGGGATAATTAGACCAGATGTACAACGTGAACTGATGGGGCTCGGGTGTGTCTTGAGATGGATGCAGCAAAAAAACCAGTACTTGGGATCTGGATTGGCATTCCGCATCAGGCAACTAGTTTATATATTGAGATTGACTATGAGAATCTGCTTGCTTTTTGCACTAGATGTAATAACCAAGGGCACAATTTAAAAACTTGTCGCTGGAAGGATGGTGGAAAGAAGGTGTCGGATCGGAAACAAGAAGAGGGTGAGGAAAGGAAGGATTGGGTGCCAAAAAAAATGCAGATGCATCATGTGGATGACACTGGCTGGAGGTCTCTGGTGTTATATATTCAGGACTCATTAACGGTACAAGAGCCTGTTTAGGCGATTCTAGAAATTGGAGGACCAAGTAACGAAGGTATAATGGAGTATCAGGTTAAGGAGGGCGAGGTGGAGGATGATAAAAGGGATGAATAGGTGGCTGTGGGTGGCGTTGAGTCTGGGAACTTGGTCAGCGTTGAGGCTGAGCATGTGGTGTGCGGTGTTTCTGAGAATGGGATTTGAGATGAGGTTGAGAATGTGAAGACGGCTGATGTGGAGGTTGGTGATAGAAATATGGAGAAGCTGGTAGGTCCTTTGCTAGTGGATTCTATGGTGAACGAGGAGGTATGGTTGGTGCTAGAGCAAGTACAGCATTTTGTTGCTGAAGTGCCGGAACTCATGAGTCATGTAGTTATTGATACTGCGAGACAATCAGGGAACGAGGTGAGGGATAACATGGCTGAGGTGCAACTGCCTGAGCAGGAGGACCTGGATGTTGCGGATTCACATGTGACAGTGCTACTTGGGGAGTGGGCTTCAGACCCTGAAAGTGATTCTGTGGACCATTTGAGCAAAGCAAAGGATTGTCCTTCTGACTATGATTATCCGAAGAAACAAAATGTTGTCAAAGGTGGGAGATTTCTCAGAAGCTCGTCTCGAGTTCCTAGCAAACCCGCTCGGTTAAATTTATGATGTGTAAGTCGCTTTTTGGAATATATGTGGTTTGCGATCGTCACAGAAGCGATTGTGTAAATTGGTAAGGAAGTTGCATCTAAATTTTCTTATGGTGGCTGAACCGTTTGTGAATGAGGAAAAAATGGAGGTGTTAAAAAGTTACTTGAAGTTTGAGGCATGTTATTCGAATCAGTAAGTTGGAGGAAAGCTATGGTTGTTTTTTTTTTTTGTGCGCAGGGGGGGATTTACAGGTAACAGTACTGAATTCGAGTGCCCAACATGTTACAGTTTCTATTTTATTTGACTCTCGTCCGATTGTTGTCTCAGTGGTCTATGCTAAGTGTAACCATTTGGAACGTAGAGAGTTGTGGAGTCTGCTCCAACGAGATTCGCCGACAGATGAGCCATGGGGATTTTAACATTATTCGTAAGGATGCGGAGCGATGTGGTGGTTGACCTCGGTTACGGGTGGCTATGGACGATTTTAATGACTTTATTGATTCTTGTGGTTTGACTGAGATGAAGTCAGTTGGGAGTAAATTTTCTTGGTGCAATGGTCAGCAAGGGATGGCTCGAAGCTGGTCGAAGCTTGATCGCTGTTTGTTAAACCTAGTGGCTGCCAATCTGTTGTCTGAGGCGTTCGTGAAATATCTTCCCCGCACTACTTCGGATCAAGCTCCAATGTCCTTCATGCTGAAGCCTCCCGTTTCTCGGTATGGTCCTTCCTCCTTTAAATTCAAACAAACGTGGGTATTCCATGAGAATTTTAAAGATGTTGTTCAGGCGGTTTGGCAAGAGCGGTCTGGGGATTTGGGTATTTTTGGTTTAGCAGGAAAATTAAAAAAGCTGAAGCCGATACTTAAAAGAATGGAATCTTCGAGTTTTTGGGCACACTGAGGATAATATTCAGAGATTGGAAATTCAAATTGAACGACTGGAAGGTAGTCTTCAGTCATGCTTTTCAGAAGAAGTTGAGTTGGCTTTATTGCTTGCAAAGGATGAATTATCGATGTGGTTACAATGAGAAGAAACTAGATTGTCGTAACAGGTGAAGCTTCGTTGGATGGAAAAAGGGGAGGCATCGGCTCAGTTCTTTAAGTCGTATGCGTCATTCTCGAAGCCTTTAGTGTAGGAGATGCACTTGCGGGATGGCTCTCGCTTGGATACTCCTGAAGCTATCCATTCTGGTGCGGTGGATTTTTTTTGCTCGTTTCTTAGTGCCCGACCACGTAGGGACCTTCCGGATCTATCTTTGTATGTGGAGAATACAGTTTTGGAGGAGGAAAACAATGGTCTTATATAGCTCCATTCAATCCAAGAGGTGAAAGATGCTATGTTCTCAATCCCGACAGATAGTAGTCCGGGTCCGGATGGATTTGGATCTGGATTCTATAGATTGTGTTGGGATATCGTTGAAGTTGATGTGGTGGAAGCGGTAAGAGATCTTTTTCGTGGGATTCCCTTGCCGTGGTTTCATTCGGATTCTTACATTGTTCTTATCCCGAAAGTGCAACAACCTACTGGTTTTGATAAATTTCGTCCGATAAGCTTATGTTTGGTAGTTTACAAGGTTTTCTCAAAAATTCTGGTTCGCAGGTTGTCACCTATTTTGAGTAAAATTGTCTCTCCAAAACAAGGTGCCTTCTTACCTGGTAGAAGTATTTATGAGAATATTGCTCTGGCTCAATAAATGGTTCATATGATTAGTAAACAGGTTTGTGGTGGCAATGTTTTTATTAAAGTGGATATGGAAAAGAAGTATGATAGCATTGACTGGGAATTTCTTCTACACATCATGATTGCTTTTGGGTTTTCTCGGCGTGTCTGTGAGCGTATGGTTCCCTATTTATTCATTTTGGCGGAAGAAATTCTTTCTCAGTTGTTGAAGCATAACTTTGCAGCAGGTAAAATTGTTCCTTTTTCACATCCGCGTGGTGCACCACTAATTTCACATCTATTATATGCTGATGATGTTATTGTATTTGCCAATGATGGACGATCCTCACTCAAAGCGATCATGAACATTTTTGCACTATATGCAGATTGGTCAGGTCAGAAGGTGAGCAAAGAGAAGTCTTCGATATTTTTCTATAAGCGTATTCCTGTTGCTGTGAGACGGTATTCCTTGCTCCTAACGTCTTTCACGGAAGGTCTGTTTTCTGTGAAATATCTGGGGGCCCCTCTTATTGCTGGTTGTTTAAAGGTAACACATTTTGATGATTTATTGAGCCAAATTAGAGGTCGTTTGGGGGGGGGGGTGGAAAATGAATTTGTTGTCAGCTGGTGCTCGGGTTATCTTACTGAAACATGTTGTAACCAGTATTCCAGTATATTTGTTCTCTATGGTTCATGCGCCTAAGGCTATAGTGGGTGCTTTAAATCGGCTAGTGAGCAATTTCTTCTGGGGTTTCTCGGATGGTAAGCCAAAGCGAAAATGGGTCGCGTGGCATAAGATCTATACACCGGTCTAGGAGGGAGGCTTGGGTTTGCAAAAGCTGGAAGAAGTTCAAAGTTCTCTTTTCATGAAGTTTGCATGGAAGTTATTGTCTCAACAATCACTATGGTCTCATTTTTTCAAGGCTAAATATATTAGAGACATGCATGTTACGTTGGTGGACCCAAAAAAAGGCAGTATCTTTTGGTGTTGTGTTCTGTCCATGATACCGAAAGTCCTGAGTCATTCCTCATGGTGGGTTCAGGAGGGGCAGGTCTCATTTTGGCATGACCCTTGGTTGGCATCTAGAGCTCTAGTGAATGCTTGTGAGATCACGGACCAACCTTGTTTGAAGATACGAGATTGTAGGCTCCAAGATGGCTGGTGTAACGCCCCGTCCCCGAGGGTCCGGAGAGTTAACTCATATACCCTGATAATCAACTCTAACAAGGCTAGAGTACTTCCAAATTCAAGAATATATATTTTCCTAAACCTCAAATCAAACGTAAATACTTCAATTAAATAAACCATATAAACTCATCTATCCAATTTTCAATCCAGCAACTCAAATAAAAACAACTCTTCTTCATGTCTCAAATAACAAACTAGAAATAATGAAACATTAACATAAGTCTCCATAAACCGTCTAAATCCATTGAAGCAAACTTAAGAAATATAAATAACTTCCAACATCAACACTAATACCACGAGATACCCAACAACCATTCACTGTTAATCTTCTCCATAAACTCTAATACTGATCATCAGCTGAACCATCAATGTCATCTAAAATATTATGGAGATAAGTGGGTGAGTTATCAACAACTCAGTAAGCAGAGAGCATATACTAGCATGTAAACATGAGCATTTATAACATTTGATAAGCAGAACAAACTATTTACTTTCAGAATGCAGAAACAAAACTTTGTACAAAAGCATTAGAGCGAAATTTCCAGAAAAATAAACTTATTTCAAAAAGAAAATCCGTTGGCATTTATAAACTGAAACATTATAATCGTATCATCGTTTAATATCACATCGGGACAATATCATGTTTAACCCCCGTGGTAGGGTTATAAACGACCATTATACCCATGGCTGGACCATATTCCATGTTTCACCTCCGTGGTAGGGTTATAAACCACCATTATACCCGTGGCTGGGCCATTTTCCATGTTTCACCCCCGTGGTAGGGTTATAAACCACCATTATACCCGTGGCTGGGCCGTATACCATGTTTCACCCCCGTGGTAGGGTTATAAACCACCATTATACCCGTGGCTAGGCCTTAACAGAAACAAACGGATTTCATCGAAAATCCGATTACAACCATATACAGAATCAGAACTTCATGCCAAGATTTTCAGATGATACATCATATCTAAACAAAACACTGAAAGGCTTCAGATCATTTCCCATGTTCGAGATAAACATAAACAAAATATTATCATTTGTTCATAACAAAACTTTTAGAATTTCTTATTCGCTCTTTTACATAGTTCAGAAACAAAGTGCACAAAACTAGCTCATGTCTACACCAGTCATGACAGAAAACACTTTCTCTTATATTGAATTTATGCATATGCAAAGTAAACATCTAAGGTTGTTTTCAGATCATTTCTTTTCAAAAATAAACACGTTTATTTTCAAAGTCAACCTCATTTTATTTCTTTTATGCAAAACTAGTATATGAACCCCGCTTACCTAGACTTCTTAGCTTTTTCAGAATTTTCCTCAAAAAAGTCGAGTCGACTATAAATCGTCACCTATAAAAATAATCACACAATTTCCGTAAGTTTTCAATCAATCACGGATTTCGATATTTAAACTTAAACTTCTAAAATAACCTATTTTAATATCTCAAAACTTAAAACCCTTATAATCCCAAAATATACCATCACTTCTTAAAAATCACCAATATCCACCATGACCAACATCAAACTCAAAACACCAATATTTAAACCCGAAACAGCCAACAAATTTCAAAGCATAAGCCAATCTCACACAAACAATTCCATCATCCAATCCAACCGACCCCCTTACTCCTCGGACTCAGTCCAACACAACCAACAAATTCACAGTAAATATAAATTAGCGCAAAAATACATTTAAATCTCAAAAGTTCTTTGGGAAAAATACTTACAATGCTATAATATAATTTTTGAAAGATCACGGAAGTGCTAGAAACGGCAATGCAGCAACAAAACAGTGCGAAATGCACTGTGGCCGTGGGTCTCAAAAACCCACTTTTGAACAGGTGCAAACGAAGACCCGAGATTGATAGGGTAGGGCTTAGGGATGTCGGTGAAGCTAGTGGTGGTGGTGGTTGGCCGTGGATGGCGGCGATTTAATGCCAAAAAGCTCAAATCAAAGATGGAGATAGATGAGCTTCACCGGTGACAGATCGGAGCCAAGGATGGGTGCACTAGGTTGCTAGGAGGTCGAGGATGAAGTGGTGAAGAGATGATGACCGGAGGTGGTGCAATGGCGGCGCAGCAGCGTAAGGAGGGCTGAGATTGGAGGGGTGAGGTCGCCGGCCGGTGGAGAGCACGATGGGGTGGGCGGTGTCGCTCATGGCGGCGCGACGGCGGGCTGGGTGAGGAACGGTTGAACGGAGAGAGAGAGAGAGAGAGAGAGAGAGAGAGAGAGAGAGAGAGAGAGAGAGAGAGAGAGAGAGAGAGAGAGAGAGAGAGAGAGAGAGAGACGTCCGTGCGGGAAGGGAAACCAGGAGAGAAAAAGAAAAGAAAGAAAGAAAAAAAAAAAAAAGGAAAAGAAAAATAGAGGGAAAAGAAATGAGGTCTAAAACTCACAACTTGGGTCACAAAATTCCAACAAAAAATTATTTCAACACCACAGTTTTAAATAAAATAAATTTAAATACAGTGACTAAATAAAATAAAATAATTAAATCCAACAATACAATAATTTTTAAAACCTACAAACTAATTTAAATTAAGAGAATTTAAATGCATAACAATTATTCATATTAAGGAAACATGTCAAATTTAATTTTCACAAATTAAAAAAAATCATAAAAAAATAAACCCACTAAAATCTGAAAATTTAAAACAAGATAATCAAATTTTAAATTAATAACAAATAATCATTCAATTAAAAAAAATACGGGGTGTTACAACTGGGATGTGGTTTTGTTAAGAAGGTTAGTAGGCGAAAATAAATTAGAAGAGATTTTGGAGTGCCTTGGTGATCCTAAGGAAGGAAAAGATTTACTTATATGGAAACCGAGTATGAGTGGTGAATTCACATCAAAATCGGCTTGGGATTGCATTAGAATTCATGCCCCGAAGATCACTTGGGCTAACTGGATTTGGAATTTGGCGTTGCCCAAGAAGTACTCGGTTACGTTGTGGAGAGCAATGCACTTTGCCCTTAGTGTGGATGAGAGTGTGAAATCTTTGGGAGTTCCGTTGGTCTCTAAGTGTGAATGTTGTGTTCCTAGGAGTGTAGAGGACCAAGATCATGTACTTGCCATAGGGATGGTTGCAACGGAAATGTGGCGTCGTGTGTCCATCTCAGCTTGGTATTCCATATGACCCACAACGATTTAGGAAGGATAAGGTGGAGCTATGGTTTCGACTTGCAAACAGTTCCACTCAAAGAGGTAATTTACTTGGTCTTGTACCTGCCATTCTAACATGGTCTCTTTGGGTTTGGAGGTGCAGAGCCCGTATGGAAGGTAGGGCAAACTCGGTGGAGTCCTTATGGTTGTTGATAAGAGCTGCAATTGCTTGGGTAGGACTACGGCTTTGAGCTGAAAAAAAGTTTAATATCTGGGATGAACAGATTTTGCAGGCCTTGGCAATTCCTATAAAAGTGCCGCATCGAAAACATGTTTGCCTTGTGAATTGGCAAAAGCCAGAGTCGAGTTGGTTTAAATTAAATGTCGATGGAAGTTGCTTGGATAATCCAGGACGTATGGGGACGGGGGGTCTTATTCGGGATGAGTTTGGGCGATTGAAGTTGGCTTTTGCGAAAAGTTTAGATCTGGGAACAAATAATACGGTAGAACTTTTGGCCCTTTATTATGGTTTGAAGCATTGTATGGATTTGGGTTTACAACAAATAGAAGTGGAGATGGATTTGTTTTTAATTGTTAACTAGTTGGAGCGGAAGAGATGTGGTATATGGTATCTCGAAGATTATTGGGAGGAAATTCTACAACTTCTATTGAACCTAAGGTTTAAGATACGGCATGTTTATAGAGAATGTAACGCCGCAACTGATTTTTTAGCTCGGCTGGCTTCTGGGCAACGTTCTGGGACATGGGTATATCTTAATGATGTTCCGCATCAACTTAAAGGAATATTGATGGTGGATAAGCTAGGTTTGCCAGCTATGAGATCTTGAGGTGTTAGTGTTCGGTTTGCCCATTCTTGGTTGGGTGGTTATTATTAGTTTTGTATTGGTTTTGGTTTGTTGTTTGGCTTGAGTTTTAGGATGTCTATACGGTTTTCCTCCGCCACAAGTAAGGGCTTTTAATAAATTGGGAAGGGGTCACTCGTGGATATATGACCTTTGTTTTTTTTCTAACAAAAAAGAAAAAAAATGTATACTAATTTTGACACGGACATTCTACCATCTAAAGATTAATGAGGTAGACGTGACAGGAAGCAATGCAAATGAAAATATTTGTCTCCTCGTCGCTTTAATAAGATTAATACATTAGTAATATTAGATATAATTATTAGTTGTGCAACGCACTCTTTTTATTAAAAAAAAAAAGATTTACCTCAATTTTTTCATGTGAGTCTCATATTTATTTATTTTTTTTAAAAAAATATGTAACACTTGTATATTCTATGATTGCAAAAATCATTTCTCTTAATAGATTAAGTTTTTCATCTCTTTAGTCAACTTAAGCAGATATTTGGATTTGAAGGTCAATGATGATCAGACAGTCTAGAAATGGTGCATGATGGAGATGAAAGAAGAACCTATGCAGGCTGGAAAATTTTTCTAATCGAGGTATTCTATTCTTATATCGGTGTAGAACATAGCATTCACATTACTTAAATAATAAGATTTGATTTATAATATTCAAATTTTAAAAATTTGTTTTACAAATCAAATTAAGTCATATAAACATTTTATTAAGTATACTCTATGCACCGACTTTGCTAATCATAAATATCAAAATAAACAATACAAGAAAACCTTTTAACAAATGCTGAGATGATTAAAATTCTTTAGAATCCAAATCATGTTTTATGAAATCTACGATAAGATTAATACAAAGTAAGTTGACGTGGCCCAACAAAAACAACATAATTCGCTATGAAAATTATATATGTATTAAATAGATTAACATTGGTTCTTGGTCCAATCTCGTATCAAGGCCGGCTGTTAAGATAATATATTCTTCTCTCATCGTCTGGGTCACTGACGACTGCATTGATCTTTGCATAAAACAAAATTAAAAAAAGACAACATTTCACCAGTCGACTCGTGGAGAAATTATAACTTTGGGACTATAGTGAACGAAATTAGAAGAAAAATCGCATCTTTCCCACCTGTCTTCCATTATGCTCCAATATTCATTGCCTCTCATCACAACTTTCCTCGTCCTCCTGCCTTTGATTTGGCTCCTAAAGAGACGCAGAAGATCATCCAAAGTTCAGAAATTGCCCTCGGGACCAAGGAAATTACCACTTATTGGGAACTTGCACAACTTGGCTGGATCCCTACCACACCATGCTCTACGAGAACTGGCTAGAAAATATGGACCGCTCATGCACCTGCAACTGGGTGAAGTATCTGCAGTTGTGGCGTCATCCCCCAGGATAGCCAGAGAGTTCTTAAAGACTCATGACCTCGCCTTGGGGAAGAGGCAAGAAGTTTTTACAACTAAGATTTTGACCTATGATGGCTTAGACGTTGTCTTTTCTCCATTCGGTGATTATTGGAGGCAAATGCGAAAAGTTTGCGTCATGGAACTCCTGAGTGCCAAGAGGGTCCAATCCTTTTCTTCTCTTCGAGAAGATGAGGTTTGTAATCTCATCGAGTCCATCCGCTTATCTTCAGGATCATCGATCAATTTTACAGAAAAGATTTATTCTTTAACAAGTACCATCGTATGCAAGGCCGCTTTTGGTAGCAAATGCAAAGATTCTGATGTATTTATATCGTTGACTAGGGAAGCAATATCCGCAACTGGAGGCTTTGACTAGGCCGATTTCTTTCCTTCACATAAATTTCTTCGTGTGATTACTGGAACGAGAACTAAAGTAGAGGAGATGCATCGGAAGCTTGACAAGATCTTTGAGAACATCATCCATGAGCACAAGGAGAACCAGAAGAGTGCAGCAATTAGCGAGGTTGAACCGGGGCAGGAAGATCTTGTTGACTATCTTTTGCGCCTTCAGCAAAGTAGCGACCTTGAGGTCCCCATTACAGCTAAGAACATAAAGGCTGTCATCTGGGTTAGTGTGTATATCTGCTATCATTTTTTTTTTTTAAGGAAGAGGACCCAATTTTATTAATATTCATCATCTGGAATTACATGTAATCATAAAATTCAAGCCCATTCATCAAAATAAAATATAGAATAACTATTTTTTTTTTTTAAACATGACAATCTAAAATACGGCAAACCCAAATAATCTATTCTCAACAAACCTCTCACCGCCAGCGGCAACTCCATTATGTTATCCCAAGATCTCGGCACCCATACGTGCCAAATAATCCGCCGGGCTATTCCCTTAGCGATAAACATGTTGCACACGATAAACGTTCAGATTTAACATATCCATGATTTCGTCCCAATAATCTTCTACACACCAGAGATTACAACGTGCTCCTTTGATCCAATTAACCACAACTAAAGAATCAAGCTCCAATATCACACGAGATGCTCCCAGTCTTTTAACCTGTCTAAGCCCATGCAATAGACCCATCATTTCTGCATAATTATTCGAACCTGTCCCCACTAAACACCAGTTTTGGAGGCTTCTGCTTCGTCTGTTTAAAAGGGATATTCAAAGCTACCAAAATTTCTTTATCTCTACGGGAAAGACACCGTCCAGCACTTAACTTCTCCCCAATTCGAGCAGCCCAGAACAAAATATATCTCCATACCTTATCAACGGAATCTGCAATGCCTTCCATACGAGCTCTACATCTCCTCATCCATAAACACCAAATGATTATTTCTGGCAACAGGCCAAGCAGCTGACTCGCTTGAGACTTCCGAGATGCTCTACGAAACCAAACTTCCACCATATCCTTACAGCTCCTCCCTTCCACGACCCCCTTTAAAGAAACCTTTGGATACACTATTCATCACCACAGAATACCAAGGCGTTGTGACACATTGTCGAAACAAATTACACACCACCTCAGAGAAACAGAAACCTGCCAGCACATGAAACAAAAACTCTCAATCCACACTATGATAAGCTTTCGCCATATCAATTTTGAGAATAACGTTTCCACCACGCACTTGTATATTGATGCAATGAACCATCTTCTTGGTAAGACTAATATTCTCAACTATACTCCTCCCCTTAATTCTTGAGTATATCTGCTATCATGCTAGAGTTGAATCCTAAGTAATTCTTGGGTTCATTCACACTTGTTGTCATTAACATCTCTCTTTTCTTAAGAACAATCTGTGAATATTTCCAACTTCATTCCAGGACATGTTTGCTGCCGGAACTGATACTTCATCAACCACAGTTGTTTGGGGTATGTCAGAAATGATGAGGAACCCTACAGTTCTGGAGAAGGCACAAGCTGAGATAAGAAAAGCCTTCAGAGGAAAGGAAAAGATCCATGAGAAAGACGTTGGGAATCTAAGTTACTTAAAATTAGTGATTCAAGAAACTCTGAGGTTACACCCACCTCTTCCCGTGTTAATCCCAAGAGAATGCACAGAGCCATGCGAAATTGATGGATATGAGATACCCGTCAAAACTAAAGTCATCATAAATGCATGGGCAATTGCAAGAGATCCTGTATATTGGAATCATGCTGAGAGTTTCGTGCCAGAGAGGTTTGCTGGTAGTTCAACTGATTTCAGAGGGAATAGCTTTGAATATATCCCTTTTGGTGTAGGGAGGAGGATTTGCCCGGGAATATCATTTGGTCTTGCCAATGTTGAACTACCTCTTGCTCAACTGCTGTATCATTTCGATTGGGAACTCCCAGGCAGGACGAAACCAGAGGATCTGGACATGAGTGAAACCGTTGGTGCTGTTGCCGCGAGGAAAAAGCCCTTGTATTTGATTGCAACTGCATTTACTCCTTCACTTGACGAAACTCGTGGCTGACTTCTAGGCTCACTACACGATCTGGAAAATGAAGGAGGTATTATATCACATAATCCATTTATATCGAACTCCCAGGATTTTACCCTTCACCACGTTTAATTAATCGCTGTACAAGAAGTTAAAAGTGTATTCCAGAGAGTATTTTCTTGAAGAATCTTTAGTGTTGATTGCTGGAAAAATTCATCTTTCATGAAGGATTGTAAAAGTGAATAATGTATCTGCATGCCCAGGCAAGGTTTTAATCTTACATCTTTTGAGATTCATGGTAATTGGTTAGCTTCACGTTAGTTCCCAACTCCAAATCTCGCCTGGCCTCCTATTCTGATTGTGTATTAGCAGCGTGCCTCTGTAAAGATCTGACGGCATGAGCAAGTAGTCACAAAACAAACAGGAAAATTGCCCTATGGACCTTTGAATTTGGTTTTCTATACAACAACGTATAGAAGATAATGATCACCAATTAATTATTGGATAAGGCTCAAGATGGTCCCTGGAGTAGTTTTTGGAACACGACTCAATAAGTAGACGTGTCACGTAGTGCAGGACTCAATAATTGTCCACCCAAATATGCACACTGCAAATGAGTTTTTTTCGTTTTTCTTTTAAGTATTTTTTAAATATTGTTAACCATTAAGAAGAAAAATAAAATATATATATATAAATTCACTGCCTTATCCTCGACCAGCCCAGCTCCCTTCTCCGTCGCGTGTCCCCTTCTCACTCGGTGAGTATCGACTCTCCTCTTGTCGCATGGTTTTGATATGGATGTTTGTAATTTCATATTAACAAATGATATTTGCAATTGTGATATCTGTAAATGCCGTCCAATCTCTTTAAAAAAATAAATAAATATGAGATTCATATAAAAAAGAATTAATTTTTTATTAATGGACTCTACACTTTCTCAAAAAGATTATAGGACACTTATTCATTCTATAATTATATGTAACATTACTTTCTTGTGAAAATTTCTTTTGAGAGAAGAATAAAGTCTTTTATCTCACGAAAATCATTTTCATCTTCAATTCGCATTATTTCATTAAACGAATATCTTATATTTAATATTGATGCGCGATTTGGTGCGCAAAATCGTTTACAAAAAGACTTCCCTTACAGAAATCCTTGTTTTTTCAGCCTTCCCAATGAGCCATTCATGTTTATGATTAATTCCCAAACTCCCTTGTCATTAGGATGTTTCCACGTTGGGCCTATTTTTATATTAAACGGGGCCTATTTTTATGTTAAACTTACTTTGTGTGGGCTTTGTGTTAAGTATAATAATTTATATAGAAAATACTTATGGATTCAAATTAGATTATTTTTTTTATAAGTATTCAAATTAGATTATTATGTATTTTACAACTAATTTTGGTAGTAAATAATAAGATTTTAATTTTATTTTAAATACTTTAAATCTAATTTAAGTCTATCTTACTAAACGAGTTTTCGCTGTTTACATTAATTGAATTTTGATATAATTATCTTATTAGGTTGTAAATTGAAATTGTAGATAGGTTATTATAGAATTTAAATAATATTAGCATCTATCAATTTTGGTATATAACAAAATAAATATTAAAGTTATTTCCATAGTATGTATCCATTTAAATGGAGAATTTTAGCACATCTTTTTAGAAATTTACTAACGTTTAGTACTCTGTATAGGTGACAATTGATATTTGTTCGACATGGTTGTGGAAAGTTTAGAGATGTTAAAAAGTCCAAGTAAGCGGGATTCATATGCTAGACTTTGCATAAAAAGAAATGGACTGAAGTTGATTTATGAGAAATATACATGTTTTGTTATGAAAAGAAACTTGAAACAACTTTGGTTATTTGATCTGCATTACTCATGAAATTTGCATAAAACGAGAAAAGTATTTTTTGTCATAACTGGTATAGACATGAGCAAATTTTTTACATTTTGTTTCTAAATTGTACAAAATGAGCGAATATGAAATCTGAAAATTTGTGTAGGGTATGTGAAGATGCTCGAAATACATTTTGAATATGTGAAAATTACCTGAATTTGTTTAGTACTCTGTTATGATATGATGCAGCATCTGAAAACCTTTGGCATGACATTTTGATTTTATTTTTGGTTATGATCCGATATTTCTGATTCTGTTTTTGTGTTGGTATCAACATTTCTGTTTCTGAGGCACCCACTTGGGAAATAAAGTAGTTTTTTTGTGTGGCCTTTCTTGTGTGCACACTCGTGCCTTCGAGAATGATAAGGAGAATATTCACTTCTGTTTCTGCCCGATTCACTTCTAACGTGGATGAGCTTGATCAAAACAAATATTAGAATTATCTCATCATTGTGCGTTATAAAATATTTGGACTAATTCTAACATATTTAAAAATATAAAATTTACAAATACAATAGGGGACGTGCATTTTCCAGAACAAAATCCTAATAATTGTACGGTCTTATTTTATTATAACATAATATTTGGAATTGAAAGTGGCAAGAGTTTTAAATGATTAATAATCCTAATAATTCACAATAATAATGTCACGTCAAAATAAAGACGTTGAAGTAAAACGATTAAATATATAATACATTAGATTTCCCAAATAACATATAATATATTAATCTCAATGCATGACATGAGAACCCCAGTCCCATGCAATGTAGCTGTGGATGGACGATTTGGACTACGACTTCAATAAATAAATAACAAAAACTTTACGTGCAATCATGTATTTTTTGTGCATTCTGATTGGTTGCATTTTGTTAATATAAATAATTATTTTGATTAATTACATTGATAGAATGAACAAAAAATACGTAAATTATTATATAAGATAACTCAATAAATAAAGTTGTCCACCTACGACAAGAGACATCCAGTACCAATACAGTGGTAAATTAATGAAAGTTGCCGACGAAAGTTGATTCGTCGTCGTTTTCAACTAAGTAGTACTAGAAGTAGCTAGTGCTGATCAGTTGGCTTGAAGGAGACATGTTTGGACACTGTTTAAATGGTATTTGTTGAGTTCCGACACTACATGCATGTACAGATCGAGTGGGTCACTCGTGATGTTGCAAGCCAAGTTTAGGAACTATAAAGGTTTTGTGAGTGTCTCTAAATTGGTTGTAATAAACTTTTTCTATAGTGGATTTTAGGTGGTGCCATACACCTAGAGTGGTTTTAGAATTTGAAGAAGTTCTTCAAATGAGTTTCCACTTCGTGACCAAAATCATTGCGTTGATTGTTTGTGTTTATTGATTAACTGTTTGTTTGTCTCTAATTTTTGAAAAAACTATCAAAATTGGAATACACCTATTCACCCCCCTCTAGGTGTAGTGATTGGTAGAACTACTGCTTTTTCAATATTAATTACAAAAATTTTGTGGTATGGATCTAAAAGCTGTTGGGACGATTTGGATTTGAGTTTTTGCTCAAATGATACGATTTATAAAAATTGTGAGAGATATATAAATGAATTGAACTCATATTTATAATTATTTGTACAACTTTTTGAATAATATTAATAAATATATACGTACCCGATATTAATTATTCAATTATTCAATTTTATGAGATTCAACAAATTAACTAGTTTTGCTTCCAATAATTCATATTTTGGAAAATTTCACCAATCTGTTAATACTACCAAAATAATATGAAGTATTTTTCATGCCTGTTAATGTTGCCATGAAAACTAAACAACTTATCATCTAATATCATTTTTGTTCATGTACAATATGTGTGTATATATATATATATATGTATTTTAGTTGTATGTATTTTTAATTTTTAGTTATATATATATATTATTTTTAATCTTATCTTCTTGAAACTTGTTTAAATTTTACCATTTTTAATGCCAAAAGATCTCAAATCATGACTATATCCAATATTGCAGAGCTTGGCCAAACATCGAGGTTTTCGTTTGGACGAACTTGCGGCCTCGGTGGAACCAAAATAATAATAAATAAAAAAACTCATGCTCGACAATGTCTTTGGGCCAAACTAAAACAAAATAAAGAAAAAGAACCGCACACGGACCCACACGAAGAAAAGGAAGAAAAAATATCCAATATCATTGTTTTTTCTTTCTAATATCAATATTTGTTTCACACACTTTAGGCAAAGGCAAAAGCCCCTAGGACTTCATTTTTTCTCTCTCCCCTACTGCGCCGCTGCCCTTTCTTCCTTTTCCTTCTTTCTTTCTTTTTTTTTTTCCTCTGCCTTCTCCTTCGTCGAGCATTGCGAAATGACTGAGAAAAGGGATAAAATATAAAAACTAAATAGTTGTAAGAATGCTTTACCTTACCTATAAAAACAGCAAACGCAATCTTCAGGCCCAGAACATCCATTAAACGTTCACACGCGGGCGGGTACTTGGTCATTGCAAAATCGAGTTCCCTTACGGCCGACCAATAAGTCGACTTCTTCTGCTTCATGATGATAATCATCAATTCCACACCTTCAACCTTCACAAGCCTCTCATTGTTTTCCAACAGCATCAGCAAACAACACAAACAATCGAACAAGTTTTCTAGCATCTCCTCCTCGTCAGAAGTCTTGGGGTCCTTGGACTTGTACATAGTGACCGCCTAAAGCATCACATCCACGTCGTTCATTTGCCCCACTCTTCTGGTTGGCCGTGCTACTCTGCAATAGAATCGCCAATATTTCCGAGGTGTATTGCATGTTGGAATCGAATTCCCTTACCTTGATCCTCCCCAGTAGCACCTTGTTGTAGATGGCGACCATCTCGTCATATCAATTTGGTCGTCGGCGTGAGGGGAACCCCGCTTACATCAAGAAGAACAAACCAACACACATCAAGCGAAAGAACAAAATAAAAAATGGAAGAAAAAAGAAAACAAACCTGGAGAGAGAAGAGGCAGAAACGTATAAGAAGAGAAGATCAGATCTTGGATCATCTGCATGCAAAGCAAAAAAGAAAAAAGAAACCATCTATTTTGTTAAGAAATCTGGAGACCAAAAACCCATTTACAATCCTCAAAACAGTTCGACGATATGAAAACAAAAAACTTAACGATGCAGAAAACAAACCTAAAGCAAGAAGACGCATAGATGAAGATGCAGAGAAGAGAGAGACAGAGAGAAGAATAAGAGAGAAAAATGTTACTTTCAGTGAGAAGAAGAAATAGAAAATGAAGAGGGAAGATAAACAGAAAAGTAGAAAGACTGAGAATACAAACGGACACAAACAATACAAATGGAGATAAACGGGGGCTTAACTGAGACTTAACGGGACACAAGGAAACTACCAATAATAAAAAAAAAAAATATTGTTCACAATTAGATAAGCACTTATTATAATAGAATATATATATATATATATATATATATATATATATATTACATAACTTAATAAAAATCACAAGTGTGAGATAAGATGAGAGATATAATAGATGATATTTCTTTCAGTTGTATTAATGTCCTGCAATAGTGTCATAAATACCTATGCATTCTCAACGTTCTAATTTACCCTAAAAGAATCATTTTACAAACATTCATGAATCATGAGCATTGCTGCATTATTGAAGGCCAGGATTGAATGCGAGCTCTTTGGTTTTGATGAAGACCTCAGATAGTTCCGATGAGCAGAGGGAGTCTGATTGAAGTCCCCATGGTGAATGGTGAGTTCCAAACTTCCAATGTCACACTGTCGACAATTTTTGGTATGCTGCATGAACTTGGATCTACCATTTTCTGTCAAGAAACTTCAAAACAAACAAATTAAATATTTGAAAAGCATATCTACCACCACCACCACCCTTCATTGGAAGCATGAACCGTAAGTAACTGCCTTGCACCACCACTATCCGCCCTCTGTAATCTATCAAGAGCCTATGTTTCACCACACGAAAACAGAGCAAGCACCCCTATTGCTAAAGCTTCTCCATGCCACTGCCACCCTGCACCCCAAGCTACCATTGCACGTCTAGGAGGCCCCTGTTTCGCCTTGTAAAAAATAGAGCACTTCGTTCCCCTTTGGGAGCACCCCTTAAGCCACTGCTCTCTCACGGAAACTTCCACCACTACCTTAGTCCTCAGCCAACCCAGCTCCTTGCTCCTTGCTCCGTTGCGTGTCCCCTTCTCTCTCAGTGAGTATGGACTCTCCTCTTGTCGCATGGTTTTGGTCTGGAGGTTTGTAATTTCAGATTAAGAAATGATATTTGCAATCGTGATATCCACAAGTGCCATACAATTTCTTTAAAGAAATAAATAAATATGAGATTTACATAAAAAAGAATTAATTTTTTATTAATGGAATCCACACTTTCTCAAAAAGATTACAGGACACTTGTTCATTCCATAACTATATTTAGCATTACTCTCATAGAATTCCTTGTTTTCTCAACCTTCAATGAGCCATTCATGTTTATGATTAATTCTCAAAACGCCCTTGTCAATAGGATGTTTCCATGTTGGGCCTATTTTTATATTAAACTTACTTTGTGCGGGCTTTGTGTTAAGTATAAGAATTTATATAGAAAATACTTATGGATTCAAATTAGATTTTTTTTTTTTTTTTTAACATGGGGATGGGGATTCGATCTTTGGTTCTCTTAGTGAGAAACCAAGGTATTGCCAATTGATCCAAAGGATCTTGGCAAGAATTCAAATTAGATTATTAAGTATTTTACAACTAATTTTGGTAGTAAATAATAAGATTTTAATTTTATTTTAAATACTTTAAATCTAATTTAAGTCTATCTTACTAAACAAAGTTTTTGCTGTTTACGTTAATTGAATTTGATATAATTATCTTATTAGGTTGTAAATTGAAAGTGTAGATATGTTATTATAGAATCTAAATAATATTAGCATCTATCAATTTTGGTATATAACAAAATAAATATTAAAGTTATTTCCATAGTATATATCCATTTAAATGGAGAATTTTAGCACATCTTTTTAGAATTTTAGTAACGTTTAGTACTCTGTATAGGTGACGATTGATATTTGTTCGACATGGTTGTGGAAAGTTTAGAGATGTTAAAAAGTCCAAATAAGCGGGATTCATATGCTAGACTTTGCATAAAAAGAAATGGACTAAGGTTGATTTATGAGAAATATACTTGTTTTGTTATGAAAAGAAACTTGAAACAACTTTGGTTATTTGATCTGCATTACTCATGAAATTTGCATAAAACGAGAAAAGTATTTTTTGTCATGACTGGTATAGACATGAGCAAATTTTTTACATTTTGTTTCTAAATTGTACAAAAGGAGTGAATATGAAATCTGAAAATTTGTGCAGGCTATGTGAAGATGCTCGAAATCCATTTTGAATATGTGAAAATTATCTGAATTTGTTTAGTACTCTTTTATGATATGATGCAGCATCTGAAAACCTTTGGCATGACATTTTGATTCTGTTTTTGGTTATGATCTGATATTTCTGATTCTGTTTTTGTGTTGGTACCAACATTTCTGTTTCTGAGGCACCCACTTGGGAAATAAAGTAGTATTTTTCTGTGGCCTTTCTTGTGTGCACACTCGTGCCTTCGAGAATGATAAGGAGAATATTCACATCTGTTTCTGCCCGATTTAGCCACCAAGGATAGCACAACCCTACCACGGAAGTTAAACATGGTCTATGTTCTGATATGATGTCTTTGTTATGTTATGATAATGTTCATCTTGCTTGTTGATTTTGGTGTCTTCACATATTTTCTTACATGTATGTTCATGGTCCAATCTCATTAATTCCCAACGGCTGTGCATGAGATAATATTTCAAATAATCAGACTTTCTAATTAAAAAGCTTCCCTCTTATGCTGTGCATGACATAATTAATATGTTCAAACTGCTGCTAACGTGGATGAGCTTGATCAAAACAAATATTAGAATTATCTCATCATTGTGCGTTATAAAATATTTGGACTAATTCTAACATATTTAAAAATATAAAATTTACAAATACAATAGGGGACGTGCATTTTCCAGAACAAAATCCTAATAATTGTACGGTCTTATTTTATTATAACATAATATTTGGAATTGAAAGTGGCAAGAGTTTTAAATGATTAAAAATCCTAATAATTCACAATAATAATGTCGCTCGTGGAGAAACTATAACTTTGGGACTATAGTGAAATAAATTAGAAGAAAAATCGCATCTTTCCCACCTGTCTTCCATTATGCTCCAATATTCATTGCCTCTCATCACCACCTTCCTCCTCATCCTTCCTTTGATTTGGCTCCTAAAGAGATGCAGAAGATCATCCAAAGTTCAGAAATTGCCCTCAGGACCCAGGAAATTACCACTTATTGGGAACTTGCACAACTTGGCTGGATCCCTACCACACCATGCTCTACGAGAACTGGCTAGAAAATATGGACCGCTCATGCACCTGCAACTGGGTGAAGTATCTGCAGTTGTGGCGACATCCCCCAGGATAGCCAGAGAGTTCTTAAAGACTCATGACCTCGCCTTGGGGAAGAGGCAAGAAGTTTTTACAACTAAGATTTTGACCTATGATGGCTTAGACGTTGTCTTTTCTCCATTCGGTGATTATTGGAGGCAAATGCGAAAAGTTTGCGTCATGGAACTCCTGAGTGCCAAGAGGGTCCAATCCTTTTCTTCTCTTCGAGAAGATGAGGTTTTTAATCTCATCGAGTCCATCCGCTTATCTTCAGGATCACCAATCAATTTTACAGAAAAGATCTATTCTTTAACGAGTACCGTCGTGTGCAAGGCAGCTTTTGGTAGCAAATGCAAAGATCCTGATGAATTTATATCGTTGACTAGGGAATCAATATCCGCAGCAGGGGGCTTTGACTTGGTCGATTTATTTCCTTCACAGAAATTTCTTCGTGTGATTACTGGAACGAGAACTAAAGTAGAGGAGATGCATCGGAAGCTTGACAAGATCTTCGAGAACATCATCCATGAGCACAAGGAGAACCAGAAGAGTGCAGCAATTAGCGAGGTTGAACCGGGGCAGGAAGATCTTGTTGACTATCTTTTGCGCCTTCAGCAAAGTAGCGGCCTTGAGATCCCCGTTACAACTAAGAACATAAAGGCTATCCTCTGGGTAAGTATGTATATCTGCTATCATGCTAGAGTTGAATCCTAAGTAATTCTTGGGTTCATTCATCACACTTGTTGTCATTAACATATTTCTCTTTTCTTAAGAACAATCTGTAAATATTTCCAACTTCATTCCAGGACATGTTTGCTGCCGGAACTGATACTTCATCAACCACAGTTGTTTGGGGTATGTCAGAAATGATGAGGAACCCTACAGTTCTGGAGAAGGCACAAGCTGAGATAAGACAAGCCTTCAGAGGAAAGAAAAAGATCCATGAGAAAGACGTTGGGAATCTAAGTTACTTAAAGTTAGTTATTCAAGAAACTCTGAGGTTACACCCACCTCTTCCCGTGTTAATCCCAAGAGAATGCACAGAGCCATTCGAAATTGATGGATATGAGATACCCGTCAAAACTAAAGTCATCATAAATGCATGGGCAATTGCAAGAGATCCTGTATATTGGAATCATGCTGAGAGTTTCATGCCAGAGAGGTTTGCTGGTAGTTCAACTGATTTCAGAGGGAATAGCTTTGAATATATCCCTTTCGGTGCAGGGAGGAGGATTTGCCCGGGAATATCATTTGGTCTTGCCAATGTTGAACTTCCTCTTGCTCAACTGCTGTATCATTTCGATTGGGAACTCCCAGGCAGGACGAAACCAGAGGATCTGGACATGAGTGAAACCGTTGGTATTGTTGCCGCGAGGAAAAAGCCCTTGTATTTGATTGCAACTGCATTTACTCCTTCGCTTGACGAATCCTGCGGCTGACTTCCAGGCTCACTACACGATCTGGAAAATGAAGGAGGTATTATATCACATAATCCGTTTATATCGGATTTTACCCTTCAGCACGTTAATAATTAATCGCTGTACTAGAAGTTAAAAGTGTATTCCAGATAGTATTTTCTTGAAGAATCTTTAGTGTTGATTGCTGGAAAATTCATCTTTCATGAAGGATTGTAAAAGTGAATCATGTATGATATATGTATCTGCATGCCCAGGCAAGGTTTTAATCTTACGTGATCTTTTGAGATTCATGGTAATTGGTTGCCTTCACGTTAGTTCCCAACTCCAAATCTCGCCTGGCCTCCTATTCTGATTGTTTATTAGCAGCGTGCCTCTGTAAAGATCTGACAGCACTACAAAACAATTATTGGATAAGGCTCAAGAGTCAAGATCATCCCTGGAGCAGTTTTTGGAACACAACTCAATAAGTAGACGACTAGACGTAGTGCAGGACTCCACACTGCAAATGAGTTTTTTTCGTTTTTCTTTAAATGTTTTTTAAATATTGTTAACCAGAAAAATTAAAAAATATATATAAATTCACTCATAATCACTTCTGAAAAAAAATTAGAAAAAATATGAATGGAGATATTTGGTAGACATATTTAGGAATCATAATATATATATATATATATATATATATAAGTCGGGAGCAACGTGCTGCCTAGTTGAGTGAAACAATTTGTTTTTTACAAAAATAATATGGTTTAAAAAAATGATTAATCAATAATTTAATGAATGAAAAAAATTATTTAGCAAATATAGAAATAAAACATATAATAATTAAAGAGAAGGGGGCCATAGATCAATACTGAATAATGCTGCTATTTTCTGAGTTGATCGAGATATAAGAAAAGAAATATCACTTTTACCCCTTATCACATAATATCTTATCATCGTTCATGGAATTATTAGGTCATATATGTATGTTATTTGTTCTAGATAAGTACTCTCCTAACGTGTAGAGACCCTTTTTTTCAATATTTAATTAAATGAAATAAATCTACAGTCAGGATTCAAACTCATGACTATTGCTTTGATATCTCATGTAAAATTTTCACTTATCCTAAAATTTTAATCTAATAAAAAAAATATAGATTTAATTATATATTTATACTATATTATGAACATTTTTTTATAGGTATATTATATTATGAACATATACAAGTAAAAAGCCAATCTCAAATGTATTATAAAATTCAAGAATGAGTAATATATATATATATATATATATATATATATATATATCTTATCTTATCTTATATATAATAAGCGTCGATAAGCAGGCAGGTGTCGAACAATTTTTATTCCGATTTTAACCCTACTTTTTAGTCTATTTTCCATTTCAATCCTACAATTTTTTTCAATTTTATCCCTACTTTTTAATCGATTTTCCATTTCAGTCCTACAATTTTAGTTCACCATTTGCACCGACTGTTTTGTCGTTTAGCTAGCTCACGTCCGAAAAAGAGAGCATGTCATTTTTCTGCCGTTTGTGTCCCTGATAATTTTTTTTCCCATTTCTACCATTGAATTCGTATTTATTTGTCTTTTCTGTCCTTGGAGTTCCTCTTATTTTATTTGATTGATTTTGTAAATTTTTCTTCTACCGTTTTCTACAGCCTTCTCGATTTTTTTTTTTTCTTCTCACGGCTCAGACTGCAAGCGTACGTGGCTACACTTGATAAACGGCATGTATTTACTTTAAGCGGTGCTGGTCATGCATTTTAACATACACGCGGATGTTCATGCATTGTGACATATGTTCTGGATTTATCATTCTGCCGTTTTATTACTTAACTTTTCCACTGCTTTCACATTTGTTAGATTGTATTTTTACTTTATTTCCACCGCTTCTGATTTACTATAAAACCAAGTTTCGTTGTCTGATTTTGGTGTAAAAGTTTGCTGCTTGGTTTTCGGATTTCAGATTACACTCGGTATGCTTCTTTTTTGGTTTTATACTCTATTAATTATGAAATTTCCTTTGCTTTCATAAAATAGTTAATACTTATAGATGTGAAAAAAAATTAATGTATTTTATGATTACATAAACGATTACTTACAGTTTAGCAATGAAAAAAAGATTATTTACTTTATGATTACAGAAACAATTATGTACAGTTTAGCAAAATTATTTCCTCGACTGAGAACAAAATTACTTTCTTATTCATAACATACATATACATAGCATAGAAGACATAAAAAATTAATACTCTAAAATTTAATTTCTTTACATAACATGCATATACATATGAAAACAAATTTAAATATTTTATGATTACAGAAACAATTATTTACAGTTTAGCAAAATTTATTTCTTCAATATCCTACGGTTTTTTTGAAGGATTTACAGACTTGAAGATTAAAATTCTAAAATTTATTTCAAAACTCATTACATGTAATAGGTATGTCAAATATATGTGCGAAAGAAAAAAAAAATTTAAGCGTGAAAAAGGTTGCTATACGTAGATGTTGATCTTTACAAAACAGAACAAAAAAATCAAAAATTTTACAAGCACAGCAGAAAATATATTTAAGATAAAAAAATTTCACGAAATCAGACAAAATTTTCCCACTAATTTCTTCATTTACTTGGAAGCATGGAAAGAAAAAAAAACCAAAAGAAAAGAGTAAAACAACAGCAAAACAGAGGCAGCAACATATACTTGGAGATGAGCGAATGACTCCACTCATATCTGAAGACGAAAAAATACCCAAAAAAAAATCTCAGTCGGATCTATTTTAGATCTATGGAGGCAAACCAAAAAAAAGAAAAAAAATCCAGTCAGATCTGAACACGAGATCTTCAAATATGCGAAGATCAGTTCAAAGCGAAGATCAGTTCAAATGTATAGAGAAAAAAATCCAGACATGAACCAACTTCAAATAAAAAACCCAAAAGCATTCGGGAAAAAAATAAAACCTGCGCACCATGTCTTCACGAAATTCCTATTGTCGCTTCGAGCCTTGCGTTCAAGTGGAAATCCGAAACAGGTTCATGAAATATATTCCACTGGCATGCAAGAAGAAAAAAATTACAACAAAAAAAGGGAAATAAAAAAGGATCCACATTCGGTAGAAAAATAAAAGTTCTTTGCATATCTTGTTTATTTGTTTAGAATAAGCTAAGAAAAAAAAAGAAAAGAGTGCAGACGGAAAGGGAAGAAAGGAGAGAAGAAGAAGAAGAAAGAGAGGGAGAGAGACGGCGAGAGATTTCGAAAAGGGCGAAATGAAGAAAGGGATGTGGTAACGAAGTATTTATACGGCTGCTATTAGATTTAGGGTTTCCTCCTTATGAAAACGGCGTCGTTTTAAATAGGGATGGGGTGTTGCGTTGGCTGCAGGAAACGGCGCCGTTTTGGGTCACTCTTGCTGATAATTGGACTGGGTTTTAGGGCTAATTTTTTTTCCTTCCCTCAGATTTTAAGTGGGTAAGAGAACCAAAAACAAAAAAATTACACTACTACTAATAAAATTATTCATATTATTTTCACTCATATAATTATAAAACTTCATGATATAAAAATATATACTCTATTATAATTTTTTTTACAGGTTTTTTGTTATTGTTCTTCATTTATTCTTATTTATTATTATTATATTATAATTAAAAACATTAAACAGATAATGTCTATAATGTCCATGACGCTGAGAGAAAAAAAATAGAAGGGAAAATTTTTTTGAAAAAATCTACATAACTTCCTACTATTCACACAATCTTGACACACCACACTTTTTTTTATTCTTTATTATTTTTTCCTTTTATTAAATATTTATTATATGGATAATGAATAGAAGAATTAAAATATTTTAAAAAGAATAAACTGAAAAAAAATATTAAAAATTTTTTTTAAAAAAAATGTGGTGTACGAAGATTAGGAGGTTGTGTAGCATTGCTAAAAAAATTTACCCCTATTTTTGTATTTATTTTCACTACTTGTCCCATTTACAACTTTAGATGTGAAAAATACATAGGTGTTAAAAATAATTTTCATCCCAAATTAATATATCAATTACCCATAAAATTATAATAACAAAAAGAAGTCTCCAAAATTTAAGATATATTGTCGCACTTACTTTTTCAAGAATAATATTTTCATAAATTTTACATTTGTGTTTTAGATTTTAGACCGTGCATATACTTAAATTTTATTACATCAATTATTTTATTACATCAATTATTTTATTACATATCATGTAAAAATTACAATAAAACAACAAAAAAATAAAAACATTTTATGTTATAGTGGCAAAAAAATAGAGGCTTCACAATCAAGATAAACATTTCTTCTCATATTTTGGAGTTAAAAATTTTTACATTATAATTAGAATATATAAATTGCTAATATTAATAAATAATAATTTATTTACTATTTTTATATATCAATTTTATTTAGAAATGTATAGTGATCGCACATCAACTTCAATAATCGGTTTTAAATCTGCAATAGAAAATTCTATAATTGTAAATGTGTTTGTGAAAATTCTTATGTTATAGTTATAGATATTTTACAGATAATATATGTAATATTTTTTATGATCAATGAGAAAATATTAAAACATAAGCAAAACTATTCCATTTCATAATCATATATATTAAAATATATTTTATTATTACATAATTTTACAAAATATTCTTATTTTTAAAAATATTTTTTATATTTTTGCATTTGGGCACACGTGCATTGCACGTGTTTGCCTTTACTAGTATATAATAAACGTCGATAAGCAGGCAGGTGTCGTCTAATATTTTTCCCCATTTTGTCATCCATTTTCAATTCGTCTTCCCACTTTATCCGTCATATCTGTTGGCTACTTGGCTGTCTTCTTGATTTTTTGTCTCTCATGTTTTCCACTCTGTCCATTTCCAGTTCGTTCTTTTGTCTTCTTCAGAGTCTTCCATCATTCAGTTTTTAAGAGCTTTTTCTTGTCTTCTTCTCGACAGCTTTCGATCCTTCAGCTTCTCGAAATCTCCTTATTTCCTGTGATTCTTAATTTCTTTTCCACCGCTCTTATCAAATTCAGAATTTTGCTTCTTCTTCCCTTTTTTTCCTTTTTTTTTTTTTTTTTCACCGCCTTCACCGCTTGCCGCTTGCCGCTTGCCGCTTGCCGCTTGCAGTCTATTTCTTGGTTCGGGGTGTCTCTTGTCTTATTGCCGAGAGATTTTTCTTGTCTTTTTGCCGACAGCCTTCGATCCTTCATCTTCTTTATTTTCTACTATTTTGTTCTTATCAGATTCTTTTTTTTTTTTTTTTCCCACCGTTTGCTGAAAATATTGATCTTCATCTTCTTTATTTTATACTGTTTTGTTCTTATCAGATTTTGATTTGTTTTTTCTGTTTTCCACCGCTTCAACCTCTTGCCACTTGGGAAAAGAAATCGGCTGATGGATTTATTTGTGTCAGTGCATTGAGTGTTGGGAAAGTGATGGATTCAGTTTGTGCCAATCCGTTTGAATAAAGATTATCCCTTGGTAAATTTCAGACCACGCAAATCCCTCTCTCTTATTCTCGGCTCCCTCTCCCTCGCGAGTTCTTTCTCTCAACTCAGACCCCCTCTCTCTCTCCAACTCACAACCTTCCTTTCCTTTGCAACTTGGTTTATCCTTTTTAAGCTGTCCTCTATATATATGCTTTGGAACAAGGTTGAAGCTCGATCTAGAAGGAGAAGATCATTATACACAGGACGTACGTGCGTGTTCGATCGAGTTAATTTGACGGCTATGGATTATTCTTCATGGACAAGTACATGTGTGGATCTTAATTCTAATCCTACAGGCCATGTTCTTGATGAGGCTTCGGTACGTGAAAAACTAATCTGGAATAATGCCCAGAAGTTCTTCATTATGCTATTATTCACTTAAATCGATGAACTTAGAATTAAGTTTTTCTTTTTCTTTTTCTGTTTTTGGTTTCAGAACAAAGAGGTGGAAAGCAATTTTATGGACTTTGAAAGGAAGCAATTTCTGGACAGTGGCTTGCTCTGGATAAAGAGTGGAAGCAGCTCACAGTTGAAACTGCTGCAGACCAGATATGGTTAGGAGCTGCGTCCAATTGATTTTTAGTTCATTTCAATAGTTCCACGTTGCTACGTGTTATTATGATTTATTTCAGTTCTGTTTTTTTGTGTGTTTTAGTGGTATTAAAGGTGTACTTGGATTTTGATGAAGTTGGTTTTGGCGGGTCTAGAAATTTAGGTCTTCGGGGGTGAAGTCATTGAAGGAGGAGGCAGTGGATACCTTGAGAGCAATGGGGTCGGCTTCTGTTCAAACCAACTCTCCTCCTCCACCTGTTCAAGCATTCTTGGGTGGAGTGTCAGCTGGCGTCATCGCACTTATTCTCTACAAGTTCGCTACTACAATTGAGGCATCTCTCAATCGCCAGGCGCTTTCAGATAGTTTTTCGGTTTGGTCTTTGATCCCCTACCTTTTCACTACCTTTACCATGTCGTCATAAGGAATTACACTTTGTAAAAATAATATGATAGTGTTGGAGTCTACTTCGGTGGTGTGTTGGGTGTGTCGGCATTTAATTCTCAAATATGATTGAATGGTCACTGGCAGTCTTAATTTCCTAACCACAACTTACAACAATGGCTGGATGTCTGATTATTATCCTGGAGTTGAGAGTTGGAGCTTAGTTAATCCTACTTCTATGATTATTTTCAACTTTCATCACAGACTGGTCACTGAAGCTTTAAAGTTCCAGCATTTTGATAATCATGTTTTGATGGTTCCAATTGTTTGATATCCATTTTAGGATCAGTTTCTTAGAAATTCTTCTTTGAGGTTTCTCAGTTCTAATTCCAGATTTCAGAAGAGGGACCAGTTTCTGTATATAATACGAAAGGGTTTTACTACTTACAAATCTGCCAGTTACATACGGTTATGTCCATCCTTTGCAATTAGCCAGGCTTTCCTAATAGGCCTCTGGCTCTGACCATGTGATTTTATCTCATATGAATTCGTTCATACCAACTCACTAAATAATATGGTTTCCCATATTTGTGGTTCTGGAAAAAAATATATCTTCCAGACTCACTGTTCTCTTTCTAGGTGTGTATTTCTATGCAGCATTTTAATAAATGCAAGAAGAATCATCATTTAACTAGACACCATGTGGTACATCCATGATACAATATTGTTTGTGCTATGTATGTTGTCTACATGAAAACAAAAATGGAAGAAATCATTTTTTTTTATACAAGAGCATGTGACAAAGGACTTTCCTAAACTAACTAGCGAAGGAAATTCCACAAAAAAACACCTTTTACGTTATCATAATACACGGTATGCTTGTCTGTTCAAGGTGGTCTTCATGATGATTGCTATGTCTTGAGAGGGTCATCATATAATTCTGACACTTGCTTGTTTTCATAATTTCCAGGTCCGCCAGATAACCATAACCATAAGGTAGTTCCTACTACTACATTCTTCCTGGAAATGTTGTTGTCGACTTCTATAGGAAAAGAAATCATCCTTATCTCGTTTCTGCTGTTTACAGGACTATTGTAAATGGTTTGTGCTACCTTCCAACCTTTGTTTTTGGCTTCAACTCTATTGGGTTATTCCTTTATTCTGGTCAACTTGCCATGAACTCCATGATGGAAGGTTCTACAAATGAAGAAAACAAAAAAAGCAAAGGTGATGAGCCGTTAGACTCACCAAATTCAACAACTGAGAGTGCCACAGATGTCACTGAGGTAAGCAGCAGCAAGGGGGATCAAAGTTCTAATGATAAACAATAATTGAAGGGAGCTGAAATTAAAGTATAGGAATTTGTAGAAAATATCATCAAAATTACTCGAGCATCTTCATCACCATGGTCTTTAGTCGATGATAGCTGTGTACTCAATCCACCATGCAAATACTTGATTATTATTGTAGAAAGATTAATGCTGTTTTATACACCCATTGTGAATTTTTTACTGACAAATTTTTGGTATTGGTGATGAAAATCATCAAGGAGGGATGATTTAAAGAAGTTTGACTGCTATAACTGTTCCGGGCATGTATGTCTCTCTGAAATCTTCAATCCAAGTCCTTTTTTATTCATAACATCCTGGCTGGTGATCATCGTTTTCCTTCTGTACAAATGGTAATTCAATGATGAATACTGAATCATTTTAGGTGGTAGAAAATCTGGATGAAAAAATGAGAAACATTTGTTAGTAAGCGTAGTGTACTTTCAGTTTCTCAACGATTCCAATGTGCATTAGATATTCTATTTCTTGTTTTTTAGATTTCGTGAGTGACTGAAATTGTGTTTGTTGGCATAAAACTTTACAGGATCCACTTGTAACTAGAGAATTAGCTTTGGTCCCACTGCTTGGAATAGATGTTTGGGAGTATGCATACTACCTGCAGGTGAATTTACTGCTTCTGCTATTATTCCAAAGATGCTGATAGTCTGAATTTGGGTGTTTCACATTGCATAACTTCAACGTATAGGATTAGAGTAGAATCTTATGTAACTTTCTTATATGAATTAACTCACATCAACAAATGTGATTGTGGATGAAAAAATTTAAAATGAAGAGTAGCAATGTTTAATTGTTTATGGTTTCAGATGTTGTTTTCTTTGTTCCCGCTATGTAGCAATGATGATAAATGCTTCTGCTCACCTCTCAGTATGAGGATTGCTTTTTTCAGTATATTGAGCATCTATCTAGACTGTTTCGAGGGCAGAATATAGAATGATCTGCAGGTCTCTTGCATGATTTTGTCATTTGATTGTAACTTGAAACTAGAAATAACCATCCTCATTCTTGCTTAAATTTTTTTTTTCCCCTAATGCAGCACCATGATGTGAAATTCAATTATCTGAAGAACATATGGAAGGTTATTAACTGGAAATATGCAAGCGAAATTTATGAGAAAAAGTGTCCTCGAGCCAACAATAAGCTCTTGGTACTGTGGTTAGGCTCTTTACTGAATGTTGGGTCTGGCCTGGTATATATGTATATTATTATTAATACTAGCATCTTTGTACAATTTGTGATGAAGTTTTGTCTTTTGGTTATGTTTCCTTGTATCAGTCACTATGCATGTGATAAGATTAGGTTTCTTATGGTGTTCTTACTTCTGATATTCATGTACAGGTTTAGATAGCCCTTATCAATGATTATTTGATCTTACTACATGTAAAAATGTCAAACTTCAAATTCTTTGACATTTCACCTTCTGAATCCTAATCTGGCCAGCTTGATTTGGAAGGTAGAAAATTTTGTGCTCTGTTTTCCCATTATTTTGCCCATTTTCTGTAAAAATTTCTTCCAACTATCTCAAATTATAAAGTTAAACAATATGGTGTGAATATGCTGAAAAGTTTGGTACTTGAAAGCAAATTTTACGTCTAATAATTTGGTAGAAGTTACTAGTATATATATATATATATATATATATATCTTATATATAATAAGCGTCGATAAGCAGGCAGGTGTTGTCTAATATTTTTCCCCATTTTGTCCTCCATTTTCGATTCGTCTTCCCACTTTATCCGTCATATCTGTTGGCTACTTGGCTGTCTTCTTGATTTTTTGTCTTTCATGTTTTCCACTCTGTCCATTTCCAGTTCGTTCTCTTGTCTTCTTCTCCAGAGTCTTCCATCATTCAGTTTTTAAGAGCTTTTTCTTGTCTTCTTCTCGAGAGCTTTCGATCCTTCAGCTTCTCGAAATCTCCTTATTTCCTGTGATTCTTAATTTCTTTTCCACCGCTCTTATCAAATTCAGAATTTTGCTTCTTCTTCCTCCTTTTTTTTTTTTTTTTTTTCCACCGCTTGCCGCTTGCAGTCTATGTTTCTTGGTTCGGGGTGTCTCTTGTCTTATTGCCGAGAGATTTTTCTTGTCTTTTTGCCGATAGCCTTCGATCTTTCAGGTTCTCGAAATCTCATTCTTTTTTCAATTCCTGTGATTCTGGTTTGTTTTTTCCCTTTTTGTTTTCCACCGCTCTTATCAGATTCTGAATTTCTTTTCCCACCGCTTGCTGCTTATGTTTCTTGGTTCGGGGTGCGTCTTGTCTTATTGCCGAGAGCTTTTTCTTCTCTTTTTGCCTATAGCCTTCAATCTTTCAGGTTCTATGTTTCTTGGTTCGGGGTGTCTCTTGTCTTATTGCCGAGAGATTTTTCTTGTCTTTTTGCCGATAGCCTTCGATCTTTCAGGTTCTCGAAATCTCATTCTTTTTCCAATTCCTGTGATTCTGGTTTGTTTTTTCCCTTTTTGTTTTCCACCGCTTTCACCGCTCTTATCAGATTCTGAATTTCTTTTCCCACCGCTTGCTGCTTATGTTTCTTGGTTCGGGGTGCGTCTTGTCTTATTGCCGAGAGCTTTTTCTTCTCTTTTTGCCTATAGCCTTCAATCTTTCAGGTTCTCGAAATCTCATTCTTTCTCCAATTCCTGTGATTCTGGTTTTTTTTTTTTTCTGAATTTCTTTTCCCACCGCTCTTACCAGATTCTGAATTTCTTTTCCCACCGCTTGCTGCTTGGTATAAGAGTGATAATTCCTTATTTCACTCCTTTCTACTCTCGATAGCTCCCACCGACGCCACTCGCTGCCTCCATTCGCACCTATTTCACCTCCATTCACTCTCTATTTCGCCTCCGTCGATCCTTTGTCCAGAAACCACCAAATACCAACGCCGAAGCCCAGTCAGCCATCACCATCAAACCACCAGATCTGTCCACATCTACAAAGAGAGCTACCAAGACACCCAAATCCGTCATGAGACCCACTATGCACGGAGGATATTCACCCACAAGAGCCCTCGTTCGCCTCGAACACGCCCTCACCATGGTTGATTCTTCCACCAACAGAGAAGGATGAACCGGAAGATTCTGACAAAGAACTTGGCACCCGATGGGCAGTTCTCGTGGCTGGTTCGTCTAGCTACAGAAATTATAGGCATCAGGTTTGAAGAACTCTGTCATCTCTCTCTCTCTCTCTCTCTCTCTCTCTCTCTCTCTCTCTCTCTCTCTCTCTCTCTCTCTGTTTTCTTCTCTAACACTAGCTAGGAAGCTTAAAATTCAGCTATTTGGGTTAAATTAATTGAGGAATTATACTTGGATTGTAAGTGCAGGCGGACGTATGTCATGCGTATCAGTTGTTAAAGAAAGGTGGGCTGAAAGAGGAAAACATAATACTTTTTATGTACGATGATATTGCAGCCCACCCATTGAATCCGAGACCTGGGATCATCATAAATCATCCGCAAGGTGATGATGTATATGCTGGAGTGCCTAAGGTAGCTTTTAATTTCTTTCTTGGTCACGGAATATTCTTTGGCATATATATAGGATCATCCACTCACTTGTAAAAAGATGTAATTAGCAAGGCTCTTTTTAACAAGTGTTCCCATTGCACTGTTGAAACGCGATTGATGTTTTCCAAGCGTTTTGCTCAAAATACCCTTTAAGATTAATACACACACACACATATACTGCCATGTCATGAGTTCAATTAAAAATGAAGTCTTGCTCGTAAAGTTAATACTAGGTTCATATGTAATACTTGGAGTATTTCCTTCAATTAAAAATGAATATTTGGCATTTGTTAATGACTTCTTGTTAATCATTTATTAAGATGTATAATCTTGAAAAGATTTATTTTTTTGGTACCATTTACCTATGAATTATATAATTATTATTAACTTTAAAAACTTATGTGGATTGAGCTTTTCCTAGATCGTTACAAATAGTATCAGAGCCAATTCTAGGCAAAAAGTGTGGGATTTGAGTTGTGCCACCTATAATGGAAAGGCCTCATGAGAATGCTAGGGATATAAAGTGGGAGATTGTAATGCCCTGGACAGAGTATAGGAAAATGGTGAATGAGATCCTTCATTGTTTAGAGGGAGAATTTCTTGCCATTTCCAATAATTCCAAGTGATTTGAGTTTTCCTTAGGTTGTTACAATCTATCAAATGTATCTTTGCATGATAACTTATTCTAGATGTAGATATATGGAGACTAATCTATTTTCTATCTGGTTTCCATCCAGGGACCTATTTCTAGAAAATACACCTGTGGGTTTATTTGCTTTGTTGATGACTATGTTTGAATTTGGATGCTTGATTCCTCTTTGCCTATGTAAATCATAGGGACACGTCTATGAACTCTAGATCCTTTCACTTGTGTTACTGTGAGATTTGCTCTGCTTGTAAACAACAGGTGAACTTTTTTGTTAGCACTCTAACTGGATGTTTATTATTATTCCTTAATTACGTTTTGGTGTTTATCCATAAGTAGCAGTGATATGTGGGTCTTCAAGCAACTAGGAAATACTTACAAAAAACCCATGCTCTTAAATGAGACCTAGATACTTTACCTCCATAGGATAAACTGTCATATCTCTTAAATGGTATAGATGTGACGCCATTGATTGTTCACTGCTTTGAAATATTATCCTATTCTTTTTTGGATAATCATTTGTTCCCTATTTTTATGTGTAGGGATCATTCAGAAAACTAGAATTGTAATGGAATGCCTGCATCGCTTCTGTAGGGAATGCATTGACAAATCTATGCGGATGGGGTATGTCATCTTCTTATCTCTCTTGGGCATGTTTGATTCATTGAAACACTGGGATCAAATTTCACCGGTAGTGCTGTTTGTCCTGATCTTATGAGTTTATTCTAAAATTTTAACTGTAAGCTAAAATATTTTCTTATTTAGATTGGTAATTGTTATTCACTGCAGGAACAGCGAATGCCCTGCCTGCTGGACCCATTGTGCCAGTCGTCGCTCCTTAAGAGATGATCCTAACTATGATGCCTTAATTGCTGCTTTGTATCCAGATATTGACAAGTACGAGGAAGAGGTATATTCTAATCAATATGGCATCGCTATTAGAATTTGATTTACAGTATCATTTTCTTATGTCATGCATTCGAATTGTGCGTCTGCCCTAGGACTGGGCTTCCACTTATAATTGTTGACCAGCACAACTGTTAGTCATCTTATTTTTCCACCTATACATTAGTCATTTACCTTTATTTTGATAGATTCAAGCTTCCATTGCGCAAACTTTTCGGCGGCAAGCAGAAGCTTTGGGTAAGAGGCGGTCAACGGCTAAAGCCACTGCAGTTGCATTTGTTAGGAGATCACGGGGCTATCGAAATGCTCATTTGAGAGGGAGGAGGAACTATAGAAATGCTGCTGAAAGTCAAGGATCTGATGAGAATGAGGATGCAAATGGTAATGATGGAGGCAAAGATTCATCTTCCGCTGATGAGCACACCGAAGTGAGACCAAAAAGAAGCAAAAGATGGGGAGGGGCTCGATTTCCTCAGGCTTCTCTAGCAGCTGCTGCTGCTGATGGAGGTGGTGATGAAAATGATTCTGAAGTGAATAAAGAATCTTTGGGTGCATCTGTTGGACTTGTTAGCAGCTCAGAAAGGCTTGCCTGGGGCAAAGGTGGCATGTGGAGCCACACACGATATGGCAGTATGAGTGGCGGAAATGGTAAAAGTGCTCGAAACAGCCGCCTGTCAAAACTGGTTGATTATCTGCGTATCATAGACAAAAATGCTGATGAGGTAAAGTATGTTGAATTATTTTCTTGGGACTTGGCTGATAAGGAATTGAGAATCCATTTGTGCTTTCAACTTCGCTTAGGTTATGACATTGTTTTCTTTCTGTATGCAGTGCTTCTGGTGACATTTGAGAACCCACTGGTGAGCATGTCACTGCAGAAAATCTGTATGCAGAAAATCTGTATGCAGTGCTTCTGGGTGACAAGAAGGCCGTGAAAGGTGGAAGTGGGAAGGTTGTAGATAGCAAACCTAATGATAGGATCTTTTTGTATTACTCTGATCATGGAGGCCCAGGAGTTCTGGGTGAGTTTAATGCAATTTCAATAAATTCATTTCCCATTTTGGATGCTGCATATATCTTGATCAGTAACAAAAAGATGGGGAAAAAGTTGGGAGGTAATAGACCATAGCTGATTTTTCATTTGGTTGTAGGGATGCCAAATATGCCTTTCCTTTATGCCATGGATTTTATCGATGTTTTGAAGAAAAAACATTCATCTGGAACCTACAAAGAGATGGTAAGGAGAATTCTCTTCCTTTTTAAAACTCAAATGATGATATATATGCATATATTGATGGTGATGAAAGGGTAGAATTGTGGTGGGATCAGGTCTTGTATATTGAAGCATGTGAGAGTGGGAGTGTCTTCGAAGGCATAATGCCCAAAGATCTTAATATATATGTAACAACAGCGTCAAATGCACAAGAGAGTAGCTGGGGAACTTATTGTCCTGGCATGCAACCTTCTTCCTCCTCCAGAGTACCTCACTTGCTTGGGAGATTTGTAGTGTTGCTTGGATGGAGGACAGGTACGTTCTGCTGCATTTAGAAAGCCATTGCAAACCAAAAAAGCCGATGGCAAATTTGGGGATTCTTTGTTATTGAGATTCGACAATTTAGACAGGGTTGCAATCATCTGGCCATATATTGGAGGATGAGTGAGTTTTAGATATGCATTATAGGTTTCATTAAAAGCAAATACAAGTTCAGAAATACAAACATTTGAATTCTTGAGCTTTCTAGCCGTCACTGATAGACTGAGGAGATAAGTTTTAATGCTGGTGCACAACAAAAATTGCCTCAAATTATCATTCACTCATGCATCCCATAGGTAGTGCTTAGTTTTTTGGATTGGCATATGATTGTATCTTCTTTACTTGCATGGAATTGAAATTGAATTGTACTTGTTAATTGTGCAGCGAGACTCACAACCTCAAGAAAGAAACAATAGAACAACAATACCAGTCGGTAAGATTTTTTCTTTTCTTTCTTACTTGAAATCTTTTACGCCATTTATTCAGGTCAGCATCTTTTCGCCGGCCATTTTACCTTTGATATTTTTACTTGAATCTTATTTAGTGCAGGTAAAGAATCGTACTTCCAATTTCAACATTTCCAATACTGGGTCTCACGTGATGGAATATGGAAATAGTAGCATCAAAGATGAGAAGCTTTATTTGTATCAAGGTTTTCATCCTGCCACTATGAACTTCCCTCCATAAGAGATGAATTTAAATGTTGCACGGTGTTTTATTCCCTCCATTCTTAACTTTTGTGAATATTTAGGTCTACTTCTATATTTTTGTACAAATATGTAATTGTTTGTACATTTTTTTCTCTCTTTTGGCATTTGTTAATGATTTCTTGTCATCATTTATTTTGAGATGTATAGTTTAAATATATGATTAGCTAATTTTATTTTGGCATGTATATTATTATGATTGATGTGTATATTACTTTATTTTGGCCTCTATATTATTTTATTATTAGGTTATTTTCTCTCTTATAACATGTTTTTACAACAAATTTTTATTTTTAAGAATATTTTCCATGTTTTTGCAACTGGGCACACGTGCAATGCACGTGTTTGCCCTTACTAGTATATATATAAATGTCACGTCAAAATAAAGACGTTGAAGTAAAACGATTAAATATATAATACATTAGATTTTCCAAATAACATATAATATATTAATCTCAATGCATGACATGAGAACCCCAGTACCATGCAACGTAGCTGTGGATGGACGATTTGGACTACGACTTCAATAAATAAATAACAAAAACTTTACGTGCAATCATGTATATTTTGTGCATTCTGATTGGTTGCATTTTTTTAATATAAATAATTATTTTGATTAATTGCTTTGGTAGAATGAACAAAAAATACGTAAATTATTATATAAGATAACTCAATAAATAAAGTTGTCTACCTACGACAAGAGAAATCCAGTACCAATACAGTGGTAAATTAATGAAAGTTGCCGACGAAAGTTGATTCGTTGTCGTTTTCAACTAAGTAGTACTTGAAGTAGCTAGTGCTGATCAGTTGGCTTGAAGGAGACATGTTTGGACACTGTTTAAATGGTATTTGTTGAGGGAAAAATTAGTTAATTGGCATATTCTTGTGAAAATTTATGTAAAGTTGAGTTGTAACAAGTGTTGATGCAGGAGTGGTTTGGTTTCAGAGATGAGTTGAGATGGTTTATGAATAGTAGAATAGAAGTTGAATTATTTATTATATTTTGTGTGGGAATTTGAGAAAGTTATTTTGGGATTTGAAAAAGTTGAATTGTTTATTATATTTTGTATAGAAATTTGGGAAAGTTGTAATAATGAGATGAAATGAGTTGAGCTGGGTTGAGGTGGGTTTTGAATGCAAACGACCCCAGTGTTACATGAAAAAGATTGAAGTGTGCTCAACATGGCTCGACTGGCGCTCGAGCGGAACCTTCCAGAGAGATTCGCTCGATGTGCGCTCGACGTAGCGCTCGAGCGGAACCCAAACAGAGTGGTTCGCTCGAGGTGAGCTCGAGGTGGCGCTCGAGCAGAACCCATCCAGAGTGGTTCGCTCAATGTACGCTCGACGTTACGCTCGAGCAGAACTCATCCAGAGACGTGCGCTCGACCTTCGCTCGACACCTCGCTCGAGTGGTTTCAGAAGACAACGTGCGCTCGACCTTTGCTCGACACCTCGCTCGAGCCAATGTTCAAAACAACCTAAAATTCATGTTTTGAGCGCCGTGACTTGTTGAGACTATAAATAGAACAGATTATTTCTGTTCTGTGGTGTGGAAAAACAGAGCAAAACCTTAAGTGTTTCAAGAGCCAAAGAGAGAAACATTTTCCTCACCTTGTGAATCTCTCTTGGACAAACACAAATCCACCACACCACACTCAAGATCAAATCTCATTCAAAGTCCATTGAAGTGGACGTTTTGTTGGCCGGAAGGTTTCCGGAGCTGCTGTTGATGCAGAGATCGAGAGGTTATCGTGGAAAGCTATAGAAGGTCGGAGTTCCGACACTACATGCATGTAGAGATCGAGTAGGTCACTCGTGATGTTGCAAGCCAAGTTTAGGAACTACAAAGGTTTTGTAAGTGTCTCTAAATTGGTTGTAATAAACTTTTTCTATAGTGGATTTTAGGTGGTGCCTTACACCCAGAGTGGTTTTAGAATTTGAAGAAGTTTTTCAAATGAGTTTTCACTTCGTGACCAAAATCATTGTGTTGATTGTTTGTGTTTATTGATTAACTGTTTGTTTGTTTCTAATTTTTTAAAAGACTATCAAAATTGGAATACACCTATTCACCCCCCTTTAGGTGTAGTGATTGGTAGAACTACTGCTTTTTCAGTATTAATTACAGAAATTTTGTGGTATGGATCTAAAAGCTGTTGGGACGATTTGGATTTGAGTTTTTGTTCAAATGATAAGATTTATAAAAATTGTGAGAGATATATAAATGAATTGAACTCATATTTATAATTATTTGTATAACTTTTTGAATAATATTAATAAATATATACGTACCCGATATTAATTATTCAATTATTCAATTTTATGAGATTCAACAAATTAACTAGTTTTGCTTCCAATAAATCAAATTTTGGAAAATTTCACCAATCTGTTAATACTACCAAAATAATATAAAGTATTTTTCATGCCTGTTAATGTTGCCATGAAAACTAAACAACTGATCATCTACTATCATTTTTGTTCATGTACAATATGTGTGTATATATATATATATGTATTTTAGTTGTATGTATTTTTAATTTTTAGTTATATATATATTATTTTTAATCTTATCTTCTTGAAACTTGTTTAAATTTTACCATTTTTAATGCCAAAAGATCTCAAATCATGACAATATCCAATATTGCAGAGCTTGGCCAAACATCGAGGTTTTCGTTTGGATGAACTTGTGGCCTCGGTGGAACCAAAATAATAATAAATAAAAAAACTCATGCTCGACAATGTCTTTCAGCCAAACTAAAACAAAATAAAGAAAAAGAAACGCACACGGACGCACACGAAGAAAAGGAAGAAAAAATATCCAATATCATTGTTTTTTCTTTCTAATATCAATATTTGTTTCACACACTTTAGGCAAAGGCAAAAGCCCATAGGACTTCATTTTTTTCTCTCTCCCCTACTGCGCCGCTGCCCTTTCTTCCTTTTCCTTCTTTCTTTCTTTTTTTTCCCTCTGCCTTCTCCTTCGTCGAGCATTGAGAAATGACTGAGAAAAGGGATAAAATATAAAAACTAAATAGTTGTAAGAATGCTTTACCTTACCTATAAAAACAGCAAACGCAATCTTCAGGCCCAGAACATCCATTAAACGTTCACACGCGGGCGGGTACTTGGTCATTGCAAAATCGAGTGCCCTTACGGCCGACCAATAAGTCGACTTCTTCTGCTTCATGATGATAATCATCAATTCCACACCTTCAACCTTCACAAACCTCTCATTGTTTTCCAACAACATCAGCAAACAACACAAACAATCGAACAAGTTTTCTAGCATCTCCTCCTCGTCAGAAGTCTTGGGGTCCTTGGACTTGTACATAATGACCGCCTAAAGCACCACATCCACGTCGTTCATTTGCCCCTCTTCCGGTTGGCCGTGCTACTCTGCAATAGAATCGCCAATATTTCCGAGGCGTACTGCATGTTGGAATCAAATTCCCTTACCTTGATCCTCCCCAGTAGCACCTTGTTGTAGATGGCGACCATCTCATCATATCAGTTTGGTCGTCGGCGTGAGGGGAACCCCGCTTACATCAAGAAGAACAAACCAACACACATCAAGCGAAAGAACAAAATAAAAAATGGAAGAAAAGAGAAAACAAACCTGGAGAGAGAAGAGGCAGAAACGTATAAGAAGAGAAGATCAAATCTTGGATCATCTGCATGCAAAGCAAAAAAGAAAAAAGAAACCATCTATTTTGTTAAGAAATATGGAGACCAAAAACCCATTTACAATCCTCAAAACAGTTCAACGATATGAAAACAAAAAACTTAATGATGCAGAAAACAAACCTAAAGCAAGAAGATGCATAGATGAAGATGCAGAGAAGAGAGAGACAGAGAGAAGAATAAGAGAGAAAAATGTTACTTTCAGTGAGAAGAAGAAATAGAAAATGAAGAGGGAAGATAAACAGAAAAGTAGAAAGACTGAGAATACAAACGGACACAAACAATACAAATGGAGATAAACGGGGGCTTAACTGAGACTTAACGGGAAATAAGGAAACTAACGATAAAAAAAAAAAATATTATTCACAATTAGATAAGCACTTATTATAATAGAATACATATATATATATATATATATTGCATAACTTAATAAAAATCACAAGTGTGAGATAAGATGAGAGATATAATAGATGATATTTCTCTCAGTTGTATTAATGTCCTACAATAGTGTCATAAATACCTATGCATTCTCAACGTTCTAATTTACCCTAAAAGAATCATTTTACAAACATTCATGAATCATGAGCATTGCTGCATTATTGAAGGCTAGGATTGAATGTGAGCTGTTTGGTTTTGATGAAGACCTCAGATAGTTCCGATGAGCAGAGGGAGTCTGATTGAAGTCCCCATGGTGAATGGTGAGTTCCAAACTTCCAATGTCACACTGTCGACAATTTATGGTATGCTGCATGAACTTTGATCTACCATTTTCTGTCAAGAAATTTCAAAACAAACAAATTAAATATTTGAAAAGCATATCTACCACCACCACCACCCTTCGTTGGAAACATGAACCGTAAGTAACTTCCTTGCACCACCACTATCCGCCCTCTGTAATCTATCAAGAGCCTATGTTTCACCACACGAAAACAGAGCAAGCACCCCTATTGCTAAAACTTCTCCACGCCACTGCCACCCTGCACCCCAAGCTACCATTGCACGTCCAGGAGGCCTCTGTTTCACCTTGTAAAAAATAGAGCACTGCGTTCCCCTTTGGGAGCACCCCTTAAGCCACTGCTCTCTCATGGAAACTTCCACCACTACCTTAGTCCTCAGCCAACCCAGCTCCCTGCTCCGTTGCGTGTCCCCTTCTCTCTCAGCGAGTATGGACTCTCCTCTTGTCGCATGGTTTTGGTCTGGAGGTTTGTAATTTCAAATTAAGAAATGATATTTGCAATCGTGATATCCACAAGTGCCATACAATTTCTTTAAAGAAATAAATAAATATGAGATTTACATAAAAAAGAATTAATTTTTTATTAATGGAATCCACACTTTCTCAAAAAGATTACAGGACATTTGTTCATTCCATAACTATATTTAGCATTACTCTCATAGAATTCCTTATTTTCTCAACCTTCAATGAGCCATTCATGTTTATGATTAATTCTCAAAATGCCCTTGTCATTAGGATGTTTCCATGTTGGGCCTATTTTTATATTAAACTTACTTTGTGCGGGCTTTGTGTTAAGTATAAGAATTTATATAGAAAATACTTATGGATTTAAATTAGATTTTTTTTTTTTCTTACATGGGGATGGGGATTCGATCCTTGGTTCTCTTAGTAAGAAACCAAGGTATTGCCAATTGATACAAAGGATCACTTGGCAAGAATTCAAATTAGATTATTAAGTATTTTACAACTAATTTTGGTAGTAAATAATAAGATTTTAATTTTATTTTAAATACTTTAAATCTAATTTAAGTCTATCTTACTAAACAAAGTTTTCGTTGTTTACGTTAATTGAATTTGATATAATTATCTTATTAGGTTGTAAATTGAAAGTGTAGATATGTTATTATAGAATTTAAATAATATTAGCATCTATCAATTTTGGTTTATAACAAAATAAATATTATAGTTATTTCCATAGTATGTATCCATTTAAATGGAGAAATTGCACAACTTTTTAGAATTCTAGTAACATTTAGTACTCTATATAGGTGACGATTGGTATTCATTCGACACGGTTGTGGAAAGTTTAGAGATGTTAAAAAGTCCAAGTAAGCGAGATTCATATGCTAGACTTTGCATAAAAAGAAATGGACTGAGGTTGATTTATGAGAAATATACATGTTTTGTTATGAAAAGAAACTTGAAACAACTTTGGTTATTTGATCTGCATTACTCATGAAATTTGCATAAAACGAGAAAAGTATTTTTTTGTCATGACTGGTATAGACATGAGCAAATTTTTTACATTTTGTTTCTAAACTGTGCAAAAGGAGCAAATATGAAATCTGAAATTTTGTGCAGGGTATGTGAAGATGCTCGAAATCCATTTTGAATATGTGAAAATTATCTGAATTTGTTTAGTACTCTGTTATGATATGATGCAGCATCTGAAAACCTTTGGCGTGACATTCTGATTCTATTTCTGGTTCTGATCCGATATTTCTGATTCTGTTTTTGTGTTGGTATCAACATTTCTGTTTCTGAGGCACCCACTTTGGAAATAAAGTATTTTTTTGTGTGGTCTTTCTTGTGTGCACACTCGTGCCTTCGAGAATGATAAGGAGAAGATTCGCTTCTGTTTCTGTCCGATTTAGCCACCGAAGATAGCACAATCCTATTACGGGGATTAAAAATGGTCTATGTTCTGATATGATGCCTTTGTTATGTTATGATAATGTTCATCTTGCTTGTTGATTTTGGTGTCTTCACATATTTTCTTACATGTATGTTCATGGTCCAATCTCATTAATTCCCAACGGCGGTGCATGAGATAATATTTCAAATAATCAGACTTTCTAATTAAAAAGCTTCCCTCTTATGCTGTGCATGACATAATGTTGAAGCTGCTGCTAACGTGGATGAGCTTGATCAAAACAAATATTAGAATTATCGAATCATTGTATGTTATAAAATATTTCGAGTAATTCAAACATATTTTAAAATATAAAATTTACAAATATAATAAGGGACGTACATTTTCCAGAACAAGGCGCCTCTATTCCGTAAATAATGATATGTTGTAAACATGTAAACTGCGGTGCCATTAGTTTGCTTGCTAGGGAAAATATTTGGAATTGAAAGTGGTAGATATTGGGTTCTTGCTCCAATCTCGATATGGTCCAATCCTTTTCTTCTCTTCGAGAAGATGAGGTTTGTAATCTCATCGAGTCCATCCGCTTATGTTCAGGATCACCGATCAATTTTACAGAAAATATTTATTGTTTAACAAGTACCATCGTATGCAAGGCAGCTTTTGGTAGCAAATGCAAAGATCCTGATGTATTTATATCGTTGGCTGGGGAAGTAATATCCGCAGCAGGAGGCTTTGACTTGGCCGATTTGTTTCCTTCCAAGAAATTTCTTCGTGTGATTACTGGAACGAGAACTAAAGTAGAGAACGAGAATTTCTTATGCATAACTCAATAAAACATCACAAGTGTGAGATAAGATGAGGGATGTAATAGATGATGTTTCTCTCAGTTGCATGAATATCCTGCTGCAACAGTGTGATCATCAATACCTATGCATTCTCAACATTCTAGTTAACACCCTAAAAGAATCATTATTGAAAACCAGGGCTGAATGGGAGCTATTTGGTTTTGATGAAGTCCTCTGACAGTTCCGCTGAGCAGAAGACGCTCGTTAGTCTGATGGAAGTCCCCACGGTGAATGGTGAGTTCCAATGCCCACTGCTGACAATTTGTGGTATGCTGCAAGAACTTGGATCTACCATTTTCTGTCCAGAAATTTAATAGCAAAACAAATATCTGAAAAGCATGTCCATCGCAGCAATTTCTGCTTCTTTTCAGAAAAAGTTTAAGAAACAGAATTTGAATTCAAGGCTGATGAAAACAAAAGGGGTTTGAGAAAATTGCGCTTCATGAGCTTAAACAACTCAATTGATTAGGGATATGCCATTTTTATGTAGATTTGACCAGTCATCGACAAAATTTTCCAATTGGCTAGAGAATATGAAGCTGTTTTTTCAGTTGGCTCTGCATCTCCAGGACCAGTACTGAATTATTCTTCACCAGATGGTTCTGGAATCATTTATATTTTACTCCAAATTAGCCATGACCTTATGCCTCGTTGGTCAGTCATCACCATCATGAATGAGAAATAATATTAAATTACCTTCGTATTATATAGCAGGTAAACTAATTTTGACAGTCATTATACAAAAGATTAACGACTCCGATCAAAACGTAATGGGGTTTGCGTTTTTCTCTCTCCTTCTCTCTTTCTCTCTGAAATACCTAGACTGACATTTCCTTCGTTTTCACTGGGCGGAGGGGGTTCGGAGCTTAGGCTCCGGCCACCTCCTCCCCTAGCCAGCCCTAGAGGCATTTTTAAATTAGAATCATAACGCTCTAAATTTCAAATTAGTTAGAAAAGAATTAGAATCCTATTTGATGTCATTTTTAAAATGTTTTTATATGGCTATAAAAATATATGCGACCAGTGAGGCTTGCCAACCTCTCCTATATATATAATCTCTTTCTTATTCCACCACATTCACACAATCTCTCTCCGTCTCTCTCTACGTTCCAGATCTAGTATAGGATCAGGGTTTTGTACTCAAATAGACTCCAACCACAGTCTGCTAGTCCAAGTACTCAGAGAAATTATTGCAATAAGTTCCTTGTTCTCTTAACTTGATTGCAAACTAAGTTTGATCTTGGTGGGATAAGAGTATTATTGCAACATGATTGTAAGGGGATTTTCCCCACAAAGCCCAAAAGTCCCTATCAAGCCTAGCCCAGAACAAAAAGCCATTAACCCAACCCATGAGAAGGTTCCTCTGTACATGACCTGTAGGAGGGATGATGCTGCAAAAGATGAGACTCGTTGATTTGAGAACCCATCGGGTTATGTTCGACCCTTAAGTGCCCGCCCATACAGCAGGCGTGATATACGGGGAACCATTATTACAATACTCTTTGGAAGAACACTGCTGAGAATCCATCAAGCCCAAGAAAAGATTCATACCAAATATGACCTCCTTCACTTCTGCAGCTGTAAAAGGCTTGGTAAGGATGGAATTCATATCCTCATTGAGAACCTGAGTCATGGAATCAAGGCATTCTTCAATGTCAACTGGATTGGAGGTAGAAACAGCTCCTGAAAAACAAAATTTGAAACACATGGCTGATTTCTTGTGGATCTTTGATTTCCTACCCTGAGTAGTTTTGATCCTATTGATTGTGTTGGTCTTCCTCCTTTGGCTAGCACACTCGTGAAATATTTGGTATTTATGTCTCCATTTTTTAACCATGCATGTTTAGCCCTTTGTTGCCACTTAGAGTTTTTTGCATCAAGGATAAAGACTTAATTTATCATTTAGGTTGCCCTCATTTGTCTCTAGCAGAAAGTTTAGTAATTCAAGTTTGGATTTTAGAAGCTTCCCTTGATTCTTATGCCTATTTCTGCTCCAAAGCTTCAGATCCTCTTGGCAATTGTGTAAGCCTTGTAAAGTCTTCTGTAAGGAATCAGGCTTACCTATCATGTTTTTCCATGCATTTTTAATTAAGCACTCACACCCCTCCTACTTACTCCAATTTGATTCATACCTAAAGGCCTTTTCATTCTTCTGTATTGGTATCTGACCCTTTATCTGAATGAAAATAGGCCTATGGTCTAATTGATTGGCAGATAAGTGCAACACTGAATGATCTTCAAACATTTTAAGCCATGCCATATTTCCAAAAGCCCTATTGAGTCTTTCCTTTGTGAAATGTCTCCCCTCTCTATTGTTGGCCCATGTAAATTTATCTCCACTATATCCAAGGTCATTAAGGTCACAACGGGCCAGGGTATCTCTGAAAAGTTTCATCTGCTTGTAAGGCCTACTGGAAGCCCCAAACTTCTCCTTTTGGTGAGTAATTTCACTGAAATCACCAAAAAAGCCAAGGGATATTCATAGCAGGCTTGAGGGCTACCTACAAGACTGAATGATTTGAGAGCAAGTTCCAGCTCTCAGATCACTTAGCTGTCATGGGATGGCCATAAAATCCAGTAATATGCCATTGGGGCCCATCTAATGAAAGGTTAAGCATGGCAGAAATATGTCTATTTGTTTATGACATCACTTCAACATTGACAGCAGATCTTCACATTAAAGCCAACCCCCCACTTCTTCATTTACTATCCACACTAAAACAGAAATCAAAACCCAGTTTTACTCTTATCTTCCCCATTCTATCACAACTAGACTTGGTCTCCACAAGAAAAACCAAGTTGGGAGACTTTGTTTTCACCAAAAGGTGAAGCTTCTGAACTACCCGAGGATTCCAAGCTCTCGGCAACTCCAACTCAAGCAATTCATAACTGTTGGTGGGGTTGCTCACCTGCCTCTACCAATATGGCCTGAGTTTGGCTCCTTCTAGGTTTGAGCTTGTTCTTTAAATTCTTAGTGGCATTATTCGTACTCGGATTCTCCACATCATTAATAGGTCTTTTAATGTCTGTCACTATATGAGGGTCTCTAAATCTATTGGTCACATCTGTAAGTGCAGTAAATTGCCCTCTTGCTCTCCTTTTCCACGTATTACCATTCAAATTCTTAACAAGAGAAGAATTAGGCAACTCATTATGCATGACATAAGTGTGAGCAGATGCAGTCTTCTTTGAATTTAAGAGCTCATTTAGTTGGATATTATCAGTTTCCACAAAATTATCATCCTTGTTAAGGGGAATATCAGAGGATTGAGGACTTACCAAGTTGGTATTAAGAACAGAATTAGTAAGGATCTCCTCTGTTTCCATATAATAAAATATGGATGAATCGATGATTACATGACCTAATTAAGCTAGGAATATAAAATGATTTTGTACATGATCTTGCTAGCTTAGTTGTAATGATGCTATATATATTAAGTATGTCAAGTACGTTAATCATGTGATCTTTATCTATAATCATGTAAAGATCTGGTGACGTGATCTTAGGTTGACAATATTTAGCACGACCTGCAAATTTGAAATGACCTAATTACACAATTAAACAAAAGCGTTAGGTCATTTAGTAGGGTTGGGACTAAAATTTAGGTCATGGTTTATGTTCATCTTGAGGAAGTGTTAATATTGTTTGTGGTTCCCGCCAGTCTAAGCCCTTTTGGGCGACTCTCACTAGATTATAGATTGGTACTTGCTATATATGTAGGTTACTTAAAATTAAGGTGACATAGCTGAAACTATATAAAAGAAAAAAACAGAGGAAGAGATGTGACTTCCAGAGATAGAGACAACTTGCTAAAGCAACACAATTTTATTATAATATCATCAATGATCCTTCACTCCTACAATGGAGGTCAATATATAAGGGCTCAAGACAGTGAAGAGATTCCTTTTAAATTGGAAAGTAACGACAAAATAAGAAGGAAATAAATCAATTTGCTGTCTAACGAAAATCTGCAAAAAAATCAGCACTTAAATGGCAATTTGTGAGATTCAATGTATAACTTTGCCAATGCTTATCCTAGCATCTTTCATCTTCAACGATCTTCCAGGAGAAATTCAAATATGTCGCCACGTTAACTCAACTTAGCTCGTGTCCTTCATCATAAGGATATTAACTTAATAGCTAGTCTCTGATCCCCTAGTACTTACGTACCTTTCACTTAAGAAATTAAATAAAACTCAAATTGAATTGCTCAATGAATCCGGATTAATCCATGCAATATATAATGGTAATGCATATATGTTCAATACAACATGTATTATATGATAATAAGCTCCTATTGAGTATAAACAGCAATGAACAATACAATTTGTTCATTCATTTTTTTCTTTCATTTTTTTATGTCCTGCCAATTTTAGGCTCTGTTAATTAAGTTAGTGCATGTGTTTCCATGTAGTTTAGGGATATAATTATCTTTTAGTCATCTCAAGGGAATGGTTTTACTTGTGTTAGTGATTTTTTTTCTTTTATTCTATTTGTCTCACTCCCTCATTTTTTTCCTCTTCCCTCTCTCTCTAGACCCAAAATGCCCTCCCACGTCTCCCCTCCAACTCGCGTCGTCGTCACCTCTCCATGCCATCGTCCAACTCCTTTAGGGGTGGATCTCTCTCTCTCTCATCATCGTTTGCCCTTTGTTTTGTTTTGTTTTGCTCCACCGCACCATGCACAACCACCGCAACCCCCCCCCCCCCAATCGCCATGCCAGCCCCTCTCAGTCGTCACGCCTAAGCACGGCTGTCGCACAGTGACCTGCACCACCAAGCCAATTGGCCACTGTTTCGGCACTTCGGTTCCTCCATCAAAACTTACGCCCAGTCCCATCGCACTTCTCACGGCAACGCCACTTAATTTGAGCCTCACCACAAAGTAAGCCCAACGCTGAGCACCACCACTAGTAGCCACTGATTTCGGCTCAACCACCCTTAAGAAAAAATTTGGTTTTTCCTGTCTCTCTCTTATTGCTTTTGAAGAAAAGGGTTTTTTTTTTCATGTTTGTTTTCTAAAAAAAAAAATGTATAGATTTCAGTTTTTTTTTTTTTTTTTTTGGTAGCTTGTTGCAAAAAAAAAAGTTACAAGTTTTACGGACTGAGACATCTTGAACTATTGAGACTTCTAAAAAAAATTACAAGTTTGGGACATAGGTCATAGAAGAACAACTTGCAGCTCTGTTTATCAACTATGGAATGATAATGTAACTTTTTCTACATACGGTTTTGGCATAGGGTGGTTGAAATTTTGGTCTTGAACAAGTGCTTTATGCTTGAAGGTTGTTGACTGCTGAATATGTGGTGACCCTAATTCTATACTTCGTTTTGTCTTTGTTTAGTTTACTGATGAAGTTAATGTGTAGTTATATGGTGCATAGTTAAAATTTCTTTGAGCAGTGATGAATTGTGATGATTACTGAATCAAAACATTTGGATTCTACCTGTGAGAGTGCTGTCTTATAAAACAGCTATTGCACCAGTTAACCCATATGTTTTGCTTAGGGTGAGGGAGCCTACCTCATATAAAGATTGCATTTTATGTTATCCATAGTTGCCTTATTATGTATTGATTTGATTGGTTCTTTCGTTTTCAAATAGAAAATGAACGTGAGATATGTGCAAGAACTATCTATTGTACAAATATTGACAAGAAGGTTATCATTTTTAGTTCTATCATTGAATATGGGCTGTGGCTTGCCTACAAGATCATCTTTATCAGAACTGTTTTGGTTCATTTTGCACAGGTTTCTCAAGTTGATGTCAAACTCTTTTTTAAATCAGTCTATGAAGGGATCTGTGATCATCTCTATGATATAATTCTGAAATTTTATTTCTTGTTGATGCTTGGATAATTGGATTACCATTTGCAAAAAATGCACTAATGGGGATAACCATTTTTTTTTTTTTTTTAATGCAGGTTTATCGCCTGAGGCTACTAGGGCCTAGGGGACTACAACCATTCCACTCGTATCGCTTTTGTTGAATTTGTAATGGTAATTGCTCATTTTTCTTTATTACTACATGCTCAATCTTTTTTGTTTTTCATGCATGGTTTTGCTCCTTCAAAGCATCAAGATTTGTAAGAAATGAAGAGTTTTCAAATGCCCAACTCTTGGAAAGAAAGCTCTGATGACTGTTCTAGATCCTAGGCCAAATCTAGTTAACGTCGAGGAATTCTTTTTTTGGTGGACAGTAAGGATTTACTAAGTAATTTGGTTGAGAAATCTGTACTTTGATAATTGCTACTCCCTTATGCTTATTATGGTAGATTCGAATGAGATAATTCAAACTATATTCATGCGCTTTTTTTTTTTTTTGTATATTCTGTCTAACTTTTGCTAGTTTTGAGGTTGATATTTATATTTTAATGCTAATAATCTTTGAGTAATTTGGGAGTGAATTAATAAATTCTTCTGTATGGATTTAAACCTTTTTCTTTAAGTATAGCTGCCTAGAATAAGGTTTGTCAACAGTTGTATTTGTGGATTGTAGGGGTGGGCAGCAAGGCCCCGCCTCGCTTCCGCCCCGCCCCGCCCCCGCATGGGCGGGTAGGCTACCCCGCTCCGCCCATACAGGGGCGGGGTGCCCCGCACAGAGAGGGCCTAGCGAGGGCGGGGGGCGGGATGACCCCAGCGAGGCCCCGCCCCGCCCCCAGCCCCCGCTCCACATATAAAATTTTTTATTTATTTATATATATATAAATAAATATATTGTATATAGATATATACAATTTATTAAATACTTAAAATTATATTCAAGTCATTGGATTGCCTTGACCTCCTAAGCCAATCTTTATATAAGAGGCCAAGGTAATACAATAGTCATCCTTAATCAATGTGGGACTTACTAAAGGAAGCCAAATCAATCCAAAATCTAACTCTAACGAGTTTAAGTTTTTTTTATATTTATAAATTTTAATTTATTATTTAAATTATATTATAATTTGGGTCTAAAAAAATATTTTTAAACTATTTTTTTTTTTTAAACACAATGGGGTGGGCTAGGCGGCGGGCGGGGCGGATGGGATTTTTTCCCCCAACCCCCGGCACCGGGGTGGGGGACCCCGCCCCCGCCCCCGCCTCCCGGGGCGGGGGGCAGGGGAGAAACCCTCAACCCCCGCATGATGCGGAGTGCGGGGGAGGGTACCCCCGCCCCGCACCATGTAGGTATCACCCCTAGTGGATTTGATATAGTTGTTGTATTTAGTAAATGAATTATATTGATTATTTTATTAAAATATTTTTAAGTGTTAAGTATAAAATTATATTTTATATTGAATTATATTGCTATCTTAACAATAAAATTATCAATAAAATTTTATAATTTAACATATTACATAATTCAATAAAATTATATTGATAATATATAATTCAATAATATTTTACTAATATTGATAATTATATTTTAATATAATTCAATACTAATTACTTTTAACAAAATTATCAATATATTATACTTAACATACACCAATCATATGATAGTTTAGCAACAAATTCTAATTAAATTGAGTCTTTACTTTGCTATCCTATCTAATTTATCCAGTTTCTACATCAAAATATTTCTAAGCACCTTATTGAATTTGAATTAATTCCTATTGGTATCAAGATTTTTGTTTCTATACATTACGTAGTGTATCAATCATTTTCCATCTTTTTTCTGTCTATTATTCATTGTGGAGTCCCAATATATTTTTTGTTATATTTTGATTTTACGATGAAATTTTGTGTTTATCTTTACTTTAAACTGGGCAAACGTGTATTGCACGTTGAGTCTCGTGATTACTATCACAAAGGTAGGTCCTGTATAGACCGTCGCTCTCATGCTCCTTCAAGAGAAAATTTTGTATTATTATCTCTGTTTGTCTTATCTAATAATCATAATATTATTTTTTTTTCAAATCTCCACTCCAATTATTTTCAAATTGAAAAATAAAATGGCACAGGAATTAAACAATATTTTTGCAAGATGGAATTCCCTTGGGGAAAAGTAGGATTACGAAAGCTCAAAGGTTGGGCAAAGAAAACTATCTAGTGGAAAGTTGACAGAGAGTGTGATAGCTAATCTAATATAGACTTTAAGAAAACTATTAATAAATTATTTTTTGCATCTATCTATAATCATGCAAAAATTATAATAATATGAGAAAATATGAATACACTTTTTATTAATTATTTACAAAGTACAAAATAATACAATAATCATATCTTATAACAAATTATAATATAAGTAATGTTCATCTATATAATTTAATTAAAGAAATGTTAATAATAAAATATTAATAATATTTTTTTATTATAGAAAGTGTGATTGCTAATTCAATGTATATTTCAAATTTTGGGTGATTGGCTAAAAGTAAAAAAAAAAAAAAAAAATCATATTAATCAAATTTTGAAAATTGAGATGACTAATCTAATGACAATGCTCTGATACCAGACATGGTGTTTAAAAGGTTCATCTACATAATAATTTATTGATTAAGTGGTCATTGCCAATCATTGAGGAGGTCAAGAGGAGTTCTGGTGGAAGAGATATGAAAGTAAGTAATATGTTAATATTTTTCATGATTAGATATGATTTTCTGTATGGACGATATTTTGCATTAAGAAAAGATATATATATATATATATATATATATATATATATATATATATAGGTCATGAAGATTGCACGTGACTACATTAAAAAATCGTTTCAATTTATACATTAAAGAGAAATTGTTCACCTAGATGTTAAACCTAATAATATTTATATAAAGAATGATGTTTATAAACTTGGTGATTGGATGTGCAATTCTCTCTATTAGAGCTTACCAATTGAATAATAATTTTGCATGTTGTTTAATTTATGTAAAGAATGTGTTTAATTAAGTATTGTTTAGAATTTATCTTTGAAGAGCTTATGTCTTCGTTTAGAATCTATTTTTTATGCATTAACTTATTAATTGATCTTTTTTTTTTAACAAAATTATATAATTTTTGTTAAAAAAAATTCCGCCCAACTAGACAAACGTGCACGTTGCTACACCTACCAAATATCCACGTCAGCTTACTAAAAAAACGACGTATGTGCAGTACTATATATATTTTGTCGTCTTTAATAGCATAGGGAAGAATGCAGCTCCATGTAGTCTAGCTATGTGCTTCCAAACAGAGTTCAGCGATGTTGAATTAAATTGAATAGAATTGAGATGATAAAATATTATTAGAATATTATTATTTATTATTATTATTATTTTGAGATTTAAAAAAATTAAATTATTTATTATATTTTGTGTTAAGATTTGGAAAAATTATAATGATGAGTTGAAATGAGTTTAAATTCTAAACGAAATCTAAATTATTTCAGATTTGAGAATATTTTATTATTATTTTATTAATATTTTTATCTATTTTTTATTATTATTAATTAATATTTAATATTTAATTAATATTTTTTTTTTATTTATAAAATATTAAAATATATCTCACTATTCAAACACAACCATAACCTTAGTTAATTCATAACAACGCAGAATGTATTAACACATCATGAGCCTTGATCCCTTGCCATTTTTCTAAAAAAATTATATTAGATTCTTCTTGAATAAACTAATATCTTATATTATTATGCACGATCGACACAATATACTGCCTAGCTCGTTCGAGGTAGTTAATAACACCTCATTTTAAATTGTAGGAAGTGGTAGATTTTATTATTTATTTTAATATTTTAACAGAATCATCTCATTTTAAGTAAGCTTAAACTAAATGGCGTCGTGACTTGTGATAAATCTTCGTCGGCATAGGTCGGTCTGGTCAGTTCCTGTTCACCCCTACCATATTCTCATAGATATTGTAAGACGGGATGCGATTTTTGACCCCTAATAAATGTATGATTGTAATCCTGAAGGGTAGTTCAGTTGGTCTAATTTTAGGTTTGTTCCCCAATAATCACTAGTTTGAGTCCTCTTAGGACTACTGGAGATTTACCTGGTCGTTAATTTCAAAGTCCTTTGAGATTAGTCAAGTTGCGTGCAAGCTGGTCCGAACACCCAGACTTCATTTTATTGAGGCTGCAAAACTTCATTTTATTTGAAAATGATGTAAAGAATCAAAGATCATGAGGGATGAATTATAAGTGAGCGTGAAGACAAGCAGCGCGCAATGCGCATCACGCGAAAATTTGAATTAGGACGAGCGCCAAAATGGTACGAACTCAGTGCCTGCCACGTGTACTAAATCCTTTCAAAAATCCCAGACAACCTAAAAACCTAGCCATGACTTTCTATTCTCTATTCATCTTCCTCGGAAACCCCTTGAACCACAGACTCTCTCTCTCTCTCTCTGTGCTACATCGTTATTTTCAGATCGCTACGACCCCAAAAATGGCCTCCCTCAGGCCCCACTCTCGTTACAGCACTTATGACTCTCGATCCTCCACTTCTTCCGCTCACTTCTCCGACCCTTCCTCCTCCATTGAGCTCAACAAGCTCAAATCGCCTTTGCCTCCTCACTCTTCCTCCCGTGCACTCGTCAAGTCCAAGCCCTCCGATCTTTCTCGCACCAAATCCAAGCCTTCCAACCCGGGCTTGGCCACCATGGTGAAGAAGTTTATGGAAAAGAAGTCTTCCTCTTCGTCGAAATCTAAGGCGGTGAACAGGACGGCGCTGGTGATTCCATCGGACGCAATCGCCGAGGATCTAAAGAAGACCGCTAGGAAGGGGGCCAGCTTCACGGGGCTACATAAGAAACTGTTCGGGAATGAGAATGGGAGTGGAAAGGGAGCAACGTCGTTTGAGAAGAAGAAGGAGGTGAAGGCGTTGACGGAGGTGAAGGGAAACACGAGGACTTTGGCGATGGTGCTGAGGAGCGAGAGAGAGCTTCTGTGTCTGAACAAGGAGCAGGAGATTGAGATCGCTGAGCTCAAACTCATGCTTCAGAACAAAAACAGAGAGGTCAGTGGGTCTTTTCCCTTTCTCCACTTCAATGGTGACTTTGCTTTCGAATTTTGTCTGATTGCGATTTTGAACATTGATATTTTGTATAATTCATTTTTATTACTCGTCTATTAGTAAAATAAAGCTAAAATTTGTGTTTTTGCTAACTAAATGTTCATTAAAGTATAAAGGATATATAAATTTATAACCATTACCCTGTCTAATTTTCAAGGGAACCAACCATAGGTTTTTTTGTAGTCTTAAATTTTCAAAAGTTTGGTTGTAGAGCCTGGGATATGACATTTGACTAGGTCAAACATTTGTTAGTCCCGCAAATTAATGGTATAATTTCCAAAACCACATTTTTTTCCCCATAATTTCCCTACCCATGAAACAATTCCTTCATTAAATCCAAGATTCTTACAATGCGGTGGTTATTTGGTAGTGTACATTCCTTTGAAAAATAATGATTTATGAACTCATTAGTTACTTAGAAAGCAAACAACTCATGCATTTTAAGTCTGTTTAATTGGGACTTGCAGGTTGAGAAATTGAAAGATTTATGCTTGAATCAAAGGGAAGAAATTAAGTCATTGAAGAGTGCAATACTATTCCCAGACGTAATGAATTCTCAGCTTCAAGAGCTTTTGGAGAAACAAGGATCAGAGTTGAAACAAGCGAAGCAACTCATCCCGACTCTCCAAAAGCAGGTCACTTCTCTCACAGGCCAGCTACAATGCCTCGCAGAGGATCTCGCTGAGGTATGAAATTAACATCCTTTTATCTTCTAATCATTCAATGTCAAACTAATGTGGTTGGTCTTTGTACTTGTTTGGTTCCATGCATGATGAGATCTTTCAAACAATTTTGTTGCATAAGCTAAAGAGTAATTAGTGAAAATACTTAACATGATTCAACCGTTAATTCTTGCTATAACAATAGAGCAGCTTATCCCCACACTCTGCCTATTTAGATGTCTCCGATCTTAAAACTTCTTTAACCAAAAGGTTCAGCAGTTGTTTTCTATTCCATATATATGCACATTTGAGTTATTTAGACTAGTGACAAATCGGCGCAATGTGCTAACATATATTATATGTATGCATTAAGAAAACTAAAAAAGACGGTTACTAAATTCAAACGAAAATTACTAACATTAAGATATGTTATTTTTTCATTTAATACTTTTAACTTAATTGAATATGTTGTTTAATTTTCATATAGTAATAGAATAGAAGTCTAAATGATAGTTAAATAGGAACATTAAAATTATAAGATGTAATAGATTGAGTCAAGAAAAGGCTGGTTCACAGTTGAAGTTGAAGTTCACGGTTGAAGTTCTAATGATATAATTCGTTTGTTTTTTCTCCCTAGACTAAATCGTGTGCCATTCTCATTAACGTGAACTTCTAAGACAATTGTGAAAGTAAGGATTGTGGTGGAAACTTTTTAACTTGCCTAGTTTGATATATAGAAAATGATGGTCAATAATTCTCAAGTGTAAGATGATAGCACTCGTACTTCAATTGATTGACCGATAATTAGTACTCGGGAGATTTCCATCTAACATGAATGGCTAGCCACATCTGTTGGGTAAGGTGAGTATGAACTCAAGTAATAAGAAATTATGCTTACTGGTTTTACTCTGAATATTTACTTTCATTTAAAGTTTCAGAAACTTTTCAATATTAATAGATAGTATTTTCTTTTTGAGCAGGTGAAGGCAGATAAACATTCAGAGCGGGCACGTTTCCATTGTCAGGGAAGTTCGCCAAGGACACCAAGATATAATAATGAACATGCCTCAAATTCTTTGGTATGCTTGCTTTAATAGAATGTATCACTGAAACTACTAGCGATAGCTTTGGTTGAAATATATTGTTACAACTGGCTAGTTGTTCAGGATAAGTTCTAATTTTAAAATAGCAATAAGCCTACTTGTAGCAAAGAGAAATAGGCATTTTGACCCTAGAATGGTTTTTCCCTGTAGCAATAATTTCAATGATAATCTGTTGGAAAATTTTGCAGGAGTTCAGCTCTGGTGATCCACCAACCCCTCGAAGTCCCGATGACATGTTTCTCAAGGATTTAAATCCTTGCTTAACACCCTATTATGCCTTGTCAAAATCTAAGGTATGCCTTGTCAGAATTGTGAGATTGAACATTGGCGAAATTTTGGTTCACACCGACACCATAATTTAAGATTGGGAAAAGGAATACAGGATCGCCATTGTTGTCTTGATACATCTTGTCATTGTTCTCTAAGAGTAGTTCTTATGAGACTTGTAATTTCGTGGCCCCTAGGGCGATTGCAAAACATGATAAATTTAGGATTTCATATTTTGTAGGAATGTGAGGCAATGGGCTACGATTCTCCAGATGATGATTTTCTATCCGAAACCAGCATGGAGATTGGTTTTGACTCTTGTATGAGGAACATGTCCAAAAGTTCTGATTGTTGCCAGAATGTCAACACAGGGAGTGCCATGGCCCGTGCAGCTCGTAGATCAGATGAAAGCAAATGCACATATGGAAAGCAAATGCACCATAAACTTTTCTAGATAATGTCAGTCATTTGTTTTGTCTCAAGCATTGATCTTATCTCTAGCTCCTGCTGTATCAGTGTATGGAACATACAGTTTTGTTCACTATTCAATATACCATAACATGTCGGGATATAACTGGCATAAATGATGTTGATCTATTTAAGCAGTACATTGCTCCCCACTCCCCATTACATGACTTCCCAATCAAGCAGCATAAGAGAACGCATGTTCTCAAACCTAAAAGGAACTGTATTTTTCATGTCAAAACCTGAAGAATTGACAGATCTGTCAGATCATTCATTTGGAATTGCCGTCAATTTCAGATCATTCTTCTCTGCTGGCCTCTGTTCTCTCATCATTTTTAATTTTTCATCCAAACCCTATCTCATCTCTCTCTCCCTCCATAGGAAAGAAGCACTCTTCTATATATGTGTGTGTGTCAGTGTGTATTTAGAGGTTTCTGTAACTAATATTTTGAATGTCAAGAAAACTGAAAGAATGAAGTATTATCTAGAGCAAGCATTTGTTATTAGAAAAGTGTTGCAGAATGCTACTGATTTATTATTAGAGAACAGAATGACAACTATAAATGAACTGCAGAATGCTACTGATTTATTACTAGAAAAGGACGTAAAGATGTTCTAACTTCATTTGGTAGCATAGTATTCTACTTGGTACATCCAAGGCATTCATCCCAAGATGTTCCATGTTATACAAACCTTCTGCAGTTTCTCATGCCATTCCACCGCTTGTAGCTGTCCTAATTATCTGAAAGAGAGCTGCCAACAAAAGGATAGGATAAAACCAAGTATCAATTGCATGTTCAATTTTTTTTTTAAAAGAAAGTTGCAACTTAAATCACCTCTGCTGAAGATTTATGATGACCATGTGTACTAAACATTGATACTACAGTTTCGGTATATCCTGGTCCAAAATTAACTGTTCCCCACTCATTGATGCAAGTTTTGGCACCAGCATGCACTAATCACTTGAGATATGCTGGTACCCTCAATGTATGTCAGAATTTAGAATGAAGTGAATGAAAAAAAATGTTGCATTTTTAGCAGTAGCTACAGAAATTATTGAACGAATTCCTGCACCTGTGTAGACTACCACGTAGTGCAAATAATATCACCATAAATGATAAACAGTAGGACACGTGAATTAGTTTTATAGCTCACATCCTGTCAGAATGACAATGGAAGAGAAGATGAACCTCACCATATTACACAGACTGCTTTTGTGATACAAATTTTCATGTTTAAAGCAATTCAAGAAATCTTTGTCGCCATATTAAAGGGGGAAACCTCTGTCAAGGTATAGTAACTAAAATATGTGAAAAGTAATAAAAGGGTGTCAACAATTTAGAGTCATACATGATCCAATGACAACGAAGACAAAGAAACCAAGAACGATGGGACCGACTGGGTAGTCATATCCTTTCTTAGTCGACGTTTCTGGAACTGATCCCCTCTTTGTGACGTTCTTCTGAAACTTTGCCACTTTCCTCTCTGCAAGGCGCTTTGAAGTAGTCTGTCAAATCCATAAAACGATGACATACATGATTTAGTAGCAAATTATGAACCGCACTGAAAGTGATAAGACTGCTACATCTTTGTAAACTTCCCAAATCAAACGCAGAGTACCCTAAAAATAAAACATAACCAAAGAAACTAGTCTGTGGGCATTCAAGAATCAAACCCACGTACAAAAACCATTGAGACTGCCAACTGTGTCAAGAATTATGTAGTTGGATTGAGAAGTTTCAGCACCAGAGACCACATAACAAAATATATTAATAGATAATATCAAGATTCAAGCATCAATTCAACTTTCATGGGCATTTACACTGAAAAAGTGACTTAAACGCAGTTTAATTGAGAATTAGGGAGCTTTTGACAGGGATTTCTACTTAAAAAGTAATGCGCCAAAAATGTAAGAGATTCTCAACCCCAGTTTCATTTCGTCCAAAAAATAATTATTTATCGATAAGATCTGAGAACTGGATCTTTAAAGGAAAAAAAATTCTGAAGAAACTGATTAAGTACATTTATCCACAATTCAAAGGAAAACATTTCTTCAAGCATAGGTAATAGCAAATCAATCTACTGAGCAATAACACAAGAAAATTCGACAGAATTATCAGAATTAACATGCAAAGTTGGATACTTGAAAAAACATTTGCAGCAGCAAATTCAGAAATAAGGAAAACACAACATCAATATGCCCAGAAAAGCGAAAATCAGAACGTAAATTACAGATTAAATGGATATAAAAGCACAACTAATTACAGATTCAAAGGCCACAAACAAAGGAGAAACAGGAAATGTAAAAGTAAATGAATTTTACCGAATTCGTACCATTTTTTGCGATGAAGGGAAACGGAGAGAGCTGTAAAGTGGGCTTTGTTTGACGGAAACCTAGGACTTTATTCCACTTGTTTCTTGTCTCTACGTGTGTGTTGGACCAGCCACGGGACAAGTCTTTTGTCCTCTTCTTCGGGAGTTGTCTTTTTGTTTTTTAGAAGAAAAATTATACAGATATCCGTATAACACTGTGCAGGCGACAGATAACTCACTTATTATTTATTTGTTTATTTATTTTAATAATGGGTGTTAATGTCAACGGTGTCAGGTGAATTTTACAATCCAGAAGATGCTACTGTCCCGTTTGCTTGATAAACTTGCTAATTACAGGCTCTAAATGAAAACTGTAATATAAGTCTAGGTTATTTTAATTTAAAATTTTTTTAAAATTATAAAATTATCCTTCCTAAAATTATGTTTTCTCTCATTTTATAATATGTCTGCACATGCAATCCCCACTTGAGGACTGCAAATAGAATTTCTCTAAACTTTATTTGAGTTCGAGTAAATTAAATCTAACATTTAAATATTTAATTTTTCAATTATTAAATTTATCTTAATTTAAAAGCTCTTTACATATGGAATTCATATTTTTTTTCAGTTTAACACTTCTTTACACGTGAGATCTATAACTTTTTTTAACTTTCCATAAATACATCTAAACTTATTTTAACATTTAAAGTTGGATTCAAAGATATATTGAGATGGTTTGTGAATAGTAGAATAAAAGTTGAATTATTTATTTATTTTTTGTGTGAAAATTTGAGAAAATTATAATGATGATGTGAGATGAATTGAGATGAGTTGATATGGGTTCTGAATGCAAACGAGGCCTTAAACTCATCTAAACTCATCTTAGGTAGACTTTACAAAACTCATTCTACCATCTCAACTCACTATTATTCATAAAAAACTCAACTCAACTCAACAATTAAACATAGCCTTAATATGTATCGATAAATATAATTTATTTACGATAGGTGGATTAAGTAGCCTCGTTATTATGACATTGTTAAGCCTAGTTTGCGGTAATAAATGAAAGAGAAATGATATATATAGTCACAAAAAGATCTCATAAAAATAAATTTACAAATTGATATAATTTGATGTAATACGTTAAATTATAAAACTATTTTTATTATAAAATAGATATAACGTATCATATAAAACTACATTATTTTTTGAATTTTCTATTTGTGGGATCTAAAATGTGCACTTTTATCGGCCTCAAGAAATGGACAGCAGAAAAGCAAGCATTCAACTTGATGAGATACCAGGCCGGTACCTTGTTGTGATTTAGATAATTAACAAAGGCAGGACAAGATTTTGAGAGCATATTAAGTAACGATAATTGAAAATTACCTTAGATAATAACAACAGAACTGAAATGCCAGCCATCATAGCAAAGACATGCATGCGCTCATTTCAATTGCTAGAAAAATATAGATACATACAGGGACGACAATTTTATTTCAGAAGCAGGCCACCATAATTATCTGGCCTCTTCAGTAATCTTATTCAGATACCAGAGTAAATGAACAAATAACTTCTTAAACATACATCAATGGAGGCGATTTTATTTGGACCTCTACACAGAAAAGAGGAAAATACAGCCAAAAAAAAAAGAAGAAGAAGAAGATGGTGTATTACATAAGCACATAATAATCTTTATCTAGCTATAACAACGTTCAAATACAAAATTTGTAGCAAAAAAGAAATCAATTCTCTATCAAAACTGGATCCCTCCACGAATGCACTCCCCAGAACAATCTGAGGCACCCATATGGAGAGACAAAGTTGGGTAGTTTCAACGATATACAGGAATCAGAAGGGCAACAAAAGTTTTCACCAATTGTGCAACTGAGAAGTAATGCTTTTTACAACCGGATGATAGTCTGTGTGCACGAATCTCTTAGCTTTTTCCGAGCCAGGTTTCTCGAGCCACTCATCATATAAGCTTTTCACAAGGGGGTTCTTGAAAGGATCAGCTACTCGAACCTGAATGGTTTTGAAGTACAAACAGATAAAAAACATAGAAGCATAACCAAGAAAATGAAAAGTTCCAAGGCAAAAGTAAAATAATATTAACAATGGCAAGTGGTTAAGGAACGTAGCAATGTTAATAAGTGCGCTTTAATCACCATAGCATCTGAAGCATCATTGCTCATGTCTATGTGCTCAAAATGAAATAGATATTTTTGCGGGGGAATGATCGCACTTAGTACACCATTATCTAAAACACACCCTTGCTTACAGATCTTCAACTTCCACAGGTTATTAGGCAGTGATCACGCATCAATAAGGTTGTTCAGGGGTGATGATAACATAACAATCAACACCTGGCTAATCTTGGGTATGTAAAGTCAATGATCTTTTTTTCTACGCAAGTCAATGATTCAACAAGGCTTGGATATGAAATCCAAACAGGTAAGGATCAGAGACAACAGTAGATGGTTTCACTAAATAATAAACTATGACGTACTAAAACATTTGACTCTTGGCTTACAATAAGTAGAGTCTAGCAGCACCAGAAAATCATTTAAACTACTTCCAAAACTCCAAATAAATACTCACATTCTCCATATAAGCAGCTTCTAATAACTGAATCAATTCCTTTGGAGATTGGCCAGGCTTTGGCTTGATTTGACCTCCACCATTCAGGCAACCTATTTAAATATATCAAAGAACAAATTTCATATAAAAATCAGATAAAAAGTATTATGTCTAAAACCAGACAATGTTGAAAATAAATTGGCAGTGGAGAAAAAGAACACACCTGCAGGACATGCCATGATCTCCAGGAAATGGTAATCACATTTTCCACTTTTAATTCTCCTGACAACATTTTGCAGGTTCCGGAAGCCATAGCACAATGCAAATTTCAGAACAGTTTTCCCCTTGACCTGCATTAATGGCATCATATCTCACATATAACGAGCAGAAAAATGCAGATACATGATCCATGTAAGAATTTTACATCTATGCAGAAGTAGTCCAGTAGGGCATAAAAAGATGCACAACAAGCAGAACGGTTAACGAAAATAGAAAGTCTAAAGCAATTGGAGCAATGTGAAAAATCTATGGCCTCCAAAAGAGAGTGTGTCAAGACCATTGAGAATTCAAAGTGAAACTAGATTCATACAATTGAAAAACACCACTAGTTGGCTGTTCAAATTCTAAAGCCCATGTCCTGTTAAAATGTTTTGGTTATTTATACCAGTGATTGAACAACTTAATTTCTGACATTGACCTATATTAATAAATGCGACAGGACTAGGCTTACTTCCAGAGTCACTTCTTGGAAATCTGAATTTCTAATAATTCTGAAGTCCAGAGGACCATCGATTTCTCTACCGAAGAGTGTTTTAGCAGCATATCGAAAGATTGTTTCTGCATAACCTCCAGAGCTTCCATTAACCCCATAAAGATGCCCTTCTTCATTAACATTAGTCAGCCTGCAGGAAATCACAAGAAATTAGATGCAAAATGACTCTATGACACAAGGGAATCTTTAGAGGGATAATACTGTTCTTACATTCTATCTACTGGAGATTCTTCTAAAGCTTTAAAATCCACTGCCTGTAACTGCAAACACTCACCCCAGAGAATTAATAGAAAGCTGTTGTTTAGGTAAATATATGACAATGAAAGTGCATAGTCTCTCACCTGTATCAATTCTAAAACTTCCCCCGAGGTTAATACAGAGTCTACCTCTGTAGAGCTAGGACCATTTTCATGACTTTCACCTTGAGATTCCACTTGAAATACAAAGTCCTCCCTGGCAGCCTCAAGCTTCTTATCATAACAGGGCATTACAGTTACATGGTAAACATTGTCTGGCCTGATGAGTAAATTATTAAGCAATCGAGTCATAATCCAGAACAACTATCCAACCACATCTAGTTTGAATAAAAAACATTAGCACATTAGTTCCAAAAGAAGAAAAAGAGACACAATATAATTCTCTCCTTGACACTTGCAGAAAAATTATGAACCTTAACACACAATGAGGGACATGAATATGAGAATAAGTTTGCAATTTTCTTTTTCTTTTTTCTTTTTCTAATAAGTAAAACTTTTATTGATTGAACTAGGAAAATGACATGCGTTTGCAACTTTATTTTCTTTTCAAGATTGGTTAAGGTGTAGAGAGGGGGAGAAGGAAAGTGTTGGAGATATTGAGAAATAGATATCGTCTTCAGTAAAGGGAGTTTGCATGGTCCCCTTAATATGATGATATTAGATCTGCTCAAGCCTGGATGCTACTCCATCAGAAACTCGAAAAAAACTGTAAGAATACATATACGGCTGATCTTATTATAAGTTTATAACCCCCTAATTTAAAATTTCATAACCAGCCTATATTATTCCTAGAGATATGAGAGCCTCAAAATAGTTAAAGTAAGGCTTACATAAACTTATAAGAAAGAACAAAATCTTATAAAACTACAACTCCGAAAGCAGATACGCTTCAAATGAAAATTATTATCCAAATATAGGAATGATATAACTTTTTACACAATATATTACCTAAGACCCAATTCTTGGCATACATGATGCTTAACAATAGATCCAATTGTCTGCTGGGGGCTCTTCACTGAAGAAATATAAGGTAGAATATAGGATCCAAGTTGCTTTTCAGCATAGCATATCCAACCTGCAAATAGGAAGACCTTAACACTTCACATAACACATCATAAGAACAATCAGATGAGTTGTATCACCCCCTAACGAATTGGAAAGCCTTTGTCCTAGACTTTGTCCTGTCTCAGCTGTCTACACAACCACATATCTATTAACATATCCGGCACATTCTTGATGAAACTGACATATGGTATTTCAAAATATTCGGCCCTCCCCCCGGAAAAAAAAATTGTGTACGTGTCTATATGCGGGGTATTTCTTTTGACAATAGCATTTTGTCAAAATGCACAATTACAATAGCATTTTGACACAGTTACAGGCTGACATGTATACCTGGACAAGCTGATGAAATCATGGGTAGTGATGATTGACATCTTTCATCATCCATCAATTGGCTTTGTCTGTACCTCATGATGAATTCGTTACAAGATTCAATAAGAGTTAAGTCTCGACTGCAACTTGTATCAAAGACTGCCTTTACTCCCAAGGACTTAAAAAATGTTGTGAGTTTCTTGAAAACCTGAAAATTGAAAAGAGAACTTTGGCTATTAGAAGTGACTGTTGATATGCACTTACATGCATATGAAAACAGGACTAGACTTTCAACACAACAAAGCAAAATGGAAATCCCCCACTTGGTAAATTTACCCTCATCCATGAGAAGGGTACAAGGAAAGAAGGAAAAACACACCAAAAATAATTTACGACGTTTCAGTCTCACCTGTAAAGGAGTGATGCCAAAATGAACTGCAAGGGATGCTCTCGACTGAGGAGAAACTGAAATAATGATAGCATTCCCTTTTTTAACATTAGAAAGAAACTCATCCAAACTTTGTTTCTCCAGCATAACTGTCTCGGCTGATGTTACACAACCACTGCATGGTGAAATGAAATCATAAACATTAAGCCTTCAATTCTTTTTATTTTTATTCTACTTTTCTGTGGGTTAGGAGGAATGAGGAGAACCTGTCAAAACCACAAAAATCTACTACCTTAGAGATATCACATTCTACATCATGTAACCACAGCCCATATTGTAGCACATACAAGGACCTAATATTGGCATCCAAAGCATCCTAATCTCTAAGAAGAGTCTGTTATAAAATTACTCTTACGAACAGGTTAGCAATTGGCCCCCTTACATTTTTTGAATTAGCTCTATGGAACCTACATATACTCATCAAGCCCACAATTTGCTTCATATTTTCCAACTATTTGGTTTTCTGGACATTTATAAGACTCTTTTTTAAAAGACTATTACCAACATGTCTGGCAAAAAAGTTGAGAAAATTAAGCCAAGTTTATTCATTCTTACAGTATGTACAATTGTGGCAACAGTTAAATTCAATAGCAAATGTTATAAAAACCCCTTCCTTTTATATAAAAATACTGCAAGGTAAAATCACAAAACCTCCAGGAGAAACAACAGTTCTACCATTCCACTTGGATGAGTCATGACCACCCAAAATTGGTGAACATACAAAAATCATTGTGATAGTTGCATATATTGAATTGAAACATAACAAACATGCCTGCAAGCAACAAAATCATTGTAAGCCTTCTGGGTTAGGCCCAAAGCTTATTCAGGGCTTAAAAAAAATGCTATAATAAAATATATTAAACCAATGAGAGAGATAGAGAGATGAATTACCTGCATGCTAAGCAGTCCTTGAGTGAAATTTTGACTGGGTCTGTTTGCAATTGCTTGTTAGAAGTTGAAACCTTCACCAAAGATTGAAAAATAATACATTATCAAGCCCAAAAAAGAAACTTCAAAAGTCCTTGTTTACTTTAGAAAAACCTCAATAACTAATACCGTGCTTCTCTAAAGTCCCATATCCATTCAACCAAAAAAGGCCCCAAAAGAAAAAGAAAAACAGGAATTGCACATTCGAAAGTAAATTAGATTAGTAAAAGAAGCAAAGTTCGAAGAGAAGACTAAAAAATTGTGAAAATTGGAGGAAAATACCTCAGCTTTATCAGGCTTGGATGCGTTGGACTTAAGGCCCTTAAGAGACACTATGCATGCCTGGGACGGTGCGATGAAATCGCTAAGATCTCCGATCCGAAGCGTGGCCGAGAATTTCTCCGACATCTCCGTTGACTACTTTGGAAAAAGGCCGAAAGCTCAAGGAGTTGGAGAGACAGAGGGAGAGAGAAAGAAAGAGGGAAAGGATGGGTTCAGGAAGAGGCGGTGAAATTAGGTACCAGAAACTGAAAGATAAGAGGCAGCGCTTACTATTCTTGTGAGAAGGGGAGGGGGGGAATGTTCACATGTGAACCGAAAGGAAACTGAATGGTTTGCGCAACCAATGAGATGCAAGATTTCTGTGGAGAATGAAAGTCAATTTGATTTTAGTTGGTTGTTGCATATGAAAAATTCAACTCACAAGCACTACACAATATAATATACTGTTTTGTTGCATTTGTCAGCCGCTATGGCATGTGTCGGCCATGGCCCACCTTCTCACGCTTTAACATTAACTCATGACTAATGTGATTTTTATTAGGTAGGATTTTATTTTTAATTAGGGGTAATCGATCTGGTTGGTCGATCTTGGTAGAGAGTTTTGGACCGGATATTTTTTAGATCTACGGTACCAAAAGTTTGGACTGAATGGGACCGCTTTGGTTCAGTCTTTTATGGTACCAAAAATTCGGTTCGATTTGATTTTGGATAAAATTTAACATCAAATCGATACATATCGATTTTATATTTTTAAAAATCGATTACACACCGATTATTTTCATAAATTGATACTTCTGATTTAATAAAGAGGCAATTTATCATAAAAAATGTGTTTATAGAAAAGAAAAAAAAACTAATTTAAAAAATCTATTTTATTAAAAATCTGCTATAAAAAAATTGTTTATAAAAACCTGCTTTATAGAAAAATATGTTATGTAAATGCTATAAAAAAATCTGCTTTATATAAAATAAAATAGAAAAAATCTGTTTTATAGAAAATGAAATAAAAAGAATCTGCTATAAAAACTGAAAAGAAAATTCTGCAATAAAAAAAATACTAATCGTATTAGTATTACTATATCATTATTTCATATATAATTATTTACTCTAACTAATACTATAGTAATTTATATACTGATTTATATACTATATGTAAATGGGTATTCCATGAGCCATTTAACCTATTTTTAACTTAATGTACTTGGTGAGTGAGTTTCGCATATAAGATAAGATGAATCATTGTCTCAAATTCGGGATACAAACTTCTTTAATTCTTTGTTTATTCTACATGGTCGGTCCACTTCGGCTAGAGACGTACATAAAATGTACTGACAAGTGACAATATTATATCAAACGTACATTTAATGTTGTCTTTTTCATTAGAAGTTGTACATTTTATCCTCAAAATTATCAAAATTGACACATTGAAAGCTATAAGATAAAGGCAAACAGCATAATAAAAAGGCAACGCTCATTATCTTTGCAAAGCTCGTTGAATATGCGACCAATTCCACATCACATCCACAATTGAAAGTAGTTAGCTTTCCTTCTCTGCAGCTGGCTCACACATCAGCACTGTTATTTCCTAGTAAATGCTAAACTTGAATTTATTCTTTGATTGGCCATTGCCCAATTCAGTACACTAACACATACATATTCACTTACATATTTGGGGTTTGAATGAACCAAAGGTCCAAAACACAGGCAAGTTTAATGGAAATCCACAGCCTAAACTTATTGCTGCATGTATTGGAGGAGAGTCCCAAAGGCCTCCAAGTTACAAAACCATATTGGACAAGATCCAAAAGAGTGATAGGCAGTTCAATTTACTTACTTACATCATTGGGTTTTCAAAACCTACCACCTAGCGCTGCTCTTGCCCTTGTTCCCACCTCCATACAAGCGGAAGAGACTGAAAGCAGAGATGCAAGACAAGGCCACCGTGCTAAGGCTAACTATTACTGCACTCGCTACCCCTTCTCCAACTTGGTTACAAAACTTCCCATACATATTGCATACCTTCATCCACTGCAGTTCTGGCAGTCCCAACTTAGAAATCACCGCTGATTGTGCCGAAGCCGCCACTGCAGCCACGGTCATGTATGCCATTACCTGCCCAAACAAGTAATCACTGATGAAATGCAATAATAAGAACACATGTATTTTGCACTTCTTCCGGTGGCATGAATCCAAAAATGATCACTCCAATCTGGAATGGACAATTTAACTATACGTACCACATCAATAAACAAAGACACATTTATCATAGCTCTACTTATATGTTCTCGACACATGGAATACTATGCAAATCATTTAATGAACATGTGAACCATCCTTCCCCACCAAGTAGAACGGGTCTTGATCAGGACCCCACTTGAACAACATCTATACCTTTGAAGTTATGAGCCCCAACCAAAAATACAGTTTTACAGCATCACATTCCTGATTTACATCATGTCTGAGTAATGAAATACTTGAGTGAAAATTGGACGATTTCAGGAGAAGGCCGTTCAGTAGGAAAGGGTAAATTTAATGGTTTAAATTGTATTCTCTAACACCATTCAAGACCACATAGCACATGGATCCACCTGAATAAATTTGACATTTTAATTGGGATGCAGAGTATATCATAATTTGAAGGGTTAATTTGAAGGACAGGTGCAGGGACACGGTCTCAGAGATAATGCAAACTATACTTATGGTATTGCAAAATGGCACGCACGCAGCAAATATAAACAAACATAACATTATTTATGGACCAAGTTTCTTTTTTGGGTATATAGCTAAATGTAATGTTGTCAATATTTTATTGAGATCCAACACTAAACAGAACGTGACATTTGGCAAATCGTTTAAGTAAAAATATGTCACTCCTACCATAAAGATCATAGATGGGTTTACTCAATACTCTCAACAGGGGAAAAGGAAATAGCTAATCTCAGATTCCCTTATCAAACCAACCAAAGGCCATTGGAATTATGCATGTGATTTCTATTAACAAGTTAATAGGACGGATTAGACCACCAATTATTGAGAGCCTATTTATAATATATACTTGTGTTAATATCTAAGGTACAAACAAAATCAGGGGTAGTGTCCTTGAGCTTTTCATACATGCCATGGCCATGTGAAGACTAGAAGGAACATAAGAAGTCTGGAATATGAAGTAATGTACCTGATCACCAGAGAAGATGGCCCAAGCCAAGGCCTTGCTGACCAGCACATTGCCTCTAACCATGCTCACAACACATCTCAGCACTTGAACGAACGAATAGGCAGCAGCTATACCATTGGCTACCACCAAAAACCTACATGGTCATATGCATAATGCAAAATTGCTCACGAAATCAAGGGATGATTAGGACTATATTATGGTAACCCTAAGATTAACACAGAGAGAGAGAGAGAGAGAGGAATTTGAGAGATCTTACACAAGAACTTTCATGTCTGTAAATCTAGCTTTCTTCTGAATTGAGAAGATTTCTTTGACCTGGGAATCCGTCGCCACAAGAACAGCAGCAAGAACTCCCAGACCGCAAATCAAACACCTCAGAACCAACTCTGCCACCCGCACCCTCTTATCAACAAGCTTCACATTTGTGCCATGATACACTGGAACATTCCCGGGACTAACTCCAACACCCAAATAACTCATCCTTCCCAAGATTCACTCACACTCAAAAGAGAAGATTAAGAGAGAACAGGAAAAGCCTCCGTAGGATTGTTCACAAACACCCACAAGAGAAACTCCAGTACTTAAATACTCGAACACAACTTCGTTTACTATTCTTTCTTCTTCTTCTTTTTTTTTTTTTTGGGAGCTCTTTAATATATATTTGGTGGTTGAGCTGAGTGCCAGCCAAGTGGTCAAAGTTGAAGAGCGTAGAAATGCATGACCTGCATAGACGGGCACCTCATCCTACACTTTAGTGGCATTTATTCTTCTGTATTTGTGCAACTTTAATTTATTTATTTTTCTGAATTTAGGGACTACTAGGTCGATTTGGAAAGTGATAGCCTGAGTGCTCTTCTTCTTTTTTCTAGGTAGAGGCAACAGTTTCTTGTCCCAAGGAAAAAGAGTCAGATAAGGTGAGGTGAGGGGAGGGGAGGTGTTAAAGCTACTGTTCTCATTGAATGAAGATGGTGGGGGCAATTATGATGCCCCATTTGTTTTGCATACTGCACTAGGCATTCCCAGAAAGGACAAAACAAGAGAGGGTTTATCTCAACTTTGTGTGAAAACATGCACTAGGTTTATTAGTTGCTTGCAAGATGAAACAAAAAACATCAACAGAGAATGATTAAAGTGGGTCATTTTGGCGTTGATTTGCTGTTTGTGGCGGGGGCCATTCGGGGTTAGGTTTTGAAGTCACTCATCATGATCAAGCCATGCGCTTTCTTAAACAGTGGTGAAGCGTAATCTGGTTTGGTGAGATCCCCCATCCCGTGGACGCCTAACCCAAATCCAAGCACTGATCTATTTGCTTACGTGATTATTCCATACCACTTCCTTTTTATGCTTTATTTTTTTTGGGCACTTCCTTCCTTCGTAATTAATGAACTGGAAAATGATGCTTCACTTCCACAACTTTAATGGCTCTTTCAGCAATTAATTATGGTCAGATATAAAAGATAAATGATAAAATTGAATAATATTATTTTATCTTTTATTTTTTATTTGATGAGACAAATCATAATAAATATTGATTTCATTTTTTTCTAATTTTTTTGTTTATTCATTATTCCTCTGTAGTAAACCTCTATAGTCTACACGGTAGTTGCAGCTTTTATCTCTTCTAATTACTTGATGGTTTATATTTTATAATTTATATTTCAGATTTTTAAAACTGATATGTTATACTCTCAGTTATTAAAAACTGATAAATCTTATTCTTGTTTGAGAAAATATATTTGTAACTGTGAATTGTACAATTATCACCGCGTAATCACTTTGAAAAAAGTGAATAAAGCATGTGACCACATTACAAAAATTAAATTTTTAATAGTGAACTCTACTTTTTTTCAAAATAATTACGCGGCGTTTACGCACTTCACGGTTGTATGTAAAATTTCTCTTCTTGTTTATTATAAGAACCAATGAAAATATAAAACAATATCATGAGATAACTTTGACGGTCGAATCGCTTATCCCACATTTTGATGGTTCAATTTTAATAGATTTTAGTGCAAAGTAGAAATTCCAATAATTAGAGGATATAAAATATATTTTTCTCTAGTTTTAATTAGTGAAATATACTCAAATAATCTTCGTAATTTGAGGTATGAAAAGAGAAATTAAACCATATGGTGCCTAGCATAGCTTACCCAAACAAAGCATATGAGTAAATTACCGAGCCTAGCATAGCTTACATATGAGTAAATTACCGAGTCTATTGAGAGTGGGAATTGCAGCTTGCACGTGTTAATGTCGTAATTGGTAATGTCCAAAATAAAATAAAAAATTATAAATGTAAGTCACTTTTTTACAATACTTTATATAATAATATTTTAAAACGATGTATATTTTTATAAAAATAATATAATTTTACAAAAATATAATTATTTTGAAATGTATTTCGTACGTGGGTATAATTATTTTGGACAGTAATGGATCTTGAAGTACGATTTCAGCATCCCCTGACCAAATCCACCCACATTAGGATTGTAATTTTTATTATTATTATTTTTACTTAATGATTAAATAAATATTTTTTAATAATATTATAAATTTTTTTATTTTTTTAAATATAATTAAATGTGTTAAAAAATATATATATAAAAAAATAACAAATCCTAAATGTATTAGCGGGAGCTAGCAGTGGAAGTAGCACCGCTCAACAAAATATCCTCTCATCTCCCATATTTTAATCTTTTTTTTTTTAAATTTTTTGGCATTATATATCCCTTTGTTCCACTGAATTGAACAAGTGCATGTGCAAGATGGGGCGTGTATTGGGTTGACAGGGATAGCAAGGGACTGATAGCCGCAATGGAAGATTCACCAGACTTTGGGGGATTGGATGGGTCGCTATCACTCAACTTATGGCCATAATTTTTGGATGATCCTAATTTGTATGTCAGCATTACGATAGTGTTACGTTTAGTGTGTGTCCGTACCGTACCGTACCGTAACGTACAATACAGCCTATTATATTTATAAAATAAGTTTTAAAAAAATATGAATAATTACGGGACGTTAATGCATTTTATAGTTATATGTAGAATTACTCGTTTAAATTATAATATTTTATTTATATTCATTTTATGATCATTTGCTTAATTAATTAATTAATTTCTCTCTTCTATTGGAGAAGATAAAAAGGGATTGTGGAGGAAAAAAATGATAAACGTATTTATAAAGAATAATAGTTAATTAATATATATGTCAAACTTTCTCTCAATAATGAACAAAAATATTAAATTGAAACGTGAAATTATTAATATATATAGGACCACAAGCACAAAACAAACAAATGCTATTAATTCGGGAATAAAATTTTTGCAATATATAAGTTATATATTGCCAATCAATTATCATATATATCATCAAACCAACCTAATAAATATTATTATATATTAATTATATTATGAATCACCGCAGATTTTCGATGCTTTAATTTGATCATTCATGGAAGATACTCAAACTTGCACGAATTATGACCTGTCACCAAAGATAAAAGAAAAATATATTATCATGACATATATGATTTTCATTATACATTGACCAATTAATTAAAACCATGATTTATAACATATTATATAATGTCCATACGCAGATCAAATTAACTTCTTCAGGAAATATTATTGCATATATATATATATATATATATATAGTTAATTAATTGGTAATTAATTCCACCCATATGTATGGGTAAATGGTCCTCATCCTGCATGCAACAAAAGGAGACATATAGAATTCATGTACCTCTTTAATTATGCACCAAAAGGAGACAAAAGCTAGATTTCATTCATTCAGAGGAAAATTAACTGTTGATGATGATCAGATAATAGTAGGCTGCATCTTACTTGGGTCGAGATCTGTGATCATTGCAGCAGCGTTGAAATAACAAGTAGCTCCTTTGTGCTTGAACTTCTGGTAATAGTTGTTGAACGCAAAAGAGGCATGGCCCCTTATTGTATTTGGTAAGAAACAAGGCTGGTGTGCTGCTTGTATTTTGCTGCAGTCTGCACCTCCTTTTCCACAAGCCCAGTCCAGCGCCGTCTGCAGCTCGTCATCTGGGGTCTGCTCGTCAGCTATGCACCATTCCACAAATTGCCCATCTATTAACAGTTTTATGGGGACCAAAAAAAAAAAAAAAACGATTAAACAGATGAGTGTTAGATCATGATTTGCAATTTTATCATCATGTTATCTATGCATGTGAGCTTTAAGACAAACTAATAATCTGCGATTAAAAGCTCAGCGCCACAAAACAAAGACCCTTCCAATGTGGTAATTCATTGTATGCATGGCATAGATCATCAATCGAAAGGCAAGGATGACTAATTTACCAGATGTTTGAAGAGCAAGGATCAAAAGGAGATCAAGAACAAGAAGACTTTTCTGCAAAGCGGATGACATTGATGATCTTGATTTAGAAGTTGATGTAGGAGCTTAATTCAATCAATACCCGGAAGGGCTACACATACACAATATTACAACCAACAGTTAGTCCTATATTATACGATCGAGATCACTTCAACAACATGTGAGAGATTCTCAGCTTTTAAAAAAGTAGATCAGATGCCATTCTATGTGCGTTCCTTCGGTTTCACGTAAACATTTTGGACTTTTCTTTCTTTCTGAAACGCCCCCACTTCCCTCGTATATATATATTTGTCTCTAGATTGTGAAAAGACAAAAAGAAATGGTTTATCATCAAATGATCACAGAATCTCTTCAGCTCGTTCTGACCTCACATGGAAACTACATATAATGGCTAGCTGAAACATATGTACTGGCATGTTCGGTGCTCCTGTGGCATTTAATTTATTACTGTTTATAACTTGAGAAATACTTTAACCACAAAGGAATTACACAAAAATAATCTCACAAACTGACGTGTCATGATATGGTTCATCAAATCGTAAAGTTATTTTTATTATAAAATAGATCTAACAGATCACATGAAACCACATCAATTTGTAAAATTATTTTATATAATCTTTTTGCACTTCTCTTGTAACTTTTTCAGTAGTACTGAGTCTTGGTCTTGCAATTGATTTGGACTTTCGTACAAGAAGTTCAAAAGATGCTACACAAATCTATGATTTTCATAAAGCATCCGGCCGGCCAGATGACCCATCTGCCAAGGAAACTCGAGAGGGCAAAAAAGCAAGGGACTACGATTGTAATTGTTGTCTCTAACACTAGTGCATCTTCAATTTATCAAATATTGGAGGATCGGTATGTATGACCAAATGGGCCTAGCAAGACCCAATTCAGGGCCCAGCCCTCTTTCTCAAAGGCATCATCTAGGCATTTATGATTGATGTCCTTTCTTACGAATCAAACATTTATGGCAAGAAAAAATGGCGGACAAACACATTTAATTGAACTATAAAAAGGGAAGGGGACACAAATTCATATAATGCAACAAGATCGAACTAGAAAGATCCTCGACCAAAGAGACGTGACGAGTACGACTTAAGTTGCATTAAAATGTAGCTATCAAGGTAAAGGCGCCCCCAGAGAATATCCACCGAACGATGGCTCAAGCGATTGCTTGGCTATAAAATATAAATAGCCCAAGTTATGAAGTAAGAATGATCGGTCTTTCCTTTACTCTCCTACTTACTAAGGTCTTGTTTGATTTTACAAACCTTTTAAATCATCTCATCTCAATATTCAAACATAATTTAAATATAAATATTTTTTAATTTTTAATTTTAAAATTTGTAACTTTTTCATCTAATCATTGTCTAATTATTAGAACTTTCTCAAACTTTCAAAGAAAATACAAAAACCAATTTAACTTTTTTCAAATTTCAAAACAAAAATAATTTTAAAAAAATAATATTCTAATATTCTTTTAATTTATAATATTTTATTTAACCTTTTTTTCCTCTTCTTTTTCTAAAATCTCATAAAAATCTTAACTCAAACAATTTCATTACTATAAGAGAATTCCCCCCATTGGTTCGTATAGCAAGCCCATAAGGGATCTTTGGGGTTGGGGGAGAGAGCCCAATGAGGCCCAACAACCCTCCTCTAAAAGGAGTCACTGGCCTCTACAGAGTATTCTGCTCATGAGCAAAATCAACCCGTGAAGCAACCTCATGTAGGAAAAACGGATTGTACGGCAGATGAAACTCGCCGCCCTGACACTCCCCAATGACACCTAATCCTTAGGAACCTTTACAGGCTGGTGAGCGAGAGATGCGGGAGACCCTCAATCTCCTGACAGTAGACATGGATAGACTTAACAATGAACATCTGTAAGATAAAGTGAGTTAAGGAGTTGCGCCGCATTAATGGCACTGCATTAATGGCACCACCCTAGGAGCCACGCTGCATTATGACTAGGAAAACAGCTGAAGAGACATGAACTCCCTGAGGCAAGGTATGGGTTGTCCCCACCCAAAAAACCTCGTATAAAAGCCGACCCCCAGGTGTGAAAAACTATCTTTGATTTCTCTAAACTCTCGCATAAACTATTAAAGAAATATACTGACTTAAGCATCGAAGACACCCCGCTCTTTGTATTTTCTTAAGTGTGCAGGTGTGAGGACTAAAGCCCAAGTTGTTAGAACCCAGCTAAAGGTGTAATGTTATGTAACGCCCGTCCTTGTGGTGAGACATTTTATAAAAGATTTTTAGAAATGACGACGGGAATTATCGTTCTGTTTAAAACTTTTTACTTGCATACCCAGGTGCAAGATTCCACGTTTATAAGATAAAAAGTGCTTAGGATTACAACGGAAAACATTAATTTTTACAATAAAAAGACCTCTCGTACATTTAAAACTCATGCCTAGACTTCCGTGCTTTTCCCCATGGGCCGTGTCCGTCCTGACCGTTCAGTTTCTGTGGGGGTAAGGGGCATACATAAAAGCTAAAATGAGTCGAAAACTCGTAAGTATTACTTTATACAGTTAAAATATAACAACATAGGTTTTCATTCATGCATTTATCATTCATACATACTATACGTGCATGCATACGTGCTTACGTGGATTCGTTTGAAAACGTCACTGTTTTTCTTTAATAGTCTTTCTTTTTGTAAAACGTGTCTCTCATCAGTGCCTTCATTTCTTCAAGAGTTTGTGCTTTCATTCGTGCATTCATGCATACATACATTATTTCTTATCACTTTCATAGGCCAGTACACACTGTTACGTCCCGTGTGTTAGGGTTAGAGGCCCTATGGCCAATGGATTCGCCCGTGGCCGCGGGTTGGAATCCCATTCCGTTAGGGTGCAGCATTGGGTGCACTACCAGTACTACTGCCTGGCATTGCAATCTGCTCATTCATTCATTGGGTCATTTTCATTTAACGGTTTAGTTCATGGAAAAACATTGTTTAAGACATGGTCTTAAACTTTCAGTTCATTTTAGCTCTATCTTTTATTTAACAGTTCATTCATGAAAAACGTCATTTAAAAAACATGGGCTTAAACGTCAACTTTCATGGCATCCATAAGCATCACCTTAAACGTCGTCTTTCATGGCATCCATAAGCATCACCTCATGGCACTCATAAAAGCGTCGGTTCGTAGGATTCATAAAAACATCTGTTTTCATGTCTTTCACGCATTTTCATCAGTTCATGGATTTTCTTAGAAAATACATACAATAGATACAACGTATAGTCATCCAATCACATGCGTACAATTAATACTTTAGGTGCGTAAAAAGGGGCTGCCAAGGAGGGCTGTACATACTTATACCTTTGAACACTTAGCATTTTCTTTCGTAAAACGTCTTTCGTGTCTTTTCGTAAAGTGTCGTAAAGGAAACGCGTTTCGTTTTCGTTTCTTTATATTTTAGGAAACTCTAAAAGAGTATGAACGTAACACTTACCTGGACTCCATGCTACTTGCATATCATGCAGTCCATTCATGTGAGTGTCAAATGGCAGCCAACATGCATACATATATTTTAGTGTCATTCTCTATCCAATACATAAGCAACTTAAACTTAGAAATAGATCTATACTTCACTTGGAACACTTTTCTTCTATCTCGTGCTCTTTCATGTCCCTTACTATGCTAATCTTCAGAATCTACTTACGATCACTACTTCTTCCAAACTCGACGTTCTACTTCAAGTACTCATTCACTAAGGTGAACCCATGGATTAAGACACTAAGACCTCTGTCTCATTCTTCTCATTAACCATGTTCCGACGCATGACTTCGACCGACTAAGTCATGCATCCCATCCTTAGACAGTACACCCGTCACTATCTTCATGCACCTTAGCCCATACTAATCCTCATTCCCATCCATACAAGTCACACGGCTCTAAGCCAACTCTGAGGCTTAAGCACCATGCAACTATGCTCATGACGGATTACCCATTACATATAGTAAATCCGTTCGGCACATATATCTAACCAGATTATACATGTACCTTACCCATTTATCACCTAAGATCAACATATGACATGTTGATCACATGTTTGTGTAAACAAGCACCATACTCCGATACCAACGTTCTTTTACTCGGCTAGCATGATTATTCATGCTATCCGTCCCTTTTGACAGTTCATCCCAACACTTAGCATGACAGGACTCCATTCACAAATACGCCTTACGTCATGTCATATAACTTGAGACTACTCCCAAGTTACACCGTGACCTTGTCACATCACCTGACATTCTATTATGCCATTTCTACACCAACTCCTAACTCATCGTGAGTACGGTTATTCACGTACGCCCGTCATATCGTGACATCATGTCACATTCCCATTATGTCATTCATACACTAACTCTTCACCCATCGCAAGCATGACTGTCAGTAACCACGTCACTTCGTGGCGTCCCAGTCATGCTTCCGCTGCACTACTCTGATACTTGTTCTGCTACTTCACCTATACTCCCAGCCATAAGTCAAGTACAGTGACACCCGTCACCTTAGACTACAGGCTACACCATGATTATTTTGGGACACTGTTCCACAGTTCCCGACACTACTCGCCACGTTCTACGCTCATTCACTACTCAACCATCCTTATCTCTGCCACACGCTACACGGTGTATCGCTGCACCTCATGGAGTACACTCCATGCATACTCTCTTCTCACATGCTACGCTACATCACCACTATGGCGTACACTCCATATGGTGCATCAATCCACCACATGGAGTACATTCCACATGTACTCCTCTCATACACACCACGCCACATCACCATTATGGCATACTCGCCATATGGTGTATCACTCCACCATATGGAGTACATTCCACGTGTACTCCCTTCACATACGTCTCCCCACACATAGTACACTTAGCGTGTACTCTTCCCATTCCACACATACCACGTCACCGTTACAACACATATCCACAACCACACTACATATCATAGTTCACAACACTTCACAACACACTTTCCAACTATGCCCAGCACTTCACAACACACTACACAGATAAACTCAACACTTCACAGCACGCTACACAGATAAGCCCAACACTTCGCTACACACTACACAGATAAGCCTAACACTTCGCTATACAGCTACACAGCACCACATCACAATACAATAACTCCACAAATACCAACAACACAGTCCACAACCTAGTCAACTAATAACATAAATACAAGGGATAGAGGGCTATACCATCGACGGAATAACCCGTGCGTTGCTCGTTAACCGTCACCGTCCAAGATGTTGGAAGGAACGTACGGGGCGGCTATACCGCATACGGTGACTGTTTGGGTGTTTGGATAGCTAGGTGTGGTCTTGGAAGGGCTCGTGGTGGTCTTGTGATGGTGGCAAGAAGCGTAACACGGCGGATCTAGCCGTGTACAGTGGCGGTCAGCCACGCGCAGTGGCTGTCCATCACGTGCAGTGACCACCCACCACATAAAGTGGTGGTTTGGACCTAAGGTTCGGCTAAGGGGGCTGCTGGTGGAGCTGTGGAGGCTCGGTGGTGGTGGTACGGCGGTCCACGGTGGTGGAGGGAGGAATGGCCGTGTGTGTGAGGGAGAGAAGCCCGTGAGAGAGTGTGCATGCATGGGTGGCAGATCAGAGCTATGGGCGGTTGTGATAGGCCGGTGGTGGCTGGATGAGGCTGGAGATGGTGGTCACACGCCCTGGGTGGCGGTGTACGGTGGTGGAGGGAGGAGAACCCGTACGTTGGAGAGGGGAGAAGCCCGTGCAGTGGGGGGAGGCTATGGGCCTCGGGTCAGGTGGAGGAGGAAGGGGGGAGCTAGTAGGTGCCCGTGCATGGAGGAGGCTGTGTACGTGTAAGTGAAGAAGGTGGCTGCATGGAGGGGGCCAAGCTCGTTGGAGGGTGGTGGCCGGTGGGAGGAGAAGCTGCCGTGGAGGTGGTGGTGCTGTTGGACGGCGCACAGCGGCACAACAACGTGAAGCCCGTTCGGGCTGTGCACTGTCGAGGGGGAGGAAGAGAGAGCGTGAGGGAGGGAGACTGGTGTGGGGAGGCTTGTTGGAGGGAGGAGGTGCCGGTGGAAGGGGCGGTGAGGCTCACCTGCGCACGGCGGCGCCGGGCTGGGCAGTGGAGGATTCGGCATGGGGGTGAATTGCGTACAACGTACGCTTGAGGGAGAGGGAGGAGAGAGAGAGGGCTGGAGAAAAGTGAGGAAGAAAGAGAGGGGGTCTGGGTATTTAACCCAGTCCCTTCATCTGGGGATTCTTAAAACGATCTAACGATGGAGGATTAAAATACTGATTTAAAAATGCGTAAACATTAACTTAATTAAAAGAACTTAGAGGAATTAAGGTAGAATATTATTTAAAATAATTTTAGTTTATAAAATAATATTCCTTCATCATTAATAAAATGATGAAGTCTTATTTAACATTTTTAAGAGAATAAAATCATTAAATAAATTAAAACTTTCAACATAATTTAAATCTCATAATATCTAAAATAGTTGAAATTATTTTAATAATCATATTAAAATGATTTCTGACAATTATAATATTTTTGGAGCTCTTCAAGGATATTATAATTGTCGTATTTAAAATCAAACTTAATTCAATAACACTGGAAATACTTCTTATAAATATTTCCAGTACATTTAAAACACTAGATGTGCCCTAGAAGTCACACGATATCTTTTGAAATACGCCATCATGGTTCGGCACGCATGATGAGTCTCGCAGTTGCTAGATAGAAGGGTAGACAATTCACATAATTTATGCCCTTAGGATTTGCTTACGTCAGAAAGAATAAACATACGTTAGAAATACGTAAGAAGGAAGGAGCAGGGTGTTACATGTTAACAGTGGCGCTGTCTATGGGATCCCTATAGACTTTAGGGTCCTTCATATGCTTGCGACAACCCGTTCACAAACAACTCAGGGACAAGAAGAAGCAACGTCAACAAACATAGAAGCAAGGCTTGCAGCAATGGAGCAACTGATAAGAAAGTTAACTACCGAAAAGAGAACGAGACATTCAGAGTAGCCACAAACGGACCAGCAAATGATGCAAGACCAAGCAACAGTGAGCACGTAGAATCCAGAAACGCAGGAGGGGGAGGTGACACAGAGGAAGAAAGAAGAAACATGTTGAACAAGCTACGTAACCTCAAAAGAAAATACGAAGAGATGGCAAAAAAGATGGGCACATTGTCATCAGTAGACCAATTGCTCACTAGCATAGGCTTACCCTACAGTGAGGAGGTGATGGTCATGCCTCTACCACCGAAATTCTGAGTTCCCCTCATGGACATGTACGATGGGGCCAGAGACCCCCTTGAATACCTGGAAACCTTCAGAATCCACATGACCCTGCATGATTTTAGGATCAGAAGGCTTGGCATGCTTGGGGCTTTTAGGATTAAGGGTGAAGGGTTCTTGGAAGCCATATGAATAGAAATGTGGAAGAATGTGAGGCAAGATGCACACAGAGGGAGCATTCAAAGAGAAGGAAGGGACGTACGCACGAATGACTCTGAGAAAGAAGGAGAAAGCAAAGTGGGCTCCAAACGACGACAGGATGGGATTAAATGAAATCATTCTTGATATAATGTTAAGATATGATTTAAATGATTAGAAAATTCATTTCTTACTATTAGTCCAACACCTTTGAGGTAACTGATGATTTAATATATAACATAACACGTTAGAATGAATATATCATTATAATATAAAAGAATAAGCTTGAAGATTAACGGTACTCGACAATACCTTTCAGGATAATTAGCTGGAAAAAAAAGGTAACAAATTAAAAGAAGTAAACCAAAAAATTAAGAAACTAAAATCAATGACACACAAAAGGGACTCCATCGGTATTTATATTTATATGCTTGGCCACAAATGCCTACGTCCTTACCAGTTATAAGATCACGTGAGAAAAAGTTTACTAACAAAAGGGAATACAAAGGGTACTGTTGAGACAAGGAGAAAGGTTCCAGTAATAGTGCTCTGTCTCTCTGGTAGGAGTTTGTACTCTCTAGTCTGTACTCTGGAGTCTGGAGCAATAATTTGTACAGTTGGTGCTTTTTGTTGATGGAGAAATAACTCTCTTTTTATGCCAAGAAAAGAAAAGAAAAAGAAATAAATAATCAAACATCATGCTGTATCTTACACAATACATGATATGTACATGACGGACATGTTTTTGTCACCTGGTCGATCTATAGCATTTTTGTCTTTCATTTAGTAGTTAACAGTGTTATCACACTTTATTCTGATTAAAATTTAATTATTAATGACTATAGCTTTAACTTATTCAGGAAATCATCATCCGAGCTTAGATTATAAAAAGATACATAAAAACTTTAAGGTGCCCCATTTGTATAGTGAATTGACATAAGATAAGATGCATGGAAGTTGAGAGTTGAATAAATTATTGTTAGAATATTATTTATTAATATATTATTATTATTTTGAGATTTGAAAAAATTAAATTGTTTATTATATTTTATGTAAGAATTTGAAAAAATTATAATGATGAGATAAAATGAAACACTTTCACTATCTAAACGGGACTAATTTTTATTAGTCCCTAAGAGCATTAGTATTGGTCTATGCATATGCATATACAAAGTCATATTTGCATAATATGACCCTAAAATCCTCCACATTGGCTTATGCATATCCAAATATTTAGCTACCTATGAACAGTGCTTATCCAAATTTGGATAACCACTATTCACCCTACAAATCATATTTTAATCATTATTTATCTCTCCTCCCACTCTCTCTCTCTCACAATCATTTCATTTTCTTTCTCATTCAACAACACAACAAACCTTCACTGGCACATTCATTTTATTATCATAATATATTATATATATTTTTTTCATTTTATTATATTTTTAATATAATATATAAAAAAATTATATTTTTTATTATTACATCTGTATTATTAATGTCAAATGTATGTAGTGGATGCTAATTGTAAAATATATATAAAAAAATTGATTTTAGCAAAAAATTAATAATAATAAATAATAATATTTTATTATTATTTTGTCTCAAATATGCATAAGCCAATGTAAAAATTTTGCTTAAATAGCAAAGTAGATATGCAAAAGAGGTGATTTTACATATGCATATGCATATACCAATGCTAATGCTCTAATATAGATATATTCGTACGATAACGTGTAATTAATGCACGCATCGACCTGGGAGACACATATATATAAGTTATATGGAAAATGATTAATTTCAACTAACACTTCTACGACTTTATATTAAATGAATGGTAGTTTTATTCGTATCATATCATTACTTAGGGCTTGTTTGGGATTGCAGTAGAAGTTTTAAAATGTTTAAATAGTTTTAAAAGCTTCTTAATAAAAAAAATTAGATTGTTTGAGTGTTATATATTAAAACATTTTTAATCTCAAATCAGTAAAAAAGAAGTTTGAGGTAACGTTCTTTTTTAGATAATGCGGAACGTAATTCGGATTTTAAAAAGACTATCAATGAACAAAAATATCCATATAATTTTTAGATAATTACAACTAATTCAAACTTTCAAGGATATGGTAATAATCTTTAAAAATTCAAATAATCGTAATTTCTATATCAGAAAATACTTTTTTAATTTGTTTCCATATAAACGTAATATGTTTGAAAGTGTTTTCAATATATAGTTACAATAATTTTTTAATAGTAAAACTTATTGCTAAAGTTGTAAGCTATAAGTTCTTAAAACTATAAGCTACATTTCCTAGACTCAAACATGCAATTGGTTACGTTAGTAAGAGTCAAAGGAATTGGTTCTTTCATTCCGGACATGAAATGCATGTAAGTTTGTTGGCCGGCATAGCACGAGCTTGAAACGATCGAGGAAGAGGTACTAAATTCAAAGTTAAACGACTTATTGTCGTTTTGGCTGGATCACCCCATACGACAAAGAGTGTTATATTAACATGGTGAACTATCGAGGCCTAAATTACGACGTCATCGATCACAGATTTCAATCAAGTTATAACGTTCTGACCTGGGAATAATTGTCTGCTATTAGTATCGAAATACGAGCTGCAATGCCAGACTGCTAAAGCAATGAAAGTTTAATTTATATATATTTTTTTGAGATTCTTTGAAATTTTATATAACTTCTACTGATCTCACGTACGTATTTACTGCAACAGCACGATTCATTTGGTTCAGAAACCACCATCTCCGGCCGATAAATCTCAATACAGCTACATGCAAATTTACGAGGCCTGATTTGACGTCGTCGGTTTCATCCATTAAAATGATACGAAGATTGATGAACTGATCAAATCTTGGATCGATCGCTTAATGAAAAATACGATTAAGATATGCATATGTCATATATATATATATAATATATTCATAGCACTGATCACTATAAGGTAACTCATTATCAATATTACACTACCGGAGAGAACTAGTATATATATAGGTTACAGATGAAGAGAAGTGTCAACATCTGAGTCAGAATCAGAATCCTTGAATTTATTCAGGGAAGTGAGAACAGAGGCAGGTGTATGATCAGTAGGCCGCCACGACGATTTCATCGAGAGAGGGGCCTCGGCGCCGGCGCTCCCAGTAGTGTAGCCGGCATGTTTGCTCTGAGACGGCGGACAAATAGAGAGGGAAGCTTGGGGAGGTGACGACCTCGGTGGAAAGACCAACTCGGAGTGGAAAAACAACCTCGATGGCTGCTGATCGTAATGCATATTGGTGGTGGGATTGATCAGATTGAGATGTACATGTTCATGATGTTTAGGTTGGGCGAGCATTCTCATGAGCTCTCTTTGCTCTCTCATTTCCTTCACTCTTTCCAGCTGTCTGAATCTCTCCTGCAATAGAGCAATGGAGGAACGATTAATGACGGTACTGGAATCCTGCTCTCCCCTACCCATTTGAGAGAGAGAGAGAGAGTTTAATCACTCCTTTACAGTCTTCTTGAGCTTCTGAAAGTTGGGCTGGTGCGTGCAGGTGGAGTGACCCTATGTATGTAAGGAGTCTTGAATAGATTTTACAACATATATATAGGGAGTCAGTATTGTTAAGATCGTTCCCTTTTAAATTAAATGTAAGCAAGTTTAGTCGTCCAATGAGACTTTAAATGATTTAGAAAAGGACTAAGAATCCGCAACTATGCTGCAAAGTCCAAGAAGAAGAGGTTGAGTAGCCAAATCTAAGGGGGGTTGTTTTGCTTAGTGTACGTGAAGAAAAGGGTTTGGAGGAAAGTCCAAGAGAATGTTGAAAACTAGCGCATGGAACGATGTGTTGGGAGGAATAATAGGTGATGCTCTGTCAGCTTGTCCCAAAAAAAGCTCTCCTTAGCTTTGGAGGTGATAGGGGCTAGATATATAGCTTACTTTCGTTGCCTTTAGGTGCGCGCAATCGCAGGATGATGATTTGTACTATTTTTAAATAGATAAGTTTATATAAGTTTATATAAAAAGTAGATTTTATAGACAATTATTATTTCCTTTTCTTACAAAATGGCAGGAAATAAAATGGTTCGCTTTCTTTGTTGCAGCAGAATAGGTGGGGATGGTCCGAGAGGATAAAGACAAGAATTAGAAGAGAGAATAATCTTGAGAATTCATTATGCTTTCATTGAACAATAATGTATGACAAAGACAAACATACCAACACACTCTCTCTCTCTCTCTCTCTCTCTCACAATATAGGTTTTGTCTTGGAGTTTTTGGCTGGGAATGGCATGCAGAAATGAAAGCTGCAGATGTACTACTGGAGCTGGATTGTGATGCTTCTTTTGTGAAGCCCAAGCGCTCGCGCGCCCCCCACCTCTATTATTTTCTTTGGAACTTCGAAGTTCCATGGACAGTTTGAGAAGACAGTATAAAGTGATAGATAGAGAAAGGCGTGCCATTTTTAAAATCTCCATTATTCGATTTGCATTGGGCTTACAAATGCCTATACATGTAAAGGGACTAGCTAGGGAGCGGTCCATATGCCGAGCTGCTTGGCCTACCAAAACATAAAAGAGTGATAATAGTACACATGTCATTTCTTTTATCAATCTATTTTACATAAAAAATAATTATGTAATAAAATTTATATTTCAAATACAACATTTTAATATAATTTTACGAAGCAATAATCCTATAAATAGCTAGGAATAGTTTTCAACACTAGTCCTCCATGCCATGAAATCATAGATGATCAAAAAATGTGTTATATCTGCATAATAAGAAGAGTAATGTTAGATACAGTTATAAAGTGTGTAAATCCTACGCATTTTTTTTGAAAAATAATTTTTTTTATATGGATCATAAATTTATCTATTTTTTTCAAAGGGAGTATATAAGACTTACGTACCTTAAAACTATAAATATAATTTCTCTAATATAAAAGAGAGTAGATGCCCTTTGTTGCCATCTTGAAAACTTATTATTATAAAGAGAGAATAATTGTTGTGACAAATGAAGATTTTAGGATGGTCAAGAAGTAAAAAAAGAGATAATAAATAAATTTCAACAGTCACACAAGACACTAAGATTTAAGTGGTTCGGTTTGAAAAATAGATAGAGACAATCTTAAAGAAATTCACTAATACAAAAACGGAATAAAAAGAACCATAACAAATAACTCAAACCTAAAACTCCAATGCACCCAAGCATCGCAACCTCATCAAAGGGAAAATACTCAATTGACTATTCGTATGTCTCTTGAACTCTCTTCAAACTTCTCTCAATTTTCAGATGTATGCTCTTATAGACGAGATATGCACATTTTTTTGACGTGAGTATAGACAAATTAACCATGACAAACTTTAAGTTAGGTAAACAAATAAGTCTTGCACCTAGGAGCCATAGGTTTCTCTTTTAGAATGCATGAAAGCATGCTTGCATTTAATGCATGCAAAGAAAAATGACTCTCTTGACGTAGGAAGTCAAGCTCACTTTTCCTACAATAATTACCAAGAAGGGATCATATGCTTGCATAGCTCAATGAGGGCAGTGAAAGAGGGATCGAGTGATAATAAATACTTGGGGATCGAAGGCATAGCACCCAGATTTTTTGACACCTTCATTTTTTAATTTTTTTTTGTAACTCAACGTGTTTTAATTGTTACCACGATGATCTCCATCGCTATTAATTCATTGAAGGTTTATTGATAAAATTATGAGGTTTCATTCTCTTTGCAAGCCCAATAATTGCCATAATTAAGATATGCAGATTCTTGCCTTGGGGCCTTAATCACAGTCACGATGTATATTTGTACTGCTTTGTCTAATTTATACAGACAAGTTCTATATGGGAATGGGAACGAATTGTTTTTGATTGATAGTACCATAGCAAGTAATAATACCAAGTTTCCTCTCAATTTTGCTCCAAACTACAATGGTGTTATGACTTAGTTGCATTGCGATCGTACAAGCACATGATCAAAGGGATTGAAAGTAGTAAGAAGGGCTTGAGGGGGGAGATAAAAACACAAAATGGAGAAAAGAAGGGTACAGATAGAGAACTCATTCGAGGCGTGACTGAGCAATAGCTCGACTTGATAATTCGCTAGCTTAACCCTTGGTAGACATCATCCAATCTAGCGAGATTCGCCTTTCCAAATAGCTAGACTAGGCTCGTTTGGATAGTGAAAGTGTCTCATCTCATCTCATGATTACAACTTTTTTAAATTTCCACACAAAATATAATAAACAATTCAACTTTTTCAAATTCTAAAACAATAATAATATTAAAAAATAATATTCTAATAGTATTTTACTCAACTTTCAACTTTCATCTCAACTCAACTCAACTCAACTCATGACTATCCAAACCCCACCAGACACCTTGTAGTGACATCACTAGCCTAGTGGATCAGTTTTATTTTTCATAATTTTAATTTTTGATAGAATTTTAGTTATATTGGATTATAATAAGTACTAAAAACACTCAAGACTTCACTTTTTAAGAAGAAAATAATACTCAAACTCAATTAATGATAACCTTTATTTTTGGTATAGTCGTGGTAATAAGCTCGAGGGTTACAAATAAGATTCTAAAATCAAGCTTTTAAAAATCTGCAAATTCTATATTTACAAACACTAAGAACACTATATATTAACCTGCCTATAAAAACTAACTCTAGGAAGGATGCCTAATTCATGTCAATCTCAAAGCTGAATCCAATTACCTGCAATCATTCACACGGCCAGTTTTGATTAGGGGGCTACCCGCCCCTATGGTTATTTATTGCCGGGAGAACTTTTCGTGGCCATTTTTTCTCGCAGCAAAATGTCAATTATAATATTGATATGTGATTGCAAATTCTCATTTGCTGCGATTATGCCGCAACAACTGCTCATTTGCTGCGATTATTCCGCAACAAATACTCATTTGCGACCACAAATTTTGAATAGTCGCCAATGTGGTCCAACCACGTATTTACAATTATTCTTGTTGTCGCAAATAAGTGGTTGTGACAAAAAAAAAAAAATTTCCAACTATTCTAGATTGCCGGAAATAGTGTTACAAAAAAAAAAAAAAAGTATTGAAACAAAATACATAAAAATACATATCTTACACTATATTACAATCCATAAAGCATTTACACAATGTGTTTGCTTTATATTCTAAGCAATTACATTATATTACAATCCATAAATTAGCAATTACATTATATTCTAAGCAACTTTAGACTTCTCAAGGCTAGCATAAAAATGTATACATGGCAAAAAACTAATAACTAACAAAAAATATGTTGGAAGATGCCTCAGTGAAAGATGCCAGTGCCACTCCACCTACAATTGGCATGAGGGAAGAAACTACCCAAATAATGGGTCTCTGTTTGCACAAGATGGTCAAAACTCAAAATTACAAATGAATGTATTGGTCAAATACATCAAAGACTAGTATATGTATCATAAGAACAAGGACTTTAAGAAGACATGTTTCACAGAAGCAAAAAATGTGGCATACAACTTCTATATTCTACTGCAGTCAGATTTGACCTCCTTAGGGTAAGTGAAGCATGGTGAGAACTTGATCCCATATTCCCTTACAATCACCCACCATCTTTCTTGCCAACAAAGATGCTACATTCTCCTTCCATGTATTCTTACAATTAAATAAAAAAACTAATATTAAATGGGAATGGAATACCACTTTCACAACCATGCCATCAAGTTGAGAAAGTGATATCCTATATAAAAAAGATTCATTATGAAATCCAATCTTAACAAACTTCTCATTTGAATTCAAAGGCATACATATGTAAAAACATGAAATATATTTCAGCCTACACAATAAATATATCTAGTAAAAATCATCAAATCTATGTTTTTGAAATGCATAATTGATCTTTATAGTATATGTTAGAACAAAAAATGTCTGGCCATGAATACTTCTCATATAATTAAATTAAATGTAACTTTGTCATTTAGAAATTGAATATATGTAGCTGCTAAAATATACTATATATCATTCAACAAATTCTCTAAATTTTTTGCATCCAACCAAATGAGTTAAACAGAAAAAAATAAAGGACCAACACAGCTTCTTTGATAACAACATACAAGGACACACCAACCCTGTATTCACTCTTCTATCCCATATTCACTCTTCTATCCCATGGATTCAACCAACCACTAGAGCTGTACAACTGAATGTAAATTACCTTCATAACTAAAGTTTGGTGTGTATGCTCCTATCTACACATAGCACATCAACCTAGTCTAATTGATTATTACAAGACCATATACCAATGTCAACAGAAATAAGCAACCCAATATATTGATGCTGCAATATTTAAAAACTATCATTAATCATTTTAATTTGCCTATCACATAATATTAAAATAGATACCTAAATGGAGCAGCTGTAAGTAGCTTATATGCTGCCAGGTCTCTTCGATGAAATTCACAAAAATGTTAATATGGTCCATCCCCGAGTATGTGATTTTCAAGAAAATCTTGACAGGTAATTGCAATCCACTTACTTCTCCCAAACCAGAAAGTATATATAAATTCTCTGAAGCTAATTGTTGCCTCCAACATCCCAACCATTTCCATACCATGCATCCCATCATGACAAGGCACTCAAAATAGATATCTGCCTTCTCCCATCATGACAAGGCACTCAGAATATCCGCGCCATGTAGGTTAAACCAAATGCTCATAATATGTTAATGTATATACTAATATAACATTAGACTAAAATGTTGAACCATCACTTTAAAATGATTTAATATAACAAATAAACAATTTTAAATTTAAAGAATTGATCAACTTATGACATGTTAAAATAATATTACCTTGAAGTCCTTGCTACCCCACCTATTGCATACTATTTTCCACACCTCTGCATCCACTAGATCAGTGCCTTATGCTAAAGCCATTTTATGACTTCTATAACTGGTGTAGATCTTGTGTAGGTCGTAGTGAAAAGAATTAAGCCTTCTACATAGTTGGTCCATCACCATCTTGCGATGATTTAACTTGGCCTATTGTAGTATAAAGTCAGCCTAAATTCAGACAATTATAATATGTCAATATATGCATGGCTTAGAATCATTAATAATAAATGAAAATCCATCAACTCCTCTTAACTAATAGTTTCTATTGTATTACTTCCTGTTTACATGGGTTTCGCGTATTATATTATGATGATTACAATTTTTAACTTATCAAAAGGCAAAAAAAAAAAAAAAAAAAAGCAATTATTGTAAGAAATTTTAATTTATGTATAGAGTATGGACATTTGAAGGAAAGGTTTCTACAAGTGGTGATGTGTACAGTTATGGTAGTTTGTTAATGGAAACTATCACAAGTAAAAGTGGTGGCATATGATATGTTTATAGGAGAAATGAGCTTTTACAAACAAAGATGGTTAAATTGATGAGTACCTGTAACATGATAATGAACTCTACAAATAGAAATCTCAATCACAGTCTTGAAAGCAATTAATTTTCGCATTGATATTTATGTAGTTCCTATATCTCAGTAAAGTCTATGATTTGTCTGAGTTTAAATGCTCTACAAAAGGATGATGAATGTATATGTATGCCATTGTAATCAATCCATGTCATTGTAATAAATCAAAGATTGGGTAATCTTTAAAAGAATTAAAAGGTTTAATTTGCTTTTGTAGAAAATAAATATTTTAACTACATATAAAGACAAAAGTGCAAGCAAACAGTTTAACATATTCTCAAACTACCCAATCTTTTAAGAGAAATTAAGCAGGAATCTTGTTTATAAGGTTATTACCATTCTGATATGATATTTCACATAATCTATAACATGCACTTCGTGTTTACTAATAATATATATACAACCAAATATCAATTTTTCATTAGTAATTATAGAGAAATACTATTCATAAGTCTTTTAACCATTTTTCTTTAACATTCCATGATGTCTAATTAAGTGATTGAAAGATAAGTGAAAAATAAGTAATTATTTTTTAATCATTTGATCCTATTTCAACAAAACACAGTACGAGCCAAACACATGAATGCAATTTACAAACACAACACATGCACATCACAGCATGAACCAAACACAGCAAACCCAAAGGACAAAATGTCACCTAATGATAACATGGGTAGGCAGATTTCATCGAGAGAAATGGTGACCTAGGACAGAGGAAATTAATTTGCATCTAAAATATCCAATACAAGTATTGCAGTGGCAAAATCGATTGAAGAGTGAATCCTTCTATGAGTAGCGGCACCAGTTGTTTATGAGATGAACAAAAAAAGGCTAGGGTTAAGCCATTACAGAGAGAGAGGGATAGAGAGCGAGAGGGGGAGAGAGAGAGAGAGAGATCAGTTTATTATCGGTGATGGCGAGGCATGGGTGCCTCTATTTCTGATAATCACAAAAAAGCTAAGGTGAAGCCATTACATAGAAAGAGAGAGAGAGAGAGAGAGAGATGAGTTTATTACCGGCGACAGTGAGACCGCGAGATGGTGAGTGGTGAGTGAGGTGAATGGGAAGGGTCGACAGCAAGGCGTCGAGGGTAGGAGAAAGGGGTTTACGAAATCGGGCTGGGGGAAAAAAATTGCAATTTGCTTTATATATATGTTAAATTTGTTGCGGCGAAAAAACCGCTGCAACATAACTTTCAAGATGTTTTTGCGTCTAGTAAAAGTCGCTGCAATAAACACAAATTTGGTTGGAACATAGTTTTAGCTGCGACATTTATTACAACGACATAAAGTTCGACGCGATAAGTAACATATTGCGGCGCAGATATGGTTGCTGTAAAAAAATCACCCAAATCACACAATTGCATCCAAAATCGATTTTGCCGGATAAGAAACAGCCTCAAATAACCGATTCTGTTGTAGTGTGCCCAATGTGGGTGTCTGGGAATGGCTAGCACCTCAATGTGTGGAGCTTGGGATTTCTCTTGTACGTGGACATATAATCGAAGGGTGGACTTAAGCAAATAGTTTGGAGGACGCTACGGCTTGTAGTTCTACGATTTTGGGACTGTTTCAAACCTTGGAGATGGTGAAGGTGCACTATGATCTTTAATGATCCCAAGGGCCGTACGCCTTCAGCCATGTTGAGGGTATTGACTATTGAGTCTATTTCTGACTGTGTTAATTACTAGGATTAGTAGTTGACTTTAGAAATTATACAGAAATGGTTTCCAAAAAAAAAAAAAGAGAGAAACTGTTTTATATTGTCATTTTTTTTTTTATCGATAGTTCATAGTGTTAATGAGAAATTATAAAAAAAAAGGTATATAAATTAGAGTTAATATTCTGTTAAAAAAATACAAATCATAAACGCACAGTAGTTTTAAAAGGTTTGAATTTATCCTCCCATATGTTTTCCCTTTTCCCTAAAAATCATCATCTTAAATAAATAAATTATCAAACAAGAAATTAAGCAAAAAAATAAGGGCTCTTAAGATCAGATTTTCTGGTAATTATATTTTTTTAGTAGTAATGGTATCCATTCATTGACGGTTGTTACAAAGTTAGGCAAGTAGTAGTCTTTGCAAGTAGATACAGTAACGAGAACGGGATCACTCCTGCAGGTAATTCTCGACTCTTTAATTAAAAAAAAAAAAAAATAGATACAGTAACGAACTTGTGAATGAGTTTTTAAAACCGACTTCCCCTTTATAGGGTCGATAGATGTTGCGTTAATAACTCTGTGTGGCGCACGTTTAACCCAAGTCAATGGTACAAGTCTTCTCTGTCTTCTTCAACCGAAGTCAATGGTCTGCTAATCTTTGGGGAGAGAGAGCGAGAGAGATGTTGCGATTGAAGCCTTTCAACATTTTCCCAGTGAGTCAATTGAACGGTCCTTCGATCACTTACCCTCCGGTAATGCAGTGTGTATGCTCTGCTTCACTTTGATCCATTGTTGGCTTGTACATGAATCTTTGGTGGGTTTCCTACATTTCTGAACAGTTTCCTTCAATGGGTTCTTACATTTTCCATGTTTCAATCACTTTCATGTTTAATCTCTCTCTCTCTCTCTCAGTGTGTGTAATGTTATGTTTTCTATGCTGATATTTTAGTTCAATGCTATATGCTTTCTCTTTGTTTAGTTCGATATTTTTTTGGTTAGCACAGTTAAAGGTTTTTTAATTGGCAAAACATTGGCACCATATTGGCCTCTTGCTGGTATTGCCTGATTCTAAGTTGCTCTTTCTTTCTGTACGATACCCATTTCACAAATTTTGCTTTGTTTTATCTGTCGTTTCAACGATAATAAAGATCCCTCTGGTTCGGTATAAGCACTTTATCTGCACGCTAATTATTGAAATATCTTGAATTAGAATGCAGAGAACTGCAGGGTTCGGTGTGTCACTAATTGTTTTAGCAGTTTCTTGTTCCAAACGATTGTTAATTGACTAAAGTGAAATTAGAACTCGGTATATATCCCTTTTATCATATCATTATACGGTAAACTTAAATGAGTTCATGGTGCTTAGGCGGGAGTAACATCGTTCTTATGTGGACAATGTTTCTGGTTTGAGAATAGGAAAAAGACATGGAGATTAGTAAATGTTGTTGTCCAGCAACCAGAATATAAAGCTCGTAAACATCGTTGGGGAGACATATTATTCGGTTGGGGAATGTTATTTGTACGTGCCCCTTCTTTATATACAAGACGTGGAAATTGGCATAAATTAAGATGAAACAGGTGTGGAGTTTCCGTTGATGAGTGGCAGCTCAAGATTATAAGTCGGTTCTGAGGGAGCAGAGGGTGTCATACTGTTGACTCCCATATGTGAGTTAATTGGTGCAATCAACCAATCCCTGATGCAGCCTGATGTGCACTTTGTAGTGCAATCGATGGTCCATGAAACCACACCAATTGGAAGACAGACTAACCACTGCACCAAATTCAATCTTGCACAGCCTGAAACTATATGTGCAATCTCAATGAAAGCTACCTGGAGTACCAGAGTGACACCCACTGCCACCCAAAACAAGATGTTTCGATGAATGCCCCTAAATGCGTTCTTCTTCTCCAGTTCTCTTGCATTGACTTGGTTGAATACTTGACAAAGAACAAAGCTATTGAAGATAATGGTTTTACTAACCTTCTCTTCGATGTGCAGGATAGCTTGCCCTTTAAATTGGAAGGCCAGTAAGATGGCTACCTGATACAGAACTTGACTGACAAGATTTCTCCACATAGGCTTGGTGATAAGTGGTTCAGTTCGTCTCATTGTCAGCATCTCCATTAGCGCCCCTGTTGGTGGCTCAGTCAGTAGTGCAAGGCCGCCAAGAAGGGCTACAACGAAGTTTGCCCAGAGCAACTGGACTGATGTTATTGAAGAATATCCAAAACATATCGTTGTTAGCAAGGTTATCAACAGCCCTGCAGCATTCATGGTGAGTACAAGTAGGATATATTTCCTTATGTTGTCATGAGTACATTTTCCGCAACTTACAATGGTGACCAAGAAATTGAAATTTCCATCCCTGATGATGATGTCAGCACTTTTTCTGGCCATTTCACTGCTACAAGCCTCTATCACGATCCCCACATCAGCTTCTTTTAGTACTGGAATCTCATTTGTTTTGACCCCAATCATTGCTACTTTATGGCCTTTTTCCTTCAAACACTGCACCAGAAGGAGCCTATCAGAAGGGAAAGAGCTTCTCATCACAGTGATTTTATCTACAATATTCATCCTCTCTTCTGGGCTGTGATTGAGAAACTTTTCACCTTCGAGGACCATCCTATTTGAGTTGGGAAGCAGTCCACCCTCGCAAACTTCCAACCCTGACACATTATCTTCTGATACCAATATGATGTTAAATCCAGCATTTCTCCTAGCTTCTATTTCTTTTAGCATCTCTGTGCAGCACACATCAACTGCCATTGGATTTAGTGTTAACCAACTAGATTTATCAAGACAGATAGTTGTGACTGAAGCCATGGTAAGACAAGCCAAAGGTTCTTGAGCAATGGCCTTGTCGGAGAGCATCTTCTTATTCCAATAAGTGATGGCTAGTGTGATTACAAAAGGAATTCCTTCCATTAATCCAACCAAAGACATAACAAGTGAAGTTGTCAGGGTACTGATCTTCCCATTTGGTTTCAGAACAATTCTCTTGATTGCATTTATTATCTCCTCACATGAGATTGGTTTCCCCTTCAGGTCTGGAAGGCTAGAGTTAACATGTTTCTTTTCAAGCTTAAAACGGAGGAACAACACTACTAGGATGAGGATTGAGATTGAAAGCCCAGTAATTTGTATGCCAATATTCACCTTGTCAAGTTCTGCTGGTAAAGGGGTATTTTTGGGGGCATGGATACCCTGCTTCATCAAATGACCCCATGTTGTGTCCATGCCTACAGCTGTAACAAGCATGCGACCAGTTCCTTCCGTCACCTTTGCACCATAGAACAGAAAAGGGTTATTTTTATCAACAATGAACTCTGAACCATCATTTAGTTTTAGGAATTCACCAGATATGAACAAACCATCAGCTGGGACCAGATATTCCCTCTCCAGGCATACTATGTCACCCAGCAAAACATTACAGACGGATACTTTCTGTTGGCATCCACCCCGGAAGACATCAACATTTTCCCACATTTCTAATGCTTTCTGATTTCCTGTACATGTCATTGTCTGGGAATGCTTGAGCCAGATGTCACGAAGCGCAGGAACAACTACAAGTACAACAATGGCAAGAAGTATTATGAACCCTTCGTACCAACCAGTCCTGTGTCCTTCCTCCTTGATCCCAAAGCCAAGTGACAGCACTGCAGACACGAAGAGAAGGAAAATGATGTAACTATTGCATGATTTCAGGAGGATTTGAAGGAAGCTTCGTGCAGTAGTTTGGGTTGTGGCTGAGATTGTGCTGGTTTCGCGTCGAGAACGTAGATCTTCCTCATCACCAGGTATTCCATCCTCTAAACTCGTATCCAGAGCCTCTGCAATTCCTTGAATGCCTCCAAACTTCCGTAAGGAATCCATGTCCTTATCCTTTACCATCTTTGAAATGTTTTCGTGCTGGAGTTTTGCGTCTCTGCTTATACGATTACCATTTTCACCGTCCAAACTTACATTCATGGAAACTTGAGGTGATGCAGATGATATTTCCATGCCTGTTATAATTTGTGGATCCTGCAAAATATCAATTACAACATATATATCAGAGTGATGACTATAATCTTAAAGTTAAGTCAGTAGTCTTCAGGGCAGATGTAAAGCTCATCCTCAATATATATAGCTATAGTCCATACGAAACTTGGTGTTTTCACAATGTAACCATACTGCATGTGTAGCAAACTTTATCCAGAAGAAGTAACTATATATACAAACTCATCAATTATATATATTATTTTATTATTACTAAATATAAAAAAATATGTCATTAAGTTAAACTAAGTTTTGTAATCAATTAATTCATAAATTTTATTGAAATTAATAAGAAGTTAAAGAGGCCATCAGGGCCATCAGTTATGACTTTGATGACCAAGATTATTTTGACACACCATATAATTGAGAGCTATTGCATGGCCTCTCTCGCTTAAGCAAAGTTTATGAAGTTTCTTTACGCTAACATATGAACAAATTAAGGAAACTAAGAAGAGAATATCAAAATTATTCAAAAAAAAAAAAAAAAAATGGAGATCAAAGTGCTTATAACATATGCATCGACACTCTTAATTAAAGTTCTATCTATTGTATAATGACTCAAGGTCTGACGTTAATTTTAGTTTTCATCTAATAAATTTCAATTTCTTAATTTATGAGCTTGTGATATCCTTCACATGCATGCCTTTGATTGGCTTAAAGGTTAAATTGTACCTAATATATTATGAAAGCTAAGTACGAAATTGTTTCAGCTAAAATATGAATATTAGTTTATAATCTCTACTTTATTCAAGTTCCCCTTGTGCTTGGAATTGCAATATTTAGATCCCTAGCCAAAGGCACCCGAACTGCTCTTCTTTCTTCAAGCACTACCACTTGTTGCTATATTTAATTTTCTGGTATTTACCCAGGTTTGGATGCGGTTTTGAGCATCCCTAAATCTTGGAGAACAGCTACGTACATCTAATTAAAGATGATAGGTCCGGCCCTGAACATGATAAGGAAGGCTCGGTCTTTTTTTTTTTTTTTTTTTTTTTTTTTCCATCAACAAGGACATCTTCTTAGGGTTTAGCCTACGAAATTTTAAAACCTTATTACTCACATGTCAGATGAGCAGAGTTCAGGTTTGCTCCGATCCATCGGAATATAAACCACATATAGGTTTCTTTTCTTTAAGTTTCAGAGAGGTAGGCAAGATAGTTTATACTTTATCGATTAGAAAAATGAAGAAATTTATGTTTTTTTTTTTTTTTTTGTCTTCTCAATTTCTTAGTTTCTTTATTAAAGGGGTTGGGGGATCATTCCTGGACATGGTTTTAATTCTGTAACTGTTTGGTGGTCAGTATATATGGTTTTCAACTAATTGTTCTCCCTTTGCCAATTTCTGAAATCATACAAATGTAATAAATTAAGGACTATATATAAAAGAAACATAGTGATCACAACTGACATGTAATCATCTCCAGTAGCAGTAGATTTAATTAGTCATATATAGATTTTGCTCAAAATGATTTCGGTTGCATCGATCATTATGTAGTTTGAAATATCAATAATAATGAATCTCTAATAATAGTTATCTTTGACAGGCCATGCATGATAGGTGCATGATGGCATTTCAAATACTCATTTAGTAATATATCTTTGTTTGTACCTAGCTATACACTAATATATGGAATCAGCTAGCATTGATCTATTTGGAGAAGTTGTCAAGAAGCTAGAAATATATCTGTTCCTGCCATGCACAGAAGATCCAAGCGATCGAGACATGCAAGAGTAAGAAAACTTACCATTTCTCCGGTCATGCCATTGCTGATTATACTGTAATAGGAAGTTGATGATGAGACTCTATCGAGAGAAGGAGAACCCTTCTCATCATGAGCTAATTTATCTGCTCTCGATATTAGATTTCTCTGCTGCAGGATCAAAAGAATCCAGCGCCAACGTTCTCTTGCAGTGCTACTGTTGCCGGATATTAGCAAGGCCGTCTGCTGAGACTCGAGGTCCACATCGTGGCCAGAGCTTGTGTTCGACATACAGCTTGTCTGAATATGCATGGCGGCTGGCGCTGTGCATCAAACTCACTTTCTGCACTTCAACAAACAAATTAATCATTAATGGGTAGGCAAAAATAGAATGAAAGAATCCCATGGTATGATTGGTAGCCAGACATATATACTCACATAACTGTATTTTTCTCCTGAGCAGCCACACAATAACGGTACTGATGCCGATAGAAAAATTGCTTCATAGGTAGCTGGTCATGTGTGTGTATATATATGTTGCTTTGTGTTGAGATTATTTGTTTTCCTCGAAACTTCCTCCAAATGTCTAGGTAGCTCCAAGACTAATGCAACTGCCGCGTGCTAAGGTTGGAGATTGAGGCTTCCATTACGTCTCTACCGTTTATCCAAAACCGCGTGAACTTTAAAAATGATTCGCTTGTTATTATGAAGAGCAGGAGAGACAATAATTGAATGCAGCTTGTACTTGATCAATCATCTGATTATGATCATGCGGCGTCGTGCCACAACCAACATGATCTTGTGGGACAGATCCGAGGGTCCAGCCATCTGTGACTAGGTAGATTGTGAAGTGGTCACTGAAATTTCCGTACCACCATACCGGAGGGGAGGTCGTGAGCTGTGGGGAATTGCAGCGATATGTATCCACGTGTTCGCTAGGTATGCTACTAAGAAATTCACCTGCAGCCAAGTAATCGGGGGGTTTTTTCTTCATGATCTAACCAAAAAAAATTAAATATTCTTCGTTGTCGTTATTATTGTTGTTTTTTAAAGCCAAATTTTCGTGATTTATTTATTTATTTACATTTATTGGGTCCGAGCTGTTATTAGGAGTTGGGATGAATCAAAATTAAGTTACCACTCTCTCTCTCTCTATATATATATATATATGTTTGCAGAAAATTTGATCCTAGAAAAAAAAATATTTATTATTATTTTTATCATCATCCTCTAAAAATTTCTTGATAATTTGATATTAAATAGTTTGCTTATAAATAAAATATAATAAATAGTTTTCGATTGAATTATAAGATGGTGGGTAGCATCTATACTTCTTGTTTTTTTTTATGATACACGAGTTCCTGTTTAAATTGCTGCTGTACTTCTCAGTTCTTTACATGGTACTAAATGGTGCTCGACGTGTTTTAGTACTTATACGAATTACTTGAGAACTCTACTGGGTGTCTCAATTACAACGCGCGGTTCCAATTCCAAGCCAAATGGTCAGGTAAAAAATGTCATTTAATTTAGATTTTCTTGTTAATTAATTTGTATAATATTGAAGTGTATGTGGATGACAGAGAAGGGTGAAGGGGGATTTTTCTTTGAAGCTTCGTTCGAATTTTTGGGAAGATCCTTTTACTGATGATAAACAACGTTAACGTCGAGTGAAAATGTTTTCGAGGAAAGGTTGACATTTTGAAGACATTGTGAGTACGTAATGCATGACGTGCTTGTGCTTCATTTTGGAGTGAATGACCGCATCATTATTATGATGTCTGGTGCCTTTAGATCAGATGCGTTCATTGCATGCTTATAAGTTTCTTTAGAGATGCACTGAACACTAACAGGAACATAAATTAACCAAGCAAATTCTTTGGGGGAAAAAGTAAAGTAAAACCTGAAATAGGTGCTACAGCCCATCGATGGATAGTCAGCGCCTTTTTAATACTAAATGCAGACAATTAAAATTAGTTGGATGTGAGATACATGTGTCCTGTAACAGAATGAAAATCAGAAAGAGAGAAGGAAGGACAGAAGGTTAGGCCATGGATGAGTAGAGAACAAATTGATTCTCTGTAATGTTATGAATTGCTCGCACCTTTTCTGTACATCCTTTACCACTATATATGCTGTACACGCTTGCTAAAAAGGGAATAACAGAATAACAAACCTATTACAGCTATGCACTACACGACAAAGATGAATAAATACAAAAAGGAATGTTCTGGGCTATTAACACTATAAAATGGTATGTAGATATTAGGAGAATAAACGACATGTAGTTGCAGCATGTTGTAATACCCCCCCACAAGATGGAGAATGAAGATTAATAATTCCCATCTTGACCAAATGAACTTGAAGCAGAGAAGCTGGCAGTGCTTTAGTGAGGAGATCTGCACATTGGGAATGAGAAGGAACATAAGCTGTGGAGACTTCACCTTCAAGTATTTTGTCTCGGATAAGATGACAATCCAACTCAATGTGCTTTGTACACTCATGGAAAACAGGGTTTGCTGCAATATGAATTGCAGCTTGATTATCACAGAAAAGTGTAGCAGCTTGAGGGTGAGGCACATGTAGATCAGTGAGAATAAACCTTAGCCAAGTAAGCTCAGAACATGTGGCTGCCATGGCTCTATATTCTGCTTCAGCTGAACTTCTAGACACAATGGTTTGTTTCTTAGATTTCCAAGAAATCAAAGACTGACCCAAGAGAATGCAGTAACCTGTCACTGATCTTCGTGTATCGGGGCAAGATGCCCAGTCAGAATCACAATAAGAATTAAGATGCAACTCTGAAGTAGATGACAACAACAAGCCTTGACCAGGAGCAGCTTTAATATATCTTAAAATTTTCTGAGCAGAAGCTAAGTGAGTTGTGGTAGGCTGATCCATGAACTGGCTGAGAGTTTGGACAGGATAGCTGATGTCTGGACGAGTGATTGTTAGGTAAAGCAGCCTACCAATCAATCTTCGATAGATGGAGGGATCAGCAAGTGGTGAACCAGTAGTTTCGCTTAACTTCAAATTTTGTTCCATAGGAATCTTTACTGGTTTGGACCCCAAAACACCAGAATCTGCAAGTATGTCAAGGGCATACTTACGTTGGCAAATGTGGATACCTTCTGAAGATCGAGCTACTTCTATCCCAAGGAAGTATCTCAAAACACCAAGATCTTTAATTTTGAATTTGTTATGCAATGAGTCTTTGATAACAGCAATTGAACTTAATGAATCACTAGCAACTAAAATGTCATCCACATATATGAGAAGGGCAGTAAAAGAATTACTATTTGTCATAGTGAATAGGCTATAGTCAGCCTTGGACTGAGTGAAACCAGAATCCAGTAGAAAAGAAGTCAGTTTTGCATACCATTGTCTAGAGGCTTGTTTCAAGCCATACAAACTCTTGAGCAATTTGCATACTTGTTGAGGACCCCCTTTGGTATATCCTGGTGGTTTATTCATGTAAATGTCCTCCTCTAAGTCACCATGGAGGAAGGCATTATTGACATCAAATTGATGCAAATGCCAGCCTCGTATTGCAGCAACTGAAAGAAGGCATCTCACAGTAACCATTTTGGCTACTGGTGAGAATGTCTCATTGTAGTCAATCCCTTCCTGTTGGGTGTACCCTTTTGCAACCAACCTAGCTTTTAATCTTTCCACACTTCCATCAGAATTTCTCTTTACTTTGTAAACATACTTACAATCAATAGCTTCTTTGTTTAAGGGTAAATCTGTGAGGACCCAAGTTTCATTTTGTTCTAAGGCCAATAACTCAGTATCCATGGCCTTACACCAGTTAGGATCTTTTATGGCTTGTGAGTATGAAGTAGGTTCAGAAGCAACAGAAAGACTAGAAGAGAAGACTTGTAACTCAGGTGAAAAGGACTGGTAGGATAAATAGTTATGTAAAGGAAAAGAACAACTAGTGAGAGGAGAAGATACCTTGTCCAAAGATTGAGAATGGGGGGTGAGTGCAACTTGCTGGCAGTGGAAATCTTGGAGGTAACTAGGAGCTTTTCTTGTCCTGGATGACCTTCGTAGAACAGGTTGAGGTGAAAGAGAAGGGTTGTTGTCAGCAAGTGATTCAAGAGAGGTAGAGGAAAGAGGGCTGACATGATTAGAACTAGGAGATGAAGGATTGACAACTGTGAATTCAGTGGATGAAGAGGGATCATGTTCAGGAGTCACATATGGATCATAATCATGATCTAAATGAGATGAAAAAGGAACAGATTCTGGTTGAGTGGGAGCAGCAGGTTTAGTGGAAGAATCAGAATGAAATGTGAAAACAGTTTCATGAAAAATGACATCCCTTGAGATAAAAATAGTGTGAGTTCCCAAATCCAACAATTTGTATCCTTTGACCCCAAAAGGATAACCTAAAAAAACACATTTTCTCCCCCTTGGATCAAATTTCTTTCTGCCATGAGAGAGGGTGGATGCAAAACAAAGGCATCCAAAAACCTTTAAATGAGTATAGCTTGGCTTAGTGGCAAAAAGAACTTCATAAGGTGTCTGATTTTTTAACAAGGGGGTTGGTGTCCTATTTATGAGGTAAACTGCAGTTAGAATGCAGTCAGTCCAAAAGGATAATGGAAGACCAGATTGGAAATACAAAGCACGTGCCACATTTAAAATGTGTTGATGCTTCCTCTCCACAGTCCCATTTTGTTGAGGTGTCTCAGCACAAGTCCTTTGGTGAATGATTCCCTTTTGGTTAAAAAATTCAGTCATTTTGAATTCAATGCCATTATCACTTCTAAGGGTTTTAATTTTAGTTTCAAATTGAGTCTCAATTAAATTATAGAACGACTCAATACAATTCCTTGTCTCTGATTTGGCTTGTAGAAGGTATACCCAGGTAGTTTTAGAGAAATCATCCACTATGGTCAGAAAAAATCTTGTACCATCATAAGCTGTGGTGGAGCATGGACCCCAAATATCACAATGTATCATTTCAAAAATAGCAGTAGATTTATGAGAACTGATAGGAAAGGGAAGTTTGTGCTGTTTAGCAAGAGGACATATATAACAAGGACCAGTTTCATTAAACTTGTAACTCTGTTTTACAACAAGATCTTCAATTAAACCAAGTCTGGAATGTGATATGTGACCTAGGCGACAATGCCAAAGATCACTATCATTACTATTATTTATAACAGAAAAGGAAATTGAAGGAAAAGATGGAGATAGATGAGATAAAGTATCAGTCAGAGCAGTAGGAGAAACAGTGGTGGTCAAGAGGTGATACAAGTTGCACTTCACTTCACCCATCCCAATCGTGGTCCAAGTGGAAAGGTCCTGAATAAAACAGGCATTAGTCAAAAAAATTAAGCAACAAGTCTTAGTTTCAGTGAGCCTCTTAGCAGAAATCAAGTTAAAGGAGAAAGAGGGAACACATAAAACATTGGTGAGAATCAGTTTCTCAGTGACTTTGACAGTACCCAAGTGGGTAACAGGCATACAAGCACCATTAGGTAGCTTGACAGAATAGGAAACTTCTGCAGTGATTGAAGTAAAAAGAGAGTGGCTACAGATCATATGATCTGTAGCACCTGAATCAATGACCCAGGGAATATTGGTGGAACAGACAGATTTATGTGTAAATAGAGAAGAATGAGCGAGAGGTATACCAGACATCTTTGAGGCTTTAGGAGCAGTAACAGTATTTTTGAGAATGGTTTGTGCCTGGTTAACTGAAGGAAGAGCAATGAAAGGATCCTTTTGTTGAAGTAAGTTCATGAGCTGCTGGTATTGTTCCTTAGTAAAACTCACTGTGTCCTCACGAGTTTCCTCTTGATAAGAATCATTTGAGAAGCTAGTTTGATTGGCAGATAGGACTAGACCTTTTCCCTTGTACAGCTTGTGCCCTGGGGGGTATCCATGGAGTTTGTAGCACTTCTCAGCTACATGGCCAGTCATATTGCAATGGGTGCAAGTAGGAGCTTGAGCATTACCAGCTTTAAAACAATTTTCCAGTGAGTGGCCCTGGATATGACAGTGTGTGCAATAGGGCCTCTCCTTTCTCTGATGAGGTTTGGTGTTGGATTTAAAAAATGCATGAGGGGTCTTAACAGCTAAAGCCATAGAATCAGGGGATGGTGAATATGTGGTGAGGAGGTTATGCTGTTCTTGTTGCTGAATTAGGGAGAAAACTTTGTTGACAGTGGGAAGAGGTTCAATAAGCATAATCTGGTCTCTAGAGTTAGCATATTGGTCATTCAAGCCCATGAGGAACTGTATGACACAATCACGCTAATATCTATTATTTAAAATGCTTAGTTGCCCACAAGTGCAAATAGGAACAGGGTCATAAACAGCAATTTCATCCCACAAGGTTTTAAGATTACCATAATAAGTACTTACAGAATCTCTATCTTGTCGAAGGTTTGCTAGATTCCTCTTTAATTGGAAAATTCGAGGTCCATTCTGCTGAGTAAAACGGTCCTTCAACTCTTCCTAGATTACTCGTGCATCATCCACAAAGGCTACACTGCACTTTATATCAGAGCTGACTGAGTTTTGAATCCATGATACAACCATGTCATTGCATCTTTCCCATGCATCGAAAAGAAGGTCATCCATATCAGTTGGTTTGGAAATGCTTCCATTAATGAATCCCAGCTTATTCTTGGCTCTAAGTGCTCGACGCATTACTCGAGACCAAGTAGAATAATTGTCTGTTGTAAGGAGGTCAGCAACAAGAACAAGAGCAGTGTTATCACCATTTTCAACTCTATAAGGATTGTTTGGGTTTGCGAAATTCAAATAAGGTGTGTTTGAATTTGGGTTTTCTGTGTTTGTTGAATGGTCTTCCATGGGTCTGTAGAAAGGGTTTTCTGTGTCTGAAAGGATGCGATCAATAGCAGGAGTAAACCCCTGCTCTGATACCATGTAACAAAATGAAAATCAGAAAGAGAGAAGGAAGGACAGAAGGTTAGGCCATGGATGAGTAGAGAACAAATTGATTCTCTGTAATGTTATGAATTGCTCGCACCTTTTCTGTACATCCTTTACCACTATATATGCTGTACACGCTTGCTAAAAAGGGAATAACAGCTATGCACTACACGACAAAGATGAATAAATACAAAAAGGAATGTTCTGGACTATTAACACTATAAAATGGTATGTAGATATTAGGAGAATAAACGACATGTAGTTGTAGCATGTTGTAATATGTCCCGCATCTAACAATTTTGAAACTGGACCAATTCAAAACTAAACTAAAATAGGGTTGACGTCTGAGTTTGATGAGCGTCACCTCAAGATGAGTAGATTTTAACAGAGCAGAGGGTGTTATGTTACTCTAGGTTCCAATACATGAGCCAAATGGTCCACTCAACCAATCCCATGACATAGCCTGGCATGCATGCACTTGGTACCCCAATCGATAGCCCATGAAACCATCCCAATTACAAGACATGCCACCCACTGCACCCAATTCAATTTTGCATTGCCCGCCAGGATATTTTCAATCTCAATAAAAGCCAACTGCAGTACAAGAATAACGATCACAGCCACCACAAACAATCGGTTACGATGAATGCCCCGAAACACATTCTTCTTCTCCGGTTCCCTTGCATTCACTAGGTTAAATACTTGACAGAGAACAAAACTATTGAAAATCATGGTTTCACTAACATTCTTACAGACTCGTAGGATCGCTTGCCCTTTGAACTGGAAGGTCACTAAGACGGTAGTCTGATATAGAGTTTGACTGAAAAGCTTTCCCCACATAGCCTTTGTGATAAGTGGTTTATTTTGTCTCAATGGAGGCCACTTGTTCATCGATTTCTGATGATCTGTTGGTGGCTCAGTCAGTAGTGCAAGACTGCCAAGAAGGGCAACAACAAGGTTTGCCCAAAGCAATTGGATTGCCGTAATAGGAGAATATCCAAGACACACGCCTGTGATGGAGGTTATCAAGAGCCCGGCAATATTCTGGGTGAGCTGAAGTTGGATGTACTTTTGAATGTTGTCATGAATGCATCTTTCGCACCTTACAATTTCAACTAAGAAACTGAAATTTCTTTCCATGATGACAATGTCAGAATATTCTTTGGGGATCTCACTGCTCCCCATCACAATTCCCACATTAGCTTCTCTTATTGATGGAATATCATTCGTTTTGTATGCAACCATTGCTACTACACGGCCTTTTTCCTTCAAACACTTCACAAGAAGAAGCTTATCAGAAGGTGAGGAGCTTCTCATCACAGTGATATTATCTACTTTATCCATCCTCTCTTCTTTGCTGTAATTTCGGAAGTCTTTACCTTCAAGCACCATTCCATTTGAGCAAGGAAACATTTCACAATTGATCAGAGCTATAGCTTCCACCTCCGATATTTCATCTTCTGAAATCAATATGATGCTAATTCCAGCCCTTTCCAAAGCTTTTATTGCGTTTATTGTTTCTGCCAAGCACCTGTTATCTCCCAGTTGGTCGAGTGTTGGCCAAGCATATTGGTCAAAGCAGATGTTTGTAACTGAACCCATGGAGAGACAAGCGAAATGATTTTGGGCAAAGTCCTTGCCAGACAGTATCCTTCTATTCCAAAAAGTAATAGCAAGTTTGATTACAAAAGGTACTCCTTCCATTACACCAACCAGGATTGGCATGGCAAGTGAAGTTGTCATGGCAGCGATCTTTGCATTTGGTTTCATGAAAACTTTGTTCATCATAGCCGCTATCTTAGTTGGTTTCCCTTTTAGCTCAGGGAGATTAGAGTTAACATCATCTCTTCCAAGCTTAAAACGGAGGAACAACACTACAAGGAGAAGAATATAGATTAGAAGCCCAGTAATTTGTATGCTGCTGCTCACATTTTCAAGTTCTGCTGGAAGTGTGGTCTTGAAGGGCGTGGCATGGTCGCTGATAAAGTGCATCAAATGATCACCACCCCATGTTTTGTCCATGCCCACAGAGGTAACTAGCATGCGCCCACTTCCATCAATCACCTTTGCACCACATAACATAAACGGGTTCTCCTCATTGATGATGGTTTGTAGCTCGCCATCCAGTTTTAGGGATTCACCAGATATGAACAAACCATTAGCAGGGACCAAATTATACTCCCTATCGAGGCACACTATGTCCCCCAACAAAACTTTGCATATGGATATTTTCTGAACGCATCCCCTTCTGAAGACATTGACTTCCAATGGTTGCATTTCCAAGGGCTTCTGCTTTTCTAGGATCTTCCATGAAAGCTCAAGGCAAAAGTTACGTACGGAAGGAGCAACCTCAAGAATGAGGATGGAAAAAATTATGATGGCGCCTTCGTACCAACCAGTCTTTGGGCCTTCCTCCACAATCCCAAAGACAAGTGACAGCACCGCCGACAGACAGAGAAGGAAAATGATATAACGATTCCAATATTTTAAGTTAAACTAAAAGAAGCGATAATGTGCAGGAGTCTCATCACCAGGTATTCCATTCTCTATATCGGTATTAAGAGCCTTTGCAATTCCCTGGATGCCTCCAAACTTCTGTAAGGAACGTAGATCCTTCTCCGTTTCAATCCTAGCAATGTTTGCTCTTTGCAATTCTGGATCATTGTTATGATTGCCAATCTCGTCATCCAAATTTACATTGATGGAAACATGAGGCGATGCCAATGAGATTTCTGCAATTCCTAGTGTAATGTGTGGATCCTGCAAAATATCAATATCAATCAAAGGATATATAAGTATTGTGAACTTTCTTCAACAAACTGATCATGAGTTGGTAGCTCAAGGCAGAAAAGCTCAGGAGAAAGTTGGGCACTTTTCCAAATTCAAGCACGAGTGTTGCAAATAATTCTTTTGGGAAAAGTAGCAATTTTTTTATGATAACTAGTCGTATAGCTAAGCGTGGGTAGATCGAAATAGCTGCACATTGAATGAGAAATCTCATTTAGCATACCTTAAGACATGCATTAATTACACAATAAATAGAACCTCTATATATATATATATAGGCTTATAATTATTATATATATAATTTCAATATCCAAAATTTTGATTGAGCAACTCGATCTCACAAGTGAACGTCACGAAGGTAAGAAATTAAGCTATATTTTATAGTACTGTGCCAAGGTAAAAGAAAATAAGTTAGAGAAAAGAGGCATGCATATATATATATATATATATATATATATATATAATTAGTAAAACTACAAAACTACTAATTTTAAATAAAAGTTGCTGATTAATGTTTGCCTGTTGGAGGTTGGAAGCAGCACTGATATGATTCAATTCGCTGATCTCTTGACCGACATGATCTATGGAAACTTGAGATGATGATATTGCGGTTGAGATCAGATTTATGCTTCCCGTATTTGGTGAATCCTGCAAGATATCCGACTAGCTAGAAGATATCAGTAATTAGATAGTAATTGGTTTTTATTTTATTAATTGAAACTGGTTGACAATAGGAGAGAGATCAGAGAGAGAGAGATGAAAGCTGACTAGAAGATCAATTTTTGTGGATTAATTAATTATGGTCGGGGAATCCTGATCTTAAGGGTTACTCTAAATCGGTTCGGTTCGGTCCGGTCAGGTTTGGGGGTATGATGAACTGGTCCATCATTTTTTCCGGACCAAACATTCATAGGGACGGGACCGAATCGGTAACTATCGGTCCTGTCTAATTATTTTTAATTTATTTTTTAAAATAAATTAATAAAAAAATTTATTTAAATACTAAATTAAATTAAGTGAATTATTAATTTGGATTATGTAACTAACTCATTAAAAAGAGTATTTTATATGGTCAATGACAATAAATTAGATGAAAACTATATCATTACCTTATATAATTACTCTATATATATAAATAATATATTAAATTATTAAAAATATTTTTAAAATATATATAGGAATTCAGTCTGGTCCTATCCAAAATTTATAGATCCCCGAGACCATACACAATTTATAAGACAGAGACTGACCGGTCTGGAGTTAGGTCCGGTCGATTTTTTTGGTCCAAACTGAACTCCTTACACCCCTAATCCTGATCTATATATCATTTGCTAGCTAGCTGGGGACAGACACACGTACGTACATCAGCCATTATCATGTAGGGACTTGGATCGCTTGAAAAATCGAACGACATTGAAAGTGATCAAGTTATGACTAATAACCTACTTACTACTATCAATAATGATCTGTTAATTAATGTCAGTTCAGTTGTACGCTTGCTTTTGCATGATGTTGTTCAGTATTCTTGCAACGGTCTCTAATTTGTATTTTTATATAAATATATATATAAATTATAAATATATATATATATATATATATATATATATATATAAAATGATCATTGAAATAACATATTTGTGGTAATATTTCAATGATTTTGATGACGGCCTGTTTTATGTATTTTATAAATAGCTTATATTTATATACTAGTATAAGATTATTACTGCTTACTGAATTGTTGATAAACTGATCATAATTCATCTTATCTCTAATATTATTTTTCAGATGACTCGTAGATGCCAATTGAAAATCAAGAATAGGAAGCTAGAGTACGTGTGGGACTAGTTGATCAGCGACGAGCATAGAGGAATAAGTGCTTGCGGACTAGGCACAAGTGGAGTACTAGTTTTGAATAAGTCAAAGAACACAAGGGACCATTGGAATATTTGTTAAATAATATAATTCTTTACTATGTGGAGTTTCTTTTTCTCGTGTTATAGAGTAGTTTTCCTTGTCTGTTAAGAGTACAAAATAGATTATTGAGTTGTGATTTTAATTAAAAGACAAGAACTAACTCATGATCATCTTAATTAGGATCTTGCAGACTGCTTATTCTCAGGCTTTAACTATCAGCTTGAAGAAATACAACCCGGCCCCCACCTCCACTTCCCAAAAAAATTCCAAACAAAAATGAAAATGCTACACAACAAATTGGCTACACTATATATATTGTAGCAAAAAGAAATTGATAAGAAGCCGCCAGAGATCAAATCCTACCTAAAACACATATTCTTCTCCTATATATATAAGAAAAATTCTTGAACAAGATATTATATATTCACCACCTCATATCTTACACCTTATAAAAAACATCACATACTCTGAAAAAGTTATAGATGTTGGGTGTGGGGTGTCTACAATAGTGACTGATCTGTAAAATTACTTTATATATAAAAGTATGTGTTTTTTTTTAAAGTGAATCACAAGAAAAACAGATTTTTGTGATCAATTTATTACAACCAAAAGATTATTCACAACTAATTTTAGTTACAAATAGTCATTTCATTAGAATTAACTGGTCACAAATAAGCAGTTTTCTTATAGTGACAACAAAAAAAGAAGAAAAAAAAATCTTTTACAAGACTTTACAACCATAAATTGTATCTAACATTACTCTTTCTTTCTTATTCTAGAGAATATAACTCTTATTCTAAAGAGATAAATGATACTTGCAGTCGTGATTGTGCAAGCGCCTTGCAGTCGCTTTGGAAAAAGTGAATAAATATGAGATCTATATAAAAATAAATTAATTTTTTAATAGTAGACCCCACTCTTTTCCAAAGCGATTACACGGCACTTGCATATTTCACGACTGTATATAGCATTACTCTTCTAGAAAATAACTTTTAACCAGTCTCCAAGAATCCGTCTTGAACAATCATGTATCTTAATGCATGACGGGACCGCTAGCGGTCATGAAGCTGTTGGACAAGTACTCAATCCTCATCACGTGGTGCTATGTTCAATTTAACTTAAAAAGTTTTATGTAATCTAATTAGCTCTAACCGATTATATCTCTAGTGTACAGATTTTTAAATTCAAGTAGTGTTCTGTAATATATACCCAATCAGATTTGGTCTGTACGTTGGGCTAGCTAAGCTTCCATTAATCCCCTATAACAACCAAGTGTAGGTACCCGTCATTTGCTTCAGTAACAACCACATGTCCACAACCCCTTATAAATGAATGTTTTTAGTACTTATGGTCTATGCTTTTTTTCCCCTCATGAGACTTATCTAACATATGAGAAATGCTAACAATGAAGTTTTATACAAAACAACTTCATCTAATCAATATGTAATTTGTCATTTTTATCATTCTATTTAAACACACATATTTAAAGATTAAGATAGAATGATAAAAATGACAAATCACATTTTAATTAAGTGATCAGTGTGTATAGTGTAAAACTTTCATAGTTTCATATAAAATATTTTAGAACGTATGTGGGCATTATATATATATATATATATATATATATATATATATATATATATATATATAGGTGGTTCTACTCTCACAGTTGGAGTCCTAGTTATTTTACTTGTTTTTTTTTTTGGTTTTTTTTACATGTTTTTTTTAATACTAAAAATAATTATAATATTATTAAAAAATAATTACTTAATCATTATATGAAAAAAAATAACAGTAGCCCCAACGAGAGCTACCAACTGTAAGAGTAGATTTTCATATATATATATATATATATATATACACACACTAGTAGTGGATAAATGTGCAACACATTTGCCACATCTACCTAATTGAAGAAAAAAATAAAATGTGATTTCAAATATTAAAATAATCTAATGCATAAGAGTGAAATTATTGTTTATTCATGTTCATTATTTATTATGAAATTTAAATTATATTAAAAATTAAAACTAATTAGATAGTTTTATTTTTTTTAAAATATTTAGTAAAACTTCATCAATATTTATTTAATGATGAAAAATTAACATTTTATAAATTAAATTTGATTTTAAGTGTATGATATAATATTTATATTTTAATTATCTATTTTATGTTAGTTTAAATCAATATTTAAACCTCTATCGTTAGATTAAATTTAAAGATTCAAAATGAAGGGTTGAGATATAAAACCCTAAACCTAACATTTTTCCCTCACTTTTCATTTATCCCTCTGTCTCCTTCCCCACACATGTCTTCGTTCTCTCTCACCCGATCTCCTTCCTCAAGCAACTCAACGCCGCCGTGCGCTATCCTACGGCATAACCGACCATCTCACCAGTTTCCCCTCACGCCGACAAGCAAACCTCACCATTGAAGCCCCTTGGCAGCTCGTCCCTCAGTAGCAGGCGAGCAACCCGAAATGGGTCTCGACGCACGGGTTCTCCACCCTTGCGCCACCTCGGCTCAGCCCCAGCTCCACCAAGCACCACCACCGAGTTCCCCTCAGGCTGTGGAACACTTCCATGGAACCCACTACATGTAGCTCCTCCCTAGTCCCATGCATGCAGCCCCTCTACAAGCACAAGCCGGTTTCTCCTCGTAGCGTCGCCGTTAGCCACCTCTACGATACCGCACCACCACCACCAGCCTCGTTCTTCGCCGACGACCCCTCCACTTCCTCCTTTTCTCCAGCTGACGACTCCTGATTTGTGATTTGTGTGGTAATTTTGTGATTTGTATAGAAACTTGTGTGGTGATTTTGTGATTTGTGTGATGATTTTACTATAAAGATGTAGAGAGGGATGATGATATAGAGAATACGTAAGAGGAAGAAGAAAAGCATAAAATAAGTTTACTGTTTATTATTGTTCATTCATGTTTATATCGATTGATCAGCTGTACGTACTTCCAGTCTTACATTTAGCTACAGATAACTCGCAAATCGAAGGGACACATAAAATGATATTTTGAAACTTACTGCTGCTGTTGCTGTTGCTGTTGCTGCTGCTCCTATGTCGTCATTCAAGGATGAGACTCCATGGAGAGCATTAAGAGAGTCCATCTCAGCTAATTTATTCGCCACCGGTTTTGATACAAGTAGATTCCGCTCCCGAAGGATCGAAAGAGCCAGGCGCCAACGCTCTCTTGGCGTAGTAGTACTGTTACTACCTGTTTGTATGACCATCATCTGACGTTCATGATCAGACTCTTGATGGCCAGAGCTTGCGTACATGTTTATCGTTTAGCTTGAGCACTGAATGCGCACGGCTAGCTAGCTGCTAGGTCTGCATATGGAACCCTTATATATATGGCTTGCTAGCTAGCTGCTGGACATAAATGTCAAGTTAACTATATATATATTGTATTCCCTGATCATTTTAAAAAATAAGAGGGTTAATTAAACTTTATCTTTTGAATTTTCACTTAATTTATAATATACTTTTAAAATTAATAATTACATTAAAATAGATCTATTTACTTTAAAACTTATCAATCTCTCTTTCTATCTACCAGCAGTGTCAAATTTAATAGAAAGTGTCTCCATTTGCTGCTCATGTGCATAATATTTACTGCAAATATATAATTTTTATCTAATTTATTATCATTAACCATAAATTAATAAAAAAATTATTAAATTAGAATTAAGTGAATTATTAACGTGGATTATGTAACTAACTCATTAAAAAAATATTTTACTATAATTATGATAGTTACTACTTACTAACTTAGACTTTACTCTTTAGTATGCCTAATTATTAATAATATCATGCATTTTATATATAGTTAATGAATATCAAATAATTTTATTATATATGTACATAAATTATTTATACTTGCTTGCAACTTAAGTATCAAATAATTTTATATATAATCATTCGTGTATGATGTATTAACTATTTACATATAATGACATAAATTATTACATGATTTATGATTTATTATTAATTAATAGTATATATTATTTTATATTGGTCAATAATAATAAATTAAATAAAAATTATATTTTTATCGTAAATGTTATGTATAATATGAGCAATATATGGAGATACTTTTTTTTTAAATTTGACGTTACTTATAAATAGAAGGGAGGATTAATAAGTTTTAAAATTAAGTGGATATATTTTGATACAATTATTAATTTTAAAGACGCATCATAAATTGAGTAAAAATTCGAACGAATAAAGTGTAAATAATTGAAAAGCGGCAGCCAATTCCGCGTGTACGTTTTTCTGGTCAAGAAAGACATGCTGTCTGTCTTTCCGTCAACCAGAACATCTACCGACCCGATTAATAAGGAATAAGTTCCTTTCGGAGGAATTTCCTAAGGAGGATTTCCTTAAGGAGGAAATATTTCCTAAGTTAGAAACTTTTTTGTACTTGATAATTTCCTAGCAAGATCCTTCAAGAACCCTTTCGGGGGACTTGCCGGAACCACGAATCAGCTAGCTAGCTTTTTCGTTTTGAGAAATAACACATGGCATTCATAACGTGCATGTCGTGTCAAGCGATGAACCACCTCATGGAGAACAATATCAATGGAATGGAAGGAGGATAAGCGCCGATAAGTCACTTTATATTATTATTATAATTTTTTTAAATTTATATATAAAATATAATAAAAAATTTAATTTTTTTAAATTTTAAAATAATATTAATATTAAAAAATAATATTCTAATAATATTTTATTCTACTTTCATATGAAATTATCTCATCTCATTTCACTATTCAAACCGTACCTTATAACTTTCTTGCTAGCTAGCTGTCGAAAATAAAGCATAGTTTATTTTTACAAATGAAATAAGATGAATTGAGATTAAAGTTTAAAATTAAATAAAATATTATTAGAATATATTTTTTTGATATTATTTTTATTTTAAGATTTTAAAAAATTAAATTATTTATTTTAATTTATATAAAAAATTTTAAAAAATTATAATAATTAAACGAGATGAGTGTAAAAATAAACTAGGTATAGTGTCAAATTAACTATATATAACATAAGAAAATATATTTGCAACCGTGAATTGTGCAACCGCCGCGTAATCACTTTGAAAAAAGTAGAGAATGAGATGAGAGGAAGTTTTTGAACTTTTTCCTAAATTAATTAATTTATGGATAATAGTGATATAGGAATCCAGATGAGATGCTTTTAGAGCATAGCTGGCCAATTCAGCAGAAACAGCCTTATACGGGCTCAACCAGAAAAGTCACGTACCTTTGCCCAGTTGAAAGAAAAGAAAAAATCAAAAAAAAAAAATGTTCGAAGTAAATATTAATAGTACAAATTAATAATTAAAAAATATGTTCATTGCATTCAACACAAAAGTATTGATATTAAGCTGTAATAACGAAGAACACAGCAGGCGATTTTTTATGCTCAGAGCAAAAACAGCTTCCATGATTAGAAAGTAATACATAAGATACAGCTGAAAATGGAGGAAATTTATAGGTAGGCGTCCAATAGAATTGAAATAGAATACTTAAACAGGAACAGATCACAGGGCTGATAGGAAGATGAAGTTAACGGGTTCGTTTCCAAGATAAGTTGACGATCGACGAGTAGTGTTGCTAATTGTAAATGAAGAAACAATTGTAAGGGGATTTCTCCCAGTAGGCCTGAGAATAGCAACTAGAACAGATCAAAGGCCTAGTTTAGAACGAATAAAGTCTCCAATCCAGCTCATGGGTTGGCTCCTCTGGATGCAATCTACATGAGGAAACAGTATTGCAAGGGATGAGACTCATCGACCTGGAAATCCATCGAGTAAGGTTCAGCTCTTGATTACTTGCCCGTGTAGTGGGCGTAATGTACAAGAGAACATCGATCCTCTAATAGGAGGGACATTAATGCACCACCAAGGATACTAGTGGGGAGAGAAAAATAAAAAAATCATGCCGCATTAATAGCACCACTACCTGAGCTACACACTACATTAATGATGTCATCGCAAAGTTACACCGCATTAAAGATCTCTGACAAAGGGAACAATATGAAGGACACGGACTCCATGAGGGTAGATACAATTTGTCCCCCCCAACTTATAATATAAATAGCAAGTCTCAAGTACGACGAAATCATCTTTGATTCCTAGGCTCTTTCACTTATTTACAAACTTCCAAAAGAATTTATTGACTTTGGTATCGGAGACTCCCCGACCCCAAGTTCGCCCTCTCCTAGTTGCCTCCTTCCCTGTCTTTTGCAGGCGCATTCTTGAAGACTTGAATTTTCAGAGCCTGACCCAAATGCGTGCGAAACACGACGTTAACAACAATATTTTAATAACTTTCATGTTCATACCTAAACCACGAGCTGCATGCAACATTGTTGTAGTTATTATAGGACTCTTGCCATGCTAGCTTTAAACTCTGAGAGGACCCAATCCCTTTCTACTTGACTTTTATCTCCATGAATTGAGGGGCTGCCCATGCAACCCTCCATGCGAAGCCGTTGAGTGATCTGATCACATCCTTTTTTTGTATGCATGAAGATCAGTAAACGATTGCCATCCATGATATCCTCCAACAACTTTATGATCAATCTTAATAAAAATTAAGTTTATCAGTAAGATGAATGCATCAAATCATATAATAAGACTTCAATATATCGGAATGTACAAGAATATAAACCAATATGGCCTACTTGTTATATTTATGATTCTCATAAAAGATGTCCAAATCCTGAGTTATGGCATGGTTAGTTTTCAAGTTCGGAGTGCCTATTATCACCTACACATGATGAAGGTCCAAGAGAGAACATATTGAATACTCAAACATTTATCTAGACACACACATGTCCCTCTGAAAGTTTATCAATTACCAACCAAATGCATATATAATTAGTTATGTTGATGTCGTGTTTCGCTGGCTTGGACAACTACACGCTAATAGCACTCGGTCTCTTTCCTACAAGGTGGAGAAAAAAGGGGGAGCTCGGGGTCGTAATACATTCGACGCTCAAGTTAGATCAAGGTTGAAGATGAAGAGAGAAAGTGAGGGCTAGAGTAAATAATTAGGGAAGTATTCAAAAGTATAAGTAACCTTCTTGGCAGAGAAATGGGTATTTATACCTGGTCAGGGTGGGTCCTGAGGTGATGTGACCGATGTGCGACTCCATACTGGGACCACATGTCCCAGCCAGCCTCTTGCTTTCCTTCAGACTTGCTAGGCTTGGCCAGGGTTGTCGCTAACACCCAGTAGGGCACGCCGTTGCGTGTCGACCCCCGAGACACATTGAATGCAACGTTGTCTTGCCATGGCGTGCTTAATCTTGCTCCATTAAATGCATCGTGTCCCTCGACAGGCTCGTTCCTGCTCCATTAAATGCATCGTGGCCCTGGACGGGCTCGCTCACCCTTCTACATTGTCTAGACAGCTATGTCAGAGACGGGGATGTCCCTGACGGTCGACCAGTTTGTGTGTTAGGCTATCCTGTTGCAACAGGGCTGGAGACTTTTCTGTCAGACGTGTGCCAGGTTGCACAGTCTCCCATCTTTTTGTCTGGCTCTCCATGCTAAGGTGATGCTCGATGACAGATGTGTCAATCCCGAACTTCTCTTATTTGCTCCAGGCAAACACATCTCGGTGTTCGGCGAGGAGTCACTTCATGGATTGGCTTAGTCGGGAGCCATCTTGGTCCCTACCCGAACTGTACGCTTGGGTCTATGTGGATCCACCGTCACTAACTCCAGTGGTTCGTTGGGCTTAGCCTACCATAGAGGCTCCTCCTTGTCTAGCTCCGTCAGGGTTGGAGCCGAAGGCGGACTTGCTTCTTATTGCGTCCTCGAAGACTCAGACCTCAATAGCCTCGGGCTTCAACTCCCGACCATAGCAATCTCTTGCTAGTTTTTGTTCATCGTGTATTTCCCCCACCCCCATAGGGGTTGAAAACTTCATCTTTAAGTGATAGGTGGGTGTCACCGCCCTTAGGTGGTTCAAGGTCAGACGCCCCAGGATCGGATTGTAGGAGGAAGGAGCCTTTACCATAAGAAAATCCACTATGACAGTCGCTGTTCTCGGGGCTGTTCCCACTAGGACGGGCAAGGTGATTGCTCCGACCGGCTAAATTATATTCCTAGTGAAGCTCTTGAGGGGAGTTGGGGTCAGGCGCAAGCGGTCGGGCGTGATTGCCATCTGAACGAATGCCTCCCAGAATAGGATCTCGGACGACCTGCCGTTGTCGATCTCAGACAACCTGCCGTTGTCGATTAGGACTATCCTCGTCGAGTAGTTGGCAATTTTCACGATCACGACCAAAGTGTCATCATCGGGGTGCAGAACTCCTTCCTCTTCCTTCTCACTGAAGGTTATAACAAGTTCCCTTGAGTGGTTCTTAATGCTCGGAGATGCCTTGGAAGCGGTGAACACTTCCTCGTGTATGGCCTTTCTGGCATGGGTCCTCCTTGCCGAAGAGGTAGTGCCTCCCCCAGTATATCCTCCTGCTATTGTGTGTATTCACCCATCGGGACTTCCTTTCTGGCCGAACTTCTTTGCCGAGGACTTGCTCTGTTACTCCCGCCGGCCCTTCTCCTAGTGAGGCTTTTGCTTCTTTGTGACTGTGCACAGTCGTTGTATCGTTGACCTCGCCTCTTGTCACCTCGCAAGTCTATCAGGGCTTCCATCTCCTCCATCTTCCACTTCCTTGTGACGCAATCCTCATCCGGTGGCTGTTAGTTTTGTGATAGGTGCAGTACTTAGGGCTGACCGAGTCCTGCCACCGCTCGCCCTTTGGGTCGGATCTCTTCCCGTCTCTACGGCCAAGTTGGTGCGAATGCGCTACCTGACCCTCCCAAGTGTGGGTTGCTCCTCTTTGCGCTTTGTTACACGTGCCTTTTTTTTTACTACCTTCCTGACCCCTTGTTGTTATTGCAGACCGCCTTCTTATTTGTCCTCTCCAACTCCGTTCGCAGCAGAGCCTTTAGCGCCTGAAGCGTGTCTTCCGCATTGATGAAGCCATCGGCATGGTCCATGAACTCCCCTAGTGAGGTTGGGCTCCTCCATGCAATCTCCGCCATGAAGGGGTTGTGGGGCCAGATCCCCCCAGCAGTGTTGCTAGGGTAATTTTTTCATCCTAGTCATCCGTCATCATGCGCTCCTTATTGAAACGAGAGAGGTAAGACTTCAAACTCTCGTTGTCTTCTTCGGCCGCCTCTGTCTTAAGGGGACGACGGGTCTCATAGTTGTAGCTTTGTTGGTCTCCCTCCGGTTCTCTGTCGCCCCTTTGTAAAGCAATAGTTTCCAAGCGAAGGGCCATCATTTCTTCCATGATGGCATACGAATGGCACACTACTTCATGTTATTCTTCTTCACGTCGCAAGGCTTGAAAGTGCATTGTTGCCGGCATACGAATGGCACACTACTTGTAGGAAAATAGATCCCACAGACGACGCCAATATTGATATCATGTTTCACGGGCCTGGGCAACTCCACGCTAATAGCACTTGGTCTCTTTCCTGCTAGGTGGAGAAAAGGGGGGAGCTCGAGGGCCGTTATACTTCCGACGCTCAAGTTAGATCAAGGTTGAAGATGAAGAGACAAAGTGAGGTCTAGAGTGAATAAGTAGAAAAGTATTCAAGAGTGTAAATAACCCCCTTCTCGGTAAAGAGAAGGGTATTTATACCTACTCGGGGTGGGTCCTAAGGTGATGATGATTGGTGTGTGGCTCCGTACTAGGATCGCATGTCTCTGCCAGCCTTATACTTCCCGTCAGACTTGCCAGGCTTGGCCAGGGTTGTTGCTGACACCCAGGAGGGCATGTCATTGCATGCTGACCCCCGGGAGTTGTCCTGCCATTGCGTGCTCGCTCCTGTTCCATTAAATGCAGTGTGGCCTTGGACAAGCTTGTTCCTGCTCCATTCAATGAGGCGTGGTCTTGGAAGGGCTCGCTAGCCCTCCTATGTTGTCTAAATAGCTATGTCAGAGACGAGGATGTCCCTGACAGTCAACCAGTTTAAGTGTCTTATTGTGTAAGAGACGGGGGCATCTCTGTCAGTCGATTAGACGTGACGCCAGGTTGCATAGTCTTCCGTCCTTTTGTCAGGACTTTTGCCTCGTGTCCTTCCTCTTGGGCCTCTTGAGTCATCTCGGCCCATCCCAAATCTTATACATGGGCTCGGGGCCAGGCATTATCCTTGGCGTAGCCTTTAAGAATTTCTCTTCTTGCAAGTTATTTAGAATGAAATTGATTATTTTTTATTAAAATAAATTTATTTTCTTTGTAAATAATTCATTATAAATATTCATTTTATATATATAGTGATGGTCCATTCCAATGATTTTTAAGTATTTGTAAAAGTGGAAAAAGGGGGAAAATTCTTTTTGCAGTTTTGTCAAAGCTTACAGTAGACATGCTACGACATAAATTGATCTTGTAGGATGACTTTGTTGGAAATATTTTCAAAATAATATATATTATATTTATTATTTATAATATGTTGGGATTTATTTTTGGAAGTTATGAATTATTTTGGAAAGAGAGAATTAAGGAAAGTTTTGGTTATAATAAATTGGGTCCTTATGTGTAACACAAGGATGGCCTCTCCACACGGGCCTGGGCGTCCAGTGTCTAGTGCAAGGCAAAGTGCGACCCACGAGCCCAAGGGTTCCAGGAAAATGATGTAAAAATTGTTAACGAAGGAGTGCATATGCTGGGACACGAACCGGTGTAAACCAGTTGGTGGAGTACGTGGTGACCATTGGACTAAGTCCAATGTTTGTTTCACTTGGTAACAGGCACGATACATATACCTATTCGTATCAAATTACAGAAAAATGAAAAGTTACAACTTTTCATTCACATCTTTTAGCCCTCTATAAATAGACTCATTGGCTTACGAATTTATATATAGAATGATGAAGTTCAAGAAGGCAATTTCGAAATTCTCTCTCTCAAAACTTTTCATTTTTCTTCAAAACTTGCTATTAGGATCTGTTCATTCTGCAGAGAACAGATTTATAATATCTTGGTTGAATAACAAAATCTGAGGGTATTCGGGATCTAATTTCGTGTGTGCATAACGCAGTTAGACAAACAAACTTGTTCTGGACTTCATTGTATCTTGGAGGTAAATTCACTTGTAACCCGTGTGCATACCATAATTGGTGGGAGCGAATATTGTCTTAAGGAAAGTAACATTCGTAACGCGTCTTAAAGCAAACTTTTATCTCACTATTTTATGTTTTGCAGCCCCTTTACACCAACAGGCTTTATGTTCTTCCTTTTTTTGACCATTTATTTTATTTTTTTGTCAAAGGTTCTTTCTAGGAGTTTTTTTAGGAAGCTTACGTTTATTAGTGCATCTCTAAATTATAGTAAGAATTTTTAACTTTTTGACAAGATCCCTTCTCCGGTTAACTATTTTAGGTGAGAGTTTATTCTTAAATCATTTTTTATAAATATTTTATTTTAAATAATAAAATAAAATTTTCTTCCAATCATCTACACTTTCTCTTATATTTATATTTGTTATAGTTGAATTTGAAAAAAAAATATTACTGATCCAATTTTTTTTAAATAATTGACAATTTGTGAAAATATGATTTTTTTTTTAAATATTATTGTTACAAAAGTTCTAATTTTAAAATTAATATCGTTTAGAAAGATAAGTAATTTTAAAAAAATCGTTATAGATGAAAAATAAAAAAATATGGGTACAACAAATAATTAAATAATTACGAAAATGTGAAAAAAAAATAAGTTAAAATATTTTGTCTCTTCCCCAAAAAGACAAAAAAAAAAGAGTAGTTAAAATATGTACAAAGAAATGAGTAGAAATAATTAAAAAAATAATAAAAAAAATATTATTTTAATAAAAGAGAGAAAAATAAGAAGTGAGATGTACTAAGTTTTAGAAAGATGAGGAAAATTTAAAATTTAAAGAAATATGATTTTTAATTAAAATTTTGGAAAAAATTTAATTATCGGAATGTGAATGCTCTTATAAGAGAGTTTGACCAAACGGGAGAAGGTCTCTTCAACCAAATGTAAAGACTTGGCTGTAAACATTTATGGTAGTGTTACTGTGCCACCTAAGTTTATCTTTTTTTTTTTTTAAACATTTTTTAAATATATTTAAATACTTTTAAAAAAATATAAATATACTAAAAGTCACTTTATTAATCATTAAATAAAAAAATATTAAAAAATAAAATAAAACAAAATATATGAACTATCAAATTGAGGGAATAAGCTTAGGGAGATAGCTAGTATTTTTTTCCAAACATTTATGTTATTTCGGACGAGGAGTACTGCTCGTTCTTATTAGCCCAACATCTCACTGTACAGTCCATTATTGCGCCAAAGTAAGCCCATGAGAGCGGCCCATTAAACTCAAATGTTAATTGTTAATTCTCTTTCCCATGAGGGCAAATTCAGCCCATTAGGCCGACAATTCCGTTTCTTTCACACACTCTTGTTTACTATCATAGATTGAGCGGCATCGTTTTGCAAAAGATGAACACAGACATCACTGCATCTGCGAAGCCAGAGTACCCCGTCATAGATCGGAACCCTCAGCTTGCTAATGTCGTGTAACAAACCCTTATAAATTGATTTTGATATAATAATGCAGAAGGGAGAGTGAGAAGTTGAGAACCTCCGAAGAAGAAGGAAGAAGGAAAAACGGAAGCTGCTTCTGCTTTCCCAAGCCATTCATCTGTACGGCTGTACGTATGTATAGTCGTCAGAATCCTTAACGGAAGTCTGGACCAAACAAATAATAAACAAAGAGAAATAATGTATTGATTTAGAAAAAAATGAATAAATATATGGTGTATATAAAAAAATTAATTTATTAATAATAAATTTCACTATTTTATAAAAAAATACACGACACGTGCATAATTTATAATTATACCTAACATTATTAATAAATAAAAAAACAACTGCCAAGAACTTTTTAGTCTAATGACATATAACCGATTCTCTAAATAGTTTTGCTTTGGAGTAGAACTGTCCGTTTTATACATTAGATCAACCACCAATTATATTTTGACACGTCACATTATACACTATAACATAATGCGTCCCACTACATCAGAGCAGCCTCCCATACCCTACCTCAAATGTATACCCGTTGCACAGCATTGCATTCGCCGCTCTCCCTACCCGCCCAGCTGCCCACGTCACAACCACCAACAACCATTTCGAAGCCGGCAGTAGCCACCCACAGCCATTCCGACTCCAACGTCAGCCACCCACAGCCATTTCGTTGCCCACGTTAGGCAGCCCGACGCCACCCACAGTCATTCCGTCGACACCCGCAGCCACCACGAAGTCCGATAGACACCAAGCAGTCCGTCGTGGCCCCACCATTGACCTCCATGGTATTTTTGCAATTCGTTTTGCTCTGTTTTTGCATACATACCATCGACCTCCATAGGACTTTTTTCAAACTCTGCTAATCCATTTGCTTAGATAAAGAATAAAGAACAAGAAAATTCTGTTTCTGTTTGAGAATTTTTTGCATAGCCATTGCTCAAGAGATTTTCCCTTACCATTACACAGCCATTGCTCTTTTTTTTTTATGGTCTGTATATAAATTTTACGGTGAATGTATTTTTTATGAGTAGAAAATTTTGGTTTGTATTCACATGCTTAAATTTGAGTAGTCACATTTTTTTTTGTGGAAATTTTGTGGAGTGACTTCTGCAAGGGAAACAGAAAGATTGATGATTTTTTTCAAATTTAAAATATACAAGCTATTTATAAAAAAAAAAAAAAAAAAGTGAATCACATTATAAAAAAAGTGTGACAAAATTTTTTTTTTTTTTGTCTTCTAATTCATTTTTTTATTGAATTGTGGAGCCGAATTTGTTGCCATCTTTAGAAAAGCATCATATCTTAGTTAATAAAATTAGAATGATTGGCAAGTATTATTTTTTTTTTTTGTATTGAAGGATAATATATCGAGTTGAGATAGTGATGAAGTTGAGATAACGATGAGTAGTAATTGTCCGGGAGTTGAAGATGTAGGTGTTGAGGCAGAAATTATGGAAGAAGAACTTTATGGAAATGAGACTAAAATTGTGGAAGAAAAATGTGATGTGGATGTGGAAGAACGGATGAATATGATTTCTTCTACCACTAGTGGTCCTGAAAAGCCATTTATTGGTATGAGATTTGATGATGTAGAAGACGCCCAGACATTTTACAAGGCGTATGCAAGACGAAGAGGTTTTTCAATGCGGATCAACCATACAAGATTGTCAAAAGAAGAGAAAAAATTAATTGCGATAAACTATGTTTGCTCAAGATAAGGATTTCGGCGTGAAAGTTGCAAACAAAAGGAATGAACAATTCCCGAACCTGCTGAAACAAAAATTGGCTGTAAAGCAATAATGACAATATGGAAAATGGTGAACAGTGGACAATATCCAAGTTTGTGCATGAATATAACCATAAGCTACTCACACTAAGAAGTACTACTTTGCTCTGTGGATATAAAGGAGTGGCACGTGCTCAAAAGAAACTTATTCTCATTTTGAATGAGCCTGGTGTATCGACAAGGAAGATAATGTCGGTACTGAGTAAAGAATCAGGTAGTGACTTTAATGTCGGTTGCATTGACAAGAACGTAGAAAATTTCATAGGAAACAAAAGAAGAAAATTATTTGAAGAGGGAGATGCATAAAAGTTATATGCTTACTTTCTAAACAGACAATGTAAAGAACCTGGGTTTGTGTACTCTATGCAAGTTGATGAGAATAAGTGTATGGGAAGTTGTTTTTAGGCAGATGCAAGGCCAAGTAGGGCTGAAAACCTATGGGTTCGGCGCGGTTTCGGTGCCAAACCGATATCTGCCATGAGATGAAAAAACCGGCCGAAACCGATCGACTGGGGGAGAGAAAATCGATATTATCGGTCTCGGCGCGGTGTGGTTCGGTTCCTCGGTCTGCCGTCGGCGTCTCTGTCACGGAGGAGGGATGTGCCGCCGTTTACCATGAGAGAGTAGAAGAGAGTTGCAGGTGAGATGGAGGAGGAAAAAGACGCAGGGAAGAAGAAGAAGAGGGGCGAGGGGCAATTAAATCCATTTTGAAACGACGCCGTTTGGCTTTTAAGCCAAATGGCGCCGTTCCATATATATATTTTTTAAGTTTCAAGGGAAAAACGACGCCGTTTCACTTAAATAAGTGAAACGGCGTCGTTTTATATGAGAAATATATTGTAAAAAAATATATATAAGACGTCGGCCGGTTCGTCGGTTTAGACCGGGATTGAACCGCAGACCGAACCGGCCGACGTCGGTTTCCTTAATTTCCTACCGCCAACCGACCGGTTCTCTGTCGGTTTCGGCCGGTTCCTGAATCCGACGGTCGGTCTGAGTCGGCGGCGGTCGGTCCGGCCGGTTTGTGTACAGCCCTAAGGCCAAGGGCTGCTTACCAATACTTTGGAGATGTTGTGACTTTTGATGTCATGTATTTGACAAACATTTATAAGATGCCATTTGTACCATTTTCTGGAGTTAACCATCACCACCAAACCATAATGTTTGGTTGTGTCTTATTGATTAATGAAACTGCATAATCTTATACATGGTTATTGAGAACATGACAAGAGACAATGCTTGGAAAGGCTCCTCAAACTATAATTACTGATGACGACAAGGCGATGGCCAATGCCATTGCAGAGGTACTCCCAAATACAACTCATAGGTTATGCTTGTGGCAAATTTTACAAAATTTTCCAGAATATTTAGCCCATGTATATAACAAATTTTCAGAATTTGGAGAGGATTGTTGTCATTATATCTATTAGAGGATCACGACTGATGAGTTTGAAAAAGAATGGAGTTCAATATTGCTCAAGTATGGCCTGGTGGATAACACTTGGTTGCAAAATCTTTACAACCGAAGTGATATGTGGGTTCCAGCTTACTTGCGAAGCACATTTTGTGCCGGTATGTCGACAACTTAAATGAGTGAAAGTATGAACAAGTTTTTTAAGGATTATGTTCGTTTAAGCACTATGTTGAGTGATTTTGTGCATCAATATGATAAGGCCTTAGATGCACGTTACTTTCAAGAGAAAGAAAAGGATATGGAAACAAAATCTACATGGGCAATACTGAAAACGTGTAACAAAATTGAAGAAGAGGCGGCCTTAGTCTATACAAGGAAGTCTTTTATGATTTTTCAAGATGAGCTTTTCAATAGCCAACGATACAAGTCAACCAAATTTCAAAGGAATGGTGAAAGCAAGATATATGGAGTGACACCTCATGGTACAGAAACTCTTATCTATTATGTGACATTGGAGAGTGGACAAGAGAAGGCAAAATGCACATGCCACATGTATGAGTTTATGAGAATTATTTGTAGGCATATTCTACAAATTTTTGGTAGAAAATCTAAATTAGATATGTTGCCACAACATTATATTTTAGAGAGATGGACAGTCAATGCTAAGAGTCGAGCCATTCTTGAAATACCAATTTCTGAAGCACATGTAACAGCACAGGATGCTCCTGCTATGAGAAAAAGCAAGTTAACGATGCAATTTTACTAGATTTCAGAACTTGGCTCAGTCAGTACAAAAATTCAACCACCTCTCTCTTGCATTAGAAAAGGTCCACAAAGAGTTGCTTTTAATTGAAGAAATTGTGGACTTAAATTTAGAAGGTGGAGATCCCTCAACCAATGATCCTGAAATGTCAAAAAGTCAAGTTATATCAATTTTTTACAAACAATACAGGATCCCCCACGGGTGCTAACAAAAGGTCGACCAAAATCTTTGAGGACAAAGAATCCAAAAGCGACTCAACTAGCAAAGAAAAAACATTGTAGTATTTGCAAGCAAGAAGGACACACTAAGAATAACTGTCCTTCAGTGAGGTATACAGTCAATGCAATTTTTCTTAGTTGTTTATGTTTAAATCAATGTGCCTCTTATTTCTTGTGTTTTATTTGTGTTTTGTTTTAGGGATCTTGGGCATACGACTGACAATATATCTCAGAATTTGGATCTTTAGTTTTACTTCAGTTGTACATTATATGTGATATTTGTATTCATTTCATTTTTATGTTATGGTAATAATTTTTTAACAACTATAGTTGACTTTATTCACTGTGTTATAGTGAATCGTCGTTGGAGTGAAATGGTGAAGCTTTTGCAAGAAGACAAGTATTTGGCTTATGTTACGGTGAATGAAGAAGGATGTATTGAATGTAGACTTTTTTTGTGTTATTGTGTATAATTAATATGGGCTTTGCTAAAATAGAACTTGCTCAAGGCTTAAGATCGCATGAAAAAATATGCAGATAGGGAACGAAAGGAACAAACTTTTCAGGAGGGAGATTGGGTATACCTGAAATTACAACCATATCGGCAACTCTCTGTAAAGACCCGTCGGAATCTCAAACTGTCGCCCTGCTTTTATGGACCGTATCAAGTAGTCCAAAGGGTGGGGGAGGTCGCATACCGTCTACGCTTGCCGGCATCAGCACAAATCCATAATGTGTTTCATGTCTCACAGTTCAAAAGAAAATTGGGTGAGAATCATGCAACCGTAGCTACCTTACCTCCAATAGATAAAAATGGAGTCTTTAAACTTGAGCCATATGAGATCCTTACCAGACGCATGAGGAAGATGAACAATCGGCCCTTGGTGGAATTATTAGTGAGTTGGCAGGGACAACCACCTGAGGAAGCTTCGTGGGAGCCTTACCACAAATTGTGTTCAGAATATCCTCACCTTGTGGGTAAGGTGATTTAATGAGGGAGGGTATTTGTCATACACCTTAGTAGTAGAGAAGAAGGGCTGTAAAAGATAGAGGAGAGGAAGCTCGAAGAAGGAAGCAGCGGCTAAGGGGGAAACCTAATCTCACGAGCAGGATGGGCGAAGTAAAATGGTTAAAGGGTTGTCACCGTGGGTCATAGCAATGGGTCGAGGACCAAAGGCCCAACGACTTTTAGTATCTACTTTATAGTATTTCCTTATCTATAATAATTTTCACAGGCCCATTACCGAAGGGCAGTTTAGTATTTCACTTATTAGTATATAAACATAATTGACTACTCTATGGGAATCATCTGGAATATTTGCTCTGTAATTCAGTTACAATTTGGAGGTGCTCTCCCTCGAAGAGAGTTTATCAATTTTACAGTACTATTTCCATCCATTTCTCTCTTTGATTTATCTCTATTACAAGTTAGCTGTTACAAGATCTTACCTCCTTTTCGAGAAAAGCCCACAAAAAGCCCTCTATCTCGCCCGTATCTGTTGCTGCCCCGCCACTACTCCGCTACTTTTGGCGTCATCTCAGTGAGCCAAATCTGCCTTGCGTTGTATTTAATTTCTGGTTTACGTATTTACGATAATCTAATTGTTTTGTGTCCGTCCATGTAGTGACGCACGCGCTAGTCCAATGGCGGGACGCTGTAGACCAACACGCGCTCGATCAACCTATTTTGCCTGTACGCATTGTAAGTACCCCTCCAATGAGACCATTGAGTTTACAACATAATTTTATCATTAACACTGTGTGCAATCTGGTTGTGTTGAGAATGGCTTTGGGCCTGATGAAGTGTTGGATTTGATATCATAGTAATGGTTGGGAATTGGGCCATGGGCCAGATGGAGGATGGGATTACGCATGTAGCTTGGTTTGTGAAACCGTGAATATTATGACTGTTGTGATGTTGTATATTGTTTGATGTGTGTTATGCCATGTCATCCAATATACTGTTTGTCATGCATTTGCATCTTTACCGTAATTACTATTTGTTTTGATTTTTTAAATGTGTTATGTTATGTCATTTTGTGTGAATTGAAAACTAGGTCTTCGTGTACTGGGGATATCATGTGGGTGCGTGAGTATCAAGACCCAACTCGAGATGAGGCATTATCTTGGTGGAGCTCCTCTGGTCACTCGGGAGCGTAATAAATTAAGTGACGTCCCCTGGGTTGTCGTTGGGCGACAACGGGCTCAGACGAGACAGTAACGCTCTCGTGCTGACTCCGTGGCCCCTCTGCTGGCGGGGTCTAAAGGATGCTTGGTCACATACGCACTGGGCGCAAAGGTGGGCATCGTTCATTACGAAGTAATACACATGGTCGTTACGCGTGGTGTGACGAAGGGAACCAGGGTGTGCGGATGGTCCCTAGGGTAGACCATGCTGCATGCATAATAAAAAGGTTGCGTTTTGGGCCAAATGGATTTTTGGTGTGAATGTCTGGTTTAAATGTGTTATTTTGAGAAATGGTGGAAGAAATGATATTGTGGTTTTTTGTTTGTATGGCTGTCTTACTTTGTTGGTTGTATAAACTTATGTTTTAAACTCTTAGTTGTTGTATGTTGATTACTTACTGAGATTGCAAAATCTCATTATAATATTCCTACCTACGGTTTCGTTTTATAGATCCGTAGACTTTGATGTAGAGGAAGAGTTTGAGTTGAAGGGACTGGCTCCGCCGGATGAGTGATTTGGCTAGAGATTCCTTTTACTTGTATTCGTCGCGGGACTTGTTACCGTTTTATTTATTTTCCCATCCGGATGACTGTATTAACCTCTTGGAGGACTTTATTTTGGGCCGTAAGGTTTAGAATTTTCTAATACTTAACTTTGACTACCTTTTATTTTTCTTCTGTGTTATTTATGTTGCACACATATTGCATGCTTGCACACACTAGCACATGGCAATGAGGTGTATGATCCGAGTGGTCATCATCTTGATGTCACGAGTTCCACCAAATCACACGTGGGGGTCGAGGGCACCACAATAAATAATTCAATTTTTTCAAATCTTAAAATAAAAATAATATTATAATAATATTTTATTTAACTTTCAACAAAATATCTCATTTAAACTTCGTAACAGTTAAAAAAATTAAAAAACTCATTTACAATAATCTACCTATTTGAAATGCACATTTGGGGATATGTATATGTCAAATCATATTTCCGTTACCGAGTATGGACGGACTTTTTTGAAGTACGGACCAAGTCGGGTTAGTTTTGAAAATTCTTAACCCATGGGTATTAGTTTGGAAAAAGCTCAAACTCCAGGGACCTATATAGTAAAATTTCCTTATTTAAGTAGTTTTAGGCTTGAAAATAAACAATCTCATCTAATCATTATAATTTTTTCAAATTTTTAAATAAAATACAAAAAATAATTTAATTTTTTTAAATATCAAAACAAAATTATATTCTAACAATATTTTATTCAACTTTTATTTCATTTCATCTGTATAACCAAACTAGACAGTATAGTTTACTTGTTTTTTCAATGCCTTCTTATTTACTTTATATTTTTTTATATTATAAATTAATTTACCCATCAACTACTATTCAGTAGAATCATTAACCTACACCCCACACCCTATGTGGCAAATTGGGTTTACTAACAAGTGAATCGGTTCTTGCCCCAACCCCTCCATCTCAGTCCCACCTGAAGGAAGCACGATTAGAGAGAGGTTGGAGAGAGAGTGATATGAACATCTGAAACTTGTAAAGAATCTTTAAGATAATGTCCATCTTGATGCCTCTCAGAGAAAGCTTGAGGAGAAAGAGGTCAGAGAGAGAGAGAGAGCTTGAGGAGAGAGAGATTGAAGAGAAAGAGTTTGAGGAGGGAGAGAGAGAGGTCGAGAAGAGAGAGAGAGGGGGTTTGATGAGAGAGAGTTTGAGGATAGAAAAAGTTTGAAGAGAGAGGGTTTGAGAGGAGAGAGATGGGTCGAAGGTGATGCATGGATTTGACATAAAAAAAAATTTGAAAAAATTGTGAGATTTGGTGTGTGAAGATGAATAATAGATGATGAATAGAAAAACTTTTATATTATAGAATAAAACTAATCCCACCGAGGACTGGATCCTGATATTTTTTTTTTAATTTTAATTTTAATTTAATGATTAAATAAATATTTGTTAATGATGTTGTGAATTTTTTAAAAAAATATTTAAAAATATGAAAAAAATGAATAAAAAAAATATAAAAAAGAGCCATTAGTCTTGCCGGCAGCCATTCTCGTGCTACACGGCTCTATATTATATGCCAAACTAGAAGGTTGACAGTGTTTTATTTTCAAAAGCTGATTGTATATCAATATCACACGTCCTATGTCTAGTTGAAACCTGGCAGGTAAGTACGTGTTACGTCAGTGTTTTCTATAACTAAATTAATAGAGTGCTTACATATATAGGGATTTTTTTTTTTTAGCTAGGAAATGGTCTTGTACTGAGAAGCTGACGACTATACAATTTGTCGACGACTTCATAATAAAAATTGATTTTTAAGAGTTACTTTGACCTTTGATTTAATTGTGATATGTTTGAATTTTTTAAAAAAATATTATTTTATTTTAAAGTGGTAGAATAATTGTAAATCAGTGTATAAATATTTGTTTGTACTTTTGCACATTTGTAAACCCATCATTATCCTTGAAAAAAGAAACGTCAGCATAGATTCATGTAAATGCGTTGTTTTTTCTTTTTTTGAAATAAAATGCGTTGTTGATAAGAAGGAAGAGTATCATTACGCTTTTTAAATAGGCACCTAACCTCAGATATCAGTTTTAGAAATCTTACATCATATGTACCAATGTCAAAGAAATCCAAGCCCTAGTGATGTAAAGTGTAACTTTCCTTCATACTTATTATTAAGGTTAAATACAAAATAAGTATTTAGATTTTTATAATTTTGTAATTCTATCTCAATTTTAGACATTTACAAAATTAATTTCTAATCTTAAAAGAGCAATCCTACGTACAATCCTCAAATATGGACTGCATTGCAAGCCTAATTAATTTTATCTTTAAATTTTTTTAAAATTACAATAATATCCATATAAAAATGGTACTTTTTTTTTATTTAATGAAGGGCTTGCACATGCAGTCTCCATTTCGGGCTAGCAGGGGATGGGATTGCCATGCAGCGTAAATTTTTAACAAGAGATTAACAGAGGTACCTAGCTAATTGCGATATTTTTAACATCAGATATTAATTTTTGCAAAAGTTTAAATTGAGGTTTCAAATTACAAAAAGGAAAAAAACAGGTACTGATTTTACAATTAACCATTATTATTTTATTATTTATAAAAAAACACTTTCAAATTAATCATTGTAATTTTTTCAAACTAATCATTACAACTTTATCAAATTTTTAAATAAAAAAGAAAATCAATATTTTTAAATTTTAAAATAAAAATCATATTAAAAAATTATATTATAATAATATTTTAATTTTATAATATTTTTTATTCAACTTTTTTCTCTCTGATTTCTCAAAACTCAATAAATACTTAACTCAAACTATTTCACTGTTCACAAAGGGAAAATCTTCAAACTGGTCGGAGTGCCATTTTCCCTTTTACACCCTCCACTAAAAGAGCGACACGTAGTAGATTCATTGAACTTATGGTGGGTGCGAGTCCATTCTCCCATCTCCCTTCTCTTCTCTCTTCTCTCTTCCCTCCTCTCTTCTCCCCCGAACCTCTCCCTCGATGCATCGAACCTCTCTCTCTGTCTCTCTGAACAGATCCCAGCTTCCTTCAAGAGATTCAAACCATCTTCATCTCCGTCTCTCTCAACGGTTCCCATCTTCCTTCAAGAGATTCAAATCCATCTTTGTCTATGTCAAGATGATTTTACTAGCCAAAATATACAAGTCACCAAAATATCGAAGTAGTTTAGGCCAAACTGTTCCCAGCGGTGAAGTGAGATAGTAACACCAAGGATGCAAGTGCTCCCAAATTACAAAAGAAAATTCCAACTTTATTACAGGACTAATGTCAAGAACTAGGGTAGAAAGATTAAATTAAAATTGAAAACCTCTTACCAAAGGGGAAAAATATTTATGAACAAGACATGCAAGGGAAAAAAACTCCTTAATAGATAGAAGAGGAATATGCAGCTCTAAGTAACCAAGAATTTTGGATCCAAAGGGATGATAATATCTGGAAAATATGTTCTTGGTCTACCAAGGGAGTAATATGCAACTATATGGGCGAGATGCTCAACTAGAATAGTCTCCTCAAGCTGATCGGTGGCAACAACTCGTCTAGAAGGAATTAATTCAATATTTCAGAATGGGCGAGTCATTGCCAGAAGGTCACAACCTGTTATAGAGCAACAAATACACCCAGTCCAGCCCCTAAAATATACCATAAGCATAAAACATTATCTTTATTTACAGAGAAAACTGTTGTTCGAATGAGGGAGAGGGAGGGAGGGAATGAGAATCTTAGTCAAATAGAGTATTTTAGTGAGAGAGAGCGGGGGGAGAAAATGAGATCAACGGTGGGGGAGGAGGAGAGAGAGGGGAACAAAGATAACATCGGATTTTTTTTTTTTTGGGGGGGGGGGGGGAGGAGGGACGAGGGTTGGGGTGAGTGGGACACCCATCCGGCTCCTAGCCGCAGCCATTCACAAATCATCTTACTATTATTTATAAAATTCTCATCTTATCTCATTCTTCAAGTGTATCCTACACCTCTACAGATATTTTCGAGGGCCAAAATAGCATATTTTGAGGAAAAAAGAAGAGGACAAAATACAGTGAACCAATTTCACGATCTCTGTTTGTCAAAAGCCTAACGACGAGACGAAGAGTACACACTACAAGAAAAAAGGGTTTTGCCGGCGATTTTTCTAGTGTTGCAAAACAGAACGCCGCATTAGAGTAGTTTTTGCGGCGATTTTTTAATCGCCGCTTAATTCCGTTGAGAAAAATGATTCATCAAGTTACTTATCGAGTTGCAGCGAAAATAGTCTTTTTAACAGCGATTTATTTCGCCGGTAAAAGAAAAAACATGTTGCAACGCTCGATTTCGCCGTAATATAATAAGTGGCGCCATTCCCTAAAGATATTTTGTTTTCCCCCCCGATTTCTTTCCCCCTCCACTTCTCTCTATTCTTCCGCAATATTCCATCTCCATTTGCCTTTCCGAGAGATCAGCTGCTACTCTAGCCACGTCCCCCCAACGATTTCATCTCCACTTTCGCCCGACCACCCAAAGTTTGCTGCTTTACCACATTTTCCTCTCGCGGAAGCTACGGTCGAGATAGTATCCCCGAAGCTGATTAGGAGCCGTGCGATTCGTCTCTTTGAATCTGTGGGATTTGGGTCAGCTGCTTCCAACTGAGGTTGGTCGAGATTCAATTGAGGGATAGCGTGGGTCCTTCTGTCACCACAAGTATGGCTGCAACTCAGTTGGAGTTTGGTAATGAATCGATTTGAAGCGCGGGTTTCTTTACAAAATTAGGAGTTTTTTGTTGCTAGACTAATTTCTATCTGTGCAGTTGTGAAATGTACCAGTAATTAGGGTTTCTTTTCACGAAATTTGCGTTCAATATCTGCATTTTGTGTTTCACAGAACTCATGTCCGTGGCTCGAACATTGAATGACCCAGTAAAAAATTGCTATTTTGCCAATACATCTTATACTAATTAGTCAAAACGCATTATAGATAATCTCAAGTTTATAGTCCTACTTGTTTTTGGAGTGTACCTGTTCTCATAACAGAATGTACAGATATTAATTGATTAGTGTTTCGGTAATTAGTAGGAAATCTGTATTCTTCTGGGACTATTCCCTGGTGCAGTCACCAAGAGAGTGACATTACCGAAAAAAATTTCCAGCCCTTCTGAAGAGAACAGGGAACAATTTGTACATCCACAATATGGATTGGCATATATGTGTGTGTGCGTGTGTCTTTTCGTGGGGCTAACACAACAAGACTTTTTTAAGGATAAGTGACAAGGCTTGAGGAAATTTTTCAGAAGTATGATCCCCAAGCATGACCCTGTATGAATTTGGTTCTTTTTTGAGCAAGTTTCCAATTCTCATGAACTGATAAAAATGTTGTCTTGATAGACTGAACATATTCTCATTTTTCTGTGCTCTTGAAATTGGATTTGTGCTAGCTAGGGCCTTTTTTCTTTAATCCTCTTCGGCAAACTTTGCTGCCCAAATGTAGATAGAAAATGCCTCATTTACCCACAACAGACTTCATATACCAAAATGTGTGCTAGAAAAAACTCTTTTTACTGGTTTGAGTGCATGTAGTCCTAATGCTACTAATGATCAAGAACAGGGATGACTCTTATATTAAGATGTGATTTAATAAATTATGCTATATATATATATAGATATAGATGATATATCTAATTATTTCTAAATTAATCAGACCTATCTCATTTGTCAGCCTTAATTAAGTTTGATCAGATAATGAGACACTTTAACTAGGATTTTTGATTATAACTTTGGATGATTGTGATGCTTATTTATTATTAAGGATAAAAGCTCAGTTTGTATATGAGAATACATTAATACACCACCCCATTGTAATACATATGAGTTTGGATTTTGTTGATGGGCTTGGATGGAACTTTATGTATTTATTTTGCATGTTATATTGATTAGCAACTTGAGTGAATGAGTTTGGATTATGAATGGTGCATTTAGGAACAACTAAAAACCAGGCTTAGAAAGAAAATAAAGCCCAGGACATTTAAACACGAATTCAGGTTTAGCGGCGAATTAAGTGCATTTTTCGGCGAATTTTTACTCGCCGCTATAAACTGACACTTAAATCTCCTAAACCAACGATGTACAAATTGCTACTAAATATCAATACCGGCGACTAAATATTCGTCGCAAATAAATTTATATAGCAGAATGTATTTGCCAGCGATCTTGGAAACTCGCTGCCTCTAAATATATGGCGACGATATATTAAATCGCCGCCATATAATTACCGATTTGAAAACCAATTCGCAGCGAGTGAAACCTCACCGTATAATAGTATTTAGCAGCGAATATTATATCGCTGCGAAATACTATGAATAATATGGCGGCGATAAAAAAATCGCCGCTTATTAATAAAACCAGAGATAATTAATCGCTGCTATATGTTAATATACGGCGATTTTCTCATTGCGGCGATTTTGTGGAGTGGCTGGCAAATATATTTGGCAGCGAGAAAATCATTTTTAGCGGCGAATAGTAAACGCTGCTAATAATCTATCGCAGCGTTTAACGACAGAATCCTATATTGAATTAGCGGCGATTAATTTGTAATCAGCAGCAAAAAAAAAATCGCCGGGATATTAATATATGGCAGCGAGTTTTGGTTTCCGTTGCAGTAGATCTAAAGTGGGGCGTTAATACCGGCGAATTTCCAGCGATTTAAAAATCGCTGAGATAGATATATGCTAGCGATTTTTTGTGTATAGCCAGCGATACATAATCGCTGGCAAAATTGTTGAACCTTGTAGTGACAGTGGATGAGGATATTAGTATAGATCACATGGAAGATGATGGGAAGAAAGAGCAACGATTTGTCAAGGGTTGAAGAAGTCTCCGAGGACGTGCGGTAGTCGGTACTACGTGCACTACCAGCCGATAGTTTACTCCAAAAATATCGTTGGAGGCGATACTCTCACGAACGAACGGAGAAAAGACGATGGATGATAGCTAGAGGAACCAGGAGGACATACAACGAAGAAAGAGAAATTTGTGCGAATAAAATAAGCCTCTAGCTAGTTGTCAATAATAATAGGTTCTAAACTATATTTTCAGGAAAGACGGGGCCGGCCGGCGCGGGACATCGATATATTGAGACAGTAATTACAAAATATATCAACTTGAAACTAATATTCTGAGAATATGCTAATTAAATAATAAATTAATACAAATAGATGCTCATGGTAGAAAACTTACTAGTTAAAAATATTTTAATATATTAAAATATCTACACCAAACACATATTAAACTAATTTTAATATTTTAATATTAAAATATGTAAAGTGTATGCAGGTGTGCTACTCATCATCACACACCACATACTTAACATATTTTAAAATTATTTTTTATTATTTATTATTTATATAATTATTTATTTTATTTTTGTTAAACTAATTAATTTGTTCTACTAATTATCATCCATACACCACATATGTTATAAGAAAAATGAAAAAAAAAATTAAAATATGTGTGATGTGTAGTGTGTGAGAATGATAAGTAAAATTATTCATTAAAAAATTTAAGAATTTTTGAGTAATGCTAGATACAAGCCCCAAATAGACAAGTCTCTTACAAAACTTTTGTAAAACAATGAGTCCCACTAATAAATAATAATTTTTTTTACATTTTTTTAAGGTGGAGTTTATTTTTTTATAAGGACTTGTATGAGGCTTGTCTATTTGTACAAATCATTTCTCAATTGTTTTTAAGACATGATTGGATTCTCCTCCTTAAGTGCACACCCTGCCACCTCATATCAAGAGACTGATCATCAAGTCTACGTTCTGGCATGAGAGAGAGAGAGAGAGAGAGAGAGAGAGAGATCTGGCTGTTCATGAAGATGTTGGTCGATCACGTTGTCCAGTTTGGCAGTCCGAAGGTCATGATTCTTCACTTTCGTCTCTGATCTCTAACCTTCTGGTGTCTTCGCTCAATATTGGCCGGCTTCCATGCAATTACTCGTTGCATGATCCAATTCATAATTAGATATTCTAGTTCAATTCTATGTTTAATTATGAGCATGCTTAATTCTTCGGCTCAATGGGCTGCATGTATGTAATTGCATGGCACTCTACTTTAATTTCTTTTGCAGTTCTTTGCTCCACTCGCATATTAATCGACGATTAATATATACATTTTACTCTACATCAGAATTCGGAAACCTTCCCGGCCTTGTTATTGAATCCTCGTATCAAATTTCTGTGCATGGTACGTCGTTGAGATCATCTAGGGAATTGAATTAATATTTGGACACTATAATTGTGAAGGGAGAAATCCCCACTACAAGAAAATTGCTTATTTGTGGTCATTTAATTCCAGCGAAATGACTATTTACAACTAAAATGAGTCTGTTTTGGTCACAAATAACATTTTCGCCGCAATTAAATGGCCACAAAAACCCATTTTTCTTGTAGTGGGCCCTATGAACCAAGCTGGGATGGAGACCGGGCCTCGACCCACACACGGGACCTAAGGTGGCCCAGTAAACAGGCCCAAAGCCCGTGCCCAAGACCTGGGATGGAACGGCCTGGTCAGGGAGTTCAGGATGAGAAACGTGGGATTAGGTGTTCTGACAGGAAGATGGGGTGAACGACATTACCTAACACGAGATCAAGATAGCTGACAGAAGTACCCCCGACCCTGACAGGGCAATCTGATGACCAGGGTTGGCCGACCATCGGGATATCTTCTCCCCTGACACAGCAACCTCGGGGCCAAGCCTTATTAAATGAAGCAAGGGCAAGCACGCCTTAGGGTTGGCATGCAATGGTACATCCACCTGGAAGCCAGCAACGGTCCAGGCTAGGACTAACAAGTTTGGCATGGAGTAGGGTTTGGCATGAACATGTGGAAACAGTACGGGGCCACCCTCCGGTCCATATCACCTCGGGATTCACCCCGGCCAGGTATAAATACCCCTCTCTTTGTTGAGAGGGGGTTACTCTCACACTGTTGCCATTTCATTCTAGCTTCCATTCCTTCTTCTTATTCCATAACCTTAGATTAACTTGAGCGTCGGACCTATTACCGCCCCCGAGCTCCCCGATTCTCCTCCTTGCAAGGAACAGCCCGAGAGCTACCAGCGTGGAGTGACCGAGGCACGCGAAACACGACATCAACAATAACAAGACTTAATTGTGTTCAATAAATATGTTAATTTCATATGTATATAGCTAGCCTATAATATGGAATCAAGTTAGCCCAAAGGAAAGCAAATTAGAATAACGTTCCAAGTTTTGCTTTATATATGTTTGGATTGAGAGGTGAGTTGAGTTTCAACTCATCTCACTACTATTCACAAATCATATCATATAATCTCATCTCATCTCTCAATCTAAACGGGATAATGCATAATGTCGGTGGAAAAAGAAAGTACTGAAAACGCATGCTTTATGATCATAAATTTATAATATATATATTATATATCGTAACGAAAAATGGTTTTGTATGATTCAGACACATTTGTCTTTCATTCTTCACGATTTACACAATCAATTACTTGGACACAATTACGTACTCAGACAGATAGTTCCAGTTTGATTAGGCTAGGGTTAATGTTATGCGACTTGATGATTCTGATTTTTTTTTTTTCACGTTTGATAAATGTTTTGATGAGTTCTGTATTTCAATCGGATTGTGAAATATCTATGCTAATTTAAGTGTTTGGAGTCATTTACATGCTTGTGTTTATAATTGTGGCATCAACGTCGCTACAAAAATAATGAGCATTTATGATGAATTATTTATAACAAAAATGATTATTTATGATAAGAATAAACTTATTTTAATAAGAAATAGTCATTTTGATAAAAAAAAAAAATAATTGACAACAAATAAACAATTTTCGATCTTGTAATACGTAAACTTTCTCCATGGCAATGATAGAAACCGTTTTTCACTTAGAGCGTAACTATGTACTATCCTTTGAATATATATATATATATAAATATATATATATATATATATATATATATATATATATATAGACACACACACACACATGGCCTGAATAGGCATGGGACACTTATCCATTAAATGGTTAGGCATTAAGGGCAAATTAGTAGCTTAAAACAATCACTTAGATAATAACCGGGTCTTTTTTTAACCTTATTAAACAATGACGCAAGAACATACCGGTACCTTAGTGGAATTCAAAATAAAATGTCGCTGAATTTTACGGTACAAAAGGTGTAAACGCATGATCAGGAGGAAGAAAAAAAACAAATTAAAAAAAGTGTAACGCTGCTCTCGGGATTTGAACCATAATTCGGTAGCTGGTCTATGACAAGGCACGCCATTTAATTAGGCCATGAAGTTGCTGTCAAGGGGCACTTGTTTTTTATTTATTGTTTAATTAAGAAAAATATATATTAAATAATATTAGATGCGTTGACATGTTTTTTACACATTGCGTGCATGTTATTTTTTATGTGATTATTTCATTTAATATATTCCATGATTACTTGTGAGTGTTTATACATTAATATAATATTTTTCTATAGCATATGTTTGTTAGAATTTAACATATATAATTTCCACCAAGTAGTCTAAGCTAATATTGCCCACGCGTACGTATCTTTTGTAGGTGTGGTCAGTTGTCACACAATCTATTTGTTCATATGAACGAGATATTTGAGATCACTATATTAAGACATGTAGACCTAAGACCATGCCCATTATGTGATAACAAGAGATGTAATAAACAGATCAGGAGCATCTGTCTTTAATAGGCATTAATATCTGATTTAATGGCTACGTGTCACGTATTTTGAAGCCATTAAGGGTCAGCTAGCTATAGAATATTACATATGTTAAGGTTATACATAATACTTTTCATTTAATCAAGAGCCTGATAGCCTGATGGCATATAGTCCAGTTCTCCAACTAAAAAACTTAGATTCGAATTCCTACCACCCTTATAAAATAAAATAAAAATAGACACATGAAAATATAAAAGCTGTCTCTCTTAATTTTTCACTAGATCATCTGTACAAAGTTTTAGGTTTTGGAATTTTGATTATTGCTCTACTCCTTGCTATATAGTGCACTCAACCGGAGAACTTGAAGAAGGCAGCTTCTTTCCGAAAGGTCGCTAAACTAATCCATGTAGCGAAGTAGAGTGGATTGCTGGACAAACTCGTGGAACATTTGAGGTATTTATACAAGAATTATTCTTTTGCTCTGCATGATTTATGAGCTCTAGCAAACGAACTGTTCCGGTCTTGAGAAAAGGAAAACGCAAACATGCAACCATTGTGTGAGATGAGTGGTAGAAATTTGAGAACTTGAGAGAACGAGCGAGCGTTGACAATATGATTAGAGAGATCCCTTAGAATGGGAAATTATGTAAAAATGAAGAAGGCAAGAAGAAAAAGGATATCCGATCATGAGGTTGGTTAAAAATTAACCAAAAAACAATTTTTATACATTTTGGAGGATGTGAGTAGGCCTGCAACCCGATCTACCGAAGCCAGCTTTGGGGCCGACCCGACCCGACCTGACCTGCAAACATTTAGAATAGGGACTAAACCGATCCGACCCACATGTTTGCGGGTCGGGTCAAAAATTCAGAACCAACATTTCACCTCTTTCCTTTTTCCCTGAGTGGAATCACGAGATGCACTTTGATCTTAAAGAAATCTCAGTTCTTGATGATGACTGCAAGCAAAATCTTTTTCTGAAGTTCGATCTTCGTTGTGAAGGTATTGTTCAGGGAAAGAAAACCATCGACGAAGTGCAGGTTTCGATATTCAAAGACTTGATTGACGATGAGTTCAACGGAATTGTGAGGTTTATGAGCTCAACATCACAATCTACATCAGCATAATACTAATTTGATGATCCAAAAAAAATCCATAAAAAAAAAATACCAAAGGAAAAGTTTAAATATTCAAGCCCATCAAATTACCATTAAAAACTAAAAAGATGACGGCTTCAAGGATGATTGGAACCGAAAAACCCCCATAACCAAAAACATCACTTTATTTTTTCTTAACTTTCTCAGTAGCCAAACAAAAGGGCAATTTTCTAACTTTTCATAATTCAAACAAATATATGCATGATTACTAAAAAAAAAAAAAATGATCAAATGCGAAACCACATAAAGAGGCATACATACTAAAAACTTCATTTTCCTTTCCATTCACTCTACTTTCTCACCAACCAAACAAAACCAAGGTTCTCACTCACCGGAAACAAAGTCTTCCAAAACTCAAAATGGGTCTTGGGTGCCTCGGCTATCCTAGTGGCCCATGGGATAGCATCATGAGAGAACCACAAGCAAGAAAATTCGGTAAAGTCCAAGGAATCAAGGATACCTACAGGTGGCTTAGAGCAAAGACGTGGAACAAGAGCAGCGTTTGCAGCAAAATCTGGTGGATTTTCGCTTAATTTGATATTACTCTTTTGATTTGTAGCTCTATTTTCCGCCCATCGTAAGCCTCGCATTTGATTTGTAGCTTTCAAACTTAGATTCCGCAATGGGAGAAGACTTTTCTTTTTCACTGCAATGGATTTCGACTTTCGGGTTCAAAGGTGTCGTCCGATATTAGTCGGATTGGATGGATGATGAAACCGACATTTACTCAACCCGATTTTAACGGGTTCGACCCAATCGGGTTGTGCGGCCCAGCGGGCATTTGCACAGGCCTAGATGTGAGTTTATGCCAATCAGACTAGTCTTTTAGCGCGGTTAAAAATTACCCAAGTGTAATTACCGCTTTCATTAAAAAAAAAAAAGGAGAACAATAAAATATCACTGCAACACATGTTGGCTACTCATTGATGTATAAGTACGAAAAATTTCGAACCATTCCTATAGGAACATACAAGATTAAGAAGTTTGGTTATCATGCCCATTGGATATCTAAAGTTCTAAAATAATCAAATATTATAAGGCAGAAAAAATGGAGAGAAATATTAAGCTAAAAATTAGAGAGAAATACTCAAATAAACCATTTTATTTTGCTTCAATACCATGGTATAAAATCTGATAAAGTACAAAATTCCGTTAAAAACTAACAAACGCAACGTCTTTGTTAGCACATCAGAATATTTGACACCCTTACACAGCACTACACAGCGCGCATCCACTGTTAGAATACCACAACAGAAAGCACAACAAACTTCTCAACAAAATGGCTACAATGACAAGGCAAATAACAATACAATGCCAGACGTGCCTCTATAGAATCTTCTAGCATATTCTTGTAAATCTATTTTTTGGAATTCTGAGTCTTCTATAAATAGTCATGCACTGTATGAAGGAATGGAACTTACGGAAATATCACTTCAGAAATGTTTACGCCCATTGAGGCATTTCAACAAATGCTTTGTCTTCATATGAGCTTTACATTTCTCTTCATGGTATCATAGAGCCGCATAGGATTTTTTTTTCCTTCCTCATGGCCCCCTCCACATCACCGAATCCTTCCCTCACCAATGCCGCTGCTCATCTTATCACTGTCAAACTTTCCACTGATAATTTTCCTCTTTGGAAAGCCTAGCTTCTTGCCTTTCTCAAAAGCCACCAGCTCTATGGCTATATCGATGGCTCGATTTCTTCTCCTCCTCCCTTTCTTGATGATAAACCCAATCCAGCCCACAGCTCATGGCTTCTACAAGATCAAATGATCATTTCGGCACTCTATTCCTCTCTTACCGACAACATTCTTTCTCAAGTAGTTGATTGTTCAACCTCCCATGAAATCTGGACCACTCTCACCAATCTTTATTCGGCTCAGTCCACTGCCCATCTTATGCAAACACGTTACCAATTAGCTACACTCAAGAAAGGATCAGACACTATTTCCGCATATTTTCACAAAGCTAAAGCCCTAGCCTCCTCGCTCTCCTCTGCAGGTCATCCCCTTTCTTCCCATGAATTTATCATCTACCTATTGACTGGTTTAGAAGCCGACTATGAATCTGTCGTGTCTTCCATCACCACGAGACCCGAACCCCTATCCATTTCACAGGTCTTTAGCTACCTTTTAAACCATGAATCAAGACTTGCACATCAAACCCAAACGACACTCTCTGTCGCGTCCTTTTCTGCAAATTCCACCAATTTTCGTCCGTCTTCTAACCCTTCCACTCGTGGTCGTGGCCGCGGGTATCTCCGTGGTCGAGGAGGAGCCCGAACCACTAATACGGGTTCTCCTAATTTTTTCTCTTCTCAGAATCAACACAAACCAACTTGTCAAATCTGTACTAGAGTCGGTCACTCTGCTTTCCAGTGTTTTCATCGCTTCACTCACAACTATCAACCTTCTCCACCTCCATCCCTCACAGCCAATTATACTTCAGTTCTTTCCTCTTCGTCCAATTAGTGGTTTCCAGACTCTGCCGCTACAAATCATTTCACGGCTGATTTTTCCAACTTGAATCTAGAGTCCACACCATATAATGGACCTGATCAAGTGCATATTGGCGATGGGTCTTCTCTTCCCATTCAGAACACTGGCGCTGGCCTTCTTCCCACACCAAATGGCAAATTTCTTCTCCAAAATTTAATTCATGTTCCTTCCATTTCTAAGAATTTATTATCTGTGCGTCAGTTCTGTCTTGATAACTCCGTGTTTTTTGAATTTAACTCTTCTGGTTTTCTTGTGAAGGATTTGCACACTCAGGAAGTACTTTTTCAGGGTACTGTTAAGAATGGCTTATATGTTCTTCCACCATGTGATGAGCTCATTTCCGGATCAACTGCTTCTATTCGACCTCAAGCCTTCATTGGTGAAAGGACTACTCCTCAGATTTGGCATTCCCGTTTAGGACATTCGTCTCCTCGGATTACTTCCTTGACTATTCGTCAACATAACCTTCCCATCACCTCTACACCTCTCTCTTCACTTTGTAATGCTTGTCTTCAAGCAAAATCTCACACTCTTCCCCACCCTCTCTCTCCCTCTCGGTCTACTCATGCTTTTCAACTTTTATTTTTAGATGTTTGGGGACCAGCGCCTGTGCTATCCTCTAATGGTTTTAGGTTTTATTTTTCTATTGTTGATGATTTCACTAAATATATTTGGTGCTTTCCCTTACGTACTAAATCTGAAGTTTCTACTATTTTTTTAGCATTCATTAGATTTGTTCAAAATACTTTCTCCAAAAATATCATTGTTGTTCAAACAGATTAGGGTGGAGAATTTCGTCCCTTTTCTTCTCTTCTCCTCAAAATAGGCATCTCTCATCGCATTACTTGTCCCTATTCTCACGCTCAAAATGGAAGTATAGAACGTCGTCATCGTCATATTGTGGAAACTGGGCTATCTCTTCTAGCTTAGTCCTCAGCTCCATCAAAATTTTGGGCTGAGGCATTTCAAACTGCCACTTTTCTAATAAATAGAATGCCCACACCTATCTTAAGAAATATCTCTCCCTTTCAAGCTTTATTCAATCAACAGCCTGATTATAATTTTTTGCGGATTTTTGGTTGTGCCTGTTGGCCCAACCTTCGTCCGTTTAATCGTTATAAAATGGATATGCGTTCTCAACTTTGTGTTTTTATTGGATATAGCTTGAATCACAAAGGTTATAATTGCTTACATATTCCTACGTACTGGGCGAGTTTATGTCTCTCGTGATGTTCGATTTAATGAAAATCACTTTCCTTTCTTTCACACCGGTTCCACTTTACATGTTCCGGATTCATCCTCTTCTCAAATAAATTCCTCACCCTCCCCTTCTATTTCGGCTCAATACTCTTCTCCCGAGCCCACTAACTCTCTTATACACATTACTCCATCTTCTCCTCCCAACATTCAGACACCGGCCCATTCATCTACATCTCCAGCCCAAACCAATTACTCCACACCGACCCAGCATGCTAACCCATCTCCTCAAGACCTACCCGAAATCAACCCACCCGTTTCTCCCCCCATGTCGCTATCTCCAGCGCCGCACAGTCCCTCTCTCAACCCTCCATCGTCTATCATCCCTGCTTCTCTCAATCAACATCCAATGCTCACTAGATCAAAAACCCATCAGTCTCGTCCTCTCACTCACATGGATGGAACAATAGCTTGGCCTCCCCCCAAACACTCCATCTCTCTCACCGAAACTGCTTCTATTCCGGAGGAACCTCCATCCTACACTATTGCTGCTCAATACCCGGTTTGGCGAGATGCCATGGCGGCGGAATTTGAGGCACTTTTGCGAAATCATACATGGGATTTGGTTCCTCCCTCTCCGAGATTTAATATTCTTGGTTCAAAATGGATTCTCAAAACTAAGAGACATGCCGATGGTACCCTAGAACGTCGAAAAGCTCGACTTGTTGCAAAAGGGTTTCATCAGCAAGTTGGTTTTGATTATTCTGAGACTTTTAGTCTTGTTGTTAAGCCTGTTACCATCCGTTTAATTCTTTCTCTTGCAGTGACTCGGAAATGGCCTCTTCATCAATTGGATGTGCAAAACGCGTTCTTACATGGTGATCTGGAAGAGGATGTCTTCATGCATCAACCAACTGGGTTTGTAAATCCTGACTATCCTCATTTTGTGTGTAAACTCCGAAAATCGATATATGGTCTGAAACAAGCCCCTAAGGCTTGGTATGCTAAACTAAGTTCACGATTGTTAGAACTGGGTTTTCATGCATCTACATCTGATTCATCTCTGTTTATTCTCTCTACTGCCTCTGTTTCGATCTATGTCCTAGTCTATGTAGATGATATTATTGTTACTGCCTCTCACACATCTCTGATCAATGAATTCATTTCGGCTTTACGTCTCTCTTTTCCAGTTAAAGACCTAAGAATTTTACACTATTTTCTAGGGATTCAGGTCTATAGAAATTCTTCTGGTTTATTTCTTTCTCAACAAAAATATATTTCTGATCTCTTACATCGCACTAATATGCATCATTCTAAATCAGTCTCAACTCCAATGGCTTCCAACACAAAACTCACGGCAGTTGATGGCCCCTCATTTGAGGATCCACAACTTTACCGTAGTGTTGTTGGAAGCTTTCAATATCTTTATTTTACTAGACCAGATATCTCTTTTGCTGTTAACAAAGTTTGTCAATATATGCATTATCCCCGTCTAGCTCACTGGCAAGCTGTCAAGCGTATTCTTCGTTACCTTCGCCTCACCTCTTCTTTTGGCCTTTTCTTTTCCCCTATCTCTTCCTTTAAAATAACAGCTTTTTTCGATGCAGATTGGGCTGGTTGCCCAGATGATCGTAAATCTACAGGCGGTTTTTGTATTTATCTTGGTTCTCATTTAATTTCTTGGGGTTCAAAGAAACAACTCACGGTTGCTAGATCCTCAACTGAGGCTGAATATAAGTCAGTTGCAAACACAACTTGTGAAATTCTCTGGTTACAATCCTTGTTGACAGAATTAGGAATTATTATTTCAGATATTCCCACTTTATTTTGTGATAATCTTGGTGCTACTTACTTAGCTGTTAATCCTGTTATGCATTCACGCATCAAACATGTTGCATTGGACTATCACTTTGTTCGTGATCGCGTTGCTGCCAAATCACTTGCTGTCAAGTTTCTTCAAAGCATAGACCAAATTGTTGATATCCTCACAAAGCCGCTCTCCACAGCTCGCTTTTCACTTCTACGATCAAGCCTCACCATCCATGCGGTGCCGCTTGAATCGCGGGGGGATGTTAGCACATCAGAATATTTGACACCCTTACACAGCACTACACAACGCGCATCCACTGTCAGAATACCACAACAGAAAGCACAACAAACTTCTCAACAGAATGGCTACAATGACAAGGCAAATAACAATACAATGCCAGACGTGCCTCTGTAGAATCTTCTAGCATATTCTTGTAAATCTATTTTTTGGTATTCTGAGTCTTCTATAAATAGTACTCTTGCACTGTATGAAGGAATGGAACTTACGAAATATCACTTCAGAAATGTTTACGCCCATTGAGGCATTTCAACAAATGCTTTGTCTTCATATGAGCTTTACATTTCTCTTCAGTCTTAAATAAACTAAAGTGACATATTGAAAATAAACTAGATTTGAAGCCCAGTCTTATCCTTCCTTATATATGCGAGCCAGATGGTTTAGTCGATAAATCCCAATATAAACTTCGAAGCCCAATCAATGGCCAACGTCCCCATTCCAATTAGACTAGGGACGAGCCACGGCACCAAATTCCATATTGGGTTGCTAACGGTGCGAGTTTCAATCCACAGAATAGTCACCTGGACTGCCAGAATACCAGCCACAGCCAACCAAAACCATCCGTTACGAAGAACACCCCTGAACACATTTTTCTTCTGCATCTCCCTTGCATTGAATAGGTTAAATACTTGGCAAAGTACAAAGCTATTGAAGATAATGGTATTACTAACCTTACGGCTGATGTTCAGGATGGCTTGGCCTTTGAATTGGAACATAACTAAGATGGTAGTCTGGTAAATAACTTGCAAGACAAGATTTCTCCACATAGCCTTGTTGAAAAATGTTGCTGTATGTATCCTCGGGCACTTTTTCATCAGTTCCTCTGCTGGTGGCTCAGTCAGCAATGCAAGAGCACTTAGGAAACTCACAAAAAAGTTTGCCAATAGCTGTTCGATCATCGAAATTGGGAAATATTCAAAAGAACAGGCTATGATGGCAGTCATCAACGGCCCTACAATACTCATGGTGAGCAAAAACGGGATATACTTCTGAGTTCCTTCATATATATTCCTTCCAAGCTTTACAACGTCTGTTACCATTAAACAGAAATCGGAATCTGATCTGATGATGATGTCAGCACTTTCTCTGGCCATTTCACTGCTATTGGTCTCCTTCACAATCCCCACATCTGCCTCTTTTAATGCTGGAACGTCATTTGTTCTGCCTCCAACCATTGCCACTACGTGGCCCTCTTTCTTTAAACACTGCACCAGAAGGAGCTTGTCAGAAGGTGAGCAGCTTCCCATGACTTTGATGCTATCGACTTTACTCATCCTCTCTTCATCGCTGTAATTTCGAAACTCTTTACCTTCAAGCACCAATCCATTCGAGTCAGCAAGCAGTCCACAATTCTGAGCTATGTGAGCTGAAACCGACACAATATCTTCTGAAACCAATATGACGATTATACCAGCTTTTTTTAAACATTCTATAGCTTTTCTTATTCCATTCATGTCCTCGTCAACTGCAACATGATCTAGACCAGTGGTGTCAATGCAGATAGTAGAGACGGAACCCATGGTAAGAGATGCCGAAGGTCTTTTAATATAGGCCTTATCAGATAACATCTTCTTCATCCCCCAAACAATGGCGCATCTGATTACCAGTGGCATTCCTCCCTTTATTCCAACTAGTGACGTAGCAAAGATCGGTATTATTCCATTGGCATTCATGGAAATTTTGTTGATTACTTCGTTTAACATAGTTGTTTTCGCCTTGAGCCCTGGTATGTTAGACTGGACATCTTCATCTCCAAGCTTAAAACGGATGAAAAGTACCGTTGCGATGAGAAAAGTGAAAACCAACCCCATTATTTGGGATATAGTGTTCCCCTTGTAAAGAGCGGTTGCACCGGGGATCTTGTCAGGGAAATGGGTTACCTGGCTCATCCAACGACCCAATCTCGTGTCCATGCCCACAGATGTAACTATCATGCGACCTTCTCCATCAATAACCTTTGCACCATGGAAGAGAAATGGCTTCTGATCATCTATGCTAGAACCATCATCTAGTTTTAGGAATTCACCAGACACCAACAGGCCATCTGCAGGGACTGGATACCCCTCCTCGAGGCATACTATATCACCCACGAAGATATCACCGGTGTCTACTTCCTGTCTGAGTCCCTGCCCTCTGATGACATAAGCTTTTGCTCGTTGCATGCCCAATGGTTTTTCCTGTCCTGAAATCATTTTGATCTTTTCAGACAAGAATTCACCTAGAGAAGGAGGAAGCACAAGTAGAAAAATAACGGAATCAATGATGATGACCCCGGTCTCCAAAGCACCCTCTTGGTGAAAAATAGCACCAAAGACAATAGCCAGTGCTGCCCCCATGATGAGTTGAATGATAATGCAGACATCATTGAGATTTCCTAAAAGAATTTTTACGAAGCCGCGCCCAGGAACCTCTGTTAGGGAGAGTCTTTTGGCCATATATAGGCGTAGGACTTGTTCATCGATTCCCTTGTTCAAATCTGTATGCAGAGCCTCTGCTATTCCTTGGTTGTCTCCAAACATCTTCTTTAAGGAAACCAAGTCTATCTCCTTTACCATAGTATCAATCTTTGCTTGATTGAGTATAGAATCACTGGTATCGTTGTCATTCTCATCTTCCAAATTTACGTTTAGCTGGCAAACATGATCAGGTGGTGCGGAAGAAATTCCGACGCTTCCTATAACTTCTCTATCCTGCAAAAAACCAAGACAAAAAACTTACTCGACAAATCAATGCTAATTTTCTATTTTAGGTAAGTACACAGGAAAACCCCCTTTAATTTGGAGAGCCTCCCCAAAGAACGTAATTGTCACTTCAAGCACCTTAACAAGTTAAACTTGTACAATATTTAACATGAATATTAATAATTGGATCTTCAATTTTCTATATTCCACGATAATAAAATAATAATGGTTAAATTACACTACAACAAATAGGGGCTTTTGCCACGAGTTCTTTTTCCGCGGTATACGGTAGTCGCACAAAGTGGGCTGTTGACCCGAAAATTCTTGGTGGAAATAAAAACCGACTTTTTTCCACAAGATGATCGTGCTAAACTTTTTACCACGAGAAAGTCATTTTTTGCGTCAAGTTTATATCATGGAATGCAAAAATGTCCATAACATTTTTTGGTCATCGGAAAAAAAAAAATTTTGTCGAGTAGAATTGCTTTTTCCAGCGACATAAAGTCGCCGCAAAAAGTTATTCTCACAAAGATTTCTTTGTTGTTGCTTACTTTTTTTCTCGGCGACCTATTTTCTAATTGCGGCGACTGTTACTCACCACAAAAGTTCCCCCCCCCCCCCCCCGGGGCTTAGCGATTACCCCTTCCTCTCATCGTGCGACTGCAAGCCGGTCCCCCTGTCGCGCTAATCCCTTCTCTCTCGCTCACGGAGCTGCACTAGTCCCCCCCCCCCCCCCCCCCCCCCGCGCACGCGCTAGCAGCACTCCGCAAAGTTCTTCCCCAAAACCCGCCCCTGGCCACTGCAGTCCACATGGAAGTCTCTCTCTTCTGGAGATAACACAGTATGGCTGTTGGCACCTCTCTCTTCTCCCTCCGTCTTATCTCTCTATTGGTGGATATTCTTCTCTATCTCTGAGTTTATTCCTCTGTAATTTGATAGTGGAAATGTTGAATATAGCAAATGTGATTCTATGTAAATTTTTGGCCCATATGATTGTGTAAAATTGTTGTGGATTTTTTCTAGGTTATCTAACTTTTTGTAATGTTTGCTAGTATACAGATCTTGTGTAAAATCTGTTATGATGGTATGTTTGTGCATGTAATGTTAGTGGGCAAGGGGCATAAATCTCTAATATGATGATTAGAGATTTAATAATACGTTTGAATCATGAAGGACCAAAGATTTCGTTTTGTCAATTACCTTGTTGCTTTAACATTAAAACTTTTACTCCCAACTCATGCATGCCCACAAGACCCATAATGCTAGAAACCTACTTCTACATTATTACACAGTTTAACATGGAGTCCTAGCAGGCTTAGGACTTCAAGTTGCATAATTTCTCAAATAACATATGTATCCTATTTCAACGAGAAAGTTTCGAGAAATAAAGCCATTAGTAATTTCTAGCTAAACTAGGAGTCCAAATCTTAGTAGGAATCATAGAAACCTAGTAACCACAATCTCTATAGATAAAAGGTTGCATCCAGCTCCTTCAAACTCATCCAACCCATGGTTTCTCAAGAAATTCATCCCCTAACTCTCGGAATGTGTCGTCAGTCTTAAATCCAAGAATACGAAATTATTTTCGGATTTATATTCATTGTCATTCACCATAAAAAAAGGTCATGTAGGACACCACCATACTAATTACAATGATGAAAACAACAACAATCCTTACTAATAGTTTAATCTAAAAAGCAGTATAGAGGGGAAGCCCACATGGCTTCCATCCACTTAAGGTTATCCCAAGACATAACAACAATAGAAATTAGTTTAAAATTTTTCCAACAATAAAATGATGATAAGAGATTGGTAATCCTTTTATAAAAATGTTTCTAACGATGATAAGAAACTAATCATTTTATGTCAACTCAAATTAATAAACACTTCCAGAATTGCTTAACCACTCCGAATGGTCTATTTGTTTTTTAAGAGAAATAGACACTAGATGTATTAGTCTACAATATTTAATATTGGAGCCTTTATTTATTTACTTTGGTAAGTAAACGATAATATTATTAATAAAGATAGGCAAAACCCTTATGTCCAGTTGCCTACTCCGCACACTAGATCGATTCAATGAGAAATGTTTTCTTATTCTTCCTAAACTAAAGAAATCCTCTTGCTTATCATCTATACTCCACACACTTGCATGTTAAAGGAAAAAAAATAAAAAGGTAAAAAATAAACAATACTCGTGTTGTATAGGGATGATTAGATTTTAGCTTCACATTGCCCTTGTAGGAATTTTCAGGCGATGTAGATCGGACATGAGCATTTAATATCAAGTCTATCTCTCTATATATTGATCCATCCAATTTGATAACATAATTACAAATAATTATTTGAAACAAACATTTCCTAAATTCAAAATTGTTGGGCTGGATACACAAACTTCTAAGTCTTATGGTCTGGTAAACATCTATTAAAGTCATTTTCGAATCTTTTAATTATTGGGAAAAAAACTGACAGATAATGCATTAATGCATGAAAACCGAGGTGACAGTATTGTTGTCATTGTTGTACCATTAAGCAGGAGCAAGACCATTGCAAAGGAGGCTATGGTACTGAAATAGTAATAATAATAAAACAAAGAATGGTAGTAACATTATGTACATGGAATTGAAAGTGAAAAGTTGACCATTCTCAAACTATCCACAATGGTGGCACCTCATGACATGACACTATCATATATGATTAGCTTCATGAATAAAATGTGGTACATACTGCAATGCTTTACTGCATGTATGGCTATATTATCTCCATAACAAACCCATATGTAGAATATTTTACTATCCAGTCAATATGACTAATGGTAAATAATCATGATCAAGTAGAACTAGTTTCATATACTTGTACTTATTATAAATTAGCTCTATAATATTTGGGCAATGCTACAGTCACAATTGGGGGATTCCAACTAGGAATATCCTACCAGTATACTTGGTGGGTTTTTTAAAATTTCCACACACTCACAGACTCAGCTTTTCATATTTTCTCTCCTCACCCTCCAGGCTGACCAACACCCTCCCGAATCCCCGATTACCTTCATTTTGTCACACTTCCCCACCTCCTAAACAACACTTAGCTACTAATACCACAAGTTGCTTAACTCTTAATCAATAAGTTGAAGGTGAGGAGAGAACGTATCATCCTCCATTATGATTATTCTAGCCAACATATTCAACTTCTGGTTACTATTACCGTGCTTGATAACTAATGTAGGAAACCTTACAGTGTATGTTAAGGAATATTAATGGTCATGCATGTTTTGTTCACGTTTTGTGTTTATAGCATTAGATAATAGCTTTGAGACAAAAACATAAAGATTTCCATACTCTTACATAGCGCGTGGTCACAAACTGGAAAAGAATGAGCTCTTGTGTGAATATATATGGCCACCTAAGTTGTTTTCTAAGCATGGGCTTTTGATAACTAAGTGATTTATAACATTGACGTAAATGCATAAAAACAAAAAAGGCCTTATGGGAGTTTTAGCCATGGCATGTATATTGTGATCTTCTGCATGCATGCGTATAACTTAGTACATAACGTTTTGATTGTTGCAATATAAAGGAGAAGTTCATGAATATGCAATTAAAGTGTAACTTTTTTGTTGAGTCTTCTTCCAATCGTCAACATGCATGTGTCTTTTAATGTTGGCAGCATATGTTTGGTTAGTTTAAGCCAATCTAGTCACGTACAAGAATCTTGCTAGCTAATTTGAAGTTGCGAAGAAAAAGCTGTGTGTTTAATCCCTATGCTTTTATGCTAGCTGCCATAACTTGATTTTAATATGTTCTTAACTTGCATGCACATAGAAGCATGAACTTTGGACGCTTGCATGTTCATTTAAGTCTTATTGCACAAAAATTACTCATAGGCTTGTCTCATACAAAGGTTTCAGCTAAGCCTAGGAAATCTTTGTTGGTTATTATAGGTAGAATAAAAATTGCATATGCTTATTTATGGATGAAATAAAGTCTAAGCTGGTTTCAGTTTATTATGTTGAATCTTGCACTGTGGCACCAAACCTTATGTCACAACATGTGATTTGGGTGGGGTAAATAATGAGGGGGTAGTAGTGAAAGTGTATCCAGGTTGAATGAACATTTAGAATTGATATACATATCTATATGGATGATGGGTTGCAGTAATAGGATTTGAATTTGACATAGGTTAGCCACAATTAAAAAACACTATTTTTTAGCATGGAAGTACCTAAATGATGGTACATTTAAATGGAAGTACACATACTCAGTCAGTCAAAGAAAATACTTGAGGAGCATCTATAATTTGTTATAGCCACAGTTTATACCTGGTGCTAGATGCTCGATCATGTTAAAGGTCAAGAATAAACTGTAGTGCCCAAAGCTTATGCCCAAAGCTTATGCAATCCAATAAAAGTTAATAGGATTCAACTAAGTATAATGAGTATCTCAATCCAGATATTCGTTGTTCAGAATGCATAACACAAGATAAGTTTTCAAGTCTAAAACATACCAATTAGACATCCATGTTCACCTCTATCTACCCATACCCCACAAGTTGGGTTTTAAACCTATTTCAGAGTTGACTATTTTGGATATTTGAATTATCTGCAAATATCCAAGGGTTATCCCAAAAAATAACTCCACTGCAACAAATGCCACTTTTCGTTTAGATGTTAGCCTCTTATAATGAAAACTATGATCATGGACTTGTTAATGAAACTATGCATATTTAGTTCAGTCTTTTTAAGAGACAAAGCTCGTCTCCAGATGATAGAAGACCAATATTTATGAATTTTCTCTTGGAATGTCATTTCACAACTAATTTCAGTTATCTTAATTAGCAATTTCCCACTAGCTGGACAGCTACATAAGATAGATAAGGCTTGGATGCATATTGAAGACATATTGCATTCCAATGAGTATGGTGAAGGTGTTAGACATTCTTAGCCATGTTGCAAGCCCACTCATCGACAGCTAGTCAAATTAGGTGTCCATGTAGGAGATGCTGGAATAGAGCTTTCCACTCTATTCCTATCATCAAAGATCATTTGTTTTTAAAAGGGATTGATCCAACCTATACAAAATGGATTTTCTATGGAGAAGATGATCATTTCCTAAATGCTACATTCTGTGACGAAGAAGAAGATGATGTATCGACTTATAGTGACTACATCGATAATGTCGACGAGACGTTAGATGACATTCGTCATGGGTCGTTTATGGATAATTCAGGTAGCAATTAAGGAAATACAAACACAAATTATCAACCCTCCACCTCTAATGCTCCAACCAACTTTAATTTTGAGAAGTTGGCAGCCGACGCACGATAACCACTTTATCCTTCATGTGCTAAGTTCTCGAAACTATCATTCATCGTCAAGCTGCTTGACATCAAGAGCATAGGTGGTTGGACCATCAAGTCCTTTGACATGGTCATCAAGCTTTTGCAAGCTGCATTTCCCGAGTGTCTTCCGATAGCTATGAGAGAAGGACCTGGCCTGACTATGAGAGAATAATCACCTTGGCAACTTAGCCTCACAAGTGTCCCCCAATTACTAGAGGTACAATGATGTTGTAGGTGAGAACCTTTAACCCCTCAGTACTATTTATAGACTTCTAACTATCAAGAAATATAAGGACTTTGCGTCCCATTGTGATTAGATATAGAGTTAATCTTACCTCATTGAAGTTAATCTTATCCCATTGTGACTCATCAATTAAGTGAAAATGATTGAGCTATTCTAAACCCATCAAGATATGAGTGTGTGAGACATAAAGTTTAAATAAAACTCTTACATTCTCTCACTTGGTCCATACGCCCATAAAATAATATTTTTTTATGGGTTTATTACAAGAAATTAATTATACTGCATAAATTCATTTCCAAAAAAACTTTCATAGTTCAGAATACATTATATGAGTTCCATAATATCAATGTCAAACCAGCTACCAATGAGAGTCATGGCAGTCATCTTCCTTCCATGTACCATAACACCAGTAACTTAATTCAACACGATATTTAATTTGGATAATTAAGGTTAATATTGTAATACCTTGGGTTCCAATTCATGTCTATTGTATACATTATCTTGTCATTATTCATTCACAGCATTTAATGTACATATAAAGTGGAAAGATAAGAAAACACAAAAAACCATAATAGATATCTTTCAATGTCTAATAACAAAATACTCAGCATATCAATGATTTTGTTAACTTGTTCACATCATGGGTATAAGCATATGACACATCTTTTCAACATGTCCTTTAAAGTATAATCATTAATACACTATTATTATGGATATCTTTGTTTCTGTAATTTCTCCTTAACACTTAGGTATTTAAAATTTCATAAAATATTAATCATTCGGAGAAAAATATTCTAAAGAATTCTTGCAATACTTTCTTAGCGGCTTTAAGTCAACAATTACAAGTCTTAAAATAAATTTTCTTAGTCAGATACCATACATTGTGACCTCAAAACATACCACAAACTCAGTCTCTATTGCACATGAAGCAATAAGAGATTTACCTCATACTTTTCTATAAAATAATTCTACTAGATAGCAAAATGCATAACCACAATTGTATCTTCCATCAATAGAGTAATCCCACGAAATATGATCTGAATATCCGGTTAACTTAAGAGTATCAGTTTTTCTTAAGGCAACAATATAGTTTTTAATTTTTTACAAATAACCTTACACTCTTTTCACAACTTTTGGGTCAAATATTATTGGGTTACTTTAGCAATAACTAAGAATGTCAACTGAAAAGCTGATATTCAGCCTTATACAAGTTTGTACACTCATCATATTCATACAGAATTTCCTTAACAACCTAATCAATTTGAGGACACCGTAAAATACTGAGCATGTCACATTTTATTTTTTAAAAGTATCTATTGAACAACAATTCTTCACTTAAAATCTTATAAAACTCAATGCAATTATTTTGACACAGTCCTAACAATCATCATCTTGGTATTAAAATTCAATTCCAAATACGAATGATGTCTCATTCATAAATTTCATTTTTAAAGTTATTTAGAGATATAACTTTAATGTCATACTACAAATCACGGTTCATACTGGTCAAAAAGTCATATACATGCATGATCATAAATACAAATATACTCCTACTGATTTTAGGGTATATACATTAACAATAAATATTTTTCTTAAATCCAAAAACTATATTAGTATTATCAAATTTCATGTACCAATTTTTAAAAAATCTGTCACATTTTCTAAATAATCATTTTATTAATTTCTTGTAGACTTCAGATTTACACTAAATAAGTGTTTTCACATCTATTTGATGTAACTCTATACTATAATATGCTACTAATGTCATGGTGATCCTTAATGAGTTCTTTTGAGTTTATTAGAAATCTCTTTCTAATCAATGTCCATTTCTGAGTGAAATCCTTAATTACAAGTCTGAATTTATATTGTTCAACATTGTATTTAAAGTCAGGATTTTGTCTCCAACACTCATTTACGTTCGATTTTTTATACATTTCAAACAATTTAGACGAAATTACAAACTTTACATTGATTCTTGGATTTCAATCACTCTTTTATGCATTAGTCTTTTATAAAATCATTAATTTCTTTAACTTGTGAAAACATATGCGAACCTTCATTTATTTATATGTCAAATTTAAAATTTGAAAATTCATCACGTAACCTAACCAAAAAATCAAATCAAGAAGATCACATGAGGTTATTTGTTCTGATGTCTTCATGGCCAATTCTTCAATGGTTTTTCTCTGATGAGATAGATTATCATTTGTTTTTGTTACATGTTATCATTAAGATAATCATAAAATGAATTATAAGCATTTTCGAAGTATAAGAATGCACTTCACAACAATCGCATCTCTAGTTTCTATACTCCCACTGATTTTGCCAACCATAAGGAATTTGACATTTCAATTTCCTCAAAATTCAAACTATGAATAGAGACAATACAACCTAAATCATTTGAATCTCCCTAAGTAATCAATAATGTACCCATTAACTATTATACAATCCAACTTTCTTTCATTTGGATTATAAAGTTTTACTTAAGATTGACTATTCATACATGTATATGCCTTAAATCAAGTATCACATCACTCCACAACTCAAAATAAGTCTTTGAAACTACTTACTAGGAACACAATTTAAGATATATGTCATTGTCTTTAATAATTTTATTGCACATCTTTCAAGAAGTTAACAAAATAGGTCATAGTTATGGCTTGACTAATACTTTTCCTGGCACTCACTACTTTAATCCAATTTAATAATTTTTACATTTTTATCTACTTGCAATTCCTCCCTATGAGAAGTACCTCAATAATTACTAATGGTTCAAGACTTCTCATGTAGTAGATAGATATATTCATACCATGAAAATCATTTATAAAAGTAATGAAATACTTCTTTCTTTCAAATATTATAGATAAAAATGTTTACATATGTCTATATGCATTATCTCAAGAGACTCTATATTCCTTTTGCCATTTTTTCTTAATATGTTTGATTTGTTTTCCTTTTATATAAATCAACACACATCCTGAGATTAGAAAATCTAAATGCGAAAAATATTTTATTTACTAATCTTTATAACTTTTTTAGAGATATTCTCCAAACTTTTATATTACAAATTATGTTTCAAATTCTATGCTACAAATTGTAAAAAAAATTCATAAATAATTTTTTATTTGGTTCCAATACATGCCTCTTGAGTGGAAAGGAAAAACCTCTAACAAAATTACTATTATGAAGGCATGGCAAATAAAAATTTTATTGGAAAGAAAAATGGAACAAACATAAATGGCATTTTGAAACAATTTAAAATTTTGAACATTTGTGCTCGAATTCAGCCACTAAAATAAGTATCAGCATTTATAGAGTTTGATTTGAAACTTATACAGACAAAATAAATATGAACATTTGCACTCGAGTTTAATCTAATAAGAAATGTATAAATATGTATAAGATTTGATTCGAAACTTATACAAAAAAAGGGTTTACCCTTCCCTTTGAATCATATATTATTCTTTGGGCACTTAAATCTTTGTGTATCTTTGGTTTTTTAGAACTTCAATTGACATAATTGTTATATTTTCATTACTATCATTTCACAAAAGATATAAATGATTTTTCATACAAATTAGCAAAATAAATTTGTATCTAGCTAACAACCATGCTATCAACTTGTTCATATTTCGTTACTTTAATAAAATAATAATGTCTCTGAAGTAAACTATTATGTACAAAACTAAGAAATTCATATAGTTTGATATATAGTAATTAATTCAGTATTCTTAAACATTGTACTTTTATGAACATTATCACTATTCTCAATAATAATTGATGTTAGACTTAAAATAGATAAACCAAGATCTAAAACTCTTATTGTAAATGGCATGCTCATGTTTCTCTAAACTAGAGTTCATCCTATACAGGAAACCTTATCAATATATTCGTATACTTACTGCAAGAAAAATATCTTAGTCACATTAATGCTTTGAGTTCAACAATCACAAACAATAACAGAATTTTGTAGATGAACTAGTAGTGTCATCAAGATCCCTCATTTGGGAGTCAACCACAACACACAAAATGTTCCCTCCAATTTTAAATTTTGTAGATGAACTAGTTGTATCATCAGAATTTTCCTATGAGAGTAAACTCTATTATACAGATTGTTCCCTCCAACCTTAAATTATGTGGATGAACTAATTATATCACTAGAATTCTCCTTTGGGGATAAACTCTGGCATACAAATTATTCACCCCAACTTTACTTTGACGGATGAACTAATAGTTTCATCAAAATCCTCTTTTGAGAGTATATCTTGACATACAAATTGTTCACTCTAACTTTATTTTGATGGATTAACTAGTGGTGTTATCAAAATCCTCCTTTGGGAGTAGATCTTGACACACATATTGTTCACTCCAACTTTCCTTTAATGAATGAACTAGTAGTGTCATCAGAATCCTCATTTGGGAATAGATCTTAACACACAAATTGTTCACTCTAACTTTACTTTGATGGATGAACGAGCAGTGTTATCAAAATCCTCATTTGAGAGTAGATCTTGACATACAAAATTGTTCACTCCATCATATCCACATTACTATGGAGTTCAATAATTTTTCACCAAAATTTAAGAAAATCTTGTACATTTAGGCAACTAATATTTTCTTTAATTTTGGTGTAAATCATTTACCCATATTGGATAAACAATTATATATGGCATAATAACAATAATTTAAATAAGAGCCAAAAATAAATATTAAATAATTCATACATGTATTTAACAATAAAAACATGCACATAAAAGAAAAATCAATTTTCAATTTTTTTAATAAATAATAATATATTATATTATAATCTGACCGGTCCAGTAAACCCGGGCTGAAATCTGGTTCAAAAGGAGACAGGGGTACTCAGGTTAGATGATGGCCCTTGATCTGGTTGGGCCTACTGTATAGGCCCACTTGCTCTTTTCTTTTTTTTTTTCTTTTTTTTCTTTTTTTGTGCTGGCTCATACCCTTATTACAATTTATTTTTGGACTGGGCCAAAACCCACAGCCCAAGCCCTTTACAACGGTGGACGTCGCCAGCGAGGAGAAGACGGCATGGCGTCCCTAGCCTCCTCCCATCGTCGATGTCCACCTTCATTCATGGTTATCCTCATTTTTTTATTATTTACTATAATCACCGTCGTGGCCACTAGGCTTTAAAGCCCTCTGTGGCGCTGTCACAAAGGCATCGAGGAGGAGGTTCTCAACCTTCTCCCAGTGCCAAACATCCCTCATATTTTTGTACCAACCAAATCAAGGAAAAAAGAGGAAAACCACTAACGGTAGTACCCATTCGGGGCTTCACAGCCCCTTACGCCGACATACGTGTCTAATTATCGGCACAGTGACACTGGCCACCTCATGCCGCACACTGTCGACCCACACGGCGGCCCTTTCCTCAACTCCCTCTAATTCCATCTTAGACATAATACAAATAGTAGCAAGCATGGTTCACAGTTAAATCCAAAACATGCATAATATCAATATGAAAATTTTACATATGCAGAACCAAAACTACAATTTTATGAACAAGTGGGACATTCATGTAGAATGTAGAATTCCCAACCAACTTGTGTTTTTGTCTTATATTGAGAAGAAATAACAAATAGAGGCATGAGCATATACAACATTTTATCAAGATCATAAAAAATCTATAACCTACAGCTCTGATACCACATGTTAAATATTTTGATATGAACATTAATAATTGGATCTTCAATTTTCTATTATCCACGATAATAAAATAATAACAGTTAAAAGACGTACATTTCTCTATCACAGTTCGATGAAGAATTTGACTTGACTATGAGAGAAAGATCACCCTAACAACATAGCTTCACAAGTGTCTCCCGATGGCTAAAGGCACAATTATGTTGTAAGTGTGAATCCTTAACCCCTCAGTACTATTTATAAACTTCTGGTCATCAAGAAATTTAGGGACTTTGTGCCATATTGTGATTAAATATAGAATTAATCTTATCACATTGTGACTCATCAATTAAGTGATAAGTACTAAGCTATTCTAAACCCATCAGGATATGGGTGTGTGGGAGATAGAGTTGAAATAAAACTCTTACAAAACCAACTTGGCTATTCAACATTGAATAATGATAGTGAAAATCGCATTGGTATTCAACAAGAAAAGCCACTGATGTAGACTAGCTTACCATTTCGATTGTCTTCTTATGTGATTATTACTTGTTTGGATATATGATCTCCTGCAGCAGGAGATCAAGATCATGTATTGAGCTTAAGTGAATTGGCTCAAGCTGTATGGAAGTATTTTTCATCTATTGTAGCTTCGTGGAGGAACAATAGTCCTAGTTGTAGAGCTAGGGTTTCATTGTGGTTTATTATAACAAGAAGTAGCATATAGTTGGGATGATTTTACCATAGGGAGGGGTCATCTCGTTTCTTGGTATAGATGAGCATGGTATAGATGGGCATAAAATGTGGTGAATGAAATCTAACCATTTTTGGAAAAAAAAATCCATTTATAATGATCTCAACTCTAATAATATAACTATTGATTAATCATTTTAAAATACATGAGCTTAAAGCTAATAGTTTACATTTTCCTAAAATTGTTACATATATGGCATAAAAACCAATCCAACTAGAAATATAGGACTTAAGTTGTGCCACATACAATTTAATAGCCTAATAAGAACATTAGGGATTTAAATGAGGAAGTTATAATACCCTAGATGAGCATAGAAGATGGTTAATGGAATCTCAAATTACTTAGGAATGAAAAGTAATTACGCTTTATAATAATTTCAAGGATCTTCAATTATAGTATTGACTAGTTATTTTAGAGTATAGGCACAACTATAGTTTAAGCTTTTCTCAAATCCATTCTTTTCAACTCATGAAACATGCTTGGTGAATGAACATCTTTTCATCAAGGCCTCAAATATGTATATTCATGAATATCTACAATATGCACGTTTTCTTCGTATATTCTCTCTTCTATAGTAATGCCACGCAATTAATCTTGTCGTGTAGAGAGTAGAAGTTGTTAGGGGTACTGATCAATGGGTGGTGAAGGTAGGAAATTTGAGGTTATGTATGATAATTGGTCTGGAACCACCAGATTTTTTGGTTTAAAAGTTGCAGTGGTGCCACAAAAAGGTGAAAACTTAGGGATCAAGTAATGTCTTCATGATCTAGGTGGAACCTAGAGAAATTACAAGAACCTCTAGGGGAACATCAGGCATCTCAAATTAATGCTTTATCGTATTGTCCCAAAACGTTGGAAGATATATACCTCTTTGGATGGCTAATACGGAGGGGTCATTTTCCACATGGTCTGCTTGGGATCTTATAGGGATCATGATCTCGTTTCTTGGTATAGATGAGCATGGTATACATGGGCATAGAACATGGTGAACGAGATAGACTAACCATTCTTGGAAAGAAAATGCTATTTATAATGATCTCAACATGTTCTACTATAAGCATTGATTAATCCTTTTGAAACATGGGCTTAAAGATCATGGTTAGCATTTTTCTAAGATTGTGTTAGGAATTTGGATCTCTCAAATTCACCCCCCTAGGATTTTCCATTTGTAGGAATATCAAGAAAAATAGAGAAATAATCACAACACCAAAAATTTTCGTGGAAAACTTCCAAAACAGGAGAAAAACCACCAGACCCAGAGAAGAAAATCCACTATGTGAAAATTTGTTACAATCACACAATTTTTCTTCTCACCCCAAATACACCCACAAAGCTTTCCCACTAGCAAAACTATAACTCTCACCTCTTCCCCTTTTACAAAAAAGGCCAACAGAAGAATTTTACTAAAGTAAAAGTTACTAGCTTATCTTTAACTGGTGCACTTAGCCAAAGAGTTTAATCCTCCTTTTATAGGCATTAGGTCTTGCTCCTCCTTTATTCCCCACCAATGTGAGACTAAAGCCAAAATAGCAAAACTCAACAATCTCCACCTTGCGACTTTGGCTGGTCCCATAGCCATGCTCCACCTCAATGAAGATCTTCATAGCTTCTACTATCATGCTCCACCATAAAAGCATACCCACTCAGAACAAACCAATTCTAAGCATTTCACTTCGGCCCATGTTGAAAACAATCTTACTGAAACATTATGGTGTAACTTCCACGTTTGGCTTTCCTAGAAGTTCATAAGCTATCGACATGAATTTCCACCACACACCCTGCATCAATGCCAAACCAATGCCTATGTGCAAACTTATGGACCCGCTAATATTAACACATTCTCTATCATGGCAACTTTGAGAATTAGAGGCATGCCAGGAAGATATACATGTCCATTTTCAAAAGACATTGTCTTCCATAGAGAGAGACACAAAATTAACTTCATTACTAATATCTCCATTTATTGACTTGGAGCCACTTGCCGAATCTGCTCCTTGTACTAGTCGTTTCACCAGTCGCTAATATCGCTACTGACTTTAGGGGTTGGTTTGCCCTTCAACGCATTGTGTAATTATGATTGAATAAAAACATCATTGACTTGCATTTGCCACAAACCAAATTGATTCTCCCATCAAACTTCTCCACCCCAAATCTGATAGGATTTGAAGTCCTACTTCCTGACATTGTCTTGATGAATTTTACCATAGAAATGTCTAGTACTCACTAAGTAAGTTCCCAAGAAAGATTTTTTTTTTCCCTAGACAAAACTTCAAGGTTCCTAAGAAAGATTGGAGGGGTCACAATGGTCCCACTTAAAACTCAATCTCCTAGACAGAACCTCATTAGACAGTACATATCCACACTACCACACCAAAGCTCCACCTCACCAAAAGGACATAGGCTCTGATACCACTTGTTGGGAATTTGGACCTTCCAAATTCACCCCCTAGGATGTACCATTTGTAGGAATATCAAGAAAAATAGTGAAATAATCACAACACCAGAAATTTACGTCGAGAACTCCTAAAACAAGAGAAAAACCACCAAACCCAGAAAAGAGAATCTACTATATGAAAAATTGTAACAATCGTATAATTTTTCTCATCATCCCAAATACACCCAGAAAGCTTTCTCACTAGCAAAACTTTAACTCTCACATCTTCCCCTTTTACAAAAAAGGCCAACAGAGGAATTTTACTAAAGTAAAAGTTACTAGTTAAACTTTGACTGGTGCACTAATTAGCCAAGGAGGCTAATCCTCCTTTTATAGGCCTTAGGTCTTGCTCCTCCTTTATTCCCCATTAATGTGGGACTAAAACCAAAAGAGCAAAACCCAACAGATTCTTATATATGGCGTGAAAGCCAATCCAACTAGAAATATAGGAATTAATCAAGTTCATGTACCACAAACGATGTAATAGCCTAATTAGAACATTAGGGATTTAAATGAGGAAGTTATAATATCCTAGATGAGTATAGAAGATGGTTAATGGAATTTCAAAGTGCTTAGGAATGAGAAGTAATTCATGTCCTTTATAATTATTTCAAGGAACTTGATCAATCATAGCAATGATCAGTACTTATTTTAGAGTATAGGCCCAACAATAGTTTAAGCTTTTCTCAAATCCTTATCTTTCAACTGAAACATGCTTGGTGAATGAACATCTTTTCATGATCACATGCCTCAAATATGTAAATTCATGAATATCTACAATATGCACGTTTTCTTGGTATATTCTCTCTCTTCTATAGTAATGTCACGCAATTAATCTTGTCGTGTAGAGACTAGAGGTTGTTAGGGTACTGAATGGGTGGTGAAGGCAGGATATTTGAGCTTATGTATGATAATTGGTCTGGAAAGACCAGGTTTTTGGGCTTAAAAATTTGCAGTGGTTCAACAAAAAGGTTCAAACTTAGGGAGCTAGGTAATGTCTTCATCTAGGTGGAATTTAGAGAAATTACAAGTACCTCTAGTATCAGATTTGGCATCTCAGATTAATAATGCTTTACCATAATGTCCTAAAAGGGGGAAAGACTGGCCTGTTTGGAAGGCTAATACGGAGGGGTCTTTTCCACACGGTCTGCTTGGAATCTTACTAGCTAGAGGGAGGGATCATGATCTCGTTTCTTGGTATAGATGAGCATGGTGTCAAGTTTTACCTACCAAGATCTCGGTGTTTATCATGTGGAGATGTTTAATTCATATATATAGTAGAATTGGCTTCCCTTTTAATTCCTGTAGTCGGAGATCTAGACCAAGTATCGAGCTTAAGTGAGTTGGCTCAAGCTGGATGGAAGAATTTCTCGTCTATTGTGGGTCTTAGCTTGTTGGAGGGACAGTAGTCCTGGTTGCATAGCTAGGGTTTCATTGTGCATGGACGTTCTTTAAAGCAGGATGTAGCTTACAGTAGTTTGGATGATTTTGGCCTGGTTTGATGCCTTCCATAATTACTAGCTACAGTTTTTGGATGAGGAGATGTTCTAGTACTAGAATTTAGGCCTGTTTTGGGACCAAGGTTAGCTGGTTTAATCTTCAAAAATTAAATCCTCATTATCTGCTGTTGTACTTTTGAAGGTAATATAAAGTGTTTGGCTTGTTTTGAGCTAGCTCTCGCCTCTCGGTTTTCCGGCGATTGGATTTGGGTCTGTCTCTGATTTCATGGAAGCAGCCTTGAATTCTTTTGCTTGAAGGGATCAGAAAATAAAAAAGTTATAAATGCAACAATATAAATCTAAGGGAGAGAAAGCAAAATCCTTACCGCTTCTCCTGTCTCGGCAGTGCTAACGACACCAGGAGGGGAAGTACTCGATGAGCCCATACATGATCTGAGAGCCGGAGAACCAGCTTTCTCATTTTGTTTTGAGATGAGACTTATCTCCTGTAGGGTCTGTAGAAACAAAGCATCATGTATAGATAAAAATCTTAGAGCCAAGTAAAGTCTGATCTTGATTAACGGGGTCGAATGAGCCCCGTGCTGCTCTGATCTTCTAATGTTGGTGGCTTCTTCTTGGGACTCAAGGTCAGCACCATGGTCATCCTGGGCATGAGAGTTCCTGCTTGACTGCATATTGCTGATCTTCTGAAATCGCCCTAGTAGTACTGCTTTACAAACGCCTAAGTACGTTAGGAGGAAAAGAAATGAAATTTCCAGTCGACATTTATGAGAACTTCTCACCAAAAGAACTAGCAAGCAAGAGGAAGAAAAAATAATAATAATAATAAAAAATTTAAAAAAATTTAAAAAAAAAAAAAAAAAAAAAACGTCTTTTCTACACGATTTTTTTCTTAAGTTTTTTTAATATCTCTCTTTGTAATTTATATTGATCACATAATTTTTTTGCAAAACAAGAAAAATCATTATCTATCTTTGGTTATTAGAAGTACTGTACGTGTCGTATATACCTATATTAATAAATATATTAATAATTGGATTGAGTCTTGAATTATCAATTTTATAACATATTTATATTATATATAGTCCAATGTCGAATTAAAAAGAATATGAATTATTCCGATATCGAGATTTTATGTATGTATATATATATATATATATATTTTTTGTTAGACCAAGCTGATATTCGAAACTTGTAGCTGATATTCCTAGACATTTCAAAATGATAGCTGCAACACAATTTCCTTTAGAATTGGTTTTATGAAATGAGTTAGGTTCATGAATTTTTTCATAGTATTAGAGTTTGTCACAAGACGAATGGAGGCCCACACTACTTATCCCGGGACAAAGATCAGAAAAAAATACTGGTCTGCACGTGAGGAAGGGTGTTGAGGAATAATCACTCATTGCCTGTAGACAAGGTATTGAGCATGTTTATAAGGAATGATCAATTCTCTTTTGTAGAACTAATTTTATGAGATTAGTTAGGTTAATGAATTTCTTCATATAAATATATATATATATATATATATATATATATATATATATATATATATCAGATAAGGGAAGAATACTATAAATATCATACAATGCGGTAGAGTCTCACGTGAGATGAAGATTATTGACCAATTTTGTTTGGACTATATCCAACCAATTTAATTTGTTTGGACTTGGAAGTTGGATGTCCAGCATATATTTTTGCAACTGAAACCCTCTTGACAAAGACTTTGGTATGCAAATGTATAAATTTATAACCAATTTATAATATAAGATAAGATCGATGTCAATTTATAACCAATTTGTTATGCGCATAGATCGATGTCAACGTAACTTTGGACTTTCTATTACTTTTGCGGCTTTGTCCTTCGCCTCCCCTTTGTTTTAACCGAAGTTACCCAATCCAGAAAGAATAAATGTTCGCAACCTCTTCATACTCTACCTTCCATATTTTTTTTTAATTTTTTAATTTTTTTCTTTTATCAAATATTTATTATATAAATAATCAATAAAAAATTTAAAACAATTTTAAAAAGATAAACTCAAAAAAAATTAAAAAAAAATATTAAAAAATTTTAAAAATTTAAAAAAATATGAAGTGTGAAGTGTGATGAAAGTTGTGTAGTAAAACTCATCCAGAAAATATAGATAGTCTATCTAGAAAGTTAATAATAATAATAATATTGTTAGATGGGTTTCTCTATTTTCCATTTTATGAATGATCTTAAGATATATTTGGTTTGCAAAATGCCTACAAATATTAATGAATTTTTTTTTAAGTGGCTGGCCCACAAAATTTCAGACCACCATCGACATTGACTGCTCTACCAGCATATCATATGGAGACGACGTCTATTGTTTTTACTAGAGCATATCCAATGGTTTATCTAGATTTTTAACTAATTAAAAATTTTTGTTTTTTTATCTTTTTCAACGAACGACTTTTAGATAATGATTTCTGTAACATTCCATACATCATCAATTTATCTATTCATTCTAGATTATATCATTTAAATATTTTTATTATATCAATATATCTATTTATATAAAAAAAATAAAAATAAAAAATTATATATTAATATATAATATAGAAATGATAAGTAATTTTTTTTAAATAGGAATTCAATTCAGCTTTTATCTATAACTTTATAGGAGGTGGGAATTCATTCGCGTCTATATTATTTTTGTAGAAGAGATAAGTTAAGGTTAAAATTAAAAAATTAAATAAAATATTGTTAGAATAATTTTTTAATATTATTTTTATTTTATGATTTGAAAAAACTAAATTATTTATTTTAATTTATATTTAAATTTAAAAAAATTATAATAATTAAATGAAATGAATTAAAAAAAATTTTAAAAACAAACGAGGACACGTCAGCTACAGCATATCAGTGAGTCATCCGGTACGTCATATGTTGGGGCGACCAGTCAAAACTCTCGACTGTTTTGGTTTTTGGAAACATCTGCGATTCGTCCCCTCATGCATCTTTTTTTCTCTTCTTTTTTAATTTTTTATTTTGAAGAATTTGTCCCCTTTTCAACCAACCTAGATATACATGCTTACGGATGGATCACATATATCATATGCACGATAATAGTACACGAAAGATTAAAAAAATACTTCTTTTAAATAAAATGTTATTATTTTTAATTTAAACAGATTAAATCAAATTGAAAAGTTTAAATATATTTTTAAAAAGTATTTTACTATTCATTATCTTTACACACCATACTTATTTTTATTATTTTATTATTTTTTTTAAATTTTGTTTAGTTTTATTCTTCTTAAACTAATTGAGTTGTTCTATTTATCATTCATCCATCACACATTTGATAAGAGAAAAAAAATTAAAAAATTATGTGTAGTGTGTGGTGTAAAGATCATGATATATAATCAGTAGATCTAGATCTTTTCTAAAAATAAATTGTAGTATTATAAATTATTTTTCATGACTTTATGCAGATCAGTTATAAAATAGTTGCATATATAATAGTTGTAAATCTATCATCTTTCATTGCAAAATAATCCCGCTATTCACCTTTGAGCTTTACGATAGAATTTTATTTTGGAAGGAAACATTGGTATGTTTTGCTAGCTATACTAACATTGATAGTACTAAATTTGAAATTGCGTGATTATGTCTGTTGGATGTGAAAAAATGCGTGATAATATCGCTGGTTGTTCAGAGGGAAAATTCTCTTTATTTGAGGCTCTTTTTAGTCGTTTTGCTTGCTTTGTGTTCGAGGATCTAGATGCCTTCTTTCTAGCTAGCGCCTTTACACTGCATGCCTTCCATTGTTCTACTTATTTTATTCTTCTCCTTTTTTGTTTGTTTCATAAAAACCTAATTAGCTCTGATCTCAACTCTCAACTATGACACGCTTCCTCTTCACAGGATCCCATATTATTTGTATTTGAAACGAAATTATTGTTTACTTTTACGTACGTACTCTCGATCGTTTCCTTTTTTTTTCTCACAGGTGTCGGTACGTATGAAACTCCAAAACTCGAATACCGCCACCATATCTAGCTACATCTCCCTGCTCCTCATGAAACTCCAAAACTCGAGTCAATCTAGATATCTTATTAAAAACTTCATCTTGACTGTGTTGATAAATTAAAAACTTTATGTAATTAACTATAATTTTTTTGCATGCAAAAAGAAGATAAATTATTATATATCTTCGGCTATTAATGTTGATGTTGATATGTTGGATTCCACAACTAGCTGTAGATCATGTTGGCCGACCTCCTCTCGATGTTGAACATCTTGAGTGTGTTGGAAACGTCCGTAATTAATATTCTATTAATTAACTCTTGACTAAGTTAATGTGCATATATATGATAATGACGTATAACTAATTTAACTACTAAGAGTTTGGCTTATATATATTCTATTACTTTTTTTTAATGCATTAATTTGTTGAAAAATGAATTAATAATTTATAAGATTATTTTAAGTGAAAAAATAAATAAGTAATTTTTTCATCAGTGTTTTAATATTGTTCATTTATTTTTTAATAGAATGAATCCAATAAGATTTTAACGGGATGCATGCAAATTAAACTCTTACGGAACGTAAAAAAACCAGAGTTTTGAATGTTTGGTTTCAGTTTGTCTAATAAATTAATTAAATGGTTGATGCAATCAATCCCACTACTGCATGCCACTGATAATATTGTATCTTCATATTGACCAATTTTGCACGCTGAAAAGAATCAAAATAAATTTATAATACAACATTCTTCCACTTCGTTGGACCCAGCCAGCCGCCATGCATGCACACAGACGCGAACATAACCTGAATTCATTCGGTCCGGTTTTAGTATACTATATACCATATACTATATTATATATATATATATAATAGTGATAATATAGTATATAATACTATAATGATAATATAATGCTATAGTGATATTATAGTATATAATACTATAGTGATAATATATTGTAGTATATTATAATATATATTATAATTATATTATAATATATTATATTATGGACTTTCATCATTTTCTACAATTTCTTCTCATGGCTTTAGTTTTGTTAATGTATATAAAGTATTTTCATAGGTTAGAAGAAAAGTTATATGCCTTTTCCAGGTTTGAAAATTTCTTCTATTCAATTTTTCTATCCTCGAGGGATCAATATTTTTCTTTGGTGCCATGAATAATAAACCTTAAAAAATCAATCAACAAAAAGAATGTAAAAATAATAAATGTGTACTATTTAAATACAATAGTTCAACTGTGAAAAAATTAAAACTATTACAAACTTAATAGTAATAATAACTCTTGGATTTAATCCAAGGTGACAACCTAGAAATTCTCCTATTATATTTTATATCAGGAGAACAATGAAAGTGATGCCCCGATTGAGGATATCCACGATCTTTCATTGATGTTTCACATTTTTTAAAGAATTTCTAACGATAATTTTGACCAACAGATGCTTTGTAATGCTTTGGCTTGAAATTTGGAACACAACGGCTTTTGAACGGACCAAATCGAACTTGAAATGATCTCGAACGACCCAATTGAACAAATCTGTCACGAATCGGTTCAGGAAACCGATTCAGCCAGTTCAAACCGGGTTCTGGACAAAACCGACGGTCGGCTGCTTAGTCAACGGCTCGGTAAGCAGCTCGACTTGGAGACTGGCTTGTGGCTCGGCTTGGCTTGAAGGGGCAAAACAGTACTGTTTGGAGGTGACCGTTGTGTCTCTTCAGTGCCGAAAATGACGTTGTTGTTTTTCTCCTTGGGCTGAACGACAATGTCGTTTAGTCCAGAAGGAATTTGAAATTCCTGACCGTTGGACCAAACGACGTTGTCATTTGGATCTACGGGCTGAATGACACTGTTGTTTAGTCCTTCCCGTTTTCGAATTGGATGACCATTGGACAAAACGGTACCATTTCATCTTGGGTTGTCTTCAACCTCGCGCTGGGACTTTCCAGAAATAGTAAAGCTCATGTCTTCACTTCCGTCCGACCAGTTGGTGGCCGGCGATGAGGACTCCGACGAGCTCCTGAAGTCCACGAAGTCCGGCGGCGATGAGGGGCTCCAACGACTGGCCGAAACAGTGACAGTGTGTGCAAATGAGCTAGATAATTCATTGTTTCTTTGTGTAAAATAATGCCAATAATTTTCTTCAAAATAATAACAACTTACAATATTTTAAAGATTTCCAGTGTACTCTTGACCCCCCACCGTGATCTGAAAAAGTTTCTCTCGGATTTTCAAGTAAGTGAAGATCATTATAATATGCAAGTATGGTTGCCAAACCAAGCACTTGCCTATTTATTGTCTTCACAATGCGTGGAAAAATTTCCTTTGTCATGACCTAGGCTCTTGATTCCATTGTTAAGAAATAAAGAACAAATGAAGTGGAATTATGACAATATGGTGATACTCCTGTGAGGGTATTTGTCCCACAAGTTGGTGATGAATAAAGAGAATTGAGTGCATTCATTTGTGTACCAATGATTCCTATTTATAGGCTATCATGAACCGGTTGGCAAATGACACAACCATTGGTAAACCAATGGTAACCCAATGGTAATCTAAATGTCACAATCTTAAGAAGTAACATAACCTTTTGATTAAATCAAAAGGTTGTGTCTATTGACACTTCCTTAAATATCACCCCTTATGGAAACCATTACCATATTAGAATGTGTCATTCTAAGGGATATACCGTTTGATAATTACACTCCTTAAAATAACAAGGAATGCAGTGTAGCTCTTACTGGCTGGTGTAGACAGAGGACAAGAGATAATGAAGGTGAAATAAAAAGAAAAATAGAAAGACTCAAACTGCTACAGGATGATGAAGATGCTATATGCAATGAGGAAATAAAGAAGTTACAAGGAGAGTTGGTTAAAAGACAGTGGGTCTCCGATACAAATTTTTTTGGTTAAAATTAAGCACCGATCAAGCTCAACGTTTGTACACGTGCTTGATGTACGCAAACAGAAACGACAAATTAATTAACGATGACGGAAGGTGGCAGGTGGCATTTTCTAACTTTTTCCATAACAAATGTTGGGATGATCGATTTTCGAAGTTTGAACATCATTGTTGACATTGATGCCCTCTAGATTACGTCTCAAGATCTCTTTAGTGAAGTGGTAGCAATCCATATAAATGTCAAATTTTAGAAAGCGCCTTTTAGTTTTCTTAGCTCTAAAATTCAAGAGGGATAGAGTTGGAAGACCAAAGCTATTTTAAAAACTAAAAACAAAAAAGCCAGCTTACTAAACCTTATCCGATACAAATTTTATTGGTTAAAATTACGAGTAATGTTACTCATCATCTCAATTTCTATCATCCTCTCATCATCTTATAATGTGTCATTATATGATTGGAGATTATTTATCATATTTCACTTATAAACCTATTATCTAATACCACATAATCCATGATGATGGGAGGATGATAGAAGTTAAGATGATGAATAAATTTTTTTTCTAAAATCAAGCACCGATCAAGCTCGATGTTTGTACATAGAAATGGCGAATTAATTAATGGTAATGCATCAATCACTCTCCAAGAATCAGAAGTAAGGTTGTATACATGAACTTGGTACTGCCGCAGATAATCGAAGTACATGATTTTAACCATCTTAAAGTCATTAGTGTTGAGATCAATATCAAAGCTGAAATCCAAAAACGTGGGGCAAAAATCAGGCAGGCAACGAACAAACGGAAGCCTCTTTGATTCTCTGGTTGCAGGATTCCAAAGCACTATCTCCCAAGCCCGATCTGGAGCAGTACCAACACCACAATCTATTCGATTACAAGAACCGAAGAAAAGTATTGGGTTAATATCTTTTGAGAACAATTGTGGGACGAGATGTATATCGCTGGAAAACTCTAGGGTGTCATTAGAGTGCATGGAGAAACGTGGAGTAGTTGTTGCTTGCCAACGCTTAAGGATGACTTGACGGTAGTGATTGTGATTGTGATAAAAAAAATGGTGAAAGTGTGGTGCTTTGTGATGAAACGAGGGTTTCTGATGACAGCATACCAGGCTTTATGTTAAGAACCTTCCCAATTGATACAATACAGTTTGCTTGTGATGTAAAATGGTGAAGAAACAAATAACCAAACGCTAGAAGCTACAAGGAAATGGATGCAAAGTATGTGTTTGATAAGAACCCTCAAAGGGAAATTGTATTGTCACGTTGAGAGCATTCGAGGTATCCCTTCCTCCAAATTGTTTCCAGATACAAGAAGATTCTAGACCCTTTTTTTTTTATCTCCCCTTCTCTCCTATATCCCCCTTTCCCGTAACTAACTCTTGCCCCTTTGATAAACTTACATACAAAGCAGAAATGGAAATAACAATAACTAAAGTGCACCGTTTGGGACAACCCCCAAACGTTGTGTTTTACACTTACGAAATAAACGACGGTTGCTAATTAAAAAAGCTAAACGACAACAGCTCTCCACTCCCGAAAGGAAAGTTGGGTTCCTGGCCTGCTTTGGGTCTCTACCTGAAGGGTCTGTAGTCTTCATGGCTTGGTGTCTTTGGGCCTAGGTCACTCTCCAGCAGGGCATCCCGTCACAATAACTTTTAACTTTATTTTATTTGTCAAAAGTTCTTTTAAGGAGTTTTTTTTTTCGAAGCTTACGTATATTAGAATATCCATTTCCGTTCCCCATAGCCTCACTTTCTCTAAATTTTAGTAAGAATTTTTAACTTTTTGACAACATATCTCCATAGAGAAAGTTCATTTATAAATAATTCTTTATAAATATTTATTCTAATTAATAAAATAAATTATTCTTCTAATCATCTATACTTTCTCTTATACTCATATTTGTTATAGTTGAAATTTAAAAAAAATATCACCATTGAGATTATCTATTTTTTTTAAATAATTCATCATTTGTGAAAATATGATTTTTTTTTTTATAAATATTATTGTTACAAAAGTTCTAATTTTAAAAATAAGATGATTTTTAATTAAAATGTTTTTTTAAAAAAATTGATGATTCAAATGTGAATGCTCTTAGAGCATTAGCATTTGCTTCATCAAAAGCCTAGCCAAATGTAAAATTTGATGAATTTCATAAATAGGGCTGCATTGGATTAGTCAAATAAATAAATGTGAAACTTTGAGCTACAGTAAATCTATAGGTTTCTTCAAATTTGAAGGTCTACTATTCATTCATCAAATCTATTTTTTATTCACTTTTAATCTCCAAAAGTCTTTTTTATTCACGTTTAATCTCCAACCGTGTTGTAATAATAATGTAAGAATGAAATTAAATTATTAATTAACATATGATTAGTGTAATTGTAAAATATGAAAAAAAATAAAAATATTTTATTAAAAAAAATAATATTATATTATTATTTTGATGAATTCAATGGCTAATTCAATGTGGAGTTATGGCTAGGAAAGTTTTGGATTTATATAAATCATGTACTTTTCATCAAACTTTAGAGATAATTTTGATGAAGCCAATGCCAATGCTCTTATATATAAAAGCATTGGCATTGGTTTAGCTAAATACATTTTCATCTTCAAATTTAGCTAATATCATCCACATTTGGCCCACATTGAATTAGTCAAACTGATTTTCATCTAAAATATGAGCGACAGTAATTCTATCATTCATTTCATATATGAAATATATTATAGCAAATCTAAATGTATTTTTTTATTATATTTCGGCACCCTTCCCATGGCTCTTCTTCTTCCTTCTTTCTCTCCCACATTCTCTTTCTTCCCTCTTTCTCTTCTTCTTCCCTTTTTTTCATACGTTATTTTGTTATATTTTGAGATTATTATATTATAGATATAAGATTTTTATGGATTGTACATATGGAATTTTTATTTACATATGAGATTTTACTATCTATATACATCTGAAATTATTATATTATAGATTGTTGGATTATGAAAATGAAAATGAATATGATTGTTGGAGGTAATTGAAGATTATGAAAATAAAATAAAAAATTAATTAAAAAATAAAAATTAATTAAAGAAACATAAATAATAAAAAATAATAATATTTTATTATTATAGAAAATGTGATGGCAAATCTAATGTAGATTTTAAGTGTTAAGTGATTAACTAAAAATTAAAAAAATTATATATTTTTAAAATTTTGAAAATTGTAACGACCAATCCAATACCAAGGATCTAAGAGAGATTGACCAAACGGGAGAAGTTGAAGGCTGACCTAATGTAAAGACTCGGCTGTAAACATTTATGTTATTTCGGACGTGGAATACTGCTCGTTCTTATTAGCCCAACATCTCACTATAAAGTCCCTTATTACGCCAAAGTAAGCCCATGAAATAGGCCCATTAAACTCAAATGCTAATTCTCTTTCCCATGAGCGCAAATTCAGCCCATTAGGCGGATAATTCCGTTTCTTTCACACACTCTCGTTTACTATCACAGATTGAGCGGCATCGTTTTGCACAAGAGAGAAAGGAGGATTTTATTTTTATAATTATAGAATGCGCAAGTATTTTATATTGATTTTAAAAAAAATGAATAAATATATAATGTATATAAAAAATTAATTTTTTAATAATAAATCTTATTATTTTATAACAAAAATGCACGAGAGTATAATTTATAAATGTATCTAACATTACTATTAAAAAATAAAACCAAATCTAACTTAAAAGAACCTAACATTACTATTTTGGAATATTATCGATTGTCCAAAATAAGTTTGTTAGATATTGCATGATTTATAAGTTTGTTTTTGGTTTTTAAATATTGCATGATTTAAGGTGTGACTGCTAGCTGCAAAGGTGCATGTGATCGATGATCAATCATTGTAAATGAATTAGTGAACGGCCAGCTTACTAGTGGCCCTATATATGGGGTAAAGGGTTCACTCAACTACCACATTCCTTCTCAAATCCCCTCTCACGAGTCACCATTTTTCAATTTTGTCGGTCTTTATTTTTTGTCTTATCAATTCTAAGAGATACAAAGATGGGGGAGTGAGATTCATTATTTGTGTCCGCTTGTTTTGATATATATTATCTACGAATCTTTTTTGGACTGGTAGAATATGCCATCCAACTATCCTTTTTTTGTTTTTTTTTTTTTGTTTTTTCTTCTCTAGGCAAGCTGCATTCATTAAAAATAAACATAACTACAGAAGTATATTAATTAACATTACATAGAGGAGGGTCTTTGCCACTATGGAATTGTAATAGGCAAGATGGAATACTAATGAGAGGATGCTTCCATAAAGTTGAGTGGAAGCTGTCCATTGCGCAATGTTATGCGCGCATCGATTTTAGGACCGATGAATTTTTTTTTTCTATTCTTCAAAGGAATGTAACATATGATCTATATCTCTTGTGATGTTTTGCATTTCCTAGTCTGTTGCGCTTTTTGCTTTGAAAATTGCTTGCACTACCTGTTTAGAATCGCCTTCAAGAATAATCTTTTTTATCCTCCTGTTTGAACCCTCTTGGATTCCCACTATTGCTGTTGTTGCTTCTCCAACATTAGGATTTGTACTGCTGATGTGGCTTGTATTAACAAATATTGAAGTTCCATTTTCAGATCGACATATTGTAGCTGTTGTGCCTTCATTTTTCCTGACTGCTACATCGAATTGTATTGAGTGGAGTCCCTCTAGAGTGGGATGATCTTTTTTCTCTTGCTCTGAGGTTTTTTTGACCCATGCTACTTTATGTTTTGAGAAGAGATTCGAAACTTTTGACACTAACTACATAGGTAAAGGTGTTGTGGAGTTATGGATGACCTTATTTCTAAGAAACCAGGTGTTGTCAATGGCTAAAGAGGCAACGAGTTGAAATGAGTGAGTTTCTTCTTCAGGTATATTCAAAGAAGTGGAGGGAGTGAGAAGAATGTTGATCCAGTCTATGATGGGCTGATTTGCAACTTGAGAGATGTTTATGGGCCATTTTGACTGTCGCCAAAGGATCCTAGAAAAGGGGTAGTTAAAAAGAAGGTGAGGAAGTGTTTCTTCCTCAGTTTGACAGAGGGGGCAGAAAACTGGGTCATCATTGAGATTTAGATGTCTTTTCAAAAGAGATCTAGTGGGGAGTATATTATGAATGACTTTCCAGATGAGGAGCTTGAGTCTATCTTGAATTTTTAACTTCCAAGGTTTTTTTTAATTGACATCAGTGAGTTGTAGAGTGTCGTTATTCTCAGTGTTAATCAAAGCTGTATAAGCAAACTTCACTGAGAAGTTCCCAGAGGAGAGATGAGTCCATTTAATCTTATCCTTCACATTTATGAAATTGTAGTTCGAGAGAGGGATTTTTGAGATTTCAGTGGCAGATTCAGGGGAAAAAAGAGCTTGTAAAAGAAGAGTGTTCAATCTTCTTGGATCTTCTAATATTAACTCAGACACTTTCAAATCTGTCTCAATCAGTATGTTGTTCTGGTTTGGTTGGTGTATAAGAGAATGAAGGGTGAGAACCCAGTGGTCCACCCAAACTCTCGTAGAGATTCCACTATTAATCTGGAAGCAAATGCTTGATTTAATGAAATCTCTCTACTTTAAGAGACATTTCCAGAACCAGGAATCTCTTGGTCTACCATTGATCTCCAAAAAGGAAGATCTTTCTAGGTACTTCTCAGTTATGAAGTGTTTCCAGAGGCTCTCTGAGTCATAGATGAGGGACCATGCAAATTTTGAAATGAGGGCCTTATTGAAGAGGGAGGTATTTTTTAGCCCAAGACCCCCAAGAGATTTTGGAATGCATATAGACTACCCAGATTTTGGGGTAAATTTTTTAGACCTTTGGGAATCAGAACCCCACCAGAATCTTCTAAAAGAACTATATATATGTTTTGTGATTGTTTTTGGCATCCATATCGTGGTCATGATGTAGGATGGAATGGCTATAGATTTGATAATGAATGTTTTACCAGCTTATGAGAGAAGTTTTAATTTCCATCCTTGCAATTTATTCTGACTTTTCTCAAGGATATCTTTAAAAATGCTTTTCTTTGAAGCTCCTATGTAAAGGGGTAGGCCCAGGTGTCTAATCTTGGAATGATAGGTTTTATAATTCAAAATATCTCTTATCTCTCTTTTGATGCTCATAGTAGTATTATCACTGAAATGGAGTGAGGATTTATCATGATTAATACGTTAACCAGATCAAGAAGTATAAGCATCAATGCATTTGGCAAATGATTTTGCCAAATAGGATGAGATCATCAGCAAAGAGGATATGAGAGATTGAAGGTCCCCTTCTTGAGATAGAAATACCTTCAATGTTTTGGAGCATTTCTTCTCTTATGATGAGTCTTGAGAGAACCTCACTACATTGGATAAAAAGGAAAGGGGACAAAAGATCAACTTGTCTTATTCCCCTAGATGGAAGAAGGAAACCATGGGGAAAACCATTAATTAAAAGGGAATAAGACACAGTTGTTATGCATTCCCCAATCCAATTTATCCAAGTTTGATTGAAGCCTAAACATTGAAAAAGTATGAATGGTCATTCCATAAAGTCAAATGCCTTTTCCATGTCAATCTTGATGGTCATTAAACATTTTTTCCCCGTCTGTTTTTCTAAGTGATGAAAAACTTCTTGGGCTAGAATTGTGTTTTCTTGAATAAGTCTTCTGAGCACAAAAGCAGTTTGGTGAGGGGGAATAAAGCTTGGAAGGATGGTTTTGAGTCTGTTTGCTAAGATTTTTTAAATAATTTTATAGCAGACATTTGAGAGGCTGATAGGTCCAAAATGGTAGATTGTATTGGGGGAGTCCTTTTTTGGAACCAGAGCAATATTGGTGTGGTTCATTTCTTTGAGCAGTTTCCCTTGAATGAAAAAGTTTGTGATAGCTGCTATGAGGTCTTTTTTTATCAGCTTCCAGTAGAACTTGTAGAACAACCCAATAAAGCCATCAAGACCAGGGGCTTTTATGGGTGGAATCTGATTGATGGTGTTTGTGATCTCCTCTTCAGTAGGAATTTTGCGAAGGAAAAAATTATCAGAGGTTGAGATTTTGTTGGGGAAGAGATTTTCTAAATCTTGAGGGATTTCAGGGTTGGAGGACTTTAAAATGCTTTGGAAATGGTTCTTAAATTTTGATTTGATGACAGATGGATCGGAAGTCCATTGCCAGTTTTCGATTCTGAGACTGTCTATGTTGTTTCTTCTACGTCTAATGGAAGTGGAGGTGTGAAAGAATTTGGTATTAAGATCAGTGGTGGTAAGCCATGTTATTCTGGACTTCTGATGCCAAAAGGATTCCTCCCTTCTGAGTTGTTCATTGCAATTTTCCTTGAGATTTTCTTCCAATATGATTGATGTGGGAGAGGGTAGATTGAACTAAATATCCTTGAGAGAATTATTGAGAGGTTTGATGGTGGATTGAATATGGCCAAAGCAATTGGTGTTCCATTGTTTTAAAGCTTTCTTTGTTGCATTTAATTTCTTGATTAGGATGAAAGCAGGGTTCCCAGTGAAATGAGTGTTCCAAGCCTTCTTAACAATGTCAAAACCGGAAGGATATTTGGTCCAAAAATCCTCAAACTTAAAGGATTTTTTGTTGTTGCTTAAATTTGAGGTTTCCATGATGATTAGGGAGTGATCAGAAGCCATTCTAGAGAGGTTTTTGATGAAGGCATCTAGTAACAATGAATTTCATTGTAGATTGATCACTCCTCTGTCTAACCTCTCTCTGATATTGTGATGACCATACCTATTGTTTGATCAGGTGTGTTTAGGGCCCGAGGATTTCAAATCAATCAGATTGTTTCTTTCTAAGTAAATGTGAAGTCCTTTTCGTAAGGATGAGTTTACAGAGGGTTTGCCACCAATTTTTTCTGAATGGTTAAGAATTGAATTAAAGTCCCCTATAGCAAGCATTGGTATGGGATAGACTTCTTTGATTGAATTTAAAAGGTCCCAGAATTGATGTTTTTTCGAGTTTTGAGCAGGGCAGTATATCAGATTTAGTAACCAAGGGTCGTGGAAAGGATCCAAGTAAACTAACATTACAATTATATTACTAGAAATATTAACAAGTTCCACATCCAACCCAAGGCGCCACATAAACAAAAGACCTCCCCATTTCCCATATGGAGGAATATGAACAAAATGGAAAAAACCTAGCCTATCTACAACATGATCAGTTTTATTATTAGACAAGAGAGTTTCAGATAGAAAAATAGCGTCAGGATTATGAATCCTGATGTTTGTCTTGAGATTTCTGATTGCTCGGGGATGGGCATTTCCCTAGCAATTCCATGACAAGAGCTTCATGGATGTTTCGGTGACAGATTAGACCCTGCCACATAGGTCATTGGATTTAAAGGGAATAAATTCATCACTTGGGTCTGAGATTTTTTACCTGATTGCTTCTTCTTTACCAGCTTCTAGGGTGAAAATTGAGTCCTCTTCCTTTGATTTTTACCTGATCCCTTCTTCTTGATTGCAATTAGTTGTGCGATTGGCATCTCGACTTAAGTTTCGGACTGTTGGACCCAATTCTTAGTTTCAATTGAACTGTTGTTGCTTGCGGTATCTTCTTCTTCGTCAGTCTCCACTGAGATGATAGAACTGAAAAAACATTTCTTTGGTGGGTTTGGATAAGCTCTGGTTTCGTATGAATTCTCTTTCCTCCTCTTGAGGGTTTTGGCTTTTGGTTTCGGTTTTGCCGTTGGGGTTGGTTCCTGTGGGCCTTCTATTGTTTCGGTGTGGGTCATTGGGTCCTTTGTATTGGTTGCGCCTTGTTTTATATTGTGGATGGCGTTTTGGTCTCGATGGCAATGGTTAATTGAAATACAGGCTTTTCCAGATGGGCTGACTACAAGGGAGATCTTTGGGTTAATGGGTTGGGCTTCTATTGGGCCTTGGGGTGTTTTGAAATTGGGCTATTATTTGTTTAAACACAAATGGTTCAGGGCTAAAAAGGGGAAATGTATCATGCATTGGTTGTTTACGTAGAAATGAAGGGATTATCTGTGTAATTGTATTTAGATGTTTTGGCTGCAGGGGAACAATGTAAGGGGTAATTTGATGGAATTTTGCAGGGTCTACGTGTTTGATGGTGGCATATTTTCCGATTGTGAATTGTTGCTCGAGTTGACTGGACAGGTAGGAGAGAGGATGACCGGTTCGTGACTGGGACTAAAAATTTACCTCAGTGTTGCGGCTGCCAATTAATTCTTTTGAATGCATTGTCTAATACGATGGATGTCTGCCACGTGGTAGATCTGATCTGCATGGGACTTGTGCAGTCTCGCAAGGTGGGATTCCAGGTTGCTAAAGAATAGTGTCGAACGCAGTTGGAACATAGCTGTTTCCCATGGAGCTAGTGAAATTTGTCAAGTTGAATTGTTTTTCTTTTGTTTCAAGTTGCTTAATAGTCAGCTTACCTTTTCCTTTGATACTTGCACTTCATTGGGTTCTCTAATCCTGGACGGAGGAAGAGAATGAGGTTTTTGGATGAAATGTGGTTCTATTATTATTGACTCTAGCATGTATTCATCAGCTCGAACCTTTATCCTTTGCTCTTGTCCTTTTGCTCTCATCCCTTGCGCATAAGCGGATTCACTGGGTTGACCATGGTTTAGAGGACATGATTGTAGAACATGGCCTAGACTTCTGCAGATATAACAGGATTTGAAAAGTCTTTCGTACTTGAATGTTATTTTTGCAGAGGGCCTGTTATGGCGTGACAAAGAGAAACCATCTATCAGTGGTCTGGTGATGTCCACTTCAACCCTGATTCTTAGAAATCTTCTAATGGAAAAGTTTGAAGTTACACTTTGGTCAATTTTTAAGAGGTTTTCCATTGCTTTCTCTATCTTGACAACATTCTCCAGAGTCATCATCTCTAATGGCAGCCCATATATTTGAACCCAAAACGCCGAGTCTTTAAGGTCGATTTTGTTCAGACTTAGTCCTAGCTACCATTCTTTGAGGATCATATGAAACTCTTTGAAGTTCCATGGTCTCTGGTTGAAGACTCTTTCTTTTTCTTGCGATGTTGGAAATGTGAATAGTATTGGTACCTAGGTCTTCGATGGTGAGTCCTGTGATGAAGCTCCAAACTGTTGTGATGGTGGTATGGGATGTATGTTTGTTTAATGGTTTGATGAGATTAGCCTTCCAATAAGTGCATGGTTGGATATTATTGCAGTTGCTTCTGTTGCGGGTTCGAGAAGGATGTCACCCCATGAAAGGGCTTATGTTTGCGAGATAAGGAGGTCTATGTTTGGTGGGGTTTTACTCATGGCTGGGTTAAAGGTGTAGTTTGACAAGGGGTTTGGAAGGTTGATTGGTGGCTGATTACTGTTCTGGATATTAGGTTTCGGGAAGGAATAAGAAGTTAGGGTATTCTATTGAGGGAGGAAGAAGACTCGTCTTTTTAGAGAGAGAATCAGGAAAACAAAATTTTCAATCCGACTATTCTTATGTAGCACAAGTTTTACTTAAAAAAAGGGAAATGATTGTCAAAACCATGAAAGGTTTTGAGTTTAAAGAATTCTCCACACACCAATTGGTGACGTCTTAGTTTGTATTTATAGACCTGTTTTTACATAGCATCAATATTCTATTACAATTGCATATCAGTATCCTATTATAATTGTCTAACTCTGTACTCATCACAAGTCACAAGTCTTATCCCGATCTTGTCTTCTTGTCTTCATCCTAATTATATGTTTGAGTTTTGGTTCCATTGAGTTCTCATACAACTCAATCTCTTCTATATGACATGAGCTTAATGAGATCAACCAAATCTTGAATCTACTTCACCTCCAAGTCAAGTTTTGAGAAGATCATGCAAGCATGCATGGTAGGTGTTTGATTCATTACTAAAATGTTATTTTTTCTTCTTTTTTCACATCCAATTGGATGTAATTAGTTTGAGTTCAGTTCTACTAGGAGTTGGATTTATTGGATAAGGAACACATATCTTGTTTTTCATTACGCGCGTGACTAGTGTCTTTTATCTAACAAATCTAATTTCAAGAAAAATTTGACTTGAGTCAGATCCTAATTTTTATTCTATGTGTTTCTCTAATAAACTAATAAGAGAAAATAAAAGTAACATCACATATTGCATCAAACCACATCAGTTTGTAGATTTATTTTTATGTAGTCTCTTTGTGGTTAAAGTATTTCTCAACTAATAAATATTAATAATGAAGAAAGAGGGAGAGGGTGGTGGCCCTTAAAAAAAATCGAGTAGAGCAAGACACAAACCCAAATCAAAACTCTAACAGCACTTCACAAAAAAATTAAAAATTTAGTGAAATAAATGATCATTAGCCACAACAAGCACATGTACACAACTCTCTCCCTCGCATACATCTGCACGCAACCGTTCTAAGATTTGACAGTGATTAAAGAAACATTAAAAACCACAAATAAAAATAATAATAAAACACCAACACCAACACCAACCTTGTCCCAATCCTTGAAGACCCCAAATCTAGAAGTGTTCGCATTCACAATAACAACGAACACAGAAACAAACCCATTTCTTGTTCATCCTCATAAGACTAAATTTTCAACTAGTGGCAGTAAATATAGCTCTGCTAAAAGTGAAGATGAAGAACTACAGGGTCAACTAGGTGGAGATCGGGGGTTGGGGGAAGGGGGAACGAAGGGAAATGACAAAAACGAAATGAAACGGCGTCGTGGAACAAAAGGGAATGGACAATAATTTTTTATGAGTTTTGCTACACAACCTCCACCACACTCCACACTCCACATTTTTTTAAATTTTTAATATTTTTTTTAAAATTTTTTTGAGTTTATTTTTTTTAAATTATTTCAAATTTTTTATTTTTTATTCATATAATAAATATTTGATAAAATAATAAAATAATAAAAATTAAAAATAATGTGGAGTGTGGAGTGTTGGGAGGTTGTGAAGATTTATTGATTTTTTATTGATGTTTCGTGATTTGGGTCGGTGGATTTGTATTTGAATTTGTAAAGATGGATCTTTTTCTCGTTTTCTGTTGGTTTGAATATCTAATTTGCATTTTTTCTCATCCTTATTTGTTTTCATATATTGTATTATTGGTGGAAATTTGAAAAAGATTTAGTTCCTTTATTGAAAATTTTGTGATGGCTAATCTTACATATTATCATGGAATTCTAGGCTGTGTGAAAAGCATGCTTGCTCTTTTGAGGAGATTTTGATCGCTTTGAGATTGTTATATGTTTCTTAGCAAAAAATTGAAACTTTTTGGTTCGCAAATGTGGTGGATCTTAGCAATGGACTCATTTTGTTCGACTCGAATAAAAGAAATTCCAATTTCTTTTCAAACTTGATAACTTCTGAACTTGGAGATGGAAGTATGGTCCATAATTTTTCCTAGATGCTATATCTGATTTCCGTTCTTTGTCATCCAAGGTCATTTTTTCCCCTTTCTGTTCTTTTTCATTCAATTCATTTGTACTTCCTCACTCTTAAGGATGGAGAATAGACTTATACAGAGATTTTTATGGTGAGATTTTATTCTTTTACATTAAACTCTTGAGCTCACCGACATATATGCACTCACAGACGCCCAATTCATTGTTTATTGTATACTAAAACAGGTTAGATGTCATTTACGCTCATCTGATAGTTAGGTTAATGGAGTAGATTTAATCAGAGTTGTCATTCTATTCTTTTGTTCTCAACTTACAAAGTTACTGAGATAGGTGTAAAACATATAGGTTTTAGGTGTCGTTTATTTGTGAGATCAAGTGAATCGAGATGCATGTATTGGATCTGCTCAAATTTCTATTTAGTACCTTGCGTAATATGTTGGAAACTAGTGAAGATTTGAAGCAAAAGTGTCATCGTAATATGTTGCCATCGTATCTTTTTATGAAGATTGGAAGCAAAAGTGTCAAACAACCTACTACCAATGTGATTTAATAACCATGATCATGAATGGTTGCTTAAACTTCTAGGAAGGGGTTGACCTAGCAATTATACATGATCATCAATGGGACTTAAAGTCTAGGGAGGGCTTGAACCAGGGTATATAGAGTCTGAGCAGGAAATGAGAGCCAAGTGCGCATGGTGCAAGAGCATTTATTTATCTTGGCACTCAAATGGCCCAGTTGCAATGTATTCATTGAATGATTATAAATTTCTTTAGAGATGCACTGAACCCTAACAGGAACCTAAATTAAGCAAGCAAATTCTTTGGGAAAAAAGTAAAGTAAAACCTGAAATAGGTGCTACCGCCCATCGATGGATTGTCAGCATCTTGGTTTGATGAGTTTCACCTCAAGATGAGTAGATTCTAACAGAGCAGAGAGTATTGTTACTCTAGGTTCCAATACATGAGCCAAATGGTCCACTCAACCAATCCCATGACATAGCCTGGTATGCACTTCGTAGCCCAATCGATAGCCCATGAAACCATCCCAATTACAAGACATGCCACCCACTGCACCCAATTCAATTTTGCATTGCTCGCCAGGATATTTTCAATCTCAATAAAGGCAAACTGCAGTACAAGAATAACGATCACAGCCACCACAAACAATCGGTTACGATGAATTCCCCGAAACACATTCTTCTTCTCCGGTTCCCTTGCATTCACTAGGTTAAATACTTGACAGAGAACAAAACTATTGAAAATCATGGTTTCACTAACATTCTTACAGACTCGTAGGATCGCTTGCCCTTTGAACTGGAAGGTCACCAAGATGGCAGTCTGATATAGAGTTTGACTGAAAAGCTTTCCCCACATAGCTTTTGTGATAAGTGGTTTATTTTGTCTCAATGGCGGCCACTTGTTCATCGAGTTTCGATGATCTGTTGGTGGCTCAGTCAGTAGTACAAGACCGCCAAGAAGGGCAACAACAAGGTTTGCCCAAAGCAATTGGATTGCCGTAATAGGAGAATATCCAAGACACACGCTTGTGATGGAGGTTATCAAGAGCCTGGCAATATTCCGGGTGAGCTGAAGTTGGATGTGTTAGAGTAGTAACAGAAGATCCCAAGACTACAGCCAAAAATCCCAAGACATCAGCCTCCGTAAAGTCAGCAGCTGTTACAGATATGCAACACAAGTCATGATATGCTCAAGAAGGAAAGTCAGCAGGATAATCCCAAGATCTATGCTTTCCTATTTTTACATTATACAACTGTAAAGCTTAATATTTTGTGTATAAATACCTCTGTACATTGAATGTAATGTGATACCCCATATGATATGGATAAGGGTAGGTGGTGTATGGGATCCCACATTGTTTGGGAATGAGAAGTTCTTGCTCTTTATAAGGTTCTAATGGGGCTCCAATTGCATCATTGACTAGTTCTTTTGGAGTATAGGCCATGTGGTTTGGACCTTCCATTAGGGCGTTACAAATGGTATCAGAGCCTATCCCAACCAGAAATGTGGGACTTGAGCCGTGCCACCTACAATGGGCATGCCCGACGAGGATGTCGGGAATTTAAGGGGGGTAGATTGTGATACCCCATATGATATGGATAAGGGTAGGTGGTGTATGGGATCCCACATTGCTTGGGAAGAAGTTCTTGCTCTTTATAAGGTTCTAATGGGGCTCCAATTGCATCATTGACTAGTCCTTTTGGAGTATAGGCCATGTGATTTGGACCTTCCATTGGGACGTTACATGTAATGAATATAGAAAAAGTCTTTTCTGCAAATCTTATATGGTACCAGAGCAACACTGGTAAACACCATTTTTTTTTCGATCCTAATGGCCTCTTCCAATACAAACATTACCACCACCTTTTCCGCACCAAATATATCTCATCTAGTGTCTGTCAAATTAGACAGCACAAACTACCTACTATGGGTTTCTCAGTTTTTACCCATTTTCAGAAGTAATGATCTCTTAGAGATCATTGATGGGTCTGAACAATGTCCATCTAAGCTCTTACTAGATAAACATGGCCAGCCCACCACTCGTGTCAGTCCATAGTTTCTTCTTTGGCAAAAGAAGGACCAATATCTATTGAGTTGGCTCAACTCAACCTTGTCTGACAATGTTTTGTCCTCTGTTTTTGGACTCAACACAGCAAAGCAAGTATGGGATCATTTATCATCTCGCTTTGCTTCACATTCAAGATCACGAATCAATCATTTGAAGAGACAGTTACAAACTCTTCAACAAGGTAATCAAAGTTGCAATGACTACCTTCAAACTGCTAAAAGCATTTCTGACCAGCTTGCAGCAGTGGGAAAACCTGTTGATTCTGATGATTTAATCTCATATCTCATCAGTAGTCTAAATCCCATCTTTCACCCCTTCAAAGGATCTTATTCCTTTGCCTCTCGAGAAGTCTCTTTACCTTTGCTGATTTCCAATCTGAGCTTTTAAATTATGAACTTCTGATCTCACATCCAAAGTCAGCCTCTGAATCTGACTCGAGTTCTTTTTCTCTCTATTCCCAAAAGCCAAAATCATATCCCTCCAAAAACAAAAAATCAAACTGGTCATCCAAGAACCATAATCAATATGGTTTCAAGCCAAAGCCATTCTCAAATACTTCATCTCGTACTCCTCAAAATACCACTGGTTCACCATTTGTTACCAACAAAACACCTTGCCAAATTTGTGGCAAAAATGGGCATCAAGCTTTAGATTGCTTTCATAGGATGGACTTTGCATATCAAGGACGTCATCCACAATCCCAGTTTGCTGCCATGGCTGCCAACTACAATCCACAATCTGAAGAACAAACTTGACTAGCAGACAGTGGTGCTAATCAGCATATCACAGCTAATATGGAGAATCTTGGCACTAGTGAACCTTATCAAGGTGGCGAGGAGATCACTGTAGGCAATGGATCTGGTCTGTCCATCACTCACATCGGCTCATCTCACTTTCCAAATTTTACTCGAAATCTTACTTTGAAAAATATTTTGAGATGTCCTGCTGCTGCCACCAATCTTTTGTCCATTCACAAGTTTTGCATTGATAATGATTGTTGGTTTATCCTAACTTCCAAATTTTTTCTTGTGAAGGACAATCATACAGGGCAGATACTTTTACAAGGGCCAACTAGAGATGGCCTGTACCCAATAAAACTTCCTACTTCTGTCAAAAAGACCAGAGCCTACACAGCTTTCCTAGGAGTTGTTGCTCATCCTTCCATCTGGCATTCTCGTTTGGGACACCCATCTGTCCAAACTCTTAAGTTGTTAAAGCATACTTTTAAGCTTCCAATAACTGGCTCCATTGACAATGTATCAATCTGTGAATCTTGTCAAATGGCTAAAAGTAAATGTCTTCCTTTTCAATCTTCACATCGAATGTCCGAAGGTCCTCTTGAGTTAATACATTTAGATTTATGGACTTCTCCTCTAGCCGCTCTTAATGGTTGCAACTACTATGTTATCTTCATAGATGATTATAGTCATTTTTCTTGGATTTATCCATTGCAACATAAGTCAGACACTTTCTCTTGCTTTGTGAAATTCGAATGCATTGCTGAAAATTTTTTAAATACAAGGATCAAATCATTCCAAACTGATGGAAGTGGAGAATTTCTCTCTAATAACTTTCAACAATTTTTTGAGAAAAATGGCATCATGCATCGCATTTCATGTCCATATACTCCCCAACAAAATGGCATTGCTGAAAGAAAACACAGGCATCTTGTTGAAACAGGTCTTGCATTATTGGCTCACTCCCATTTATCTTCTACTTACTGGCTTGATGCCTTTCACACTGCCATTTACTTAATAAATCGGATGCCTACACTTGTTCTAGCCAATAAATCCCCTTATCTGCTCAAACAAATTCCAGATTACTCCATGCTCAAAACGTTTGGTTGTGTTTGTTATCCTCTTCTTCGACCTTAACATACTCACAAACTTCAATTCCAATCCAAGCAATGCATTTTCATTGGTTACAGTCCAAACCACAAGGGATATAAGTGTCTTGATCTTTCCTCACAAAGCGTTTATGTCACAAGACATGTCGTCTTTGATGAAACAAAGTTTCCAGCTAGGGTCTCACTGCCATCATTACAGCAGTCCTTTCAAGTGCTTAAACCTCATTGCACATCAACTCTAATTGAGGTCCCTTCTTTTACTAAGTCTCTTGCTGAAAATGCTCTTAACTCTACCCCTCAGGCTCCCAACATAGATTCACAATTTGCAGAACCATAAATCTTCAAATCTTTCACAATCCGAGCCTTCATCTCTGCTTCCACCAACTTCATCTCATCCCATGATCACAAGGACAAGGACAGGATCTCGTCAACCAAGATCATTTCCTGATTATCATGTTTATTTGTCTACTAAACATCCTGTGCAAGTTTACAATGCAGTGATAGGTCCTCTAGAAACCACTTCATTCTCTCAAGCAGTGAAACATCAAGAGTGGCAGCAAGCTATGCTCACTGAATTTCAGGCTCTTCAATCCAATAGTACATAGAAATTAGTTCCTCGACCAATGCACAAAAACGTCATCAAGAACAAGTGGGTTTACAAAGTAAAACAATAATCAGATGGTTCAGTGGAACGTGTCAAGGCAAGGCTGGTTGCAAAAGGCTTTCAGCAGCAGGATGGTCTTGATTACACTGACACATTCAGCCCTGTCATCAAGCCATCCACCATACGAGTTGTACTTGCCTTGGCAGTACACTTTGGATGGTCTATCCGTCAACTTGATGTCTCAAATGCCTTTCTACATGGTACACTCCAAGAAGAAGTCTACATGGAACAACCTGTTGGGTTTCTTGATTCCCAATTTCCAGATTTTGTTTGTCTTCTCAAAAAGGCCATTTATGGCCTCAAGCAAGCACCTAGGGCTTGGTTCATCAAGTTGTCAACTTGTTTACTTAACATTGGCTTCATTGAATCTACTGTGGATTATTCTCTTTTCACGTATCATCAAGCTAATGTGCATATCTACATTCTAGTCTCTGTAGATGATCTCATTGTGACAGAGACACATTCCTCATTCATCTTAAAGATCATTCAGGAATTACAAACTCATTTTCCAATGAAAGACTTGGGGTCTCTCCATTACTTTCTGGGAATACAAGTCAATCAAACACACTCAGGTTTATTTTTGTCCCAGACAAAATATATTCTTGACTTGCTGCGACGTTAAATGCTTGGTGCAAAGCCCTACTCCACTCCTCTTGCTTCAGGCATCAAACTCACTCAGTCAGACGGTGTTTTGATGATCCCACTCTATATAGGCAAATTGTTGGTGCCCTTCAATATTGCACTATTTCAAGACCTAAAATTGCTTTTGCTGTTAATCAGCTATGTCAGTTTATGCATGCCCCTTTAACCACTCATTGGGTAGCCACTAAACGTGTCCTTCGATATCTCAAAGGCACTCTCCATCATGGCCTTTTCTTTGGCCAAGGTTCCTTGCAATTGAATGGTTTATGTGATGCCGACTGGGCTGGAAGCCTTGTTGATAGAATGTCAACTACTGGATACGCTGTTTTTCTTGGTCCTTGTCTTGTTTCATAGAGTGCCAAAAAGCAGTCTGTAGTCTCTCATTCTAGCACAGAATTAGAATACCGAGCTCTAGCTTTACTCACAGCAGAAATGTACTTCATTCATATGCTTCTCTGTGATTTAAAAATCAAACTTTCATCAGCTCCTAAACTCTGGAGTGATAATGTGGGTGCTCTCTCGCTTGCTTCGAATCCTGTATTTCATGCTCGAACGAAGCACATCAAAGTTGATTATCACTTTGTTAGGGAGAAAGTAAGTCAGAAAGATATTCTGCTGGGTCACATTTCCACTCAATCAAAGATAGCTGATATCTTCACCAAATCCTTAACTTCTACCATATTCCTTTTGCTGCGTGACAAGCTTCTGGTTCGTGAACTTCCCCTAAGCTTGCGGGGGGATGTTAGAGTAGTAACAGAAGATCCTAAGACTACAACCAAAAATCCCAAGACATCAGCCTCCGTAAAGTCAGCAGCTGTTACATATATGCAACACAAGTCATATGCTCAAGAAGGAAAGTCAGCAGGATAATCCCAAGATCTATGCTTTCCTATTTTTACATTATACAACTGTAAAGCTTAAAATTTTGTGTATAAATACCTCTGTACATTGAATGTAATGAAATAGAAAAAGTCTTTTCTGCAAATCTTATAGGATGTACTTCCGAATGTTGTCAGGAATGCATCTTCCGCACCTTACAATTTCAACTAAGAAACTGAAATTTCTTTCCGTGATGACAATGTCAGCATATTCTTTGGGGATCTCACTGCTCCCCATCACAATTCCCACATTAGCTTCTCTTATTGATGGAATATCATTCGTTTTGTATCCAACCATTGCTACTACATGGCCTTTTTCCTTCGAACACTTCACAAGAAGAAGCTTATCAGAAGGTGAGGTGCTTCTCATCACAGTGATATTAATCTACTTTACTACTCATCCTCTCTTCCTTGCTGTAATTTCGGAAGACTTTACCTTCAAGCACCATTCCATTTGAGCAAGGAAACATTTCACAATTGAGAGCTATAGCTTCCACCTCCGATATTTCATCTTCTGAAATCAATATGAAGCTAATTCCAGCCCTTTTCAAAGCTTTTATTGCGTTTCTTGTTTCTGCCAAGCACTTGTTATCTCCCAGTTGGTCGAGTGTTGGCCAAGCATATTGGTCAAAGCAGATGTTTGTAACTGAACCCATGGAGAGACAAGCGAAAGGGTTTTGAGCAAAGTCCTTGCCATACAGCATCCTTCTATTCCAAAAAGTAATAGCAAGTTTGGAGTTAATTACATCATCTCTTCCAAGCTTAAAACAGAGGAACAACACTACAAGGAGAAGAATATAGATTAGAAGCCCAGTAATTTGTATGCTGCTGCTCACATTTTCAAGTTCTGCTGGAAGTGTGGTCTTGAAGGGCGTGGCATGGTCGCACTGATAAAATGCATCAAATGATCACCACCCCATGTTGTGTCCATGCCCACAGAGGTAACTAGCAGGCGCCCACTTCCATCAATCACCTTTGCACCACATAACATAAACGGGTTCTCCTCATTGATGATGGTTTGTAGCTCGGCATCCAGTTTTAGGGATTCACCAGATATGAACAAACCATTAGCAGGGACCAAATTATACTCCCTATCGAGGCATACTATGTCCCCCAACAAAACTTTGCAGATGGATATTTTCTGAACGCATCCCCTTCAGAAGACATTGACTTCCAGTGGTTGCATTTGCAAGGGCTCTGCTTTTCTAGGATCTTCCATGAAAGCTCAAGGCAAAGGTTACGTACGGAAGGGGCAACCTCAAGATTAATGAGGATGGTAAAAATTATGATGACGCCTTCGTACCAACCAGTCTTTGGGCCTTCCTCCACAATCCCAAAGACAAGTGACAGCACCGCCGACAGAGAGAGAAGGGAAATGATATAACGATTCCAATATTTTAAGTTAAACTGAAAGAAGCGATAATGTGCAGGAGTCTCATCACCAGGTATTCCATTCTCTAAATCGGTATTAAGAGCCTTTGAAATTCCCTGGATGCCTCCAAACTTCTGTAAGGAACGTAGATCCTTCTCCGTTACAATCCTAGCAATGCTTGCTCTTTGCAATTCTGGATCATTGTTATGATTGTCAATCTCATCATCCAAATTTACATTGATGGAAACATGAGGCGATGCCGATGAGATTTCTGCACTTCCTTGTGTAATGTGTGGATCCTGCACAATATCAATATCAATCACAAGATGATGAGATTGACAATCATAACAAACTTACTGCTGCTGTTGCTGCTGCTCCTATGTCGTCATTCAAGGATGAGACTCCATGGAGAGCGTTAAGAGAGCCCATCTCAGCTAATTTATTCGCCGCCGGTTTTGATACAAGTAGATTCCGCTCCCGAAGGATCGAAAGAGCCAGGCGCCAACGCTCTCTTGGCGTAGTAGTACCGTTCCTACCTGTTTGTATTACCATCATCTGACGTTCATGATCAGACTCTTGATGGCCAGAGCTTGCGTACATGTTTGTCATTTAGCTTGAGCACTGAATGCGCATGGCTAGCTGCTAGATCTGCATATGGAATCCATATGCATATATATATATATATATATATATATATATAGATTGCTAGCTAGCTGCCGGAAATAAGTGTAAGTTAATTATATATATTGTATGCCCTGATCATTTAGAAAAATAAAAATTATTAATTGAAAAGCGGCAGCCAATTCCGCGTGCGAACATTCGTACGATGTTTTGGTTTTTTGAGTTTAGAGCCTTGCAGGCAATTCCGCTTGTTTTTCTGGTCAAGAAAAACATGGATGGACTATGGAGATTGTTGGCGTCAACCACAACTTCTACAGACCGATCAATAAGGAATAAATTCCTTTCGGGTGGACTTTCCCAAGGAGGAAATATTTCCTGAGTTAGAAACTTTTTTGTACTTGATAATTTCCTAGCAAGATCCTTCAGGAACCCTTGCCGGAAACACGAATCAGTTAGCTAGCTTTTTCATTTTGAGAAATAACTTATGACATTCATTTATAATCATTTGACACAGATCAAGTCTTCCAATCCAAACATAAACAGCAAAGAAAGTTACATAACAACAAGGCCAGCAACATCCTACCCAAAATAAAATCCGGAGGTTCATATTACCATTGAATATTATCACTCACATAATGTGCATGTCGTGATAAGCTACGAGCCACCTCATTGTCTTGTCTACCAACATGTAGAATATCAGTGGAATGGAAGGAGGATAAGCGATAAATCACCTCATCTCATCTCATCTAATCATTATAATTTTTTTAAATTTCTATACAAAATATAATAAGGATTGTGCTATCTCCACTGCTCCCAGCTCCCGCTGGAAGCTATCGTTAGGTATAATTTTCTTCTTCTTTTTGTTTTCTTTTTTTTACAGGCATTGTTTTTATATTTTTAAAAAAATCACAATATTATTATAAAATATTTCCTTAATCATTAAGTAAAAAGAAAAATAAAATAAAATAAAAATTTCTGCAGTAACACTGAGCTGTAAAACTCAATGGTGAGAGTATCATTTTCCTGGTTCTCACTAGTTATTTTGATTTTTTTTTTACTTTTTTACATGTATTTTTTAACACTTTTAAATATATATTTTTTTAAAAAAAAAATTCACAGCATCATTAAAAAAAATTCCTTAATCCGGAAATAAAAACAAAAAACAAAAAAAAATGCCAATGGTAGCTCCCGGCGGGAGATGGAAGCAGGACGCTTAGCATTTTCCATATAATAAACAATTCAACTATTTCAAATTTTAATAAATAATATTCTAACAATATTTTATTCAACTTTCATCGAAAATCATATTATTTCATCTCACTATCCAAACCACACTTTATAGCTTTCTTGTTAGCTAGCTGTTGGAAATAAGGCCTCGTTTATTTTTGCAAATGAGATGAAATTAGAGTTAAAAGTTAAATAAACTATTATTAGTGTAAGAGGATCCCCCCAACTCCCAGCAGGTCTGAGAATGGCAACCAATGGAACAAGAACCAAAGGCCAAGCCCAGAACAAGTAAAGTCTCCAACCCAACTCATGGGTAGGCTCTTCTGGACGCAACTTGCACAAGGGAATGTGCTGCAGGAGATGAGACTTGTCGACCTAGAAACCCCTCGAATATTGTCGAGCTCTTTAATGCTTGTCCGTGCTATGAGCATAATGTACGAGGGACCTTCGATTCTCTAACAGAAGGGGCATTAACAGACCACCAAGGACGCTAGTGGGGTGAGGAAAATTGGAAAATCACATCGCATTAATGGCACCACTACTCGAGTTACACACCACATTAATGATGGTATCGTAGAGTCACGCCGTATTAAAAGACTGACAAAGGGAACAGTACGAAGGACATGGACTTCATAAGGGTAGACACGATTTGTCCCCTCAGACTTATGATATAAATAGTAAATCTCAGGTACGAGAAAACTCTCTGATCCCTAGACTCTTTCACTTAGGGCGGTTTGGATTCAGAAATGAGTTGAGATGATCTGTAAATAGTAGAATAAAATATTGTTATAATATTATTTTTTAATATTATTATTGTTTTGGGATTTGAAAAAGTTGAATTATTTATTATATTTTGTGTGAAAATTTAGGAAACTTTCTAAAATTTTTTTTTTTATTCTGAATTAGTGCTTAGCTGGGCAATTCCGCGTAAACAGACTTATAAAGTCACCTTTGCCGGTTGAAAGAAAAAAAAAATCAGAATATAAACAATTTCTGTTCGAAGCAGATATTAATAGTACAAATTAATAATTAATAATTAATAAATATTTTCATTACATTCAACACAAAAGTGTTGATATTAAAATTTCTGAATTAAGCTGTAATAACGAAGATTTAACTCAGCTGATCATGATCACTTCCGATGCTCAGAGCAAAAACAGCCTCCATGCTTAGAAAGTTAATTAATACATGATAAGATACAGCTGAAAAGGGAGGAAATTTATAAGTAGATTAAGGTTGCGTTTAAATAGTGAGGTGATATCAAATATTTTATAAATAGTAATAACAAAATAATGATAAAATATTAAATAATAGTAAATGAAAAGTAATAATAAAATAATAAATAATAGTGTAGTCTTCCCAAAACACTCTACTATCCGAACGGAGCAGACCATAACATATCAATGAGTGCTGTTAATTGTACGTAAATGTGTTTTACGAAGTCTTTGAAGAAACAATATTAATAGTTTTCATGTTCATACCTAAACCACGAGCTGCATGCATGCAACATTGTTGTAGTCATTATATACAGGACTCTTGCCATGCCAGGCTTTAAAACTCTGAGAGGACCAATCCCTTTCTGCTTGACTTTTATCTCCATGAATTGAGAGGGCTGGCCATGCAACCATCCATGCGAAGCCGTACTTGAGTGATCTGATCACATCCTTTTTTTTGTATCCATGAAGATCAGTAACCGACTGCCATCCATGATATCCTCCATCAACTAATTTATGATCAATCTTAATAAAAATTAAGTTTATCAGTAAGATAAATGCATCAAATCATATATATAATAAGACTTCAATATATCGGAATGTACAAGAATATAAACCAATATGGCCTACTTGTTAATTATATTTTTATGATTCTCATGAACGATGTCCAAATGCTGGGGTATGGCATGGTTAGTTTTCAAGTTCGGAGAGCCTATTATCACCTACTAGCTACACATGAAAGTCCTAGAGAGAACTGATTGAATACTCCAACATTTAACCAGACACACGCATGATGATCATGTCCCTCCCAAAGTTTATCAATTACAAACCAAACGCATATATAATTAGTTATTTAGAATGAAAATTATTATTTTTTATTAAAATAAATTTATTCTCGTCGTAAATAATTCATCATAAATACTCATTATATATATATATATATATAGAGAGGGTCGATTTCAGTGATTTTAAGTATCTCTAAAAAGAGGAAAAAGAGGGGGAATTTTTGTCGAAGCCTACAGTAGACATGCTACGTACGTACGACATAAGTTGATCTTGTAGGACGGCTTTATGTTCTTCCTTTTTTTTGACCATTTATTTTATTTTTTTGTCAAAAGTTCTTTCTAGGAGTTTTTTAGGAAGCTTACGTATATTAGAGCATCTCTAAATTTTAGTAAGAATTTTTAACTTTTTGACAAGATCCCCCCGTCTCCGGTTAACTATTTTAGGAGAAAGTTTATTCCTAAATAATTTTTTACAAATATTTTATTCTAAATAATAAAATAAAATTTTCTTCCAATCATCTGTACCTTCTCTTATGTTTATATTTGTTATAGTTGAAATTTGAAAAAAAAATTGTTACCATTGAGAGGATCCATTTTTTTTTTTTAAATAATTGACCATTTGTGAAAATATGATTTTTTTTTCCTTTTTATAAATATTATTGTTACAAAAGTTCTAATTTTAAAAATATTATCGTTTAGAAAGATAAGTTGTTTTAAAAACAAAATCGTAGATAAAAAATAAAAAATATGGGTACAACAAATAATAAAATAAAGAAGAAATTAAATGTAAAAAAAATTAAGTTAAAAGATTTTCTTCTGCTCTTTCCCAGAAGGACAAAAAAAAAAAAGTAGTTAAAATATGTACAAAGAAATGAGTAGAAAAGATAATAAAGAAATAATAGAAAAATATTATTTTAATAGAATAGAGAAATAATAGGAAGTGAGATGAAGGAAGTTTCGAAAAGATGAGGACAATTTAGGAAAAAATTTAAAGAAATATGATTTTTAATTAAAATTTAGGAAAAAATTTAACTATTGGAATGTGAATGCTCTAAGAGAGTTCGACCAAACGGGAGAAGCTAATGTAAATAAGAAATTCTATTTGTAGTCCTGAGTGGGGGCTTGTATGTAATTTTAAGAGAGGAAAAAATATCATTTTAAAAAGGATATTATTGTAATTTTAAAAAAAATTAAATATAAATGTATGGGCTTGCATGAGCCGTTCTCATTTAGAGACTGTATGTAGACTTGGCTGTAAACATTTAGTTAGTGCTTCTATGTCACCCAAGTTTGCCCCTTGGTTTGCCCTTTTTTTGACTTTTTATTTTAAATATTTTTTAAATATATTTAAACATTTTAAAAAAATAAAAATACACTAAAAGTCACTTCTTAACCATTAAGAAAAAAATTAAAAATAAAATAAAATATATAAACAGTCAAATTGAGAGGGTGAGTTCAGGGACATAGCTAGTATTACTTTCCAAACGAGTAATTCTACGTATAACCGTGAAGTGCGTAATCGTCGCGTAATCGTTTTGAAAAAGAGTAGGGTCCACTATTAAAAAATTAATTTTTTTCATGTGGATCTCATGTTTTATTGATTTTTTTCAAAACGATTACGCGGCAGTTACACAATTCACGGTTGTAAGTATATTTTCTCTTTCCAAACATTTGTTATTTCGGACGAGGAGTACTGCTCGTTCTTATTAGCCCAACATCTCACTATACAGTCCATTATTGCGCCGAAGTAGCCCATGAAATCGGCCCATTAAACTCAAATGCTAATTCTCTTTCCCATGAGGGCAAATTCAGCCCATTAGGCGGACAATTCCGTTTCTTTCACACACTCTCCTTTACTATCACAGATTGAGCGGCATCGTTTTGCACAAGAGAGAAAGGAGGATAGAGTGAGTCAGTGACAACGCAGAAGATGAACACAGACATCACTGCATCTTGCGAAGCCAGGTACCCCGTCATAGATCGGAACCCGCAGCTTGCTAATGTCGTGTAACAAACCCTTAATTGATTTTGATATAATAATGCAGAAGGGAGGGTGAGAAGTTGAGAACCTCCGAGAAGAAGAAGATGAAGACGTAGGATGAAGGAAATATATGGTGTATATGAAACCTAAGCCCACTACGGTTAACAACCCAAGGTTCAAATGAAAGCAACAAATCTGCTGAAAAGACATGGGCCGATCCTGGCCCTTCCTCTAAAATAATCTTGACCATCCATTACTCCTCTTCCGTACATCTCACAAGACTTCTCTCCATCACTTTGCAACGAGTCCCTAGTACTATTCAATGTGAAACCAAACTGCACATACTGATCAGGATCATATTCAGCTCAGAGATCAAAAGGGTTTAATATCCTATCAGTATCAGTCGGCAGCTCTTTTAAAATTCACGCTTCTCCATTTCACCTTCAAAGGGTGCTTTCATGCACAGTTTCTTCTTTTCTGGGTAAAGAAGCAAGTGACATCATCCCACCAGGTTGTGTTCGAAGCTTTTTTTGCCCTTTATTCCTGGCAGAAAGTGGGATGATTCTACACACGTCCACAGAAAAAAGGCACTAAAGATCAATGGAAGCTGCTCTGCAGACAATGATCATATCTATATTTATAGGACCCACTGGGAAGTTTCTTTATATAGGTAAGTAGATGCGGACAAATCGGGATGAAAAAAAAAAAAAAAACTTTTTCTTCAGCGTGGTGCGGCTTGCGGACTGTTCTCCAGAATTGCTCGGGGGTTAATCAAGAGTTTTGACTTGCCCCTACATGACGTGCTGGATGGCTCACTCTGGGTCCCATGCTGGCAGTGCTGAATGGATATTTTGGTCTTCAAAGTTCCCATTTGGCTGAGCACTAATTATGTTGATTATGAAACTCTGCATCTGCATTTGGCTTTCAGAGTACAGGTATAGAGATTCCTAGGAGTAGTACTCAACATTCAACAAAGCTAGATTTCAGCACCTATCTTTCCTGGATTCATGTCAAAACTGGTCCTGATAATTATAGCCAGCCCAAGCTTGTTAATTGCTGCAATAGAGATTCTCATATGAACAGATCATATGGGTTTTATATTATTTTTCTCATTACATTAAAACACACAATCTATTATATATGCGATTAGAAAGATGTTGGTGGCACGAGGGAGGACTCCAAACAAAAAGAAGTCTAAAACGAAATAAAGAAGCCAGGCTGCCAGTCATGAATAGGTAACCTGGAAATCGTTTTCCTTCCAAATTAACGATGTAGTACTGACTCTTGTTTGTCCTTTTTTCACTTTTGATCCGAAGCGTAAAGCATGCACATACAGTCATGAGGTACAACTGATCTACCTCTAGTGACAGAAAAGTGTGAAAGAGATAGAGGGGGGCCGGGCTTCGGCCGGGCTTCTTTGGTTCAATCTCAATCCGGCCAGCAGTTTGTAACTTTGGCATAGTTTGTAGCTTTCATCTAATGCCAAAATATCGAAGATAAAGATAGGCCAGGCCAAGGCCGGGGGGACGTACGTAGGATGGTGCTCTTTTTTTCAAAAAAGTAAAAGTAGGGAAATCATCAAGGTTCTCCTTTCCTCAGATTCCTTACCAACATCATCGTAGAAACGGGGCAACTGCTTGGAAGGGATGTGATTGATCATGACCTTCACGATAACGATTATAATTTTGTTACTATCTATAAACAATTAATTATTGATATTTTGGAATATTATCGATTGTCCAAAATAAGTTTGTTTTTGGTTTTTAAATATTGCATGATTAAGGTGTGACTGCTAGCTGCAAAGGTGCATGTGATCGATGATCAGTCATTGTAAATGAATTAGTGAAAGGCCAGCTTACTAGTGGCCCTATATATGGGGTAAAGGGTTCACTCAACTACCACATTCCTTCTCAAATCCCCTCTCACGAGTCACCATTTTTCAATTTTGTCGGTCTTTATTTTTTGTCTTATCAATTCTAAGAGATACAAAGATGGGGGAGTGAGATTCATTATTTGTGTCCGCTTGTTTTGATATATATTATCTACGAATCTTTTTTGGACTGGTAGAATATGCCATCCAACTATCCTTTTTTTGTTTTTTTTTTGTTTTTTCTTCTCTAGGCAAGCTGCATTCATTAAAAATAAACATAACTACAGAAGTATCTTAATTAACATTACATAGAGGAGGGTCTTTGCCACTATGGAATTGTAATAGGCAAGATGGAATACTAATGAGGGGATGCTTCCATAAAGTTGAGTGGAAGCTGCCCATTGCGCAATGTTATGCGCGCATCGATTTTGGGACCGATGAATTTTTTTTTTTCTTATTCTTCAAAGGAATGTAACATATGATCTATATCTCTTGTGATGTTTTGCATTTCCTAGTCTGTTGTGCTTTTTGCTTTGGAAATTGCTTGCACTACCTGTTTAGAATCACCTTCAAGAATAATATTTTTTATCCTCCTGTTTGAACCCTCTTGGATTCCCACTATTGCTGTTGTTGCTTCTCCAACATTAGGATTTGTACTGCTGATGTGGCTTGTATTAACAAATATTGAAGTTCCATTTTCATTGACATATTGCAGTTGTTGTGATTCCAATTTTTTTTATTGCTACACCAAATTGTATTGAGTGGAATCCCTCTAGAGTGGGATGATCTTTTTTCTCTTGCTTTGAGATTTTTTTGACCCATGCTATTTTATGTTCTGAGAAGAGATTCGAAACTTTTGACACTAACTACATAGGTGAAGGTGTTGTGGAGTTATGGATGACCTGATTTCTAAGAAACCGGGTGTTATCAATGGCTAAAGAGGCAAATAGTTGAAATGAGTGAGATTCTTCTTCAGGTATATTCAAAGAAGTGGAGGGAGTGAGAAGAATGTTGATCCAATCTATGATGGGCTGATTTTCAAATTGAGAGATGTTTAGGGGCCATTTTGACTATATATCGCCAAAAGGATCCTAGAAAAGGGGTAGTTAAAAAGAAGGTGAGGAAGAGTTTCATCCTCAGTTTGACAGAGGGAGCAACAAACTAGGTATCATTGAGATTTAGACATCTTGAGTCTAGTGGGGAGTATATTATGAATGACTTTCTAGATGAGGAGCTTGATTCTATCTTGAATTTTTAACTTCCAAAGTTTTTTCCAATTGACATCAATGAGTTGTAGAGTGTCGTTATTCTCAATGTTGATCAAAGTTGCACAAGCAAACTTCACTGAGAAGTTGCCAGAGGAGTGGTGAATCCATTTAATCTTATCCTTCACATTTGTGAAATTGCAGTTCGAGAGAGGGATTTTTTAGATTTTAGTGGTAGATTCAGGGGAAAAAAGAGCTTGTAAAAGAAGAGTGTTCAATCTTCTTGGCTCTTCTAGTGTTAACTCAGACACTTTCAAATCTGTCTCAATCAGTGTGTTGTTCTAGTTTGGTTGGGGTATAAGAGAATGAAGGATGGGAACCCAAGGGTCCATCCAAACTCTCATAGAGATTCCATTATTAATCTGGAAGCAAATGTAGATTTAATGAAATCTCTCTATTTTAAGAGGCATTTCCAGAACCATGAATCTGTTGGTCTACCATTGATCTCCAGAAAGGAAGAGCTTCCCAGGTACTTCTCAGTTACGAAGTATTTCTAAAGGCTCTCAGAGTCATTGATGAGGGACCATACAAATTTTGAAATGAAAACCTTATTGAAGAGGGAGGTATTTTTTAGCCCAAGACCCCAAGAGATTTTGGAATGCAGATAGACTGCCAAGATTTGGGGGTAAATGTTTTAGAGCTTTGGGAATCAGAACCCCACCAGAATCTTCTAAAAGAGCTTTCTATCTGTTTTGTGATTGTTTTTGGCATCCACATCGTGATCATGATGTAGGAAGGAATGGAGCTGGCTACAGATATGATAAGGGTTGTCCTACCAGCTTGTGAGAGAAGTTTTGATTTCCATACCTGCAATTTATTCTGAATTTTCTCAAGGAGATCTTTGAAAAAAAAAATCTTTGAAGTTCCTATGAAAATGGGTAGGCCCAGGTATCTAATCTTGGAAGGACAAGCTTTATAATTCAAAATATCTCTTATCTCTCTTTTGATGCTCATAGTAGTATTATCACTGAAATGGAGTGAAGATTTACCATGATTAATACGTTGACCAAACCAAGAAGTATAAGCATCAATGAAATTGGCAATGGATTTGCTATTGGGATTGATGATTTCCCAAATAGGATGAGATCATCAGTAAAGAGGAGATGAGAGATTCAAAGTCCCCTTCTTGAGATAGAGATACCTTCAATGTTTTGGAGCATTTATTCTCTTATAATGAGTCTTGAGAGAACCTCACTACATAGGATACAAAGGAAATGGGACAAAGGATCACATTGTCTTATTCCCCTAGATAGATGAATGAAACTATGGGGAGAGCCATTAATTAAAACGGAATAAGACACAATTGTTATGCATTCCCCAATCCAATTTATCCAAGTTTTATTGAAGCCTAAGCATTGAAAAATTTTAAGGATGAATGGTCATTCCATAAAGTCAAATGCCTTTTCCATATCAATCTTGATGGCCATTAAACCTCTTTTTCTCTTCTTTTTTTTTAGGTGATGAAAATTGAACTGTGTTTTCTTGAATAAGTCTTCCAGGCACAAAGCAGTTTGGTGAGAGGGAATAATGCTTGGAAGGATGGTTTTGAGTCTGTTTGCTAAGATTTTTGAAATAATTTTATAGCAGACATTTGAGAGGCTGATAGGTTTAAAATGGTGGACTGTATTGGGGGAGTCATTTTTTGGAACCAAAGCAATATTGGTGTGGTTCATTTCTTTGAGCAGTTTCCCATGAATGAAAAAGTTTGTGGTAGCTGTAATGAGGTCTTTTTTATCAGCTCCTAGTAGAACTTGTAGAATAGCCCAGTAAAACCATCAGAACCAGGGCTTTTGTGGATGGAATCTGATTGATGGTGTTTATGATCTCCTCTTCAGTAGGAATTTTCCTAAGGAAAACATTATCAGAGGTTGAGATTTTGTTGGGGAAGAGATTTTCTAAATCTTGAGTGATTTCAGGGTTAGAGGACTTAAAATGCTTTGGAAATGGTCCTAAAATTTTGATTTGATGACAGATGGATCAGAAGTCCATTGCCTATTTTTTATTCTGAGATTGTCTATGTTGTTTCTTCTACGTCTAATGGAAGTGGAGGTGTGAAAGAATTTGGTATTGAGGTCAGTGGTGGTAAGCAATGTTATTCTGGACTTCTGATGCCAAAGGGCTTCCTCCCTTCAAAGTTGTTCATTGAGATTTTTCTTGAGATTTTCTTCCAATATGATTGGGGTGGGGGGGGGGGGGGTAGATTGGACTGAATAACCTTGAGAGAATTATTGAGAGATTTGATGGTGGATTGAATATGGCCAAAGCAATTGATGTTCCATTGTTTTAAAGCTTTCTTTGTTGCATTTAATTTCTTGATTAGGATGAAAACAGGGTTCCCAGCGAAATGAGTGTTCCAAGCCTTCTTAACAATGTCAAAACTGGAAGTATCTCTGGTTCAAAAATCCTCAAACTTAAAGGATTTTTTGTTGTTGCTTAAATTTGAGGTTTCCATGATGATTGGGGAGTGATTAGAAGCCATTCTAAAGAGGTTTTTTTATGGAGGCATCTAATGAATTCCATTGGAGATTGATCACCCATCTGTCTAACCTCTTTCTGATATTGTGATGACCATGCCTATTGTTTGACCAAGTGTGTTTAGGGCCTGAGGATTTCAAACCAATCAGACTATTTCTTTCAAAGTAAAGGTGAAGTCCTTTTGGTGAGGATGAGTTTGCAAAGGGTTTGTGACCAATTTTTTCTGACTGGTTAAGAATTGAATTAAAGTCCCCTATAGCAAGCATTGGTCCAGGATAGACTTCTTTGATTGAATTTAAAAGGACCCAGAATTGAGGTTTTTTCGAGTTTTGAGTAGGGCAGTATATCAGATTCAGTAACCAAGGGCAGTGGAGAGGATCCGAGTAAACTAACATTGCAATTATATTACTAGAAATATTAACAAGTTCCACATCCAACCCAAGGAGCCACATAAACAAAAGACCTCCCCACTTCCCATATGGGGGAAGATGAACAAAATGAAAAAAACCTAGGCTATTTACAACATGATCAATTTTATTATTAGACAAGAGAGTTCCAGATAGAAAGATAGCATTAGGATTATGAATCCTGATGTTTGCCCTGAGATTTCTAATTGCTCGGAGACGGGCAATTCCCCAGCAATTCCATGATAAGAGTTTCATGGGTGTTTCGGTGACAGATTAAACCCTACCATATCGGTCATTGGATTTAAAGGGAATAAATTCATCACTTGGGTCTGAGAGTTTTTACCCAACTGCTTCTTCTTTGCCTGCTTATAGGGTGAAAATCGAGTCCTCTTCCTTTGATTTTTGGCTGATCCCTTCTTCTTGATTGCAATTAGTCATGCAATCGGCATCTCGACTTGACTTTCAGACTATTGGACCAAAGTTTTGGTTTCAATTGGACTATTGTTGCTTGCGGTATCTTTTTCTTCGACAGTTTCCACTGAAATGATAGAACTGAAAAAACATTTCTTTGGTGGGTTTGGTTGAGCTCTTGTTTTGTATGAATTCTCCTTCCTCCTCTTGAGGGTTTTGGCTTTTGGTTTTGATTTTGCCTTTGGGGTTGGTTCATGTGGGCCTTATATTGTTTCGGTGTGGGTTGTTGGGTCCTTTGTATTGCTTGGGCCTTGTTCTATATTGTAGATGGCGTTTTGGTCTCGATGGTAAGGATTAATTGAAATACAGGCTTTTCCAGATGGGCTGACCAGAAAGGAGATCTTTGGGTTAATGGGTTGGGCTTCTGTTGGGCCTTGGGTGTTTGAAATTGAGCTATTATTTGTTTAAACACAGATGGTTCAAGGCTAAAAAGGGAAAATGTATTATGCATTGGTTGTTTACGTAGGAATGAAGGGATTATCTGTGTAATTGTATTTGGATGTTTTGGCTGCAAGGGAATAGTGTAAGGGGTAATTTGATGGAATTCTAGAGGGTCTAAGTGTTTGATGGTGGGGTATTTACCGGTTGTGAACAACTAGGAGAGCGGATGACTGGTTGGTGACTAGGACTGAAAATTTACCCTAGTCTTGTGGCTGCCAATTAATTCTTTTGAATGCATTGTCTAAGATGATGGATGTCTGCCACGTGGTAGATATGATATGCATGGGACTTGTGCAATCTCGCAAGGTGGGATTCCAGGTTGCTGAAGAACAGTGTTGAACGCAATTGCAGTATAGCTGTTTCCCATGGAGCTAGTGAAATTTGTTGGCATGAATTGTTGTTTTTTTTCTGTTTTGAGTTGCTCAATGGTCAGCTTACCTTTTCCTTTGATACTTGCTTGTTGCTCAATTAGGTTCCCGGAAGAGAGTTGCACTTCATTGGGATCCCTAATCTTGAACGAAGGAAGAGAATGGGGTTTTTGGATGAAATGTGGTTCCGTTATTATTGACTCATGCATGTATTCATCGGCTCGAACCTTTATCCTTTACTCTTGTCCTTTTGCTCTCATCCATTGCCCATAAGCGGATTCACCGGGTTGATCATGGTTTAGAGGACATGATTGGAACATGGCCTAGACTTCCGCAGATATAACAGAATTTGGAAAGTCTTTCGTACTTGAATGTTATTTTTGCAGGGGGCCTGTTATGGCGTGGCAGAGAGAAACCATCTATTAGTGGTCTGGTGATGTCCACTACAACCCTGATTCTTAGAAATCTTCTGATAGAAAAGTTTGAAATTACACTTTGGTCAGTTTTTAAGAGGTTTCCCATTGCTTTCCCTATCTTGACTGCATTCTCCAAAATCATAATCTCTAATGGCAACCCATGTATTTGAACCCAAAACGCCGAGTGTTTGAGGTCGATTTCGTTCAAACTTAGTCCTGGCTGCCATTATTTGAAGATCATATGAAATTCTTTGAAGTTCCATGGTATGGTTGAAGACTCTTTCTTTTTCTTGCGATGTTGGAAATGTGAATAAGAAGGTATTGGTACCTAGGTCTTCGATGGTGAGTCTTGTGATGAAGCTTCAAACTGCTTTGATGGTGGTTTGGGATGTATGTTTGTTTAATGGTTTTGATGAGATTAACCTTCCAATAAGTGCATGGTTGGATATTATTGTGGTTGCTTCTATTGCAGGTTCGAGAAGGATGCCATCCCATGAAAGGGCTTCTGTTTGCGAGATAAGGAGGTCTATGTTACAAAAGTTACATTCGAACTTATTTTGTGTTCGAACGCGTCCTTCGTGAATGGTCGATCGATACCAGTCTATTTGACCAAATAGGCATGAGGAAACATTCGAACAAACAATTTGATGGTCGAACAATAAGACGTTCGAAAGGACCATGATAGGATCGAACAATTTCATATCAGTAGGCGTTCAAACGTTTATTTCATGTTCGAATGTTTCTAGTTTCCGTTTGAACACTTTATTATACGTTCAAACATTGATACTTATTAGGTCAAACGGTATAGTAATATGTTCAAACAATAAGTCAATGTCCCGCTAAATTTATTGACTTAAACCGTCAATTTTCGGTTCGATCATATATAATATATGTTCAAACACTGATTAACCTTGGTGTTCGAACGTTGTTTTATGATGTTCAAACGATAAATCAATGTCTCACTAAATTTTTTTCACTTAATGCGCCAAATTGTTGTTCGACCATATATAATTTCCGTTCGAATATTTATTATATTTTGTTCAAATGTTTTTTCTGAATGTTTGAACGTTTATTTTATTTGGGAATTTGAATTTCATCACTTTTTAGGAATGAAATTTGAATTTCGTCCCTAGATCTCTTTTTTTGGGACGATTTTTATTTCATCTCAAACAAAAATTGTCCCAAAATCAATTTTTGTTGTTGTAGTGTTAGTATTTATAGACTTGTTTTTGCATAGCATCAGTATTCTATTACAATTGCATATTAGTATACTATTATAATTGTCTAACTCTGTACTCATCACAAGTCACAAGTCTTATCCCGGTCTTATCTTATTGTCTTCATCCTAATTATATGTTTGAGTTTTGGTTCCATTGAGTTCTCATACAACTCAATCTCTTCTATATGACATAAGCTTAATGAGATCAACCAAATCTTGAATCTACTTCATTTCCAAGTTTTGAGAAGATCATGCAAGCATGCATGGTAGGTGTTTGATTCATTACTAAAATGTTACTTTTTCTTTTCTTTCTTCACATCCAATTGGATGTAATTAGTTTGAGTTCAGTTCTACTAGGAGTTGGATTTATTGGATAATGAGCACATCTCTTGTTTTTCATTACGCACGTGACTCGTGTCTTTTATCTAACGAATCTAATTTCAAGAAAAAATGGACTTGAGTCAGATCCTAATTTTTATTCTATGCGTTTCTCTAATAAACTAATAAGAAAAAATAAAAATAACTTTACAATCTTAAGTATTGCATCCAGCCACATCAGTTTGTGGATTTATTTTTGTATAATCCATTTATGGTTAAAATATTTCTCAACTAATAAATATTAATAATGAAGAAAGAGGGAGAGGGTGGTGGCCCTTAAAAATAACCATTACATATGCTATTGTAGCACAAGTTTTTTTTTTTTTTTTTAAAAAAAGGAGGACGGCTCCTCCGAAATTTATTGAAAAAAAATCATTCACTAATGGTGGAGGAATACCATAGAAACAATTAAAACAACCAATACCCCTAGCTAAAACGCCAATACAAGGAATAAACCAAACATAAGAGGACTAAAGAAACAATAAGAGCTAAAGCATAGTCCTAAAAAAACAACCGACGAATATAAGGCAAGCCCAACCTCTCCAACCGCAAAATTCCCTTCAACTCTTTAGGAAGCAAGTCATAATCTTCAAACAAATCACTACAAACTTCCTCATCACGTCGAGCCAAAAAGTCGGCTACCACGTTCCCTTCTTTAAATTGATGAGAAATAGAGAAAGAAAGCCTAGTTGAAATTGCAAGAAACTCTTCCCAAAAATCCCACAAGTACCAAATTGTGCATCGTCGAGCTTTAATCCAATCCACCACAATTTTGGAATCACATTCAATTTTAACATGCAAGAAACCCAATTCTTTACACAGTTTCACCCCCTCCGTCAGTGCCTTTAGCTCGGCTTCATTGTTGGTGCCATAGCCAAAAAGTTTAGAGAAAGCAGCCCGGAAACTGTCATGGCCATCTCGAATAACTCCCCCTCCACCAATACTCCCCAGATTGTCCCTACAGCTTCCATCAACATTTAATTTAACCTTGCCATCACTCGGTTTCCTCCAGTAAACCAGACGAGGTCTACGTACAAAACCCACCGGAACACTAACTTCTAATGCATCTAAAATCGCTGCATCAGCAGAAGATGCCTCACCCTCTTTTTTCAATCTTTCCGAAATACTTCTGAGCCAAGCCTTTACCACCAGCCATACACTTTCTGCAGAAATTTGTCGACCCTCCATGCGTGCCTTGCTCCTGTGGATCCACAGCATCCAAGTGATCACACATGGCAGAATGCCAATTAATATGCCCTGCCTGGATGATTTTTTTGCACAAGAAAGCCAATGAGAGACCCTTGTCCACCACGAAGCATGCTATAATTTTGGAATTCCCAACGCCGACTCCGCAAGCCCCCAAATGTGTTCCGCAAAGTCACTAGAACTCAACACATGATCCCTTGTTTCACTAGGCCTGAAGAACAACAATCACACTTGGAAGCAAGAGGGATGCCCACAGATCGGGTATTATCATCCACCGGCAAACAGTTGTACTTGGCCTTCCAGACGCGAACTGACAACCTGCCGTCTCTACTCGGCATCCACACCAGAACATCTTCACCCTCTCGACGTGCAGCAATACTTTGATAAATCTCTGCTACCTTAACATCCCCACTAACTCCACTAGTTGATCTTTATCCCATGTATTCTCAACCCACAAATCTGGAAAAAAATAATAATAAAATAAAATAAAATTTATTGAACAGTGTGGTTAATATCAAAATGCACATGCTGACTAAGAGAACCACTCGAGAGCCACCGATCATAACAGAAAGATCCACTCCCTTCGTTAACCTTCAACCTGACATTATCAAGAACCTTAGCCATAACACACAAGATGGATTTCCATAAACGAGAACTGGACGAATTCGAAGTGGCCAGTGCCACATGACCTTTCTTCAAATACTTGGCTCGGAAAAAATTAGTCCATAAGTTCTCAATAGACAATAAACGTCACGCGAACTTCATATGAAGAGCTCTTTGAACCTCTAATGAGTTTCTCAAACCCAAACCCCCTTCCCCCAGTGGTTTACATAGGTGCCTCCAAGCTCGCTATTTCCTCTTATGTCTACCGTCTGAACCACCACAAAAGAAACAAGCCTTAATAGAGTTAATCTTTTGATGCACTGCTTTTGGAATATTAAGAACGACAAGGAGATGAATAGACATACTCGAAAGTACATGCCTTAGAAGAATAAGTCGACCACCTTTTGAAAGTAAATTATACTTCCAACCTGCCACTTTATTCTTGATTTTAGCCACTAAAGGTTCCAAATCCCAAACCGTATGCCATCTCACAACAATTGGAACTCCAAGATATTTCACCAGGAAGCTCCCCTCCCCAAAACCTAACATCGTCTTCAAACCAGCTCTTTGGCCCAAGGTAATATGTTTAGAAAATAAAAGGACTAACTTTTCTTTATTAATCAACTGCCCTGACCACCTCTCATAAGTCTCCAAAACCTCAATAAGTCGTCGCAAGGACCTCCTTTCCTCATTAATGAAAACCAAAAGATCATTAGCATAAAGTAAATGCGAAATCAAAGGTGCCCCTGAGGGATGAGAGAAACACTTAATCCGACCAACCTCAAAGTTCTTTCTCAGAAGTTGAGACAACACTTCCTCCATAATGATAAATAAATATGGAGACAAAGAATCCCTTTGCCTAAGACCCCGAGTTGACTTAAAAAAACCCTTGTAAGAACCATTCATCATAATCGAGAACCATTAAGAACACACACACAACCAAAGAACGGAATTGATCAAAAAATCCAAAACACTCAAGAATGTGTAAAAGGAAATCCCAATCAACTTTGTCATAAACTTTGGACATGTCAATCTTGACCATAAGGTTCCCACCATTTGATTTTTTATTCAACGAATGAACCATTTCCTGGGCCAACATAATATTCTCAAAAATACTATGATCAGAAATGAAAGCGCCCTGCTCCTAAGAAATCATCAATGGAAGAAAAGTAGTCAACCTATAAGGAACCGAACATAAACTTATAGGCCGAAACTTGTCAAAACTCTTTGGCTCTTGTACCTTTGGAATGGGAACACTAAAAGTCTACGCATAAAAACGGGGAAGGGGATTCCCTGAAAAGAAACCTTCGCCGCTTCAACCAGATCATCCTTCACCACCTCCCAACAAGTACTAAAAAATCAGATCCAAAACTGTCAGGCCAAGGACTACTATGCTTCGGAATAGACAATAAAGCCTCATTTACCTCTATTTCCGTTGGCTCCTTGCAAAGATAAAAATTATCCTCAGCGGAAATCACCTTGTCCAGTAACTTCGAAAGGTCAGCCTCCTCACAAATCCTCTCCCCCGAAAGGAACTCTTGAAAATAGCTAACAACACCTTGATGCACTTGTTCAAGTGAATTAAGGAGCGTTCCATCTGAAAGGGTCATAGGTGAGTATAGCATTGTCCTATTGTAGCACAAGTTGAAAATGAGAAATAAACACATAAAATTGTCTCAAATTTTATTGGCTTATAAAGTAGGACTCACTGAAAAAACTTATTGGGAGTGGATACCGAATGTGTAAATTTTTTTTATTTGGTTTTTTCTTCAAGCATTTTTTAAATTCTCTTGAATATATTTTTTAAATTATAAACGCATTAAAAAACACTTCTTTGATTATTAAAAAAAAACAATCGATACCACTCTCAATGAATTTTCTCAATAGGACTAGTATTATCCTATAAAATATATATCAAGAAAAGACAAGTATCCCTCAAAACGTGCAAAATGCTACACGTGTTGGTGGGGAAAAGGAGTGGAGATGGCCAAATCTGAGAAATCTAAGATCAATAAATTTGAAGATCTTAGGCTCCTTCCCCCCTCACGACGGCTGATTTTTCCCTCTCTAAACCCTCTCCCTTCTCTCTAAACACTCCTAAACTTTAGAATCGGCCAGAGGGGGTGGGAGCTTAGGCTCCTTCCCCCCTCACTCCTTTTCTCCCCCTCTCTATTTTCTTCTTGTGTTGTGTTTAGGTTTTATTTTTATATTTTTTCAAGTCAAATAAAGGGAGAATCGCCGATTGAGACTTTTCGACACCTAATAGCCAACACGCGCCCCACCAGGAGGTTGTCCAGCTGCCGATCTGCACGACCACCAAATGCTGCCTCAACCGGAGTGGAGCAAAGCCCGCACTCGCGGGTCGAAAACTCCGAGCTTTCCGGCGCGTGTCCCTCACGCGCCACCAAGGAGCCCTCTGCTGCTGCAACGCGCGGTTGTTCCCAAACCGGCGACCCTGGATCTCCCAAGATCGACTGTCGGTTTTCCCTCCAACAGCGTTTTTGTGCATTGTTTTTCCATTTTTACAGTATTTCACAATGTATTTTATTTTATGTCCTGTTTTTATTTTCAAGAAAACAAAAATCTAAAAACATAGTGCCTTCAGACCTTAGTCCGAATGGAGTTGTCCCCCCTCCGCCTAGGAGGTGCTTATGGTGTGCTCCATACACCGATTAGTCGGGTATGAGTTTTTGTTACTTGGTTATGGTTAACTCTGTCGTGGACAGAGTTGTGCTATCTCTTAGACTTAGGTCTTTAGAGATCTGTCGTCTGGATTAGACCATGTTAGTCACGAAAGTATGCTGGGAAGCTATTAACATTTGTAATTTGCTTATTTTGAAGTCAATTTTGTATGTCCTCTATTAATGAATGGAATGTGGTCCGTTATTAAAAAATAAAATTTAAGACGTAATAGCACGAAAGTCAAACGAAAGGTCATTATTGTGTTGTTTAGGTGAGATTTGGATAATGAGTCAAGATGAGATAAATTGAGATGAAAGATGAAAGTTGAATAAAATATTATTTTTAATAGTATTATTATTTTAAAATTTAAAAAAGTTGAATTATTTATTATATGGATAGTGCTACTATGCCCCCTCAATTTGCTCACTTGGTGTGCCCCTAGTACAAATTGCACTTCTTTTTTTTTTTTTACTTTTTTTTTCAAACATTTTTTAAACATGTTTAAACATTTTCAAAAAATAAAAAAATACAAATACACAAATAGTCACTTTATTAACTATTAAGTAAAAAAAAATTAAAAAAAAAAAGAGTTAAATATATGAGCAGTCAAAATGAGAGGCATACTACATTATTCCTTTGTAAATCAAGCTTCTCAGTTAGTGGTATGGCAATTCTACCTTGGAGATCACCCTAAATTATGGGTGAAAAATTATGTTTTCGGATCGTGTTCGTGTCGTGTTAAGTTATGAATATTCGACTATATAGGTCAACCCTATCCCGACCCGTTAAACTAAACGTGTCAAACTTCCAAACCCTAACCCAACTCATTTAGATAACGAGTCGTGTCGTGTTACCCGTTTTGACTTGTTTAATAATTATTTAAAAATAAGTTAACACAACACGACTCATTTAAACCTATTTGTTTCATGTAAATGAGTTAAACTGAAACGCATAAATCATTTGACCTGATTAACATAATTTCACATAAAAATTTAAATCTGTATTTATTAATAACCACAATATCTTAAAAAATATATATATCAATATTTTTTAAATTTTAACATATAATAAAACCAATATTACAAATCATACAATAACAAATATGAGCATAGGTCTAAAATTACAATCCCAATAAAATAAAAACATAAGCATACCGAGAAATACCAATATTACAACTTAATAATAATAAAATTTTAATTTTGAAATAAATTCTAAACGGGTCAAAACAAGTTGATTTCGTGTTAAGCAGGTTAACCTGTTGTTGACTCATTTATAAACCGTGTCTTAACGGATTAACCCGTTTTGACCATAACCCATTAATATCAAACCTAAATTCGTTAATTTTATGTCGTTTTTGTGTTTGTGTTAGATTCACGAGTTGTATCATATATTACCACCCATACCCTAAACTGGTAGATCCATAATTATTTACCATAAAGAGCAACAAAAATAAAAACTTTACTTAAAAAAGGTTTTTAAATCTTAAAACAGCGAAATGCTTGGAAATTTGGATGCATGCCCTTTAATTTATGAATTGGAGTAAGAGAATTATTTTATCATAAAAATATTTTGTCAAAAATGTCACAAGTTAATGTAATTTAATTCAATTTGTTAGACTGTAAAACTCTTTACACTATGAGAAATTATATTTGCAGTCCTCAAGTGGGGACTGCATGTGCAGGCACATTATTAAATGAGAGAAAACATAATTTTAGAAATGATAATTTTGTAATTCTAAAAAATTTTAAAGTTAAAATAGCCTAGACTTCCATTGCAGTCTCCATTTGGAGACTGTACCTAGCATTGCTCTTACACTATATAATAGATCATATGAATCACATTAATCTAAGTCAGTTTATAAATTCACTTCTATAATATTTCACGTGAATGTAACAATCCTCTTGAAATAATTATTCTAACTAAACAAATTAAGTAATTGTAGTGAGGCTAGAGATAAGATATTAAAATAAAAGTAACAATATATATATATATATATATATATATATATATATATATTTACAGTCTGTTATATAATTATATTTTAAATTGGATATATTTTTATAAAATCCTGTTATTATTTTTAAAACATATTTTTTTTATTTAAAACAATATTATGTAAAAAAAAAACATACTTGTTTAATTTTTCTTAAAATTCAATCATACCAACAAAGGCGGCAGTTTTAGGTACAAGAAATCAATTTACGTCTATCACGTGTCCGTATTTAGTACAAACGAAAAAAAAAGGGTAGGAAGTCCTATTATTTGTGTGTATATATATATATATATATATATAATAAGAGTAATACTAGATAATAAGTATCAAATAAATAAATTTTATATAGATATTTTATAAAAAAGTAGATTTTATCAATAAAATATAATTTTTTATACTTTTTAAAGTGAGATTTATTTTTTAAAAAGACTTGTTCTAATTTTTTTTATGAGTACTGTTACATTCACAAATGAATAGTATAAAAATAATTCTATAAATTGATGTATGTCGTCTGATCTGTTAGATTTATTTTATAATAAAAATAATTTTATATTTAACAAATTATATCAAATCATATCAATTTATGAGATTATTTTTATGTAATTTTTTTTTATGGTTAGAATATTTTTTTTTATATATAAATGGTGACGTGTACACGGTCTGACATTTGGTGGTCGGTGATTCTGAGTGAGATGCGCGAGTGGTGTCAACGTGTCGTACGAAGGAAACGCGCCGAATACCGTAGTCGAGCACCTGATCCCTTGCCCTTCCCTTTGCCTTGCCATACCGAATGGAAGAACAAGAAGAGAAGACCGTGTTTCCTACGTCAGCGCGCGCACATAGGTTTTTTTAATTATTATTATTATTATTATCATAATTGAAAAAGGATGGGCTCTGCTTCGGAGAATGTGAGAACGGCAAACTTCCTGGTAGAAGGTGTGGTTATCAAAATGCCCTCTATCTTTCCCTTATTTACGAAAATGCAGTTTTGACTTCCGTTTTTTGAAAGCTAGTAGTAAACGAAACCGTGTCTCCAACAGGCACATGGTTTCGCTGTCCCGGGGGAGTATGCAAACTACTACAGTTCTTCCACAACAACTACCAGTAGTCAGTTCTACTGCCTCTCTCATTAATTAAAGTATCAACGTACTATTTTGTGTGATTCGTTCGGCAAACCTATCTAAAATGATTAGGTCGGTTTAATACGATCTGAAACTTGGACAACTAAAGTACCTAAGGTTTGAATTGCAAGATGTTGTTTGGTGGAAACAGCTTGAATGCATGCATGCATGGCTCCCACGTGAATTAATCTCAAATATATGATGATTTGATGATCTACATGATGATGATGAGGGCGTAAAAGGCTCGATCGGATATGTATCTTTTCAGAATGATTTTAAATTACTGTTTTGAATTGACTTTTTCTATTTCATGGGGGGAATTTCCATTTCTGTGGCTGAACCCGATCAAGTACCAAACGGCAAAGTGCAAACTACTTTACCGTCATTAATGGAATAAGATATTTAATGCCCATAAAAAAATCCTGCAAATTGATACATAAATGTAAATTATCCGGTCCTGGCTGACGAATAAGAAAAAACAAAAATCTGAGCTTTAAGTGATAAGCTGCATGCCGGAGGTCTAGTTATATATGCCAAATAATTAATAATTTAGGAGAATAAAATATGATTAATTCCCTTAAAATATTTAGTTATTAAACACATGTTGTATTTTTTTTTTTTAAAAAAAGACATGTTGTATTTAATTGTACAGAATAATGAATTGAAAATACATCTATTTTAGAATATTATTGGTATACTTCAATTAATATTTCCTTTTGACCATATATATTATTGAGCAATCTTGTCTGCTCACCTAATTAACTCTTGACTTTTTAATATTTGGGGTGCGCTTCAATTAGTAGTACTTGAGTTAATTTGAGTGTAAGAATGTTTCAAATAGATCGAGCTAGCGTGCGTGCGTACGTACGACTGATCTTTTAACTTCATGACTAATTAATAGATCATCTTAAGATGGTTAGAAAATAAACCATTATTTAAGTCTCATGATCATGTTTCGCTCACGAAAGTTATTCAATTTATTCATTTTTGTTTTACGTGATGCGTGCAGTCTTATGTGTCGATCATCTATTAAATTATGTCATTAAATGCACTATATAATCAAATTAATCACGTGCGTCAAATGAAAGTGAGCCTAGCTTAAACTATATATGCATGGTTGATTGGTCCATTAGAGAAATTTGAAGTTTTCAACAAAAATAAAAAATTTATTTACTTTTTTTAATTGAGTCGGGGCTTTGCACATGTAATATTTGACGGTATTTTTCATCAGTCATTGGCAATCCATGTTTAGAAGCAGGCTCACCATTTGGATAAGAAGAAAAAAAAAATTATTTTTTAATTCTTAGCATTTGTATTAGGATATGTTTGAGAAGTGTTCTCACATGATTTTATTATTATATTCATATCAGTTTATTATTATTTATAAACAGTTCATTACTATTCACAGATAATTTGAAATATTCTTAATATTCAAACATAATCTTAGTTTATGTTTATTTTTTATTCCTTGGAAGGATTAGTTGATCTTTGTTGTTATATAAAATGAAGTCCATTAATGCAATTGAGAAAACAAAACGATGGAGGATAACCGCCCAAGGAAGGTTCCTAAGTTTTGTGTTCGAAAGTCTACAAAGTACAGTGGTCAACCTCACCGGGCACGAGAGTATTCCGCCAGAATAAGGCAACCGCAGGTTGTGACTAAAGTTAATAAATAAACAAAAGGTCACTCGCTTACAACATGGCTAACATTTCTCAAAATTTAAAGCCCCATCATTTTCTGAGGTGGCAATTTTGTCATTAGAAGAACAGTGGAGGGCACTTGTTATGCTAATGTTTCTATAATCCTTCTATAAACTCTCCAGATGCATTATTATTATTACACGAGGCGACAGAGCTGCTCATTCTGTGGTGTTGCCTGAGTGATCTGTAAGAGACAAAGCGAGAGGCTCGGCTGAGATTTTGGGGTTAATATCTAAGGTATGGATAGTTGCTAAATACTCGTTGATTTGTGATTAATATCTGATATTGGTGTTGGTTTCGGTGTGGGTTTTTGGGTTATTTTTTTAAGTATTTCGATTGGTTGGCTACAGATTTTTCTGGGTCGTTTTTGGGTCTTTGTGGGCACGGGTTATTGTTTCCGACTTTGAATTGATTTTTTTTTTTTTCAGTTTTTATTGATGTTTCGTGATTTGGGTATGTGGATTTGTATTTGAATTTGTAAAGATGGATCTTTTTCTCGTTTTCTGTTGGTTTGAATATCTAATTTGCGTTTTTTCTCATCCTTATTTGTTTTCATATATTGTATTATTGGTGGAAATTTGAAAAAAAATTAGTTCCTTTATTGAAAATTTTGTGATGGCTAATCTTACATATTATCATGGAATTCTAGGCTGTGTGAAAAGCATGCTTGCTCTTTTGAGGAGATTTTGATCGCTTTGAGATTGTTATATGTTTCTTAGCGAAAAATTGATACTTTTTGGTTCGCAAATGAGGTGGATCTTAGCAATGGACTCATTTTGTTTGACTCAAATAAAAGAAATTCCAATTTCTTTTCAAACTTTTTTTTTTTAAATCAATTTCTTTTCAAACTTGATAACTTCTAAACTTGGAGATGGAAGTATGGTCCATAATTTTTCCTAGATGTTATATCTGATTTCCGTTCTTTGTCATCCAAGGTCGTTTTTTCCCCTTTCTGTTCTTTTCCTGTTTTCCTTTCCATTCAATTCATCTGTACTTCCTCACTCTTAAGGTTACTTTTATGTTAAAAGTAAAAGGTGTATTTTTCATAGGATGGAGAATAGACGTATATAGAGATTTCTATGGTGAGATTTTATTCTTTTACATTAAACTCTCGAACTCACCGACATATATGCACTCACAGACGCCCAATTCATTGTTTATTGTATACTAAAACAGGTTAGATTTCATTTACGTGATAGTTAGGTTAATGGAGTAGATTTAATCAGAGCATTTATTTGAGAGCCAAGTGCTCATGGTACAAGAGCATTTATTTATCTTGGCACTCAAATGGCCCAGTTTCTGTCCAAAGTATAATTTCGTTGGAGAGGCTTTTGGCCATAAGAAGTCTAAGAACAAGCATAAGGGCGGAGGCGGAGGTGACGGAGGTGGTGACTCAGCTGCAGGGTCATAGAAACTGTATATTTCATACCTTAAATCACAACTGGGTGTTACAAATTTTCCTCCCTGCTTTCGATTACAACAATTTATCACTCATGATCAACTTAAAGTTGAATTTTAATCTTGTACTTTTTGTTCTTAATTTATTCATATTTGTTGGTCTCTATAATTGTCTTCTGTATTGCATAAGCAGTGATTATACATGTTTGTCTAATGCAGCTGTTTGAGTGACTTCACAGACGATATTAATTGTTGTGGGCCTTTTATTTTTCAAAGCTTTATTAAATTAATAGGCAGAAAAAAGAGAGCTATGTGCTGCATGCTTTATAACAAAAGCGCCTGGATATTGCGTTTGAGTCAGTATTAAGACTTTTCAGTAACTCAAACCAGATGTCCATGATATTACTGTTAACATATGTTGAATGCACAGCAGATACAAAGTTCACTGACCCAAATGTTCCCCTTTTCTGAGTAGTACATCAATTACTCTTTTTAATATTTTACAGTAAATAAAACTGCCATCTCCTTTTCTTGAATCATTGCCCTTGGGTGATTTGCTCCTTTTTAACTCCTTTACAGCACAATAGTTGGTTGATTTGTTTCTTGTCAAAAAAGAGAAGGAAAAAAAAAAATGCTTATTGACTTGGTTGCTTACTGGTTTCATCATTTTCTGTATGTTACCCTTCTTTTGATCCTTGATTACTTTTTTCTTGAACAGCTTTCTTGGTTCTTTTGTCCTTCAATATTGATGTTGCAATCATGTTTAATCAATTTCCTCTTTCGCAGATTATATGGTATGAAAATTTACCTCTTGCTCTAGCAGAAGTATTCGGTGACTGAGGCTGTTCCTGACAAGCAAATAATCTACCTGTTTATCAAGTCTTGCCATGTATTCTGTGACTGTCATGTTTTGATGAATGACTGATATAACCAAGTCCTGGAAACACTTATAGTGCCACCAGCAATCTTACATTTGTTTCTTGTATAAGTTGGTGACATATCATTTACAGATGCAAACATCCCAGGAGCACCATAGTTCAGCCAGTTTCCAAGGGTTGTACCATCAGCCTTTGCAAGATCCCTATCGTTTGTCTCATTTCCAGATTTTAGAAAACAATGTCTCTGCAGATTTGGGCAACCAAGGAACAAGTGTTTCCTTTGAACCCGAACAATACTTCACCTTGGAGTCATCTCCAGCTACTGATGGTTACATTGTCTGTGATTCCCCGTCTATTTCTAGTGGCTTGTCTAATAGAAGTCCCTTTTCCCCCCAAGTTTCTCAGTCATATATGACTGATCCACATCGTTCTCCTGAAAACTACTATGGGTCGCCAGCAAGTGGCTCTTCTGTTGCTGATAACGGAAATGAAATGAGGCACAAGCTCCGGGAAATCGAAATTGTTTTGCTGGGTTCTGAACCAGATATTGGCAACAGCTGCTATAACTCTCTTGATAGTGGAATCCACCAAGTCAATTCCACATCAAGGTGGGACATTGATCAATTGGTTGAAATGATCCCTAGGTTAGACCTGAGAGAGGTGCTCATTTGCTGTGCAGAAGCAGTATCCAATAATGATGTATCAACTGCGGTTGCTCTAATGAAAGTGCTGGAGAAGAAGGTATCTGTGTCTGGAGATCCTATCCAACGTTTGGGTGCTTACATGTTGGAAGGGCTTAGAGCAAGGTTAGAACGCTCAGGGAGTGTAATCTACAAATCCTTGAAGTGCGAGGAACCAACAAGCTCAGAACTAATGTCATACATGTCTATCCTCTATGAGATTTGCCCCTACTGGAAGTTTGCTTACAGGTCTGCAAATGCTGTCATTGGGGAAGTTATGGCAAATGAGCGCAGAATCCACATCATTGATTTCCAGATTGCACAGGGCAGTCAGTGGATGCTCCTCATCCAGGCGCTTGCATGTCGGCCTGGTGGGCCTCCCCTTGCCCTCCGCATCACCGGTGTTGATGATTCCCAATCAGCTCATGCTCGAGGTGGGGGACTTAATATTGTAGGGCAGAAGCTGTTAGCATTTGCCAAGTCGTGCCAAGTACCACTCGAGTTTCATGCTGCTCCCATGTCCGGTTGTGAGGTTGAGCTAGAAAATCTTAGTGTTCGACCTGGGGAAGCCCTGGCTGTTAATTTCCCATACGTGTTGCACCACATGCCAGACGAGAGTGTGAGCACACAGAATCACAGGGACAGACTATTGAGGCTGGTCAAAAGTTTGTCACCCAAGGTTGTGACTCTTATTGAGCAAGAGTCCAACACCAACACTTCCCCATTTTTCCCAAGGTTCAAAGAGACAATGGAATATTATACAGCCATGTTTGAATCGATTGATGCGGCTCAGCACCCAAGAGATGACAAGCGGCGGATCCGTGCAGAAGAGAACTGTGTGGCTCGTGACATAGTAAATATGGTAGCTTGTGAGGATGCTGAGAGGGTTGAGCGTCACGAACTTCTGGGAAAATGGAGGTCAAGACTTTCAATGGCGGGTTTCACTCCATTCCCATTGAGCTCTTCTGTGGCTAATGCTGTTATAGATCTACTTGGGATCTATAATGAGAATTATAGACTCGCGGAGAGCGGTGGGGCTCTCTACCTTGGTTGGAAGAACAGACCTATGGCTACCTCCTCTGCCTGGCGGTAACAATGATTGCTTTGAAAAATCATGTAAATCTTCATTCTCTCTTTTCTTGACTTCTGTAGCACGAGAGACGGTAGTTTGTGTAGTTTTATAGAATCGAGAGTAGCAGTCTTCCAAGAACACCTATTTTAGGGCATAAAGCTGAATCTTTCTGAATTCATTGTACAAGTCCGCTAAAACTGAAAGAAAAATATGTCTCATTATAGTGCATTTGACGTGTTCTTCCTTTTGGCTGCCATAGCGACAGGTCTACATTTAGCTTGTGGCTTTAGTGCGTAGATAATAAGATTGAGTTAATGGTAAGAGACTTTTCCATGCTTCGATCAGTGAGTTCATGCTGCCTGAGCTGATTACAAACAGACCAAGCATATACTAGCTGTTCCAAAATGGTAGCATTCCACGACCATAACCAACATCACTGATATGCCGGATCTCATGTTCTTAGGAGCACGGAATCAGCTTGGTCAGATAAGCTTTATGATCCCAGGCAGCCTCCATTAGAGGATGCTTTTCACCATGTAGTTTGAACGTGGATTTAACATTAGTATGAACGTGTATTTTTTTTCTCCATGACATTCTCCATACCCTCTGATTTATTCACGTCAGTGCAAAAATCAGTCGGAAGACGAATCAACTCAGGGTGAAAGTACATACCTTGGGATGAAATCACATCATTTTAGAAGAAGACTCCTTTAATAATAAAGTCAAATATTGCCCCACTCATTAAAGATATAATGATGAACTTCATAAACTGACTCCTAAAAGGTCTGAAAAATTCACATAAATGCAAAAACTACACCAAATGGGCCGCTTTCCAAAATCAAGCTAGAATCATTTCCATTCAAAACACTCCCCCTTGCATCCTTTCCCCCCTACGTATGACCCCATGATCAAGTCTCTGCACAACCAAGAGAAAGATAATAATATTATCATGACTCGGGACCCAAAGAGACATGGCATAATCACTCTTTTCTTGGATCTTCCATCACCAACAGGTCACACTTAACAAAATTTCCTTTATATGGCACAAAGAATATACTGCAAAACCCTATGGTTGCCTCAAATGGTAAATGCCGTGATTTTGGTGGTATACTCCCGTCAAAGTCAAGTTTAGAATCTCAGAGAATTCTGATTTTTTTCTTAAGTTATTCAAGGTGCCCTCGTGGAAAACTCATTGTCTAGGATTTATACAACCCCAAGATTAGTTGGGACGTTGTTCTGACACCCGGTGCCAATAAAAAAAATACATACAACAAAATACTCCTAAAACCACCCAAAACCAAATAACCAAGATAACAAGTAAAGTTAAAAACGTCCTACCTGAATCAATTTATGAAAATAAGCCCGGTTTAGATAGTAAATTAAGATGAGATGAGTTGAGATAGTTTGTGAATAGAAGTGAAATATCTGAGTTGAGATGAGATAAATTAGAAATGGTTTGAGTTAAAATGTTTTATGGGGTTTTGAGATTTGAGAGAGAAAAAGTTGAATAAAAATATTATAAATTTAAAATATTGTTAAAATATAACTTTTTTAATATTATTTTGTTTTGGGATTTGAAAAAATTGATTTTTTTTTTTTTTTTTTTTTTTTTTGCTTTGTTTGGAAGTTTGTAAAAGTTGTAATAATTAGATGAAAAAGTTAAAGATTTGAAATTGAAAAGTGTTTGTATTTATAGTATTTAGATATTAAAATGAGATGAGATTAAATGAAATCATCTCTATCCAAATTAGGCCTGTTCTACTATATGAAAGACCATTTTTTGGGAGCCATAATTACACAAAAATAAAAGGTAGAGAAATCTCATGAAGGATGGTTTAGGAATTTTAGCTTCATATTATTGGAGTTTTATATATTATCTATAGCTTTTTAGAATTTGGATCATTTTCAAACGATACCCTTTATTCTTTCTCTGACGATATTTCCTTCTTTATATTTTGCATTTTGCCTGGGGGTGAAGAAGTTTCGGTCTGGACCAAAAAAATCGATCGAACCGATTGGTTTGGTCCGGACCAGACCTAAACTCATGTAAGTGGTCGGTTTTGATACCACAGATGGTGGATCGAATGAGCTTCGATCTAGTCCCAGGGTATGTGATTTTTGGACCGAACCAAACCGAAACCAACTGAGTTATATTTATTTTTTTAAAATATTTATATATATAATATATTATTTTATATAATAATTGTATTAATTAATTATGTAATTTTCATCTAATCTATTATTATTGACTATATAAAATGTTAAATAATATATGCTATTAATTAATAATATATCATAAATCATATGATAATTATGTCATTATATGTAGATACATTCATACATACTTTATTATTTACCAAAATTTTGAATACCATTTCGGTCAAAGCATTAAAACGAAATATTTTGATATTGGTACCGTTTTGGGATAGTCTATATATAGATAAATTAATTATATACGTATAAATTATATTTCAATATAATATCAATGCAAGTTTTAAAAAGTTATAGCACATATTTGTAAAACTAAATAATACCTCTAGGTTCTTACTGCAACTATTAAAAAAAATAATCACTCATCTTCATCACTAAAAATGGAGTAGGGATTTGACTTTCAATCCTCAAGAAAATGGGAATAAAAAAAGTTAAGAAAATAATTTTTAGATGTAAAAATTAGAGTGAAAATTACGAAAAAGTCAAAATTTTTACATTAATTACAAAAATTTATTAGTTTTGGCCGGTACACCGAAAGCTGGTCGATAATGACTGAAACGCATCAAAAACTGGCTAGTATTTGACTTGGTACGAAACACCTACCTCCCCGTGCCGGTTACTGTTCCGGCACGGTAAATTCTTGTCGTACCAGCAGATACAGTACAGTACTCAAAACATTACATTTAATTAAAGTAATACTAATTAGGTAATTTTTCTTAAATACCTAAGTTGTAAGCAAGAATGAATGATCTATGTATAATGAAATTATTTGATATACATTAACCATATATAAAATGCAAGACATGGACATTATTAATAATTATGCATACTAAAGAGTAGAGTCTAAGTTAGTAAGTAGTAACTATCAATATCATAAATATAATTATAGTAAAATATTTTTTTAATGAGTTGGTTGCATAATCCATATTAATAATTCACTGAATTTTAATTTTAGTAGTTTAAATAATTTTTTTATCAATTTATTTGAAAAAAAATGATGAAACAAAATAATTGAGCCGAACCGAACAAACCGACTAGATCGATAGCTACCAGTTCGGTCCAGTCTACTAGGGGTGATCGGTCCGATCCGGTCCAAAAAAATGATGGATAAAAAATTATCCCTATCAGACCAGACCGATTTACACTTCTAATTTTGGACAAAAATTTTGCCCAAAAGGAAACTTAGGAAAGGACCGAATTCAGGAGAAAACTAAGGGTGACAATATGTGACACAACCTGTTAACCCAACACGAACACGACACAATAAAAGCAGGTTTGAATTTGGGCTTAACGGGTTTGAGTTTTGGCTTAACGAGTTCGAGTCAAAACAGATTGACTCATTAAGACACAATTGCTTAACGGATCACTAATGGGTTAACCCGTTATAACATATTATGACTCGTTAAGAAAGTTGAATATACATTTATATCATATTTGGAATTGTAACATTAATATTTTACAACGTGTGTTTATCATATTTGAGATTGTAACTTTAATATTATTACAATGCATGTTTATCATATTTGTGTAATTGTGTGTTTATCATATTTAGTACTGTTGGAATTTTAATGTCGATATTTTTATTGTTTGAATTGTAATCTTGGACTTGTGGTTAGTTTTTTTTATTTTTTATAGATATTGTTTATATTTTAATATTTATATAAAATTAATCAGGTCAAACGGATTGAAACGGGTCTATTCAAAGCATTAACGTAAACGGGTTGAAACGGGTTGGATCAATCTATTTTGTATTCAGTAACAAGTCAAAATAAGTCGTGTCGTGTCAATCCGTTATCTTAATGGGTCAATTTGAGATTTGAAATTTTGATACAAAATTCTTAAGGAGTCGTGTTCAGATTGATCCATTAAATATGATGTATATATCTTAACACGATAGGAATGTGAATAGTTAATACGATTAGAACCCCGTTCCAAATAAAGTAGTTTTGATACGTTTCTAAGTTTCAGTAGGACGGTAATGTGGATAAAGTTAAAGTACTCGTATTTATTGTTCGCCGATGAAATGAAACGCACTTAAATTGGCATTTCACGAAATTCTCCCCCCTAATCAGACGCGAAATTAGGTGTCGATCACTGATTAGGCGAAAATAGCTGATGAATCGGTTACAAAAGGTCCGCGAAACGTACAGGCTCTGTTCAATGAGATTCATATGACGATGCAAATTGCTCGGTCGCCGACTACCAAAGGCCACTGTCGGAGAAGTCGGAGGTACAACAGCTCGATTCTCTTTTCGATCCCCCCAAAATATCTGTTTTGTAAAAAAAACAATTCTTAAGCTGAAGCCTTTTTGTTTTTGCTTGATCAAATTTTCAACAAACAAAATGTCCCCCTAATTTTTTTTTGTTTAAAGATTATTTTTGGGTTTCGTTTATCTTTTTTATTAGTGTTGTAAATGGGGTTCGGGGGCGAAAGGCCAGAACTTGGAACTTGTTGAATCGTTGGTAGGTTTTTTGTTGCTTTTTATCCATAAAAAAATTATTCCTTTTGATTATTATCTTTGAGAAAATGAAGCGAATTTAATTACACTTCTTGACATTAAAACTGTTTTTTTTTTTTTTTTTTTTTTTTTTTTTTTTTTTTTTTTATGTTTATCTAGAAATGCTGTGTTTATTTTTGTGGTTATGTTAATGGGAGATGGCTTTGTTTGCTTGAAATATGGTTAAGGTCAATTGGGTTCAGTGTTTCTTTTCTTTTTCGAATTTGGAAGTTGATAGACAAATAAAAATTCTGTAATTATGTATTTGTGTTCTTGGATCGCCATAATTTTGGGTATGCTTAAGGTTTTTGCCACGCTTGTTACTTATCTGTTTGGCGTTGGAGCTGTTGAATTTTGAAGGTTCAGAGGGATTTGGGAAATACTCATTCTCTTGTGTATTGCGTGTGTTTTGGGGGGTGAACTCAGAATAGGGACCTGAATGTGAGGCGAATTTGTGAAACTTCTTAAGTTTTCAAGTCTGGGTATGGAAGAGGTATCAGAAAGGTCAGAGCTGCGCAGAATGCAACGGGAGCAGGAAAGAGAAAGGCGCCGGATGCGGGACAGGCAAAGAAGACAGTCAATGACGCTTGAGCAGAGGGAGAAACATCTTGCCAGGCGTCGTAGAAACTATCAATTGAGAAGACTAAGAGCTGAAAGTGCAAGGTCAGGTTCTCAAACTGGACAAGCGGGCATGGTGAGTAGAGGTGAAACAATCACAAGCGATGAACATCAAGCAGTAACTTCTTTTTCAGGACTGAGTGTCAAGTGCAATGGTGTCACTCATGTTGGAACTAATAAAGGTGAAGAAAACCTAACTGTTGACTGCAAAGAGTCCGAGGGTGAGTATTTATGCGTGACTTTGGGATATGGTTAGTCCTTGGAAAGATACATGCATAGGCGTTGCTTCTGCATGAAACTGATTGCATATTCACAATACTTCTGCAACTACTTCTATAGGTTTGGAAGCTCTAGCCCACAAAGGAACTAATTTTCCAAGAAGGCTACGGCTAAGTCATATAAGACATCTTGCAAGATCATTGAATAATTCTATGGGTGAGCCTGGTGGCAACCACCAAATGGTGGATGCAGTCATAACCAAACAGGATGTTGCTAGTAACTGTAAGTTATTTGATTTAATTTTACATATTGATATTGATAATCCTAAGAATTTTTGGTTTGTGTGCTCATAATTTATGGTAAATATTTTTTAAAAAACGTTGGAGAAAATGTTATATCGTGGTGCTCGAAATTTATTGATTATCTCAAGGTGGATTATTAATTGGATTGGAAAAGAACTTATATAGAGTTCCTTCTCCATATTATAGGTTTGCAAGTTGGACGATCTGATTCTGGCATATCGCCACAAAGTTTACGTTTGAATCGTGTCAAGCGTCTTGCTCGCACATTCAACAATTCTGCAAATTCTGCTACAAGAGAGGCTAGTGATCAAGACCACAGAAGTGCCACAGAAGGTATAGGATAATCTACATAATTATTTTTGCTTGCAACTATATTAAAGACTTGCATATACAGTTTTCAACAACACCTTTTTCTTTCCGTGAATTTGTCTCAATGCATAGCCAATACCCTTTGTTTTCCATGATTTTGTTTCTAAGCATAGTAGATTTACTCCAGTGGAACAGAAGCTACCGTGTGGAGAGCTGCAGCCGATAAGCAATGATGAACCAAAACTTGTATGACCTATTAATGTTAAAGGTGAATATAAATGAAGTTGGTAGAATGGTAATGGCTATTAACTGTTTGATATTCTTAGACCAATAGTTATTTTTATGATGCATTATTGGTCCTTTTTGTTTTTTGTTTTTTTTTTTTATGAGATTATCTACTTCAATATTTTTTTGGTATCACATTTCAGGACAATCGTCTGTCATTGGCTATCGAAGAGAGGGAACCTTTTACTTGGTCATGTGCACAAATGATGTTTTCTTAGCTTTTCTTAACAGGTTCTTGATTGTAGAAATGTAAGTTAACAAAATTATTGTTAATTTTTTATTGGCCCTCACGTCTAGTGATAACCATCAATCCATGTAATTGGCTTTAGAACAATCAAATAGAATCTTATCCCCACTATTGAGACACAGTTGCAGAAGATCAAAAATGGTTTCGCAGAACATGTATGTAACATTTAGACACGGTTTCCATCAATGAAAGAAATGACAGGTTAGAGTGTTAAAATTTAAAACTTCAAATGGATTCACTTTCGTAAGGGTACAGTCTAATGCTTTATCATGCTCATGGAAACCTTTGAATGCATAGATAAATGGTCCTATCCTTCAAAATCTGAGGGATTGGAAGCCCAGGAGAAGCGAAGCATGTGCATTTGAGTTTATCGAAGGGGCATGACATTTTATGAGTTTTCAGAAAGTTTTTGCCTTGAATTAGCGTAATGATGACAATAGCTCTGTTTGGCAACATTCCGTTATGGAATTCAGAGCATGTATCCAGAACTAGTTGCGTGGTTGTTATTTTAATAGTTAAGCTTTCATATTGTTTTCTTTAATTCGATAGCAAAAATATATTCCAAACCACCCGTTGATAGCTGTATGGTTCTTTAATTGGCTCAGGCTATTATGTTAATCACACAAGATTTCTCATAAATCTTCATAAAACTCATTTTCCTTGAAGTCTAACTTCCAGAGCACATTTCTTGAGAATGATTCCTACTAGCCAATGGCTTTTCTTGACTTTTTTGGTCAATACTTGAACACCTTTAATTTATCAGCGCCTCTTACTCTGGGTGATGGTTGACTGATTTTTTTTCATTTTCCAGTGTTGCAGGACAGAGAAAACAAAAAAGAATTATCCGCGGGCATAGATTAATTGTTGGACAAGTCTGCATGATGTTACAATTACATTGACTGTAGGAAAAACCAGAGACTGAAAGCTTTGATACTGTCACCCAGCAGCAGCGTGAATTGTTTCGGTTTCTTTTAACAAATCTAGGAATTTTGGGTGCATTGATTTACACAGATTTACTGATATGCCAATGTTTAATTGGTTTTCTGGGTTGATTCGTGCTCTTGGATATGCTGTAAATGGCTTACTCTCATCAGCTGTATGTGTTGCCAGGCCTTGAACCATATCTTATCAGTGCCCCCCGTCCCGCCCCGCCCTGTCCCGTCCCACCCCACCCCTTCCTCCTTTCGATTTCACAATTATCTGTATTGTATTCTAAGATCATCTTTTCCATATACTTCTGGGTCATTTATTTTTCCACATTTAACCTATGGCTCAAAGTGAAGCAAGTATTGACCATGTCACTGTATGTACATGATATTTGATTGAAACAGCTTTTAAGTGAGATATTCTCAGGTATTATGTGAATAATAGTAAAAAAGTAATGATAAAATATTGAATAATAATGAATAATAGTGAAAAGTAGATAAAAAATAATAATAAAATAATAAATAAGATTAAGGTATTTTCAGAGTACCCAAACTCTGGTTTGGGCTGATTTTGTTTTCGATGGCATTGAGTAGGCTGTGTACCCATAAATATCCTTTATCATAAATATATTAAACAATTTTTAGAGGTCCAAAATTCGTATCAGATCATTGACATTCTGAAAATTAGCCTCCTAAACCTCGCTGCTGATGTCTGGTTCACTAAATAAAGGAACTGATGCGGCAAAGCCACTGTAATTTTGAATTTCAGCGATAGTGTAATATTTTGTAATATTTAGATTGTTGAAGTCTGCATATTTTAAAAAAAAAAAAAAAAAAAAACCCCAAAATAATTGTCAGTAGGTAAAATGTTCCAAATTACAAGAAAGTTGAATGAAAAGAATTTACTTGTTTCCTTACTAGAATTTCACCAAAGTGGAAAGACTTGTATTAAAATTCTAGGACCTAAATTGAGAAAAAGAAAGTCTAAAAAACGTAAATGGGCAACAGCAAGATTTATACACTGTATTTATCTCTTTCCTACATCTAAATGTCCTAAAATTACAATGATTCATTCTAACAATCATATTTTACAAAAGATAAGCCACAATATAATTTAAGTTTCAATTTTTTTTTTTCGAAAGGAAGTTATAACTTTATTCAATCAAACTCTATATCAGAGTAGTAATACAGTTAGAAATTTCATCTAGCTCAATAAGAACATCATCAATCTCAAGTGCTTTCTTAGCAAGACAATGTGCTATCATATTGGTTGCCGTCTTAGTGTGTTGTACAAACCAATACTCAAACATGCTCAGAATCTTCTTCACGTCTGTGATGATCAAACCAGTTTGGCCCCAATTATCTCCTTTCCCTTTAATATCATTCACAACCTTAAGAGCATCACCTTTAAGAACTATATTTTTTAAGCCAATATTTTATGCCAGTTTTGCAGACTGAAGAGCAGCATATGCTTCTGCCAAGTAAGGGTCAGGAAAGAGTGATCTTTTCATTCTCATTGTGGCAATTAACTTACCCTCCCAGTCTCGGATGACAGTACCTATGCCAATTTTGCACTGTTGTTTGTCCACTGCAACATCTCAATTGATCTTATAATAACTATTGGGGGAAGCTTCCCACTGGACCAAAGTTGCAGAGTCAGTCGATGGGATATTAGGGCTCTTATGGTGCAGCAGCCTTAATTCCTCCAATTTTTTTTGTGGTCTATTTCAGTAGAGTTAGGACTGATGAATTCTTGCTGAAAGACAACCTCATTTCTTCTTTTCCAAATTCTCGAAGCCACCACAACCATCTCTTCCAATACCTCCTCATCCAATTCATCAAGCATTTTGATCATAAGTTCTTTAAAAGTCTATTACCTTATGCTTCTATTCTATAGCTGGATAGAACATTGGCTCTATACATCTCACATAGATTCACATTCCCATAAAGCGTATTCGACACTTTCTTGATGCTGAAAATAAATGGGGCAGTTAGAATCCGCTATAACCTTCTTTTTAAGCAAATTAGTATTTGTAGGCAGTCCATTATTACAAGCTTTCCACACAAAAAAGCTTCTTAGCATTAGGAACTGGCAACTTCCACAATCTATTCCATCTTTCCTTATGTCTAGTAGGGTTAGAGGGTTGGCCATGAGCCCTCTATTGGATCTCGAGTTGCAAGTGGTAAACACTTCTCACAGAGAAGATGCCATTTGTTGTACACCTCCAAGAATCCTATCAAAACTGTTACAAAGACTAATAGGAATTTGACTAATAGTGGTAGCTTCTTTTTTAGAGAAAATTTCATTGATTAGCTCCATCCTCCATGAACTTGTAACTGGATCAATAAGAACATCAACAGTTGCCTCTAGTTTAAGATTTTTCACTGGACTTTAAACTTTAAAGGATGTTGGGCATGGTAGCCACTTGTCATGCCATATTTTAGTATGACAGTCATTCCCAATATGCCAAAATAAACCCTCCTCAAGTAAAGGCCTAGCAACCATAATACTTCTCCAAATGAGAGAAGGGTTTCTGTTAAAACCAGCCTTCAAGAAATTGCCATCAGGAAAGTACTTTGTTGAGAGAACCCTTGTAGCTAGAGAAGAAGGGTTCTGAATCAGCATCCATCCTTATTTGGCTAGCACAGCTAGATTAAACTGCTCATCCCTCCATGAAAGAGTTTGGGCCACTAGGGGGCTAGACCCATGACTCTCACGGGGAGGTAAGTGTTGGGCAATTTGAGACTGGACCTGCTCCCGTTGACATCACAGGGAAGGTAAGTGTCGGGTAGGCTGGCGCTGATCCCACTCTTCACAGTGGCGGAGGTCGGGGTAAGTTGTCCGGCAACCGAGAGGCTAGACCCACTCTCCATCGTGGGAGGGATAGAGCAGCCTTAAGGCATGACTCATCTCTTTGTGTCCCGCGAGGAGGTAAGTTGTCGGGCAGTTTGAGACTGAACCCGCTCCCGCTTGTTGACGCCCACGGGAAACTAAGTGTCGAGCAACCAAAGGATGGACCTACTGTCCACTGCGAGAGGGATAAAGCAGCCTTAGGGCATAACCCATCCCTTTGGGTCCCGTGGGGAGGTAAGTTGTCAAACAACTAAGGAGCTGGATCTGCTCTTCACCGTGGCAGAGGTTGGAGTAAGTTGTTAGGCAGTCGAGAGGTTAGACCTGCTCTCATTCGTGAGGGAGGTCGAGCCACCAAGGGGGCTGGGTGTTTAGCCAATGTTTCGCACTACAAGACTCAATTATGTTAGTAAAAATAAACTCCACACAAGTTTTGAGAGAGACAAACCAGATGTAACCGCATGTTTCAATATCTATAGTCGGGTCCTGGCTTGATTGAAATTGGCGCTGTTGGTTGTAGTTTCTTCCCTTTCTGGCATTTCTTCTTCATTCTTTTTTTCATTTTAGTTATTTTCTTATTTTTTATTTCTTTTACATAAGTTGTCCAGCGCAAGCTATGCAACTTTGACCACTGGGATTTACTAGTTGCATGGGACATGCAATGTGTGACCATCGCTGCATCTCCATGGCCGTGCAATTTCATGGGCGGGTAGTCTTGACAGTAATGCTGAGGGTCTTCGTGTTTGGGCCCCGTCGTTGTGGAATTGTGGCTGGAGGACTATTGAGGTCAAGGAGAATGTGTTTGATCAGCGCGAGAAGTTGTGACGAGTGAGTGGTGGCCGAGGTGTATATGCACGAGATGTTGGAGGCCGAGAGATACTAATTTAAGTTTCAACTTGAGAGGTACTAAATTGAAATTCTAATAAAATATTAGATTAGTGGACAATGGACATATTACTGTTAAGAGATAATAAAATATTTGAACTATACCTACCATTATTCATTATAAAAACTAAGATATGGTAATTTGAGAGAGATAAATGCGACTTTCCATTTCCGTACGTCTGATCCGAGTAGGATATTTCTATTTTCTGTATGACTTTCCTTGTGATCTTCTTCTTCTTTGAAGAAAAGAACAAGGAACCGAGTAGGATTTATAATAATAAATTCATATAAAAATAAGAGCATTTTATTCCAACAAGGAAACAAACTCTCAAAATTACGGTTTTAAGTATCTATTTTTTTTCTTTTTTAAAAAGAATAATCATTTATCTTCACTATTCCCTATAGGGTGTAACCGGTTCGGTCCGGTCCGGTTTTTGATAAAATCTAGGACCGAACCGGTATGTACCGGTTTTGTATTTTTCAAAACCGATTACGCACCGGTTACCCTTCTAAACCGGTACTTTCGATTTTACCGGTTTCCGGTCCGGTCCGGTCCGGTTTTCCAGTCTTTTAAAAATATAAATTTCACAATTTGTCATTAAAAATTTGTTTATAAAAAAAAAATTGATTTAAAAAAATTTGTTTTATACTTTTATTAATGTATTAGACTATATAATAGTATTAATATTAGACTATTGGTATAGTTATAAGTTATATATTAGTATTAGTTATAAACTTTTAGTGATTTAGTATTAACATTTTATGTAATAATTTATAAATTATAATAAGAAATTATTTCATATATGAATATATATATGTTATATATAAAATTTCACATAAAAATTTATAATTATACATTATATATAAAACTTATATATATTAATATTTAATATATATAAAATATTTTGTAGAAAACTTATATATAAAAATATTATTTTTTATTTTTTTAATCAACCGGTCCGGTCCGGTTCGGTCCAGTCCAAAAAATTCCGGAACCGGACCGGAACCGGCCGGTTTTTACGTTTTAAAAACCGGTTCCGGACCGGACCGGTTCAAAACCGGTAAAATCGGTCCGGTTCGGTCCAGTCCGGTTTTCCGGTTTGAATTTACACCCCGAATTCCCTATAATTTTTTTTCCTAATTTTTTAAAATATTTTACTTTCTAATTAAAATCCTCTCTCTGGAAAAAAAATAAAACAAAACAATTCCTAAAACCGAAAAGGTAGGCAAATTTATTAAAAAAAAAAAAAAAAAGGCAAGGTAGTATGGAAATCAAGGCAAATTGTATTAGGAAATCTTGTACTTATTTAATTGTTTGTTCAAGTCCTCTCCTTGTTTGAGGAGGCTTTTGCACTGCTGATCCTAGTCCTACTATACTAGTTCAAGTCCGCTCCTTGTGCAAGAATTATTATAAATATAACAGAAAGCTGCGTTTTTTTTTCGAACAACTCTTCCCCACCTTCGAGTCTTCTTCTTATTGTCGTTCTTGGTTCGTACGTTTCGCTCAAGAAGTATCATGGAAAAAAATGTTAATATTATAGGTGATAGAGATAGAACTGATCTTCATCTCGATAACGAACTAGCTGCCATCTGGGGAACAATTCTTCCCAACAATGGAGGTATTGGTATGTCTACATGCAATAGCTATGTTTTGTGTGTTTTAAAACGTCTATATTATGTATGTTTGTATGCGTGATATATGAATTATTATATGCAGGAAATTTTCTGGATGATTGCAATGGTGCTACGAACAATCAACAAAGCTATGATCTTAATGTTGAAGACCTCAGAGAAACATTAGCAAATACTTCTTTGGGTGCATCAGCAGCAGCCTTCCGAAATAATCCTACTAGATTGAATGCAGCAACTAGTCTAGTGTCAGATATTGGATGGAGAGAGACCCTGAGAGAAGCAGCTACTGATTTTGATGCAGCAGCAGCAGCCACCCGAAATACCCCTGCTAGATGGAATGCAGGTATTCGAGGGTTACAAATTAGAGGGGGAGAGACCGTTAATCGAGAGGGAAGAGTATTCCAGTTGAAGAATGACTTCGATAAGCATCCCATCTTTAATAAGCGAATTGAGTCGGCCGATGTCTCTGAGTTGCGGCGCATTGTAGCCAAGATAGTTTCGCAGCCTGAATCACTTATCAAGGCATCTCTTAATCCACATGGGTAATTTACCCTTCATCTTTAACTTGTTTTTTTCTTTATGTGGCAGCATCTGTATGTTTTGTGCTTGTCATTTTGCGGAATTAATTGTCATGCAAATGTCATCGTTTGGGCAGCATAAAATCAGTTCGGAAGCTTATCAAAGTGCTTGGAAAGACAGGCTTGGTTTCTGATATGAATACAGCTATCTGCACTGGCAATGGATTCTATAGATTGATGATACATCCAATCGGATCTTCTGTTATATTTAGGTGTCTTGATGTAGCTAGTTCTGAGCATAACAAGGTAATTCCCATTTATTATTTGTTGAAAATTACTGACTTAGATGCTATATATACCCTTATTTAGTTTCTTGAGAAAATAAAGAAACTTGAAGTTTGACTGATGAAATTCTGTAGGGATCTGCAATATTGTGTTTGGAACATTGATTCACTATCCGTTGCCGTACTTGTAGTACTGTTTGAGAATTTCACATCCCAGCTAGTTACTTATCATCGCCAATACTCTTGAGTTTTATGAAGCCATACTGCATAATTTCTTCTAGTTTATTTTGCATCAATGTGACTTCGTCTTCCCTGTTCAGTTGCTATACGAAGCAGCCATAACGTACTGTCTCGAGCTGGCCAAACATGAAAGAGGCTGCATAAACTTGAAAAAGTTCATCACATCTTGCAGAGGCCAAGGCAGACAACAACTCCTAGATTTTATTGCAGAACATTCGTTGTACCTCTCTCAGGATCCCACTGGGTACTTCCCATTAATCACTCATCTTCTGATCTATTACTATTTTGAACATAATTAATCCAAGTTATCTAACCCGGATTTTTGTGCGTTAAGTTCTGTGCTTTTTTTCATATTGAGTTGTTTAAATTTCGAGTTTTTCAGGAACTATGTATTGCAGCATGTCTTAGCATTTCATGATCCTGCCTTGACCGAAAAGATCTGCTCTGTTTTGAGCGGCCACTATGTACAAATTTCTGTACAGAAAGGTGGCAGTCATGTGGTAGAGAGATGCTTACGATCTTTTGGCATGGAACATGTGCTTCAAGAACTTCTCAAGAGTGACAATATTCACGAACTCTTACAACTTGCTCGAGATCGATATGGGAACTACGTGGTCCAAACAGCTCTGATGGCCACAAAGGTATTATACATTTCGAATTGCATAGTCAGGGATGATATTGATGGTGATCTTGGACCTCTCTCAACCCAAAAACTAGCTTAAGAGGTGAGGTTTTCACCCACACTTATAAATTGACCACCAGTCTCTTCCACAACCAATGTGAGACAATCTCCCCCTCACACATCGGGCCATAGGTCGGAGCAACGACAACCCGTTTTTCCCGCGAACTGTTGGGCCCGATTGTTGGTAAACTTGGGCTCTGATACCAGTGTTGGGTGGTCATGAGCCTCTCTCAACTCCGAAAGCTAGTTCAAGAGATGAGGTTTTCCCTCACACTTATAAACTGACCATCAGCCCCTTCCACATTGATGTGGGACATCTAGCTCTAAGTCGGAGCAACAACAACCCGTTTCTCCCGCAGACTGTTGGGCCTAACTGTTGTAAACCTAGACTCTGATACCAATGTTGGGTGGTTTTAGTATTCTCTCAACCCCAAAAGCTAGCTCAAGAGATGAGGCTTTCTCTCACACTTATAAAGTGACCACTAACCCCTTCCACAATTGATGTGAGACAACCCCAACAATCTTCCTATCACACATCGGGCCCTAGGTTGGAGGAATGACAACCCATTTCTTTTGCGGACTGTTAGGCCTAAGACTATTGGTAAACCTGGGCTTTGATACCAGTGTTGGGTGGTCATGGGCCTCTCTCAACCCCAATAGCTAGCTCAAGAACGAGGCTTTCCCTCACACTTATAAATTGACCACCAGCCCCTTCTGCAACCGATGTGGGACAATCCCAACGGACATTACCTATTGAGAAATGTTTGTTTCACAAGGAGATGTCATAAAAGTAAAGTTTACAAACTGATATAGGGTCTGTTTGGAGTTGCATTAGGAGTCTTAAAAAATGGTTAAATAGCTTTAAAAGCTCATTAATAACAAAATTAAATTGTTTGAATGTTACATATTAAAGCACTTTTTAATCTCAAATAAATCAAAAAGTACAATTTGAGGAAAAGTATCAAAATGACGTGTTTTTCCGGATAATACAGAACATAATTCAAATTTAAAAAAGACTGTCAATGGGCGAAAATATCCATACAGCTTTCAGATAATACAATTTTTAAACTTTCAAGTATATGGTCATTATCTTTAAAAAAAAGTCAAATGATAGTCATTTCTACCTCAAAAAACACTTTTTAAATTTGTTTCCAAACAAATATAATATGTTTGAAAGTGCTTTAAACATATGATTACTAAAATGTAAATAACTTTTTAGTAGTAGAACTTATTACTTAAGTTATAATTACAAGCCCTAAAACTATAAACTATATTTTCCACCGCAATCCAAAATTAACCTGCACATAGTCTATCATGATACATCAAGTTGTAAAACTCAATAGAAGTAGATCAGTAATGTAATGTATCGTATTTAGCATAAATAGCTTCCAAATTAAAGTTGTGAATTTTTCCATTTTTTGTCTTCCAGCGTGCAGGTAGTCCCTCCCATGGAAGTCTTGTATGGCTCCTGAAACAGCATTCGAGTGCTCTCCAGTCAGGTTACGGAAGCAATGTCATGAAGCTGATTTCAAGTGGGTTTCCTTCAGATGACTAAGCCTGATTTGATTGCAGAATAAAGATATATACAACTTTGAACGTGAAAGTAGTAGTGTTCTATTTTTGTTGAGATTCTCTGTTATTTTTGGAATTAGTTGATCAGTTGCTTCTTTGTAACTGACTAATATTTTAGTGTGAATACTATTGGTATGTCTGCGTGCTCTCAAGGGGACTGTATAGGTTGAAAGGTCTGATCTCAAGCGTCCAATTTTTTTTTTTTTAATGTTTCTTTTCTGTTATGTATTTGCAGTAAATTTGGGTATAAATATATTTCAAGCTGTTATCTTTAATTTTGTTATGGATATAGGATTTGTTCTCCTCTGATTGGGAACAGAGAATTTTCAAAGATTAAGCGTGGAAATTGGATTATAAGAAATCCTGTTATATATATCAAGCTATCTCCAAACGTGAATTTAATCATATTCTTAAAAATTTAGATTCCAAAACATTTATATTAATGTAAATAGCAAAGAGAATGTTAGATGAGTAATTCTACATACAACCGTGAAGTGCATAACCGCCGCGTAATCGCTTTGAAAAAAAGTGGAGTCTACTATTAAAAAATTAATTTTTTCATGTGGATTCCATATTTTATTTATTTTTTTCAAAGCGATTACGCGGCGGTTACGCAATTCACGGTTGTAAATATATTTTCTCCTCCTAACAAAATGATGCGGAGATTTTGATTTGTCGAGGACATGAAGAAGAAAATAATAAATTAATTGTGTCGATTGGGCGAATAGGGTGGGAAAAGACAGAGATATTAGAGGTCTCGGATTCATGGATGCACAAGTTTTCTGGCCAAATATTTTGTGAATGGTGTTGGGTGTATTTATGGAAGCAAAACTTGGTAAAAACCATCCTACGCAACGAGAAGTGTGGGGAGCATACGATCATATGATCTTTAATTAATTTAGAGAACTGACTGATTCTAACACCAGGAGGTGGAAGCTGGAAGAATTGATTCACACCATATAATTTAAGGAATCTAATGCCACTACAAAAAAAAATAAAAAAACACATTTATGACGATTTATTTGTAACGAAAATTATTTTTAATGATAATAGACTTATTTTAGCAAGAAATAATTATTTTGGCAAGATATAATTGACAGTAAATAAGCAGTTTTCTTATAGTGTGCAGTGTATTATGTCAGTTGCCACTTGTAAGTTCACAAATCACAACCTTTTCAACGTTGAAGACTGGGAGTATGGAGAGGAACATCCACAAAATTAAACAATTGTTAGAGAGATATAAAGCAATAACAAACATATAGAGATGTTTGGAGAACAAAATGGATAGAACATTCTCGTGAGTGTTGTAAGAATTTTCATGTGGAGTCTCCACGATAATGCTTTGCCAACAAAATGAAAGAAGATTGGTATAGGGCCGCAGTTAGAAATAGTGATGGTGGATGAGACTATGGATGCACCTAAATTGTCATGGAGAGAGATGCCTTAAGTTGGTTTTGGAGAAAATCCGGTCGTCTTGCTTCAGCATAATATATATGTCCTACTTGTGGTTTAGGAAATATCTGGTGCAAGTCATGAATATTATGCTATATATATAAGAATACGACTAGTTTAATTAAACGGATTGAAATTACCTAAGTATTCATGTAATGCAACGGAAATATCTACCAATTCACTCAATAAATTGGTTAGTATTCAAGCATGCAATTAATTTAATAATTAAACAATAACATAAAATAAACAAATTGCATAACACTAAGATTGGTATCGAAGATAAACCATTTAAAGAACTCTTTAAAGATAAAATCATACGGGGCAGCCAAACCCAGAAAAATCAATTTTATTATTTGAAAACCAATTACAAATAAAGCTCAATTACAAAACCTTTGTCAATTGATACTCTTACTTGACCAGACAAATGACTCATTTGTCTTCTACCGCAGTAGCAGCCAGAACCTCTAATGATCTTCAAACATTGGCTTTTCTTCTGGAACTCCAGTAGCTGAAACTCAACCAATCAATTCTCCAACATGGAATATGCATGCACTCAAAAAATAGAGATAAAACATTAGTAGAATCCCTTAAATAAACTATCTGGAAAGAGTTCCAGTCTCAGTAGGATTCTGCTGACGGATAGATTTTGTCGCGAAGACGTCTCCTGACGGATTGCTGACATGTCGCGATAACTCTTCTCTGTAGTAACTGATTTATGTTCAGTTTTTGTTCTGGATAACTTCTTGATAGTACGAAATTTTTTATGCTTAATATCTTCTTTTTGAATCTTCTATCCAGATCACTTGATATCTCCTATCTTTTCGAACATTCAATCTTGATCAAAAGTCTTTTGAACTTTTATCTATTTAACCACTTATCTTAGAATTCAAATATTCATATATAAAGATAAAGATAAAGACAAACATTTATCTATTAATCTATTTATTTTTGAATTTAAATATTCATAGATAAAGATAAAGACAAATTACATTCATCCAATAATTCAAATAGGTCCTAGTCATCTAATCCTAGCCAACAAACTTTTACATTAACATGGATCAAATCTTAAAACTCTATCACGACCTATATAAATAACGAGTAACATGACATGAAGACTTGCTTAATCCATTTAATAATTAACTTTTATTGAGTTAACCTAAACACGACCCGTTCAGCCAGTTTAACCCGTTTCATATAAATATGTTGAATTGAACCATATATTTATTATTTAACCCAACAATTAATATAATTTCATATACCAACAATTAATATAATTTCATATACAATACAATGATAACTATAAAAATGATTTCCAATTACAATTGGATTCATAATAAAATATATTACTATCAATATCCAAACCAATAATATATAATAAAATTAAAATTTTTATAAAATGAAATTACATATTAACAAAAAAAATTAATAGTTTGAGATATTAATTAGTCAATACTAAATATTATTAATATTACATCACAATAACAAAAATAGATATATAAAAATAGATCTTTATAAAATTTGAAAATAGAATTTATTATTGTTACACGGCTTGATTGCAAGTTTTGCAGGTTGATTTGTAATTGATCCATTTATTAATCATATTTTATTGGATCAATCTGTTTTGATCCAAACACATTTATATCAAACTCAAAGTTATTCCTTTGTGTAATTAAAATAAACAGATTGGGGTCGAAACTCGGAATTCGTTGAATCGTAGATATACATACATGAAAAAGTATAAATTTAATAATTAAGAAAACAAAATCAGCTGGTAATTAAAATAAATTATATATATATATATAGAGAGAGAGAGAGAGAGAGAGAGAGAGAGTTTCCTTTTAATTTTTATGAAATCGAATTATGACTATGCTAAATTAATGGTTGAAAAGTCAGTCCTATTGGGACACTACATAATATATACATATATATTACCAGGCGTAGAGGGATTAATCTCCAAATGGCATGCATGGTACCACGCGTACGTACATGATCAGGCGATCGATCGAACAAAGTACGTACGTACGTACTACAGATACAATTGAATTACGTTCCACGTCCTTGATCATCAATATATGCATGCCAGCCAGATCGATGATTATAACTAATTCTATACATACCTGCAAAATCAATCCCTCTAAGTAAGGATCGAAGATCATCATGATCATGATAAGATACATCATACGATAAATTAGAACGTATTCAAATCTTAGTCAGATTAATCTATTGCTCAAGTTTAGCAGATCCTCCCAACTGTCCAATATTATCCACCCACTCCCTCTATTAAGCCTTAATTTCCCTTCTCGAATTCTAATTATTATTCACTGATCTTTCCATCTGAATCAAATTATATTTCTGATCTGATCTTGATCACCAATAACGAATTAGATTTCTCAAAAAGGAAATCCTTGATTTATTAACCCTAATTCTTTTCCAACTAGAACTCTTGTGTTTGTGTGTGTATATATAGATAGTCTTTGTTCATTCTTTCACTTGATCTCTTCGTTCTCTCATTGATCGTAATCATGTTTTGTCACCGTCTGTATCTGAAGGAAGCTCGCACTGCTTACTTCTTAGTGATTTGTTCTGCCTCAGTGTTCATTTAATACTCGTGATCATCAGACTCACACATATTCCCTTTCCTCGTTTTCGATCTCCTCCGTTCTTAAACACATCAGATTTCTTGCCTTGTACGTTTTCTTCTTGTTGTTTGTTTCTTGGGCTTTTGACGGTGGGTCCGAGTTTTTTCTCGTCAAACATGCCGTACGTTAGATCAGATCCGTCCGACAAAGACGCCGAGCCGTTCGTGGAGGTTGATTCAACTGGACGGTACGGGAGATACGGGGACTTGCTCGGTGCCGGAGCGGTGAAGAAGGTGTATCGAGCTTTCGATCAAGAAGAGGGAAGAGAGGTGGCCTGGAACCAGGTTTTGTTGGTAAGGTTCTTGGATGACAAGGCGATGTTGGACAGGATACGCAAGGAGGTTGTTTTGCTGAGAACTTTGAAGGACGACAACATTATCACATTATTCAGTTCATGGATCGATCAAGAGCACAAAACGTTGAACTTCATTACCGAGTTTTGTACATCCGGAAATCTGAGGGAGTATAGGAGGAAGCATCCGAACGTCTCGATCATTGCCCTGAAGAAGTGGTCAAGACAGATTCTGAGGGGTTTGGAGTATCTCCATTTGCATGAGCCATGCATAATTCACAGAGATCTCAATTGCAGTAATGTTTTTATCAACGGCAATAATGGGGAGGTGAAGATTGGAGATTTGGGGTTAGCAGCAGCGACGGGGAAGGACCATATGGCTCATTCCATTCTCGGTACGCCGGAGTTCATGGCACCGGAGATTTACGATGAGAATTACACGGAGAAGGTGGATATATACGCGTTTGGGATGTGTGTGCTCGAGTTGGTGACAATGGAAATCCCGTACAGTGAATGCGACAGTGTGGTCAAGATATACAAGAAGGTGACATCTGGGGTGAAGCCTAGGGCAATGAACAAGGTTAGAGATTTGGACGTGAAAGGGTTCATTGAGAAGTGCCTTGCGCAACAGTCTGAGAGGCCATCTGCCTCTGAACTCCTCGAGGATCCCTTCTTTGCTGGACTTGATGATCATGAAGAAAACTAATGATATAATTAGCTTTAGATTTTTGCTTTCAGAAGTGTACAGTATAGTCAGACTTTGTAGCCGTTCCCTTCATGTTAATATTTAATTAATAATAAATTAAAGTTTGATGGTCTCTTTACGTAATATATAATTCTAGTTGCAAAGCACAGCTCTGCTAGATGCAGTCAATTGCGAAATCTATGAAACGTTTCACTTATTGCAGAATGTAATTGGTTGGTTATTGGTCGGACATGCAGTGAAGAACTGATATTGAATAATCTAACTTATATAATTAGAATATTATATATAGTTCCAATGATTATGAGGAACTTATTATGTGATGGATCTCAAACTTTAATTTCACAAGAACTCTCTCTTTTCAATATATGTTTATTGATGGATGTCGGGGTCTGAAGGGAAAGAGCTTTTGAAGGGGACTTGGAGAGGGTGGTAAGGCAAGCTGTTGGTGGGTACTGACTGAAGATGGACTGGCTATCTTTTTAGTTTGAATTGGTGATGCACAAGCGAAGGCCGGAAAGTGGAAATCCTCACAAGGTCTTGAAGCAATCTGGAACAGAAGTATGAACTGTAACATTGATTAATATCATAAAAATAAAAAAAGAAAAACAAAGAAAAAGAAGAAGAACTGAAACATGAATGTGAAATAAAACCTGATCGTTTGAAATCCACATTCACCAGAATCTTCAATTTCCCAGAACGTCTATTGATGGTAGTTGAAGTTTCAATCAAACATTCTCCACATGAATAGATTTAAACATATGTACATCCATAGTATGTGCCTAAGAAATAACGTTCTTAACGCCAATGTAGTTCCAGAGTCTAACAAATTGTGAAGACTACTTGCCAGAGCATATTAGGAAATCCCGATTCCTACCAAGTAGTTTGCACTACGCAAGAGAGAGGCAATCATCTTTCCGAGATTCCAGCACGGTCCTTGCAGCTTCGATGACTACTTGTCCACTAACATAATGCTGTCGACAAACAGGCATGTAGACATCAGCCCCGCCAATCAGTTCTGTCTGTTTCTCCTCTGTTTTCCTTAAGGTGAAGAAAGCACGTTTTTGACAAAGTTCACAACGAGCAGTTAATTTGGTCACAGAATCAGCAAGGGGAATTATATCCAAGACAGAACCAAAGCTCCTCCTGCCAACAATATATTCATTCACCATCAAAGAAGTTTCAAGCAATATAATTTCCATGAAAACAAAAAAATCATATGAATGTTGGTGTTAGGGTTCCTTAAGGAAGAGATAGAGGAAGACGAAGGGATGACTCTGTGTAAGGGGAAGAAGATTCGGGACTTGGGGAAACTGAAGTGAAGAAAAGATATGAGGAACTCAATATGCACTCGGAATGCACCGTTTGGGAAGAGACTTGGAACGCACCGTTTGGGAAGAAGACTTGCCGTTTAGTATATGTCGCAGGAATGCCGTTTAATGTCTTTCATTACCGTTTTTCAAATGCTTTGTATTTATTTTCTGTTAGAATAAAGTACACGTGTAATCAGCTTAGAAGATGGGTTTGTTAGGCTGCAGAGTTATGTAACCCATAGTGGTACGCATAGGGAATCATCTGAAAACGCATTTGCAGAATTGTTCTTCTTTTTGGAGGTTAAGGGATCCCTCAAAGTACCCTAATGGCTGACTGATTTTCTCAGTGCCTTTTATCAAACAGCTTGTCCACATTTCCTTTTCCCTTTTCATTTACATTCTGTTCAATCCATTTCATCCATTCCAGTCATACACACAACAGCATCCTTACAGTTGGTAGCTTGTACTTGGGAAATAAATGCAAAAAAGTAACGAACATAAAAACTTCTTTATGTTAATGGGGGGCCTATTTAAATCATACCTCAAATAGTCACCATCTAGTCCAGCAACTATTACTGTTTTTCCATCACGATCAGCAGCTACACGGCAGAAGTCATAAAGGTCCTCAAAGAATTGAGCTTCATCAATACCAATCACATCTAACTGTCACCATATACATGCAATGATAAAGTATCACTCCTATAGTACATTAAAGACTGATGAAAGTTAATTGAATAATCTAAACAAGAAAACCCTTGAGGTCAAGACGAAGGTTCATGATCTGTGGATGATTGCACACAGCTACATCATTTCAAATTGAGATAATACTAGGCCACACAAATCACTAACACGTTATGAGACAGAACATGTATCAAAAACCGCAATAACTTCATTTCAAACCTCTCTCTTTATCATTGGATGAATGCTTTTTTCTTCAAACCAAAAACATGTGTTTGGATGAATGCTCATGTTCCCACCATTTTTAGTTTTCAGGACTTTATTGTTCTTGTTTCTTTTGTTAATTGGGTGTATCTTTTGTATACTCTCTTTGTACTTGGCAGTACCCTCATAGTTTTCCATTAATAACATTATTAACTAAAACAAAAACAGTATGTCATACCAATCAAGCTAACAATTCTGTACAATTATTTAATATAGTACACTTGCTCCTTATATGTAGTTTCACCACATTGTGGCATTAAAGTACCTGATCATATGCGTCAGGGCCAAACTTTTGTCTGAATGATGATAAATCTGCTAAGGCCCAACATGGCAGTTTCACCCCATCATGTGTCACAATTGCATCCAATCCATATCTCGTATCCTTATTTGATTTTATTAAAGCCACACTTCTGCACAACAGGCAGCATAAAAGGTGAGTAATGAAATCATAAGAAAAATACTAAATTTTTTTTTTATACAAGTAGGGCAATTCTAAAAATACTTAAAAATTGGCATCAAGAAGTAGGGTAATGTTATGTCAACAGAACTTTTGGCGTTTGTCAAGTTCCCATCATTGTGCAATGGGATGCTTCACGTTCTTTAAATATCTCTTTAAGTAACAATAGCACCTACGAGCTATGACTATAATAGCTCCCACAGTTGCGTATTTGTTCAAATCCCAAGTGTTACAGAATATGTGGAATGCATGCCAAATAGAATACTGATCTCTCTCTAACTCTCAAAAATATAATAACAATATCTACATAAGATCCTAGGGTGCTCAAGAAAATAATATCAGGTTCAAGATTCTGGCCCTGAAGCATTATCTTCATCTTAAATCAAGCAGCATAATATGAAAGGACCTGAGTTTAGAGGCTTAGAATAAGAAATAGGATCGCAAACTCATTTCCACTTTATCTAATCTCCCGACCTATTTCTTATCTCTATTTCCGTTGCCTGTTGGGGTGGCAAATAGGATCAAGAAGTTATTTCGGGCTTTCCTGTGGGGTGGTCTGGGGGAGGAAAACAAATTCCATTTTGTTAATTGGAATAAAGTTCGCTCCCCAATCTCGAGTGGAGGATTGGGTGTGCGCAATTTGAGGACCTTCAATAAAGCATTATTGGGGAAATGGCTATGGAGGTATAACTTGGAGGGGTAGTCATTGTACCAATGTAGTGAGAGAGGGGGGGGGGGGTGTTTATGGTGTAAGTTTGTGGAGATATACTAGGAGGGGCTGGCAATGTTTCGAAAACAATATCTGTTTTGTGGTTGGACAGGGCACTAGAATCAGGTTTTGGCAGGATGTTTGGTGTGGAGAGTGCTCTTTGGGGAGGGCCTTCCCAGCTCTCTATAGTATTGCAATTAAGAGGGAGGCTTTGGTGGTGGATTTGCTTGTGTTTATCCATGGTTCTCATCAGTGGAATATCATATTCACTCGGGATAACCATGACTGGGAATTGTCTACCATTTTAGAATTTTTCAGCTTGATATACTCCTCAGGAAGTATAACGGCACAGAGTAATAGGATTCAATTGAGGTCCAGTGGCAGGAAGAAGTTCACAATCAAGGCATATTATAAAATATAGGCTTCACAAGGTAATGTATCTTTCTCGTGGAAAAGCATTTGGAAGTCTCGCGTACCTTCCAAAGTGGCTTTCTTTGTGTGGACTGCTACTCTTGATTGCTACTCTTGGGAATATTGTAACAACGGACAACTTAAGGAAGAGGGGACTCATTGTGATGGATTGGTGCTATCTGCGCAAAACACATGGAGAATCAGTGGAACATCTATTATTGCATTGTGAGGTGACAAGAGCGTTGTGGAATGGGATATTTAGTAGAGTGGATGTTGCTTGGGTTATGCCGTCAAAGGTGCTGATCTGCTTGCTTGCTGGAAGGGTATCCAAGGCTGTCCCCAGGTGGCAGCAGCATGGAAGAGGATCCCGTTGTGCATTATGTGATGTATTTGGATGGAAAGGAATGCGAGTGCTTTGAAGATAGGGAGAGAACAATGGCGGAGCTTCAGAATTTTTTTCTACACACTTTACTCCTATGGTTTTCAGCCATTGTGCTTAATGGAAACAATGTGCATGATTTCTTTTCTTTAACTTAGTGCTTTTAGAATGTATTTAGGCATTTCTTTTGTATACTCCCTGTGTACATGGGCCATGCCTATTTTCATTCATATCAATAAAATTTACTTCTTACTAATCAAAAAAAAAAAAAACTCATTTCCATCTCTCTTGCTTTTAACTTGTGATTTATAGTTGGAGACAATTAAAAAAAATGAGTCAAAGATCTGAGAATGCTTCGACTTGTTGCTTACCATTCCTCTACCAATCGGAATCTTATAACTGAGAAAGTGTATCCTTGAATGATTCCTAAATAATATGGAGCCCACAGAGAGTGACTCTACACAATATATTTTTATTAGATACCACAGTTATCACGGGAAGGGGTGTCTAACAAAACTTAAAAATTTCATAGAACTCCAGTTGTATGACATTCAACCCATTATTGTGATGCAAGCAGGTTCACATATATACTTGAACTTGCAAACATTTTAGCTGAATTGTTTCTGTACATGGTGCTCATAAATTGGGAGAAACCAATTTTCTTTGGCACACATCAAACAGCTTTTTATGGTCCTGCCTTGCCAGTTAAAGGATCGTCCAATTCTTTATCTTTCAGAAAGAAAACCCAAAGGTTTTAGGCGTACAGCTTCTATATCCCTCAAATAGTCATGCTTTGCAAGAGATAGAACTTCACTTGAAAAATGCTCCTTTTCCTCACTTGAATCAGGAACATAGTCTGTGTCCTTTAAAATTAAAGTCATTCCCCTAATCATCTTGTATAACTCTGGAGATTGTTTAGGAGATTTAAAGAAAAATTGTGTCCCATTTCGAATTTCCATCCTGCTATCACAGGGCTCCTTTATGACCCTTGATTCCCTAATCACAGTCCTAAACTCTGCAGCACTGTCCCGCAACCCAGAGGTGCCATAAGCATTAGCCAAAACCACATACTTTCCAGGACTTCCTGGTTCTAATCCAAAAAAAAATCTTTGCTGCAAGCTTAAACAAGTCCAGTCTCCATGAATCCTACAAGCCCCAAGCAAAGCACCCCACATCACTGAATGCCCTTTACAAGGTGAGTTTAGAAAAAAATTCATATATACCTAATGCTATCTGCCGAAAAAACGATAGAATTTCAAAATCTCTACAACTTTTCGATGCTGGCCATAATCAGAACTGAAGGCAGTCCATGTAACAAGATTCCTAGTTAAATACTTGTCAATTATTTGATTTCCATAACATAAACTACTGCATTTAAGTACAATATCCATGAAAACACCATTGACAGCAACAATTCCCTATTCGGCGCTTTATCATAATACGTGAGCCTGCTTCCCATGCTCCTGCGTTGCCAAAGTGGCTCAGGCTTTGACAACTGATGCAAAGGTATATTGGTCTGGCATAAAACCAGTTGATCTCATCTTGCAAGATAGATCCCTTCTTCAAGCCCTCTGCACATACCCTGCAATCATTGCATTCCAAGAGACCAAGCTTGTCTCCAGCAATTTACAAGACAGCACGTGAGCAGTTACTAGGTCCTTTGATTTCACATATTAGTCTCCAAATATTCTCAGGGATCATACCTAACAACAACCATTTGCACACGGATTATCTTCTCCCCTTCTTATGCTCCTTCCGAAATATGAACTCGTGCAACAGGAGCATAGGTCTCTGGCTCCACTCGCAGTCTAGGAGTCCACAAAAGCCTGACAGATTCCTTCAATCTTCCCAAGACAAAAATACCCTTTAATGTTTTATCCAATTGAAGATAACCTTTGTACGGCACAATATATCAAGTGACCAAGTACATTGCCAAAGTCTACTCCTTTTCTGTTGCAAAGAATAATAAACAGATGGCAACCCCTTGAACAATGAGATTTACAATAATGATGATACATACCACGATATGCTTATAAATATGTAAAATTTTCCCTCAGATGGTGAAATATTTAAATTACCCAATCCAATATTGAACTTCGATATCTCATCTTTGACACAAACACAAACACCACCCACCAAGAAGAGCAACATTTGATAAACATCCCACGAAAAATGAAGCTACTAAAAAATTCAGCATTTAACACAGAAACCGGTATAAAAAAAGGTCCAAAACCTGCCATTGCTGCTCTCAGACTGAATCCTGCGAAGAAGCGAGGTGGTTTTTCCGGAGAACATCGGGCCAACGATCACGTGAATCTCACCGGTCGACGACGGCGGAGCCACCTCCCCGTGCATGCCACGAGTTTGGATTGAAAGAAATGCGGATTTGGGTGAAAACATCGCGGATTTTAGAGGGAGAAAACTGGGGTGCCGGAAAGTTGTGCTGTTGCATGGATGGGATTTGGAAGCGAACGAGAATAGTGCAAGAGGAGTGGGTAATTTGGGGATGGCTGAGAACGTTGGGGTTAGGAAGGAGTTCATTACTGAAACAGCAAACATGTATTTTGCTGCATATGGAGGAAGAGAGACGGAAGTGCCTGAAGAGGTTTCTAAGGGTTTATGCTTCTACTATTACAAGTCAACGTAGTAGAGATGTGGCAGTCTGTATGTACCCTTGCTGTCTGTGTTTGTAGTAGAGATGATCTGGACCGTCCCTCCATACCTTGCCAATTAGGCTATCTGATTGTTCAACACCACGTGTTTATTTCTGACTTTTCTTTCCTTATATTTTAACCAACAATCACAAAGATTAGTCTCAATAGAACTAAATACAAATCAAAGAAAGAAAAATAAATGTCTGATCTATGCATAAGTTTTACTAATCACACCAAAACTTCCCTAATTGTAAGTTTTAACTACAGGCCCTTCCTTCCCTTAGATCTCCCAATTAATAAGTGTTCTTATTTTGACAACTTTCTACAACAAGACATTTGGTATTTCTTAATTTATGTTTGACAGTGTTTGTTTAATTTAACATTGGTATTTTTTGTATGAATTTTATTATATATAGTCACTTTTACATATTTTTTGTATATTCTATTGATGTGATTGGTTAGAATAATTATTTTATATTAAAATAAATTATGCAAATAATCACATTAATAGAGTAATACGTAAAAATAAATGTACATAATTTTTTTTTTTTTTTTAATACAGAAACTAAGAAAAACATGTTGGAATTTCAGACCGTCGGCCCAGTTTGCGGAAGAATAGATTTTTCAATTCTGACTTATGTCGGCTTGGTGGGAAATTTGTTACTCATGTTGATTATGTGTAATAAAACATTAAAAAAAAAATTTGTTCAAATTCTAAATAGACAAGTCTTATATAAGTTTTTGTAAAAAAGTGAACTCTACTTTAATAAAAAAGTATAAAAAAAATTATTCTTTATTAGTGGAACTTATTTTTTCACAAAAAATTTGTATGAAATTTATTTATTTAAAACTTGTATTTAACATAAATGAAAAACATGTCGTTCAGATTAGGTAGAGGAGGAGCCGAGTCTTTTGTTTCGAGCCAAGAATAGTACAAGTTTATAACCTATCTTTATGCGTAATTGTACGATAGCAATAGATGTGAGGTTTCAATGTTGTTGTCTATTAAATGTCACGTTTTTAGGTATACAGAGAGAATGACACTATTTGATTGTTGGCAATAACTTAATTAGATGGGATGATGTAAAGTGTAAAGCCACCATTAAGTGGATGGCTGAAAAATATATTTTCTCCTATGAATTTTAAAGCCACCATCAAACTTTATAGATGTTTTTGTGGGTTTTGATAATAACATTGATGTAATTAAGGATTAGGTTTCGGCTATCTACATATTTATTTAAAACTTACTTCTTCGCATGTCAGTTATTGATATGTTCAAAAATCATGAAATTTAAAATGAAAAATTTGAATTTTAAAAGAAATCTTGCAAGTAAAATTATAAATACATACAGTATTAATAAAAAAGAAATGAAATGGTACTTGGGCGAGGAGAAAAATGAAAGAAAAAGATCAAAGAGAGATCAAGGGCATGGCTCAAAAGTTTCAAATTTTTTTTTTTTTTTAAAGCAAGAGAACCAGCAAATACTAATTATATTGGATCTAAAAGGTATGATATTAATTAATGAATTAAGCAGTAATTTTTGTTACTGCAAGGTAAATGTCGACTTCGTGAGTCGAAATTCTACCATTGAAAGAAAAGAAAAGCTTACCATTAGATCATTTTTCAACTATATGTAGTCACTCTAGATTATAATTTCACACACAAATATATATATATATATATAGTGATTAATAATGAAAGGGTGATATTCTCGAGTAGATAAGAGTGAGATAATTCTGTAAGATTGACTGTTTCGAAGGTGATATTTTATTGGCGAACCCACTCTCCTTTGCATTAAAAAAATCCCAAGAGGCTTTGCTCATGGATACAACGTCATGCATCTCTCTCTCTCTCTCTGATGTGATACTGCTCAAGCAATCCCTTCTGTCTTTCACACATCTCTCACTTTTTTTCTTTTTTTCTTTTTTTTATGACATCTTAGCTCTCGAAAGTTCAAACAATATTTTGATAAAATTTTTTATTACAAATCAATAACTGTTCATATCATATACTTTATATTTATATTTATAATTTTTTTTAATATATTGTAGGAATGTTTTCATAAAATATAAAGATATTTTTCATAGAATGTGAGGTGTGAAATAGAAAATAGTGACTGATAAAAATAATTTTTCTTTATATAATCTTCTCATAAACATGCATTCATGTGATTTTGAAAGTCCGTCTATCATTTTCAAAAAAACATTATTTACTTCAAAAGATAAAATTAACAACAAATCCTATCCTTTTATGTAGCAAATAAATCCTTAAAAAATGAATTCTACGGAGAGATTAACAATAAACTCTATTTTCTCTCTCGTTTATTTTTAAGTCCCTCCCATCAAAGCATTTGATTGCTTTTTTATTTTTCCTTGATCGGAATTTATTTCAACATATTCAAACGAAAGGGAAACACCATAAAATAATTTCATCAAATATATCTTCGAACCTTCTAGAAACCATTTTTGGGAAGTGTACTCGAAAGTCAATAAGTATATGTGGGAAAATAATAAGAGTCAAAAACTATAAATAATAATTAAAACATTTATAATAATTTGTTCTCAAAATCAAAAGGTGAGGATTGAGGAAGTCACCATCTTCCCATCGCTCCTACCTTGTAAACTTTGTTACGCGAAAGGATAGATAGCCAAACATCTCTCTCTCTCTCTCTCTCCTATATTTGTAAATATATATATAATGCAAATTCCTTTCCTCAGACTTGCTATCTATACAGCTTTGGTTCATTGCACGTAATATATATAATCAAGAACAACTAAAAAAAGAGAGAAAAGGAGGGCCTCACGCCCTCTTTCTGCTTCTTATGCCTCTTCTCAGATCTTAGATTCTCTCAAAACTTCCCATCTGGTCGTCTTCATTGGGTGGTAATATTTTTCTCTTCAAAATGCATGCCTTTTTAATTTCCTTTCCAATATTAGTTCTGGGTTCTAAATTTTTCAGTCATTCCGTGTTAATTTTATATTGTTTTTATTTTGCTTTTTAGGTGTCCCGGGTGGTCGATCGGTGATTGATCGGTGTATGCTCGGAGGTTCCTGGATTGAATCCAAGAAAACCATTTTTTTTTTTAATCTTAAGATTAGAGCATCCGAGTTTTCTGTGAATTCTGCGAGGAGGTACAGTCTTTTATTGTTCAATCTGCATTACGTTGTTTGTTACATGGCTTGTATGTTATATAGAATTCTGTATTCCTCGGAAAGCGACTTTTGGTTTGTGTTTGACCCGGTTTTCAGTAAATTTTGTATTGCTGATTAGATCCGGTGCGTGCTCTTTCACATCTGCATTTGCTTGTTGGAAGTAGTTTTGGTTGGCGTAAAAGCATTTTTATTTTTTATTTTTGAAGGCGAGCATCTTCATACCAATTTATTGGATGTGCAGATGGAAATGGAGCCCGGAAAGCTTTTCATTGGTGGGATATCTTGGGACACAAATGAAGACCGTCTGAGAGAGTATTTCCAGTCTTTTGGAGTAGTAGTTGAAGCTGAGATAATGAAGGACCGAGCCACAGGTCGTGCCCGTGGTTTCGGTTTTGTTGTTTTTGCAGACCCTGTTGTTGCAGAAAGAGTTGTTATGGAAAAGCATGTGATAGATGGCAGAACTGTAAGTTTGCACGTTTGAATTCATATTTTTATTTCTGCTCGCTTTTGGCTCTTTGAATTTGGAACGATACTGTTTTATTGGTTCCCCTATGACATCGTGAACCAGAGTGCCCACTGCATATTTAGGTTTGCGAGTTTATAATTGCAATTCAGAATTGAAGCGCACCCGGATATTCTTTTGTGCATCATGATTCAATGATTCTTTATGTGGGTTTTCTTAAAAAATTAATTTAATGAAACGTTCTCTATTGATTTTGGAAGCTTAAGTTGTAATGTATGTTTTTATTCTTTCCTCTTTCTAGGCTCATTCGCAGTAGGTGTTGGTTTTGATTGGGCTTCTCTCAATATTGAGTTCCTAAAAGTATGAGACTCTAGTTTCTGGGTGTATGTGAGTTTCAAATACGTGGGATTACAGAAACTGCTGAGAAAGAAGAGACAATCAAAGTGCTGTCACTATCAAGTGCCCATTTAGCAACTTTAGTAACTTTTGGGAAGCTGTTAGTTAATCAGACAATCAATTCTAGAAAGAAGATTATAATTTTAAGAGGGCTTTTGGGCCAAGCCAATTTGTTTGGAAGGGGCAATTATAGAACAGTCATAGGATGGTGCTGCATTTGCACGAGGACTATCCCTTGGAAAATTGAGAGAGAACTGTAAGAGCTAAATAATTTTGACCAGGGAGTGTTTGTTAGTAGTAATTGTAAGAGGAAAGGAAAAGAAGCTTGGTTGGACAATTGCTGATGGTATAATTTGGCCGGCAATTGTCCGGGATGCTCACAAATGCTATGCTTACAGTCACTGGCTCATTTAAGTTCAGTAGGTAACTTTTGGAGTTTGTGAATCCTAGTTTGAAACCTTGGAACAATGAGCTTTAGGTTGCCTAGAATTAGAAAATTTAGAAAGAAGATAATGTAGTCTGCCAATATTCTTTCTTGCTCCTCTGAACCTAAGCCTAATTCTTCATGCAGTTAAGCATCGCAAGTAATGAAAAGGGACAATAATTTGCACAAAAGGTATCACGCTCAAGAAGTTCATCAAATCTTTAGATTCTATAACACCGCTGTTGGCATTTGTAGTCACCAATGTCTTCTCCAATCTTACGCTACACGTAATTGAATTAAGATTTCACTGTTTCTCTATATTTTAGGCACTCTCTTTTATTAAGTTCATTTTTCATCCTCTTGCTCTCCATTCTCAGGTTGAAGCAAAAAAAGCTGTTCCTAGAGATGATCAGAACATTCTGAGCAGAAACAATGGCAGCACTCATGGGTCTCCTGGTCCTGCCCGTACAAAGAAGATATTTGTAGGAGGATTAGCATCCACAGTCACAGAGAGCAATTTTAAGAAGTACTTCGATCAATTTGGTACAATAACAGATGTGGTGGTGATGTATGACCATAATACGCAAAGGCCAAGAGGATTTGGGTTCATTACATATGATTCAGAGGAAGCAGTGGAGAAAGTATTGTACAAAACCTTTCATGAACTCAATGGCAAACTGGTTGAAGTTAAAAGAGCTGTCCCCAAAGAACTATCTCCAGGGCCAAGTCGGGGTCAAATGGGTGGATATAACTATGGTCTGAGTAGAGTTAGAAGCTTACTTAATGGCTACGCTCAAGGATACAATCCAAGCTCAGTCGGAGGCTATGGACATAGAGTGGATGGTAGATTTAGTCCAGTTACAGCTGGTCGTAGTGGATCTCCTTCATTCAGTCCTGGATATGGGACAGGATTAAATATTGAGCCCGGAATGAGGCTAAGCTATGGGGGAAATGCAAACCTTAGTTCTAACCTTGGTTTTGGACGGGTTTTGAACCCTTTATATAGTGGAAATTCGAATAGGAATGTTAACCCTGTTGGATATGGTGTGGGAAATGGGGGGAATAGTTCAGTCTTAAGTTCGGTAAGCCGTAATCTGTTGGGGAATGGGAGTCTTAATTATGCTACTAACTCTGCAAACTCCACTGCTCTGCTGGGCCTCAGAAATGGAAGTTCAGGAATAGATTCTTTTGGCAAGATTGGAACACTTTGGAGTTCCTCTCCTAACTCAGGTCAAGGGGGAGGTGCTGGTACCACCTACAGTAGTGACTATCTTAGTTATGGCAGTGGAGAAGTCAACTTTGGTTCAGGAGGGATGGGTTATGGAAGAAACAGTGGAACTGGCGTTTCACCGGTGTCATCAAATGCTGCATCAAATGGTGGTTACAGTGGATCCTATGGTTTGTTTTATGGGGACCCAACTTGGCAATCTTCACCTCCAGAGCCAGAGGGGTCTGGCTCATTTGGTTATGGGCTTGGAAATGCAGCTTCTGATGTTTTAAGTAAAAACTCTGATGATTATGTGGGTCTTTATAGTGTTACCAATAGACAATCATACAAAGGTAAGATACTTTTTTCCTCTTAATACTATACTTCTTCCCCCCTACCCCCTCTGAATGTTTCATGTTCTCTTTTTACTGAGTTTCTTTAGCAAATGTAATTGATGTAGAGAATGGAAATGATACTTGTCTTCTCTGAGCATATGCATCAGTCATGACTTCTGGTTATATCATGAATGAGAGTTCCCAAAATGTCTTAACACCACCATTATGGCCAATTGTGTTATCGAATCGAGCACAATATTTAAATCCATTCTTTATCTGCAATGGGAACATATAAAAGTAGGCCATTTAATTTCAGAATTAGTTCTGTAGTTGATCTGATACCAGAATACGGGTTTTCTTCATTGGCCATTTACTACCCGATCAATTGGATCCTAAATATAGTTCATGGGTATGACATATACTTCCAAACAAATTTGGTCTAGTGCTGGGGATTTTATGATCTCTCTGCCATCCATATCAAAATGCCATCTAATAAACTAGGCATGAGCTGATTCTGCAGTCTGCGCCATCTTCTCAATTATTTATTCTGTTGATCTTGAAACAAACTATTTAGGTTAGGTTACTCTTTTCTGTTTTATTTATATGTTTTTTTTATCAATGTGCTTCAGGAATTGCTGTGTAGAATGACCATGATAAGGGTCGCCAGGAAAAATTTATAGGTGGCGTATAATTGGCGAGGAAGGTCGAGTACTCTTAATCCTCGTACAATTTCATCGGTCAGAGGCTTCAGTTTACAAAACATGATTAGAGCCAATTGTTTCACCAGTTTCGAAGTACTTTCTAGAGGACAGTTACAAGGCATTTCTTATATGGTCTGAGCTTGAGTTTAATGGAGGTTTCTTCCTTGGAATTGGATTGAGATTTATTATCAGGTTGCTGAGGTATACCTAGTTACCTACACAGATATATGTATCTTGCTTATCTGGCTACACTGCGATACAGAAACGTGCGAGTCTCTTTCTTCCTCGAATTTTTTTCCTTTCATAACAGGCAAAGTTCCTGAAGGTTTTGTGTTTTGGCTGATTGTACCTAATGCCTGGTTGATTAACTAGTTACTAGTGTGATACTCTGAAGGGATTGCCTTTATGGGTCCCAGAAAATAATTTACAGCATGGTGAGTCATCCCCTTCAAATCTTTCCTTGGCAATTACTTCGCTTAAGGATATGGATGCTGTTCATCTTGATTGGTTTTGTGGTGGTCGTATTATATTGTTTGGGGATTGGAAGGGTGCAAAAGTGAAATTACTATTTGTAAACTCAGCAGCATTTCATTAAGAAAAACCTATTTGTAAACTCATTGATTGGCATAGTCCACTACTATGCCCCTCATCTTGTATTCCCATGTCTAAATGCATGACTTGTTTGTCCTAAATCTATTTGTCCCCTGATGCCATTTTTTTTTTTTAAATTAATATACTGTCATGTTGTATGTTGAAATTAGAGGCATCATATAGGGTTTTGATACCAAAATGAAATCTAAAATCAGATTGTTCTCAAATAAATTGTATTTACACGAATTTTTGAGAAATACTACAGGTGCAAACAAATTTCACAAAAGTAAATCTACAAACTAACATAACTTCATTATAAAATTAATTTTACAATTTAACTTAATACATCAAATCACATCATTTTGTAGATTTACTTTCGTGAAATCTATTTATAGACAAAATATTTTTCTTTTTGAAAAGGCTTAAAAGTGATTACTTGGTTTTCATCATTTATTTTAGTTACTGCTAGGCTTACTTTGTAAGCATTATTAATCATAATAAGCATTCTCAAAATGCAAACACAACGATAGTTACGAAAATAACAGCAAAACATAATGAAGAAAACCATCCATAGAAATGTTTTGATTAACAAATCCAGATAGAAGACAGCACTCAGGCACACATAGTTGTTGAGTTGACGGCCTCCTGTACTGTTGTCTTGTGGCATCGAGCAGCCACTCCCACCATTTAGTTATTCTCGGATTTCCTACCAAATGGCTTGAAGCCTCTTCGAAGCTCGTTCTCAATCTCCTCAAGGGGCAAGCCTTTCGTTTCCGGCACCACCAGGAAGATGACAATGAGGCCGATGAAGGAGCACCCAGCATAAAGAAGGAAAGTGGCCCAAGAACCCAGAGCCTCGGTCAGAGACAAGAAGGTCATGCTTACAATCAGATTGGATGTCCAGTTAGCCATGGCTGCCATACCTCCTCCAAAGCCTCTGTATTTCAGTGGATAGATCTCTGCGTTCACAATCCATGGCACTGTCCCCATTCCCGGAGAGTAAACTATGATGTATAATCCTAGAAGCACCACAGCCAAGAATCCCAGCTTGCTAGGACAGCCCTTGTCGTACCACACACGATTGCTTCCCCGGCATGTATTTCCGATTGCCTTTTCATTAGCCAAGCAAGCCCCCGGATGAAACTGATCACAGAACAGAAACAAAAACATACATAAATGTCGGAATGTTGTGTAATTTCACGTCGAGTAATCAAAATAATGAGTCCCTGAATTAACTTACTTGATCGCCTTCGCTTGCGCAGTAGCCGCACTGCAGCTTCAGGCAGTCCATGCAGTTCCAAGAAGATGTGCTGGGGACAGAAGCGTATGCGGAGCAGGTGCCATTGGGAGCAAAGTGGGTTGAGTCAAAATTATTGATTCCAGGTGCATTCTTAGCTGAGGTATAGAACACGGCGGATAGCGAAACGAGGCCAATAATGATGCAGATCAAAGAAAGGATCATCATTTTTCTTCTGCCATATCTATCGACGAAACACATGCTGATAACAGTGCCTACGCAATTCAGACCAGCTGTGACAAGAGAAAGGCCTAAAGCAACCACTTTGGAAGCATAGCCAGCGAGCTGCATGATGCTGGGGCTGTAATACATGACAGTGTTGATGCCAACAAATTGCTGCACAACTTGAACAGCAATGCCAGCACAAAGCGCCCTTCTCACTACAACGTTTCCCATTGCACTTCTCAACTTCGTGATGAGATTGTTTCCTATGTCTGCCTCAACGGCCTCTTCCGTTTCAATAGATGCCTTTAATAGATTCATCTCTTTTTCAACTTCTTCTTGAGGGTAGATCTTTTCCAGAATCTCCCTTGCCTCTTCTTTCTTGTTCTGATAGAAGGACAAAAAAACAAAAAACAAAAGTTTGGAAGTCTGAGGAGAGTAACCATTTGCTGCCAATAGTGTTTTGGGAATGATGTCATGAGATAATAAAAAGGCTTAAGTACTATCTTTCTTAATCTTTTTTAGGCCCGTTTGAATACATAGGTGAGATGAAACCTCATATCATTTAATTTCAACTAATAATCTCACTATTGTTCACAGATCATCTCAAATCATCTCATCTAATCTCACTATCTAAACAGACCCTTAGTAATCAGTCAGTAATACTGATCGTTCTATTCGTTTGATCGATCACTTCTATTAATAATGCATAGCTCCATGGAGAAATAAACAAAGCCTTAATTCATAGTACCATTCTGTACAGCCATCTGGGAGATTCAGGAAGTGATAACATGAGGAAAAACTGAACCAAAGGTGGGATCCCAGCTACCCCAAGCATCCAGCGCCAAGTTCCCGGCACCTGATCAAAAATCAAAGATTTCATGAAATACAATCATTTTAAGAAAACTAATGGGATTAATATTTGGCACCTTCACAAAAATTAAATTAATACATGAATTAAATCAAGCTAATTATTCAGAAGATGATAAAATATATATATATATATATATATATATATATATGTACGTACGTACCTGAGTAAAGCCAAGATTGATAAGATAGGATAAAAATTGTCCAAATGTGATCAGGAGACCATTCATGCCGACAAGTGCTCCTCTAATCCTAGCCGGGGAGGCTTCAGAGATGTAGAGAGGGGCAGTCATCGAGGCCATTCCAACTCCCAATCCAACGAAGACCCGTCCAATGACAATCACCCAAGGAGCTGGAGCAGCAGCCATTACTATCGCACCCACGAAAAATAGAATGTCTGCTGTTAAAATGGATTTCCTTCTCCCGAGGCTGTCGTTCATCCATGCCCCGATGGCTGCGCCGATGATGGCTGCTCCTACTGCCATACTCACTATCATTTCCTGGAGCCATGTTTTCTTGCTCACGGAGTCAAAGTCTTCACGGATATATAGCAATGCTCCCGATATCACACCTTCATATATCTCAGAAATCAGTACAGAAATAATAATCACATGATCTGAAAAGGAGAAACCAAGAGAAACAAAATATATATATATATATATATATATATATATATATATATATATATATATATATGGTGTAGTACGTACCTGTGTCGTAGCCGAAGAGGAGGCCACCGATGCCGGCCGTGAAAGCGAGCCGCAAAATATATGGTGTTTGCCATGTGGTGCGGAAACATTCCGTGAACTCTGTCTTGTCTGCGCGATGGAAACCTCCTTCCACCATTTTGTTGTGAATTTGCAAACCAAACTTATCTCAAACGATGTTCTGCAAAAGATCAGAAACAAACATATTAATTTCGAAAGCTTGCCAAGACATGATCGCTGATATTTATGCCCAAATTTTTCATTTGATGTGGGTTTTTATTATTTTGCTCTTATTCTTATAATAAATCTAAGTACAATTGGAAAAGGAAGGTCCGTGAACTGCGCATACCATATCTCTACCATTGAGAATCCTGTAGAGACCAAATTGCTAAAAGAGTAATTTAAAGGGATAAGGCGTACAACTAATCAGAAAATATTGTATGCAGCTAATGCATGCTTGCATGTACAGTGTACACGTGGATCGACAACCATTTCATATTTTCATGCCTTACTGATTCATCTAATTTTTGGAAGAGTTATCTACGTTACTTTAATGATAAAATTTGGTGTTTAAAAATAAAATTTGTCTTTTTTGGAACAAAAGATTATCCTGAGCCTTGAAATTACAAAAGATAAATTTTATTTGTAATTTTGAGTGGAGGACTGCGTGTACAATTTCATTGATGAAGATGGATAAAAAGAGAAAAAAACATCATTTTAAAAAAAAAATATTGTAATTTTAAAATTTTTTTTAAACATAAAAAATCGCCTTCAATGTCATCAAGAGTCAAAGGTCGTTCCACCTTTTCCTAACTACCTAAATTAATTAGAGTTTTGCTATACAATTTCTACCATATTCCACACTTTATATTTTTTAAAATTTTTTAAATTTTTAAATTTTTTTTTTTGAGTTTATTCTTTTAAAATTATTTTAAATTTTTTATTCATTATTTACATAATAAATATTTAATAAAAGAAAAAAAAATAAAAAATAAAAATAATATAGAGTGTGGAGTGTTAGGAAGTTGTAAAGATTTTTTGAATTAATTATGATGTTTAGCTATGGATAAATAAGGTATCCTAATTGGGTACGACAAACTTTTATCTCATCTGTGTACGTTTTGAGTCAATCCCTGATCTTGTATTCTTTCGCGATCCGGCCCTCCTTTTTCTTCTGATTTTCATTTCAGTATTCCTATTTATTCCTCAGGCCCTGCCGTTTAGCGTGTACAGCTGGACGTATCCTATAGTATATTAATACTTTCTATTTTGTTTTTTTAAAATATTTTTTAAAAAATTTTAAACAGTTATAAAAAAATATATAAATTCATTAATAATCACTTCTTTAACTGAAAAAAAATTAAAATAAGTTAGCAGTCAAACTGACAGGCAAATCCAAACAGTATAGTTTCATTTTCCTTTCTAAAGGTATTGAGATATATATATATTATATATAGCATGACTTCTTTCTAAAATGCAGAAAATACGTAGCTAGCAAGAGCGAAAGCAAATGAAAGCATATAATATAATGATCATTTCAGCCAAAAAGAGAGAAAAACAAAAGTGCATCATGTGAAATTAAGGCATATATAATTAAAGCCTTTGATCATTACGTACGTACGTACCCAAGTACTTAGTAGTGGATCTGATGATCACTGGCCTGTGCTGATTGATTCAATTGGCTGAGGATCTATCCAAATATGAAATAGAATTGGATTGGAGTCGTCAATAAATAATTAAGCTGCTGCTGCTGCTGCTGCTGCTGCTGCATGCCTGCTTTTAATAATTTGTACGTAGCTGGCCTTTGTATGCATGCATGCATGCGCGGAGGGTGGGGTTGTTCGTTCGTTAGAATGGGATTTGTCTTATGTAAATCCCATTTGGTTAATGCCCCTTGGAACCGAATTTATACCACAAATAGAGAAGTAGTAGATCATATCCTAATTTGGTATGAGGCTGACCACATTTATCTCACTCAGTTTTCCCATTTTCTTCTAAATGCCTTGGCATCAAATGCGCATGCACCAACAATATTATAAGTTGGATAGGATTGAATAGAAATGCACCAACTTCTTTTAATTCAAAGCCCATTCCAAGAATATGACAACTCGATAACTAGCAAACGTTAACTAATTACTAATTATCACTCTAATCCACCCAAGCTGTACTGTTGACATTGCATGCTCATACATAGCTAGACAACTGATTGAGGATCAACATCCAGCTCGATCTAGAAGAATCAATTTATCCACTAAAATATATATTGGATCATAAATTAGATCATGTTCTTGTAATTTTATGCTCAAATTGCAAACACTTTGTCAAAGCAAGGGGTACTGTTCCCCATTATTCCTCCCTCATCTCTAAAGTTGACAATTCATACATGTAATTATCAAATCGGATTCGAATAATTGTGTTAGAGTCAACCACAATATATATATATATATATAAGTGCTAGTTTCATTTTGGGTTCATGTTAGATTTGCATGTTGTAACAAAATTATCTTGGTCATCATGATCATATCAAATTTAATTAATATCATATATAAGTCAAATATAACTCGATCAATTTAATTAAATGAGTCATATCAATCCCAATCTTAATCTAATTTCGTATTCGGTTAGTATAGATATATAATATGAAAAGACCCAAAATCCAAGTCTACTGAAAATCAGTATCTTGTTTATACCTCGTTCTTATTTCGACTAACTACACTAAGTACTTCAAAAAGATAAAATTATGCTAAGGTACTTAATTTGGACCAGATGGCATGGCCTTGGTTTCTAAGCAGGAGAATCAAGGTTCAATCCCCCCTCCCCCATGTATAACAAAAAATAATAATAATAATAATAAAAAGATAAAATTTTAAGTCCAATTTCTTACATTTAAAAGATGTCACATTTTTTTTTTAAAAATAGTCCTTCTTATAAGTTAGTAGGAGGATACTGAAAGAGTTTAGGAAATGTTTTTGGTAACTTACCAAAACAGAGTATATTGATTTGTTTATATAGATAACAAACTCAGTCTATACAGCTTTAAGATAAATAAAAAAACAGTAAGTTATAATTATAAGATAAAATAACACCTAAACCAAATCATAATGATGATAAGAGAAACATGATCACCACTACAATCTAAATCTAATGCAGTTTCTTATCCTTATCTGGAAGAAGCAGTTTCTTATCTTTATCTGGAAGTTAGTGATTATCATGCAGTTCTGCTGAGTTATCTTCTTCCTTAACACCCCCTTGCAAGCTCATGGGGGATGCACACACATGAAGCTTGGAGGCTAAGTAGGAGAACCAAGGAGATGGAAGACTTTTGGTGAATATATATGTAATTTGATATGCAGTGGCAATAAACTTGAGATGAACATCATGATTGAAGACTTTCTCATGATAGTCAACCTCTATGTTTTGTCCTAGCATAAAACACACGGTTGGGTTCTAAAGCCAATGCACTAACATTAATACACCATATGATAGGAGCCGAAGGAAGTGGAATACACAAATCATGAAATAGCATTCTCAACCAATACAGTTCAATTGTGGCTATAGCCAAGGACCTATATTCGACTTCAGTACTTGACCTTGAGACTATTGATTGTTTCTTTGAACTCCATGAAACAAGACAATTTCCAAGGAACACTCCAAAGCCATAAATTGATCTTCAAGTCAAAGTCACAATAAGCTGTGAGTTGTAGTGCTCCTTTGGTATAGGAAAGACCAAGATCAGTGATATTCTTCAATTAGTATCTAAGAACTCTTTTTGTTGTTGTCCAATGTGAGGAGGTTGAAGAGTGCATATGTTGACAAAGTTGATTGATTGAGAATGACATATCTGGTCTAGTGAGTGTGCAATATTGCAGTGCACCCACTACATAAAGATACTCAGTAGGATCAATTAATGTTCTCCTTCAAACCGGATCTTCAAACTTGGACAGTTTGCTATGTGAGGATGCTGGAGATTTGGAAGGTTTGGCTCTCAACATGCAAACTTGATGTAAAAGATCATGCACATACTCGGCCTGATTTAGATGAAGCCTTTTTGAGTAACGGGTAGCTTGAATCCCCAGAAAGTAACTCAAGGGTCCGAGATCTTCGAGATGAAATGTTTACTGGAACTTGGATATAACAGAATGTAAGGCTTGTGAATTTGTTCTTGTAACAATAATATCATCAACATAGATGAGTAGAAACAATTGAGGATTTCCATTATGAAAAGTGAAGTGATGTATCAACTAAAGAGGTTGTGAAGCTAATGTCAAATAATGTAGTTGATAATTGAGTAAACCAAGCTCTTGGGGCTTGTTTGAGGCCATAAATGGCATTTTTCAATTTGCAAACATAGTTTGGATTTTCCTTGCTACAAAACCCTTGAGGTTGCTTCATGAATACATCATTCATTAATGCACCATGAAGGAAAGTATTAGATACATCCAGCTACTATATAGGCCAATTAAACTGTATTGTCAAGGCCAATAGAATTATGATTGTTGAAGACTTAATTAATGGACTGAATGTTTCTGTAAAATTAACTCCAAACTTTTGTTTGAAACCTTTGGCAACCAATCTAACTTTGAATCGATCTATGCTACTATCTGAATTTTGTTTGATGCGATAGACCCACTTCTTATGGCTCACATTATGATCATTGGGTCTTGGACAAAGGGACCAGTTGCTAGTAGTGGTTAGGGCCTCAAATTCTTGCTCCATTGCAACTTTCCATCGTGAGTCAGCAGTAGCCTTAGTGTAACAGGAATGAGTGATCTCTGTAAGGGTGGCATGGAAGGCAAGATTATATTTGGTTGAGTAATAAAGCTAATAATCAGGAAAGGTTTTGGGTTTGAGTGAGCTTTTCTTGGATCAAGTAAGCATAGGGTGTGAGGCAGTTGTGCTATGGGCTGGCTTTGATGGTATAGGTGTTGTATTGCTTGCAGTAGGTAAAGGATCTTGAGGTATTGATGACAAATTTCAAGGAGGATACTTCAGGTTAAGGTGAAGGGGAAGATACAGTAGGTGCAAGGTGCTCAATTTTATCAGTTTGAGTGGAGGTTGCGTGTTCAAGTAGGGATTCTTGTGGAGTTGGTAGAGTTGCTAAGGGTACAAGTGAGGAGTAGTCATTCGCAGCACTCATCTTGAGAGCACGAGTAGATGACACCACATTCAATGCATGGAAGGAATTCTCATCAAAGACCACGTGTCTGGAGAGGTAAACTTTATGGGTGAAAGGGTCAAGACATCCATATCCAGCATGACTATGCCTAATAAAAGACAGGCTTTGGATTAAAATTGAAGTTTATGGGCGTTGAAAGGCCTAAGAAGAGTGTAAAACTTGCAACCCAACACGCGAAGAGTAGTGTAGTAAGGAAGTCTTTAAAAATTTTGAAGTAAGGTGATTGAAATTTAAGAACTAGTGTGGGCAACCTATTAATGATATAGACTGTTGTTAGAAAGGTTTTAACCTAATACTTATTGGATAGGTGGGAGTGGGCCAACAAGCTGAGACCAGTTTCCAAAATGTGTCTGAGCTTACGCTCAGCCAAACCATTCTATTGACTAGTGTGTGGATAAGGTTTCCCATGCAAGATGCCATTTTGGGTGAGGTGTTCCTGAAATTGGGTTGAGCAATACTCACCCCCTCCATCAAACTGCAGTTGTTTTGTTTTACAGGAGAATTGATTTTCAATCAATAGTTTAAACTTGACAAAAGTGCCAAAGACTTCAAATTTGGTTCGAAGGAGATAAAACCATATATATCAGGAATGATCATCCACAAAGATAATATGGTATTTGCAGCTACTTATTGATTGAACTGGTGAATGCCACGCATCGTTGTGAATTAAATCAAGTGGTTGTAGAGAAATATGATTGGAATCTAAAAAAAGGTAAGCATACACTTTTTCCCAATTGACAAGAATTGCAAATTGTTTTATTCATATCATTACAGGACAAGGGTAAATGATAAGATTTAATGATGCTAGATACAATCTTATTGGAAGAATGACCTAATCTAGAGTGACAATCCAAGAGACTGGTTTTTATTCCTAAAAAGTTGTAAATGAGGGGATTCTTGAGAGAATTTCTTTGTAGCTGCTAGAGGTAAGCAGCTGGGCCTCTCACCCCCTGCAGCCCCGCCCCCATCGGACCCCCATTCGCCAGGTACAGGTGGCAGGGCCACTCGCCCCGCATCTGGCCCCTAGCAGGGGCAGGGGGCTGGTTGGGCCCAACCTCGCCCCACCCCCCACTTATATATTTATAAATATAAGTATTTAGATTTATATTTATACAAATTGTGTATATATAAATATATATATATATATATATATATTACAATTTTTTAGACTTATTCACAAGATTGTATTGCACTGACCTCCTAAGCCAACCTTTATATAGGAGGCCAAGGCAATACAAGAATCTTATTTGAGCAATGTCAGACTCACTATCGGGGGCGAGGTGCTGGGGTGGAAAACCCACCCCCCGTATATGCAGGTATCACCCCTAGTAGCCACATTGGATCAAATCTATTTTCACTCTTGCCAAACAGTTGGAGTCCGCATGTCTAATTGTTCTTCACAAAAAAATAAGATGAAGTTAATAGAAAGTAGAAATTGTTATCATGACAAAATTCTTGGATTAACAGCAAATTAGTTGTTGCCTTTGGGCAGTGACTAACAAATTGAAGAGAAAAGGAATGAGGGAATGTGGGGGAGGTTAAAGTAGTGGAATCATTGTTAGTGATAGAGCTTTCCACCATTACCCACCCACTACTACTGCTTCATTCCCCTGGAAAGGCTATTGAATGTGCAAGTTTTCAAGATTATTTGTGATGTGAGCATTGGCTCCATTGCCTGCATATCATTCTTGTTCTTCAAAATCAACATTTGTGTGTGCCACCATGATTGACTACCAGTTGAGGAGGAGGATGTCTACCCTAATAGGAGTAGTCCATCATGTGATAACAATCAAGAGCTTGATGGTTGCTCTTTCCACATATTTGACATGGGCCATGATGGGATGATTGTTGCCAGTTTTGATACTGAGTGGAGTCAGAAGAACCTTAAGGTGGTGCCTTGTTCTGGTTTCCACTACTACGAGAAGAGAACTTATCAAATGATTGATTCTTGTTTTTGCTTTTGAAGTTAGGAGTGGAATTAGAACTGCCTTGACGCTGAGTGTACAAGGCACATGTGTTGGTTGCAGCAGCAGCCTGTTGATTCAGCAACACCTCATAACTAAGCAATTCATCTTGAAAATCATCAAATGTTAAAAGGGTTGTCACGGGTCACAAAAGTAAATGAGGTAACAAAGTTGTAGAAGGAAAGGTTGAGGCCACTGATAATGAAGTAGATGAGGTCTTCATCATCAAAGCAGCAAGCTGATCCTACCATAATTTGGCTAACTTAAGGTATTCAGAGCATGTCTTGGGTCCTTGTTGTATACTTTGGACTCTTCAAGTGAGACACTCGAGACCTGGACTGTGAGGCAAATCTATTGGCTAGGGTTGTCCAAACTTGCTTGGATGTGTGGAGTCCATAAATGGTAGACAACACTTTTTCTGATAAAGTGACATTGATTCAACTTAGAAGGAAGTAGTCTTTCTTAGTCCCAATGGCATACTTTAGGTTGGGAATGTCTTTGCCAAGCTCAATACAAATGGTGGGAAGGGGGCACGGCTTAGTTCCGTCAACGATGCCCATGAGGTCATGACTCTTCAAGATCAGTATTAGCTATGAGAGCCACATGAGGTAGTTGTTACATCAAGCTTGATGGATATTAGATGAGTGAAGTTGGAGAAGTTGAAAGTGGAAGCTTTAAGACTTGGAGAGGCCATAGGATCTTTTGGGCGTGAGTCTAGTAGAGCTTTGGTATCATGAAAGAGTTTAGGAAATTGTTTTGGCAACTTATCAAAATGGAGTATATTGATGTATTTTATGTAGATAGCAAACTCAGTCTATACAATTTTAAGATAAATACAAAAACAGTAATTTAAAATGATAAGAGAAGATAACACCTAAACCAAATCATAATGATATGATAAAATGGACCATGACATTATAAGGGTCTTTTTTAAAAGAGAAATATAAAAATATTATTTATAATCTTTTTAATTATTATTTTTTAATCATCTTTATGTGTGATATCAAATAATTGAATGTTAAATAAATAATTATAACTTATTTTATCATTTCGTTTAGAATTGATGAAAGGTTTATTAATTAAAATAATAATGAATAACGTGTTGCGTATTATTGGAAGAAATTTTAAATGGCTTGCCAAACGTTGAGCTCAGCGCCTGTTATCCTGAGTTTTGACTTTTGAGTCCCGTCTCTCTTACCGCGTTTTTCCAAGCCATTAGTTTTGCCTTTAGACGGCGCCGTTTAGCAAGCAGTAACCCTAATAATGCACATCTTTGAATCAATCTCTCACTCTCTCTCTTCTCTGTTTAACTGTGTGTCGTTCCTCCCCACCGAGACGAGACCGAAGTGTTCTCTTTGTATCGTCTCTGAATCTTAAGTTTCTTTTGTCTGTTCATTTTTTTTTTTTTTTGGGGGGGGATATATCTGTAGAAGCAAGAAAATATGTGAGGCGCAGAGACGCAAATTCAGGCTTTCTGTGGATGGAATTTCGACCACCTCTACAGCTCCCACTGGCAATTTAGATCTACTCCTCTTCAATGACTTCCTCTGCATCGTCTCCGGCCCCTCTCGTTCACTCCCTCAATGTAATCTCTCTCTCTTTCTCTCTGACTTTCATTCCGGGTGTTTGGTTACCAATAAATTTGTTGATAGGGAAGCAGATAAATTTTATTGCTCACATGCTTTTGGCTATTTTGGGTTTTGTTTATGTGGGATCCTGCTTATGGTGGATACGGTTTTTGTTGGATTTTGTCTATTCACTTGTGTTTGTTTTCCAAGAAAAAGAGATTTGCTTTCCAAGAACAAGGATTTTCTTTCATCTGTTTGGTTTCCGTTTTTTATTCTCTTTCCCTGTCCTTTCATTAATCAATTGGTGTACGCACAGGCACGCAAGCCATTAATCAATATGTTGACTAAGTGTCATATACTTTCTGCCTCAATACCCCACAATTCTGGTTAACAGTTACCACGCTGCCCCCACACAGTACAGAACGTAGATCAAGTACCGTATTATTAAGAACAGGGTTTTTCTGCTCAAACAAATAGAAGGGTTTGCTCTTATTCAACTTTAGAAAACAGGGCGATATGGTAATTACATGTTTCACTGAAGACATTGTTCATCAGAGGGAGAGAGGATTCAAAATTTTCTGTTTGAGAAGTTATCAGTGTGAAGAAAATCAAAATGAAAAGAAGTAAAAATATAAAAAATCGTTTAATCTTCTCTGTCTCTCTCTTTCAAATGCTTATAAGGATAGGAAGATAATTTCACATAGTGTCCTTTTCGTTCTCTCTTAGTATGCTCACTTTTAGATGGAACTGAGAATCGAGAGCTTGAGGGGAATAGAATAAGAATATTCATTCTTTACCAAAACGCATTCAAGTGCCAAGAATATTTTATAGATTTGTTCCGTTTCCTTTTAATTCTCTCATATCAAATTAGGTTGTAACTAGGCACACTTTAGTTTTGCCAACATAGTGGCACACATAATTACAAAAGAGAAGATGGAGGAGACAGTACCAACCTATAACAAGTTCATATCTATAACCTTCGCATTGATGGACGAAACCACATCCTTTTTGAGGTTTTTCATCAAGCAGCTTCTCCCCCACAATTTTGTTTTTTTTTTAAATCTCACTATCCATCATCCTATTGATACAAATGAGGATTTCTGAGTAATCTTGTCGGAACTTTAGGATCTATAGCAAAAAAGATAGAAATATTGGTATTGTCTACTCCATTCTTCTCTTTTTCATGATTTGCTTGTAACCTATTCTAGTTCCTAGCTTGTATTTAGGTGTTTTCTCTTGTATACTTCCTGTGTACTTGGGCCATGCCTATTTACTTGTCAATAAAATCTTCTCATTACTTATAAAGAAAAGTTTTCCAGGCAGCATTAAATGCTCCTTAAATTCGTAAAACTCACCTCATGTGTCTACCTCTCTCACACACTAGACCTTAGTGTTCGAACGAGAAATTTAGAGGATTTTGATTCCCGAAATACAAGTTTTTTAAGTAAACTCTAAATATCTTATTCCCGAAATACAAGAATATTTCAACTGACATGATCACTACATACCTTGAATTGATAATTTACATACTCAACGTGAGATACAAGTTTCTATCCCATGTCATTACTGCTCACATTGAATCAATAATTTAACTTACATACTCTAGATGGAACCCAACCTCAAATTTCTAGTTCAAGAAAAGATAAAAAAAATTGATACTAGTTACCTTCACTAAGTCTTGTAGATGCCAATACTTTCTTGACTCTCTTACAAACTTTAAAGCTGTTCATTTTTCTAGAAGGGGCATATTTGAAGCTGAGGGTGGATCAGAAGTTGCAAAATTGTTCAGATCCCACCCAATGCGAGCTCCAAAAGATAGATATTTGCTGAGTCATACTGTGCTTGATGTATTTGCTGAGACATTACTGAACTTGATGTTTATATTCTTGCCCTGCCTCCCATTTTCTTTTTTTCCTCCTTTTATTCTCTTATTCTATTTCCTCATCTTGATGTATAGGGGGATGTCTGATATTTATTAGTTTTATCCCTGAAAAAAGACCCACAAAATCTAGAAGGCTACTCATATCAATATGGCTCTATAAAGTGACAATCGCTTGAAGTTCAAAAGATGGCCTTTTATTCTGAGGAAGAAAAATCTGAGGATTACCTCTTCAAGATTGTTTTAATTGGTGATTCTGCTGTTGGAAAATCAAATTTGCTTGCAAGATTTGCTAGAGATGAGTTCTACCCTAATTCAAAGTCAACCATAGGAGTAGAGTTCCAAACCCAAAAGATGGATATCAATGGAAAGGAAATCAAGGCCCAGATCTGGGACACAGCTGGTCAAGAGCGATTCAGGGCTGTTACATCTGCATATTATAGAGGTGCAGTTGGAGCTCTTGTTGTGTACGACATCAGTAGACGCCAGACATTTGATAGCATTGGCAGATGGCTTAATGAACTTCACAGTAAGATCCATAATATGTGCTTGATAAATTTTCTCTCCCTCTCTCTCTGTCGGTTTCTTTTTTGTGTGGTGCTTGCCTGATTGGTACTTACTGGACAGAGAGAGAAAAAGTGGGGGGGGGGGGGGGGGGGGGGAACCTTTCTGCTGTACATATATTAGATATATGATGTCGCTGGCTTTCAAGGGAACTCTAGTCAGAAATCCTACTTGCTGTCACATAATTTTGTATACCATTCAGTATATAAACTGTTTACATAAAGAGGGAAATGGTTGTGATTTCTTTCTGTTGTATGACTTTTTTAACATGTATAATGCACTGGACATTTTCTGTTAATGAATTATTTCTTCACTATTTTTGTAATACTCGACTGTTCATTTTTCTGGGTACGTTTTCAGTTTCTAGTGCATTTGTATAGCCAACTCTTTATTGAACAATTTTATGTAAAGTTTAATTGTATGTAGATGTTGTATAGTGATTTTCTTGATGCTCAATGAAGCTGTTTCCCACCAGGAACCTGGATATTCAATTACTGTCAACTTTCGATTCTGTTCTTTTATGTTCACTTTCCTGTATTGTTGGTTGTACCTTATAGTTTATTATTGGATTCAGGATAGATTTTGGTTAATGATCTATTGTTATGGTTCATTTCCCCTACAGTTTTCCTGTCAGTACGTTGATCTTATGCTTTTAAAGTTTGATAAACTGAGGATTGATTCGGTGGTTCCACTATTGAACAGCTCACTCCGACATGAATGTAGTTACGATACTTATTGGCAATAAGTCTGATCTCAAGGATGCCAGGGAGGTGCCCACTGCTGAAGGCAAAGCCTTGGCAGAAGCACAGGGTTTGTTTTTCATGGAAACATCTGCTCTCGATTCCTCTAATGTAGTTGCTGCTTTTCAGACAGTTGTGAAAGAGATCTACAATATATTGAGCCGGAAAGTGATGATCACTCAAGAGCTCAAGAAACAGGATACTACCTGGATGGAAAATGGAAAGACTGTGGTTTTACAGGGAAATGGGAACCAAGAAACAGTGGCAGGGTCTAGAAAAGGTTGGTGTTGCTCATTTTAAAGCCTTGCTTGGACCATAAATGATCTTTTTGGCGTTCACCCGGGCCTGAATTGTCAAGTCTAGTTATACACTTTTCTTCATGTGATCAAATTTCTTGATTTTCTTGCAATGAACAATTTGTTCTGGATCAATGGCGGTTGAATAGATATTGGGGTAGAGTACATGACCTGTAAAGGAACTTAGAAAATCATAGTTTACACTTCGAATATCATTTCTAGGCATTATGCTTTACTTCATCTTGACTCTCTCTCTCTGGAAGCAAGTTTGGAATTTCTGTTTGTTGTTTATGTTGAGAGGCTATGATACAACATTATTTTCTTTTTCACAATTTTAGAAGGGAGAATGGATTTATTTTAGAAACCATTGAGTCTCGACTACAAGTGTCAAGTGCAAGCTGCAGCGCCTAACCCTATTACCTTCATCAACCACAGCTGAACGGACGATATGGCATAAATAGCCAGATTTTTTAGGGAATGAGAATGGGGCCTGGAATTACTTCTTTCAAGTATTAGGGATAAAAACATTTTGGAACATCTTAATTATCAAAATCGATGCATGGTACCTTTCAAACTATACAAAATTGAAACTTTGCACCCTTCATTAAAATTTAATTATTTAGGTCGTTTCGTATCATTTATTTCATTAAAATCTAAATGTTAAGGTTTCAAATTTAATTTTCATGCATCTTAACGGTCAAATTGAATAATGTTACAAAGTGAAGTTTTAGAAACGAATTTTTTTTTTTTTAATTTTTGTCAAATAAAATTACTTTGGTAATCAATAATTAATATAATTGTTAAAATTAATCGGATTCAATTCGAGGCTGTCCAAAGATTTTGGTCGTGTAATTACAGATTTTACATTGTGGCACGGTGGGCGTAAGATTTTTTCAAAAAGAAAGTATAAAGTATAAGAGCGCTACATGCAGTCGTAGAATTTGCAAACGTCATGCAGTCATTTTGAAAAAGAATAATCCATTGTTAATTTTTTTCATATAAATTTCATATTTATGCACTTTTTTTTAAATTGTACACAGTACTTGTGCACTCACCACTTATCATTTCTCAAAGTATAATACTATAAACAGTGTGGAGTTAAAGAAATGTAATTTTGTACGTGAATTGTAATTAATCCTTTTCCTGCTCACTGTTTCCAAGATTTGTTGTATTAAGGGTTGGCGTGCAAAAAGATATTCCAGAGACTGATTATAAACAAGGCCAATTTGTATTCGAATGCGAGAGCAGGCTGCAGGTCAAAATATGCCTTCAACTTGGTATAAAGAGGAAGCTGCAGGTCAAAATTCGTATTCCATATGGTAAAAGGAAAACGCAACACCAGGTAAAAGTTGGTATCGACACTACACGCCATTCAAAAACCACTTCCCGAATTCGGAAATGCAAAGTGCAAACATCTGATTTTGATTTTACCAGAATTGCAACTAAGTTTGACAAACGCCAGCTAAGGCTTTTGATTAATAGGGGAGACAATATTAAAAGAAAGAACTTCTGAGTACAAACCAGAAATTTGAATCTTAATTATGTGGCCGGTTTGGACTTTTTTGTCGGTGGGATTCGGTAGATTTGCAAGGACAAGGAGGAAATAGTACCCCCACACCTTACAACAGAGTAGAGGCTGTGGAGCAGAGAGGACCTACCAAATTGCACTCAGCCCCCACCTTAATTAAAATTTCTTGACAGTTTTCCATTCAAACTCCCAATTGAATGCAATGCTGAAAGAATAGAAGGTTACATTGAATGCATATATATGGTGGTAGACATTGTTGAGTCAAAGGAAGATATTCAAGCAAATGGAAAATAATTTCACCATGGAGAAGTTGCAGGCTGCAAGATATGCCAGAGTATGGAAAATAATAATAACATAATCCAAGCAAATAGTACAAAGTCTCTTTATTTCAGCTTACACGAAAGAAGACAACCAGTAAACCTTTTCACAAAAATTGGGGTCACCCAAACAAAACATAAGGAGAACAACCCAAAACCCAGAAAAAGAAAAATATGTATATTCCACCTCTAGAAAACATAGAATAAGAAGGAATAAAGAAAATCCAAAAACCTACAACTACAGGTCAGTCTAGCTTCCCTAATTTTCTTCTACAAATATTCTCCTAATTTCTCAATCCCTACTGTACAAAACATCAAGAAAGCAATTCCATATATACACAACCAAACCTCCCACAATAATTACCTCTGCTAAATAGTACATAATACCTCCTGTCTAAGGACTCGAAGAGGTTGCCTCTTGTCTTGGTTCTCTCAGATACCCGAGAAGTGTTTCAGCCTGCAAAGGCAATAAGAACCATTGTTCATATTAAAGCCAATCATATAACCCCAAGAATTAAAATGAAGGGAGTATCCAAACAGCCTTCAACAAGATCATAATCGCAGAAGACACACTGCACACATTGATTATATCGTTCTGCACCTTGTATGCAGTTAAATTCATGCACACAAAAAAAAAAAAAAAAAAATTATATATTGTAGATTCTTCAAGATTTTTCAAGGTAACCCCAACAAATAAATTGTGACCTAAGGTGTTGTCCAAGGCACCATTCATGTATCATTCCCCAAACTCATCAATACCGTCCATCTATATAATACCAAGCTAATAACATTTTCATAAAGTCATTGCCGCATCATGCAGCAATAGTTATGTCACAAAAGTCTAGTTGCAGCAACAGCATCATGAAACGCCAAATTGACCTGAGTTTGCAAATTTAAAGCGCTTGTTTGGAAGTTGAAGAAGAGAAATCTACAACCTATAATTCAATAAAGCATTTTGCCTGCAAAAATGGTTAGAATTTGAAGAACAGTATAGAATAAAAAATAAGCTGCTACATACATAACTTTTGCGTACTCTTGGCACGTATCACTCCACTCATGTCACTGAAGCGATTAATGAAAGTAATTATTTTAGTGCAAAGCTACGTATCCTCCCCAACTTTCACCCTCCATCTTTTTTTAAATTTTTTAATTTTTTAATTTTTTTTTGAGTTTATTCTTTTTAAAATAATTTTATTTTTCTATTCATTATTCATATATTAAAAATTTAATAAAAGAAAGAAAAAAATAATAAAATTTAAAAAATATATAGTGTGTGGAGGATAAGAGATTGTATAAATTTTTTCATTATTTTATATTAAAAAAAATTTAAACAATTAATCATATTAATAGAGTAATTTTTACGACCTCTGTTAATATTATGTGATTGATAAAAATAATTATTTTATATTAAAAAATTAAAGTAGCCCGAATCCTCAAAAGTGATTGTGAATAGAGTTTTTGATAAAAAAATCCCAATCACCGCCACCAACTCATCTACTCACCTTGTGCTTGGCCCTAACACTCCCCGTCTGAGAAAGCGCCACCAGAGGAGGAATAGCCCCCTCCCTCACCAGCAACCCTCTATTCCTCACGCTGTCCGCACACAGCTGCAGCAGCGTCACCACCGCGAACTCCTTCCCTTTCAACGATCCATCCTCAATCGCCTCCACAAGCACCGCAATCCCGCTCTCCTCGACTATGGCCTTCCTTCCCTCCTCGATTCCCGCCAGGCTACTCAGCACCACCATCGCCTTTTCAGCCATCCCCGTGCCCTGCTCCGCCACCAGCGCCACCAACGGCTTGACGGCCCCCGCGATCACGGCCCTCTCCTTGTTCGGCCTAATCGAGCAGAGTTTGTACAACGTCGTTAATGCGTCCTTCTTCCCCCTACTCGACCCGTTCAGCAGCAACGAGACCAGGGGGGGAATCGCCCCGCAGGCCCCGATGGAACTCTTGTTATCCTCCACCAAAGCCAAGCTCAGCAGGGCGCACGCTGCGTTCTGCTTCGATGTCTCGGTCCCGGTCTTGAGCACGTAAACAAGGGACTTGACCGCACCGGCGTTTGTTATCAACGCCTTGTTGCCTTCGTGAAGGGACAAGTTGAGAAGCGCCGTGACGGCATGTTCCTGAGTCGACGGGTCGCTGCTGCACCGGAGTAGAGGAATCAGAGCAGGAACCGCACCGGACTCGCCGATTAAAGCCCGGTTATCGGCCCGGTTTTTGGCTAAGAGCCTTAACTTGGCCGCCGCAGACCGCTTAACTGCGATCGACGGAGATTTAAGCCCGTCGACGCAGATCTTCACGGTTGGTTGAAGATCCTCCGGTGAAATGCTCTCGATTATTTCTGTCGAGAAGCTCTCCCTCTGTAGAAACCCCAAACAAGGCTCGACCTCCGCCGCGTTAGCCTCACCGTTGTTGTCCTTGTCGGAGGACGACGTGGGCAACGTCGCTAGCCTCTGTAACTCTCCCGAGATATCGCTGCTGCACACCGACAAGTCGCTGAATGCCTGTGAGAGATCCAGAAACTCCCTTATCTCCTCCTCCGAGGACGACGTGGACTTTGCTGACTTGCCTTTCCGCAGAGCGAGCTCGCTGAGCCTCATGTCGATGCCCGAGTCCGTTAGGTTGAGGTTCTCGGACACGCATGTGGATCTCTCAACAACAAACGAGCAAGTGTCATCTTCGTTTCTTTGGAACACATTGGACCGTATCGTGCGCATGGAGCGGCCAGTGTGTCGGTGAATTTTGAGTGGATCAGGAGTGTAAATGTTTCGGGTGAGAGGGAAACGGTTGGAGCTGGAATGAGAATCTCCGACAGAAACCATTGTGGTCGGAGACAAAAGCTCAGAAGAACTTACGAATGTATATATAAATGAACGAACTATTGTCTCAGTCCGTTCGACGAATTTGAGAAATCTTTAAAGGCTTTAAAGAAATTTTCATGGCGAGAGAGAGGTTGGGAAAGAAGGTCGGGGAATAGACTTTAAAGGCTAGTTTTGGTAGTGGCTTTCGTATCTGGTCCACGCTAAACAAACAGGCGAGTGAGGTGGTAATGGTCACAGACCATATAGATAACACTTGTCGGCATTAGGTCTTATCAGCGGGGAGGAGGCCTGATGTGACAGTGATCACAGTACCGTGTGCGATGCGGTGTCTTTTTACACGTGGGACCCTTACGCCAGGCGTCGGCGAATAGATGAACCGACGTCGCTTCGTGACTTTAAATTTGTTAAACGTTTTTATATAGATTTTTTTTTTAATATTCATGTTAAATTATATAATTTGGAATTAATACAACAGATAAATGATAGAGTTACATTCTTTTTATAGTTTTTCTATAATTTCTAAATAAAAAAATATTTTTAAAAATATTTGTTTAAATTTTAATTTTGATTTGATGTGTTTAAATTTAAAATATATATATATTATTAATAAATTAAAAACAAAATGTAAATGAACCGTAACTCTATCAATAAAATATCAATGGTAAATAGGTGGAGTTTGCAGCGGTTCTCGGGCTTTTTGAGGTTTTGTGGAGAGAGTAGAATAAAGTTAAGAGACAATTTGAGTTCTCTGACGGCTGACCTTGCCATAGATTCTACTCTGGGGATGGATTTACGACAGTAGTCACTCTCACAATTTCTCACCATAACTTCTGGTGGGGACACATGTTGCGAATCCATAAGTTATAGGAAAATGCTGGATCTCGGGAGCTCCCGCTCTGGTTCAACAAGTGTATCTTTATGTAATTTTTAAAATTTTTTTTATATAAATTTTTTTAACAATTTTAATTACTTTAAAAAAATGTAAAAAAAAAAAAATTATAATATTATTTAAAAAATTATTAACTTCGTGATTAATAAAATATTTTTTTTACTTTCTGATTAAGGAAGTATTTTTTAATAATGTTCTAAATTTATTTTATTTTTTTAAAATATTAAAAAGTATTAAAAAATTTATATAAAAAATAATTAAAAAAAAAAACACATATAAAACAATATTATAACCCAGCAGGAGCCCCGAGCGGGGCTGTAGCATTGTCCTAAGTTATAACCTCCCTTTTATTTCATTAAAATCATTTTTAAAATTTGATAAAAATTACATACCTTTTATAAATTTAAAATATCTCTAAATATAATTTCATATTGGATTACTTAAAATAATAATATCATATTATTTTTTGAATAATAATATTTTTTAATATTTTTTATATTTTACAATTACACTAACTATATATTAATTAATAATATATTTTTAATTAATTAAAGTGAAAGGGCGTTCGAAGGAAATGAAAACAGTAGAAAATCAAAATTGAAAAGCAAAACAATTGAGATAATTTTTACAATAAAATACTACTTTTGAGGATGAACAATATATTTTCAAATTTGAAGATGAGTAATGCTACGTGGAGTCGTGGAGTGTACAAGGATCGTGCAGTCACTTTGAAAAAGAGTGGATTCTATTATTAAAAAATTATTTTTTTCATGTGAGTCTCGTATTTATTCACTTTTTTCAAAATGATTGCACGGCATTTGTGCACTCACGACTGTAACTATCATTTCTCTACTTAAAATTACTGTAGCTCATAGTTCAAATTTTTACTCTTTGAAGAAGCCAATATATTATTTTATCTATATTTCTTTAAATTTTGAATATGTATTTGAAGAAGTCAATGCCAATGATCTAGGGTGAAATATATATACAAGAAATTTATAATGTCTTATCTTAGGTTATTAAAATTCATGCATTTTTTAAAAAATCGTGTAAAGTTTGTACATTTTCTTTTTAAAAAATAAATCTAAAATTTACAACCAACTTATATATCCAGCATTCCTCGGTATACATTATTGCATTGTTGGAATTATATGATTTTACGTAAATTTCAAAGAACCAAACCAACAAAACCAATGTGCCCTTCACCTAAATTGCAACTCTCTTGGTCGTTGTTCAACACTGACTACTCAATTCTCACCCCTAATCTTTCACCTGCTTAGCTAGAGTTAGGTAACCGCTCCTTTTTTTTAACACTTAATATATATATATATATATATTAGCAAGATAATTATATATTTTCAGAAATAATTTATGATTTTATAGGTACAACCAATGTGAAAGACCATTCACTGATAATTTAATTATCTTAACATGCTTAGAAAAAAAAATTAATTAGCTTAAAACGATCCTTTTTTAATTTTATGTTCTTCCACGATGCGACATGCATGCTGAGTTGTTTAGCACCCTACCCACATTCTCGTACATATATATATATATATATATATATATATATATAATATATAATGTTACATACAGTCGTGAAGTATGTAAACATCACATAATTATTTTTTAAAAAAATAAAGTTCATTTTCAAAAAAATTAATTTTTTTTATATGAATCTCATATTTATTTATTTATTTTTAAAAAGACTGTACCGCGTTTATACTTTACCACTATAAATATCATTTATCTATAAACACGAAGAAAAAGATGGTGTTTGTCCCCATTAATTATTAAACACAAGTTGGAGAGTAGCAGGTACAATTTTACGTGTCATCACATATAATTAGTGCAAACATGCTTTACGTAGTTTCTTAATTATCGTTAATATTTTAATTTTTATAAGCTGAAGGTGCTTTATTTTATTTGATGTATTTGTATTTTGGAGCACTCGGGCATTGAATTAAAGAAATATAATTAAAAGAGTGTGGTTTACGCGTATTTGACTTTGAAATTTATATTTTTAAAAAAAGTATATATATATATATATATATATATTAATGGCCACCTGGAGCTAAGATTTGGATGATGGAGTGAGTATTGCCACGTGAAATTTTAATTAAAGTCCCAGAAAGTGGGATTTATGCGAGTATGTGTGATGACTAATAAATTAAGAAGAGTAGGATTAGGCATTGATCGATTAATCCTAGGATTATTTGATGTGGTTTTTCATGAGCCTCATGATGGCTGCGCGGACGGAGTACTACTCGTTTAACTTGTGGATGAATCATGAATCCCCATGCCTTTATACCCTAAATAATGGGTCGGTACTATGATTGATGTACGAGTGGTAACGAGGCATTTGTTTATTTTTAATTAGCAGATAATTACAAACTTATCAAATTATTCTCTTCTTGGATTTAATCTTAGTGAATTTTCATTTCTTTTTAAATATTTAAAAAAAAAAGTGAATTATCATCGTCCAATTAATAATTATGTTTCTTTGACATATAATACAGTCAGGTTTGAATAATATTTCATATCATCTCATCATTATATTTTTTTTTAATTTCTATATAAAATATAATAAACAATTCAATTTTTTCAAATCTTAAAATAATAATAATATTAAAAATTAATATTATAATAATATTTTATTTAAATTTCAAATTTAATTTCAACTCATCTCATTATCCAAACGTCACCTAAATCATTTAATTCTCATCCTCAAGTTCATGAATGTGACGTTCTCCATTTCTCTAAAAAAAAAAATTTGTCACTTGAATAATTAAGATTATAAAAAATTAGTTGGCTTATAGTTTAATTAGTATGTCCTTATTTTACAGTAAAATAAGAGAGGGTGAAGTTGTGAGATCTATAATCCTCACAGAGATGTATTCTCCATGAATTTTGCATTCATTTTCAGTAACAAAAGGGAATGCGAGGTCTTAGATTTTATCGCCTTCTCGAAAACAAACCGGTAGGTTTTGAGGGTAAGATGAGAATTTTTAGTTTTAGATTAAAGTTTAAAATATTATTATTATTTTGATATTTGAAAAAAGTTGAATTATTTATTATATTTTATGAAAAATTTTAGAAAAATTATAATGATGAAATGAAAATTCTGTATCTCATCCCATGCCCCAAATATAGTGTGTTCTAAATAACATAAATATATATATATATATTCTTAATATATTATCATAAAATTATAAGTGATTTAAAAAATTATTGAACAAAACAATTATTTAGCCATATTTAACCATTATGATTAGACAAATTACATTATAATATCTCAATTTAAAATTTAGAGTAATATATATATATATATATATATATATATATATATTCATGTTATGAATTGAAGTTCTCTGCAGCATTAAGTGCGTTCTATTTTGTATAGCTGTAATATACTTGGATGTAAATTGACTGAAAGTGACCTCAACAAATAAATAAAATAAAATAAAATAATGGCATGCAAATAAAAATTTAATAAAAAGACTCGTCCAAGTTCATTGATAGTTTCTGGATCAATCTCCATTTTCTAAGAGTGGAATTCATTTTAAAAAAATAAATTATACTTATACTTATAATAATACTTTCCGGAAGCTCATGCCATGTCACCATAATATATTAATTTAAATTAGTCTTAACGTAAGGCTTAAAGCATGACTCTCCTACACTTTTCGATGGACAAGTATTAATTTTTCTTTAATTTTATATTGTATTTAAATATATCTTCTAAATGATGGCTCTGAAAACTCGTAAAAAAATGTCAAAATCAAGCATAAAGTTTTGAAGATCAGGGGGCAAGAAAAGAGGGTGACTGTCAATGTGTTGATCATTTGTCAAACCATTGAAATGGACTTCTGGCCTTTATCCTAGCTAGTGGAGTTTCCTCACATCAAATTTCAAAAGATATCGAATCATATTGTTGACCACATTCCACAACTCTACTTCCAAATTTAATCTCTTTTCTTATGCATGTTTTACTGTTTAATTTCATGCGCTTAATTTATGGGTTTTTTTTTTAATATTAATTCGATGACGGGTAAGGACTAAATGCCACGAGTAACAACATTAGAAAGAAAGTAAAAATTCTTCTCATCAGTCACTATTCACTACTCCACTCTCTACACTCCATAAAAAAAAAAACTATAAAAATAAATAATAACTAATGCATTGCATTCTCGAAAGAAAAATATACTGCCTAATGTAGGTTGTAGAAAGGTTTGAATATTTGTGGCACATTAATTACCTCCACAAATAATAATAATAATTTTTTATTGTTTTTATTATTATTATCATCCTTTTTATTTAAAAAAAACATTGAAATTCCATTTAATTTCTATTTTAAAAAAACTTTCTTTGGGGGAGGGGAGGACCACAAAACAAAAAACAATGGCCATGAGGAAGGGCTTGGACAACGCGACGTTCCCTGAATCTGCCACCCATGACTGACTGCCACCTACGCCAAAGGAGAAGGACAGAAGGAAGGAAAGCAGAGCATATCCTTCTCAGATTTTTCTTCGACATCGTATTTGATTACTATAAACTTTTATCAGAAGCCATAATTGTTGTCACTGCTGTCATGGGTCCACCATATAGGCCTACCTTGTCCACCATTTCAGGCCCTTTCCTGCGTTCATTATTATTTTTGAATCAAAAGGAACTAATTGGGTATCCAGGCCCATGCAAGGTGTGAATGGGCCTTTTTTTATTTGATCACGCTCATGTGGTTTTATTTTCTATATACGACGATTCTTTGTTTGCTATGTCTATTGTATAATCTTGTTTAGAGTGTTCTAGTACAAGAAGTTTTAACTTTTAAGTTAGGTCTTCATATGACATGTTAGGGATGGGATACCCTTAGTCCTAACTTTTTAAGTCTATATTTAGGCTCGACGGTTGTATACAAATTATTGATTATCGTTACTGATATATGTGTAGAACGTGATCACTCATACTCACATTCACACGTGTATATTTTAATATTATAATTAATCAAGTTTAATTTTTTTAATCACCAATCACCTTAGCGATGAGAATTGTTGACTTCAATGACCCGAGGGGTAAACCTCGGCATAATTGAGTCACAAAAAGGAACCCTTCCCATATTATCAAATACTAGCCATTAATTCGTTCCAATTGGCACTCAACCTCGCGAAATAAGTGCAAAGAATTCAACCAAATAGACTAATAACTCAAGGACATAAGTCTAATGTCAACAAGATAAAGTCATGAGACCCTATCGAATATATATATATATATATATATATATATATATATATATATATATATACACATATATGCCTTCCAAGTGGAATCATGCAAGCAATAACATTTGTTTCACCTATGAATACCAACTAAATAAAGCAGACCGTACATACTACCCTCGTAGAGACTCTTTGCATATATAAATAAAAAATTGATAAATTAAGCATATATCCTCTTTTTAAAGATACCATTATTTACTTTTCTAATATTACTCTCTAACTTAGATGTAGGAGAAGACTCTTTAGAGAGTTCATCTTGTCACTTCTCCTCTCTTTTAAAGAATATTTAGGCTATGTTTGATTATTAAAATGATCTCAAATCAATTATTAATAGGATTTACTATTTTTCATAAAAACGTTAAACTCATCTTAATTTATTTCATATATTCAAATACATCTCAATAAAATTCATAAAATATTACTATTTACACATTAACTAAGATCATTTGAGATCCCAACAGCATTATTTTAAATTTAATTCATCTCATGATAAGAAATAAACTAACTAAATCCCTTAACTGAAATTATTAATTTGGAAACTTAGAAAATATCCAAAGGGTAGTCTAGTTTTGATCTTTGACTTTGGCGGAGTATGATTCTGGTTTCCAAAAATCCCTTGACGGAGTTATCATTATCGCCCACAAGCCGGTTAAAGTCAATAGAACCGGTTTGACTGCTGAATTGTTTGGTTTTGCTTGGCCGGTTTGGATTTAAAAAATATTTCATCTCGTCTCATCTCATCATTACAATTATATCAAATTTTCACATAAAATATAATAAACAATTCAATTTTTTCAAATCTCATTTCAACTTTTTCAAATCTCAAAACAATAATAATATTAAAAAAATATATTTTAACAATATTTTTTTAACTTTCATCTTTAATCTAAAATCATCTCATCTCATCTTTGAATCCAAACCGGCCCCAGATGAATGATAATCTTTGGATGGTTTTTATTAAGATGGTTATGAGTTTTAGAGCAATTCCAATGATTTATTTAAATTTTTATTTGTATTAATCTAATCACTTTTCAAATAGATTGTATTTTATTTTATCTATTCTTTTTATATATAATTTAAATAAAAAATTTATGCGCAGTCACTTTTACATATTTTTTATGCACTTTACTAATGTGATTGACCGTCACTTTTTTTTAAGAAAAAGCCTTCTCGTAAACGAGTTCGTGCATCAACTTACACACCGATGCTGACATGTAAAACATTCATTTAATGAAACGGTATGAATTTAGACAGAAATGATTTTCGTGAAACAGATGATCTTCTTCTTCTCTAAAAAATTTTCTTCTTTTATTTTTCTTTTCAACAAAAAAAAATCATGTCAACGTCGATACGCGGTTTAATGCGCCAAATTGCTTGTACCTAGTAAAGTTTTTTTTAATATAAAATAATTATTTTGATCAATTACTTTAATAAAGTATATAAATAATACACAAAAATGACTATACATTAGATAACTCTAATTTAAATAGCTTTTTAAAATCAAAATAAAGAAAGAGATGAAGAAATATTAAAGAAAGGCAGAGAAAGATATCCGGCCGGAGACGAGTTCATAAAATAAATTATGTATTGATAAACAGTATCAATCTGAATGTACATGTGGCATGCAGTGAAGCTGGCCAGCTACGGCCGACCAAACTGTTTCCCAAATTTACAAACAATCACCTATCAAGATCACTTGGGAAACTCCATGTTTTTGTACTACGTGCAGATCCAGTTCGGCGGAGCCAGGCAGGCAGCCGGGTGAAAAAGGATGGTTGTTGCAAACTAAAATAAGGGAAAATTTAAACATGCATTAGTTTTGAAGAAAATAAGTGTAATGTTGCGCTTGGAACCTTCACCAAATTAAAAACTGAAAGGCGGCCTACCTCCTGAACCCACAAAACTCTTTATAAACTACCTCCAGTTTCCATGTCATAACTCATCCTCCTAGCAATTCCATGTCAATTGTCTCTTCACGGCCACCTTGTCTGCTGGCTAACATGTTCAAACCTGTGCTAGTTTTCTCTGTTCTTTTGTCTCTCTGTCTGTCATCCTTGGCTCAAACATGTAGCAAATACAGCTTCCCTAGCAACCAGGTGTTTAGCTCCTGCAAAGATCTCCCTTATCTGAACTCCTTCCTACATTGGAACTACAACCAATCTTCTGGGAGCCTCCAAATGGCATTCAGGAAGACCGGGGTCACCCCCTCTTCATGGACTGCGTGGGCAATCAACCCCACCGGTTCGGGCATGAAGGGAGCACAAGCACTTGTTGCTTACCAGATTTCCAATGGAAGCTTGACATTCTACCAGTCCCAGATCACTAGTTATGTTACAGCCATGGCGAAGAGCAATCTGACTTACGCTGTCTCGGAGTTCACAGCAACGTATTCGAATAGCGAGATTGTAATATATGCTACCTTAGCACTTCCCAACAGTATCACCACTATTAACCATGTTTGGCAAGTGGGTCCGGTTAAAGATGACCTACCACAACCGCATTCGCTGGATGACGCTAACACCAATTCCAAGGGAGTTCTGAATCTCCTGTCGGGGGAGGCTGGAACGAGCGGAGGGGGAGGCTCAAGATCCAGAGACAAAAATGCATGTGAACAGAAACTTGCTGTTTTTGGTTTTCTTGTTCTTTTTACTTCCTTTTTTTAATGTTTCGTAAATTGGTGTTTTAGTTCCAAGGTGATTTTTTCTCTTCGTTCTTTAATCTTCTTGCATCTCAATTGGGTTTGGTTTTCTGGGTTTAGTTTTCCTAGGAAAACTAATCGCTTTGTCTGTCTCTTGTTATTCAGTTTGTGGGATCCATCATTCTATTTTCTTGTTTTCCCCCTTCGAGTACAAGTTTTCTTAAGTTGACAAAAGTACTCTCGAGTACCCAAAAACAAGGTTCAATTATTAAGTAGTAATAAATCTGTGCTACAAGCAGCAATTTTGGTATTTGTAAAGATGGCTTTGTTTACTTTCCAGTCCATTAGCGGTAGTGTAATGAATGGTACAATTTTTGCTATTTCACATCAGGAAATGTCTGTTTTTGGATTTCTCGTATTGAATGTTCTTCAAGGCTTTGAATACTTTCGTCAGAATTACATCGGCCCAAGTTCTAAAAGTTATTGGAACGAAATTTCAGGTCCACGGAGTGCTAAATGTCTTCAGCTGGGGTATCTTGATGCCTATTGGAGTTATGATAGCAAGGTACTTGAAGGTATTCGAATCCGCAGACCCTGCATGGTTTTATCTTCATGCCAGTTGCCAAACCACAGCTTATGTTATTGGAGTTGCTGGAGTGGCAACTGGTATTAAGCTTGGAAACGACTCTGCTGGTGTCGAACAAACCCAGCACAGAGTAATTGGCGTTCTCCTTTTCATCCTCGCAACACTTCAGGTACCCGAGTTTCTTCCCATACAATCAATCAGTCAATCTTATTTTACGTATTATTTCCTAAACAAAAAGTGACTATTTCATTATCTGGCTTTCTAAGAGAAAGATTTGAGTTCATGTGTAGGTGTTTGCTCTGCTTCTGAGGCCAAAGAAGGATCACAAGTACAGATTTTACTGGAATATTTATCACCATTCAGTTGGGTATCTAGTAATCCTTCTCAGCATCATTAACATATTCAAAGGATTTGATATTTTGAAGCCGGAGAAGAAGTGGAAGAGTGGTTACATTGCCATCGTTGTGATTTTCATAATCAATATTGTGTGGGTGGAAGCGTATACATGGTATCTTGTTCGGAAGAAGAGGTCGGAGAGTGCGGGAAGGACGCATCAGGGCGTGAATGGAGCAAATGGGTATGGTGCGAGGCCAGCACAGTTTGCTTAGAATATTGCAGTTTTCCAGATGGAGGATGTGATTTCTTTTTGTTTCAAACGCATTCACTTTATATATTTAATTCTCTGTGTTGATGCACCCTTTTGTATATTCATGGATGCGAGTATTGAGGATACCTTTTCTTAAGAAGTACAGCCTTCATAGTGCTTTTGAGATTCATTCAAGCACATTTCAGGTTAAGAGCGTATTCTAAGGTCGATAGTTTCAATAAATTAAGAACTCATAAAAGCTGTGGATGTAACTAAAATATCAATACTAATCTCTATAAAGGTTTGGGAATAATTTAAAGGGAATATATATTCAACATTGCGAGTTGCCATCTCAACTGATTTGGCACTGGAAAAGGCCCCGCGAATTTGAGGAATCGTTGTATTTATTAAACATCACTCAGCCAATGGAACATGATGGAATCATAAAAAACATGTTGCAAATACTTTTTGGAACATGGGAATCAAACTAAACTATACCAAATAAACTGTATCCCAGGTTTCAACAATCAGTTTCGTGTTCTCTCATTCGGATTGTCGTAAAACCTCAACAAATGCATCCTTGACGAATGGGTTCGAAGCTGCTACTCGCTGGGCTGTGATGTCAAAATCTTTACCAGATCTGATGAACCATAAAATGTTAAGATTGCTAAAATATTTGGAAATATCTGTGCTTGTGAAAAACCACCCCATTGCATGTCCAACTCACGAATTGCTTTGTGAAGGCCCAGAGGATAAATATCAACGGGTGTTGACTATTTAACTACATCGTTAAAAGGTTGCTATGGAAAAATGCTAATCCTCTCTAGAAACCTCCTGTTTTCCCTCCGTCAAGAAACAAGAAGAAAGCATATTTAGATATGTTACTTACGGATCATATACAACTCCTCCAGCTTCTTGTACAATCACAGCACCGCCTGCGACATCCCTGCGTACGAAAGCGGACCGTGTCAATCACATATCATATCAGAACTCATTTGAGAAGAACAACATCAAACGAAGAACCATCAAACAAAAAATATCACAAAAAGAATCAGGCCATTCCAATCAAACCAATAACCTCCCTGAAAAGTTAAAAGGTATCATACCAAGGACCCCCAAAGCCGATTTCAAAAAATAGGTCAAGCCTTCCACATGCAATCCCACAGAGATTTAATGCACAAGAGCCACACATCCGAATGGATCTCACCTGATCAGAAGAGAAACTAGAATTCATAAACAGACACCAATGCATGTTATAAATCCCAATAGCAATGGTGACATGATTATAGTTTACCTTGGAAAGTAGGCTATTGATCCTGTTTGTAGAAGCATCCAATGTCAGCTTATCACGTTTAGTACCAGCCTGCTCTTTCAGGACAAAGCTTTAGTTTTGAAAATGTTTTCTTGATGGTCAAAACTAATGTATTTATGAATTTATTGCACCACAGTGGAATCTGAAATACATTCTGGAATTTTTAAAGCTTGTATCTGTCTACGATATGCATGAAGCTAAATTTCAGCTTTTTCATAATGTAACAAGCGAGAAACTAAGAAGCAGATTTGTATATTCACATACCATGAAGCAGGGGCACATCATATATATGCTCACTGGGATTTTTCAAACATAACTGAATAAATAATGTCATAAATCAAGTTGTACCAAAGAAGTTATGTACCAACTGAAAGAACCATCTACACTTGTTTTTCACGTTGTCTTTTTTATTCTTCTCTCCACCTTTTCTTGTTTATGTACAAGGAAGGGGGTGTACAATGGATGAAAATAGTTTCAAGAATTGGATCCAATTACAAAAGTTTTTTTTTTAGAGAAATACTTTAACTACAAATGGATTACACAAAAGTAATCCCACAAACTGAAGTGGTTTCATGTGGTTCGTCAAATTGTAAAATTACTTTTATTATAAAATAAATCTAACGAATCACATGAAACCACGTCAGTTTGTAGGATTGCTTTTGTGTAATCTCTTTATGGCTATAGCAGTCCTATTTTTTTTTTTTTTTTTTTTTTTTGTGAAGGAGAGCAGAGTTTCATCCACTTGGTTTGGGCTCATGACTTTGTTACTAGCTCATGTTTTCCTAATGTGCTTTTCTGGTTGGTAGAATACCTAAGAGACTACAAGAAGGCGACAAAAGTATAATAATTACAGTGTTTTGTATCAAGAATCGATTCCATTGTATATTTACGTACCTCAGTTGCAAGGAGAGACTTCACAAGTTCAGTTTGAGATGATGCTGCAACATTGCATAAAAAAAGCATGTTGCTGTTAGAGATTCCTAGGATTAGTAAAGGAGAAACCAAAAACTGAGAGTTTAGGAAAATCAATCTCACCTTTTATAGGGTTTCCATTGAGAAAAGCACCTTTTCCACGTATGCCAGTGAAAAGCTACATATCAATAACCCAAATTTATACATCTCAGCCAGCAGTACTTATTGAAACATGTTTCAACTGTCAAATTTATGTGTTTGACAGAACTGTACAGAGAAGCTAGGGCACCTCAACAGCCAAAAAGAAAATTGAAAAAATGTTGATCATATAGAATCTGTGACTTCCACAGGTTAATTGGATCATAGTAGACTATTAGAGTCATGGGCAACAAGAATGACGGAGGGAGAAAACAACTTATTGCTCACTGACAATTGTGTTAAATGACAATCCAAACATGAAGCTGACAAAAAAATCAGTGAATATTGTACACGTGGTTGAGTGAGAGTAACAGTCCACATGTGACGAGTATACCTTGGGAACTACAGAGTCCATCAGTAAAATGATTGGATGATTCTGCATGTCTCTTTATATATTTTGAGCCATGAAGTATTAAATTCTTGTACATTATCCTTATATGTGGGTTCTGCACATTAACCCTATGCCTCATTGACTGGTCATTATGGTTTATCACTAATGTCAAACATACATGAACCATTAGAATTCTCACCTCATCCATTATTGGATTGTAAACAACACCAACTGTAGGAACCTTTCCAATTGTAAGACCAATGGAAACACACACAAAGGGAAACCTACAAAAATTGAGTCGTGTCAAATCTAACAGTGAAAATGACTGAATACATTGAATAGAAAGGATCACCTTTAATAAAATAAACTTATATTTACCCATGGACAAAGTTAGTGGTTCCATCCAGCGGATCAACTATCCATGTCGGTTCATCAGTCAGATCCACAGTACCAAATACAGCACTAGTTTCTTCACCAATGAACTAAGAAGAACAACAGTTGGAACCAGTTCAGAAACTATGAGGAGATAAAAACACCACATTTTGAGCACTAAATTTAACTTTCTCTGATGCATGAAATGAGTAATGGGATAAGTGTTAACCTTGTGTGTGGGGTAAAGCTGCTTGAGATGACTGAAGATGAGATCTTCGCATGTCTTATCAGTTTCGGTAACCAAATCTACCTGCATTCCACAATAAACTCGTAATTTATAAGTTTATTGCTTCTCCTCCGAATTCCAGTTAATATCCTCAATCACAGAATGAACCAATGAGTTGCTATAGAAAATAGAAGGATAAAAAAAAAAAGAATATGGGTTTCTCACACATCACATGTTTGACTGTGGTCAAAATAAAAAAATAAACACCTCAACTATAACTCTATTTTCCGTTTGTAATAAAAGAAAAAAAAAAAAAAAACAGCTCTAAGCGTATTAATTTTGTGAACATGGTGACAGAAATTTCCATAATACATTTTTATCCATTAATTTTTAGCTCCCAAATCAAAGAGAAGCATGGGCAACAGCATATCCAACAATAGCATGGGGTACATAAAAACCTCCATAAAAACCTCAAAAATCATATGGTTATGCAAAACGTCTATTGGCATGCTGAATGAATCAAATAACATGTATGCTTAATTCGATAACTTGCATTTACCAGATAAAGAAAACATATAAAGGGGAGAAGAAGCATGAGATATGGCGCACCAAGTATTGAAGAAAGAAGCAAAAGACATACCACGCCTTTATGCTCCACATGTTTAGTTTGATAGAACCCCTTACGGATTACCTGAGAAATTAAATATTTTCGTAACACAATAACAAAAGACGAGGAAAATGAAAATCAGATTAACAATAAACAAAAAAAAAAATAATGGACTTTGGATTGTCAAACCTCGCCAGCTCTCTTCGCTGCATCAATAGCAGATGCGAGGAAGTCTGAGAGCGAATCTGCAAGCCAAAGAAGTTGGAAGAAAGAATACAAGAAAGTAAGGAACAAAAATGTTAATGAATATCAACGAGAAAATGCGTAAAGGATTTGGACCAAAATAAATAAATAAATAACAAGTGCGTAAGAGACGGTGATGGGGTCCTACCATTTTCGGCCATTTTTAAGTTTCTGTAGGAGAAGAAGAGAAAGAACTGAGGTAAAAATGAGACGATGCTACGAAAGGCGCTGGCTCTGCCTTCGACCTTTCACTCAGCACTCTACAGCAACAAAATATCCCTTGTGTTTATATAGCAAATGAATTTGGAATTTTTTATGTAATACTGTAATAGCATGCCCCAACAGTTAACTCGGGTACACTGTAACGCCTAGATCCAGAAATACATGATTTTTATAAAGTACTTTCAATAATTTAGACATAATTAGCAGATTCTGTTATATTTAATGTTATAATTCATATTGTCCAATGGTTAAAAATAATAATAATAATAATTGAAAAAATCCTCATCCGCGATACCTCGCACTCTCCCACCCAAGCAAAGGTCGAACAATTCGTGGGTCTGCCCAAAAAGAAATATCAAATATGAATATGCTCGTATGCTTGTTGGATATGCTTATCGTCAATTAATGCATATGTTGGGGATAATCTGATAATCTTCCTCTTTCGAGCTTTGGCATTTGCTTTGTCCAAATCAAATGGCAGCAAGTGAGTTTGGAGTTATGCAGGAAACTTCGCATCTAGTTAGTGACCTTTAGATCGTAGATCTGTGAAGTGTGGAGTACAAAAGGAAGACGGTTCCCTGGAATAATTGAGACAGAGAGACTATAGCAACACCGACCATACCAAATAGGAGAGAGGGAGAGAGAGGCCACTATCGTCATTGCCAATTTGCCAAATAAAGAGAATCCATGCATGGAATATGCTACTGAGATGCTGCTTCGTTGTTCTGATTCTATTCACTCGTGATTCACACGCCCACCCCCTTTAATAAGCCATCTGAGAACTAGAACTGGTACATTCCCAATGGATACCTCATCCCCCAAACCTGAATCCCACGTAACTTTCGAACTAGTGCAGAGCATCGAATGGGAACCTTCGAGGCCAGCTGATGTTTGTCAGACAATTTTCAAGCTGATGGATCCTTGCAGGACCCCCTATTATTCAAATATCTGAACAGGCAGAATACAGCATAAAACTAATTTCTTCGGTTTATTTATCTACCTTTTTTACAGAAATATATTTAGATTACAGAACAGGACCATTAGGAACTGAAGGATGGGAAATATAAATAGAAAACATGACCCCCGTCAGTTTTTGATAGCATGTAATGCAGGGGGCTATAACACTATAAAATTCACAATTGTGTAGAGGAAGAGAAACTCTGGTGACTTTGAAACACAACAAAGCTCCCTCATGGGTTCTCTCTAGATTCCACAGGTTCCAAAGAAGCAATTTCTTTCACAACTTGAGCTTTGTCAGCCTCAAATTCTCCATCCTCTGCAACAAAGCACGCTAAATTGTAAAGACTGGTGCCAACTGCCAAGCCAACCGTTACGATAGTTAATGATGATCCATCTCTTACCTTTATCGGTTTTGAAGTCAGCAAACAGCCTTATAAGCTTGCTTTTGTTTGCAACGAGTATGCTGATGATGTCGGGAGGTTTGTTTTGATTAGCAGCAAATAGCTGTAGAAATGGAAACATCTAAACATAAATAACTGTAGCACTTGAAAGTCTATTTGTTCAAAATGCAGCCTAACACAAAATATAGTACCTTGAACACATGAAACGCTTCTATCTGGATGCTCTTGCTGGACTCCTGCAATCGAGGGAATCCAATCATTACCACACAAATTTCAGTTGAACTAAATATTCTAACTTTTGGTCACTTCAAATGAGAAAAATATTTTTCCACTTTTTTTGGGTCATCAATGAAACAAAGATGAATATTCTTCTTTTAATAAGTAAAATATGATGAATAATTTAGCTTCCCCTTCAGGTCATCATTAGTTCATCTCATAATCCAAAAGGGATATCCTTTTTTGATAAATTAGGGATATCTTGGTGGTTCAAAATCTGACGGTCATACCAAGTGCATTATAAACTGACATAAAATTATAGTGAAGGTCTGTAGCAATTTAAAAAAAGAAGGAAATGTTAAGGAATCTGAGAGTATCGTACTCTGAGAAGATTCATAAGAATCCTCAAGTTGTCTCTTGAGCTCACATATCGAGTCATAGTGGCTGAATTTGAGCGATCCAGTAGTATATCTCCCAACAACTGTAACAAATTAAAAAAAAAAATCCATTTTCAGCAAACATAAAATCAGAGTTACTAACAGCAATTCCCCAAAGACCAACTCACAGAGCAACTTTGCAGAGATACGGACACTGAAGGGGTTTTTTTTTTTTTTTTTTTTTTTTTTTGGGGGGTGGGGGATCTTTTTTATAAGTATTGGCCTAATGTGGTTAAGTTGTATGTGGTATTTCCAGTATAGCCATAATGGTAGATATACATCCAAGGCTCCGACTTTACATCTTTCTTAGTTTAATTTATTTTTTCCTTTCTTTCCATCTAAATATTTGGGCCAAAGGTCAACCACTGGTCATACCTTGATCGCTTGTCGTCTGGTGATGTAATTAGCAGATTCCAGTAGCTTTGAGTTATACTCTGCAAAGAACTGAAAACAGCAAATCATGATCAATCAGAACCGTGGGGCAAGCTTTGCTCCTATAAACACATTTGAATGGGTGATTCACTTCATCCTTTCTCATTAGCTTAAGCATTCAAGAGACAAGCAGTTATTATCATGGTAACAAATGATCCTAATGTCAAACTCAGCCTCCATATAATGTTTCCCATTAACTTAGCCTTTGGAGGTCTAGGTCCACACATAAGAGAGGTATCAGAATATTTGATCGAACTGTTAAATTCACCCATTCTAAACAAGTGGTGATTTTATGAGCACCACATTAATAGGAGTTTCCAACTTTTTGGCAATAATGAAAAGAACATCAAGAAGAATAGCAAGAAATTTTTTTTAAGTAAAAAAAAATAACAGGATGCTTGGAAACAAAAATATGCTACGCAGAAATTCAATTACTATGACGGCCATACTCAAATGTAAAGCAAACATCAATCGAAGACTTCATCAAGCATGAGATCTTCGAAGACAAATTAGGGTGTTTGTGTGTAACAACGTAATCAAAATGAAAGAAAATTACCCAGCCATAATTCTTTGAAAGAAACTCAGCAACAGTCGATTTATGCCTCGTCAGGAGTTCCTGCAATAAAAAAAGTACAATCACATCAGAATGACCCTAGTGCAATTGTGACATCTTAAGTGTGTGAACTAAACAAAATTACAGAGAAAAGGGCCGCAATACTGCCAAGAGAAACTTCAAATGAAATATTAAAAAAAACTATTTATATATTATAACAAGCAAAATGATTCTATGCAGATTATGCAATACAGAGCTTCTCTCGATTATGATATTAGATAATTATGGGCTAGGAGATGCACTTACAAGAAAGAACAATGATATCTAATTGGAAAAAAGCTCAAGCATTCAATATGAATGCTTTGGCAGAATGGGAAGCACGATTGACAGCCCAACATAACAAAGGGCTGCAAAATGATGCAGTCCTAACTTCTCATATAGGAAGCCCACCAGAGTACTAGCAGAAAGGTAGTTTTCTTAATAAGAAAAACTTTTTGTTGATAAGTAAATTAATAAGAAAAATCTAAATTTGAATCAACAGAGAAGCAAAGATTATGATTCATGGGTAGAACTGTCAGGTAGACTCAACCTTAAATGTTGCAGCAGCATCTGCAGCAATGTCAAAATTTGGAAGTTGAATATAATCAAAAAACTTCTTCATGTGCTTAGATTCCAAAACATATCTGCAATTAAACCAGAAACGCCTTTTAATTCATAAAGCCTACACCAAGCAAACATCATCAAGAACCAGCTCGAAATGATCTGAAATAAAGAATAGATAGTTCTAACTGGGAAGAAAACATATTAATTATTTAGTAGCACAGCAGCTTGGTAGAAATGCCGAAGAACTTGGTCCAATAACGATATCTACTGGCAGAACTACTAACACCACAGTTCAATCATATTAATAAGATTTTCTATTACCTATTAAAAAAAAAACTACCAACACCACAATTGCTAGAGAATTTATAGTTACAGTAGATCAAAAAGGCAAAATCCATGCTATTTGCTCACCTTGCAACAATCTGGTGACGAATGCACTCCCTCAGCATTGCACCATAGTGTAATGCCATGTCCGTGTCTTCATAACTAAAAGGAATAACATTCTATCATTAGGACGAAGATTAACATCAGCCAATTGAATCGCTTATACTGGTAATTGCTTACCCTTCTGCCAAAATATCCATTAGATCCATGTTTGCTTCCAAGTAATCAGATGCAATTAGTCTTGAATGAACTTGTTGCCTTTGCAAATTTGCAACAACTTGAGTGGCATCTTTTCGAGCCTGCAAATGATGATCCATGTCAAAATTATTTTTTTTATCGGTAAAAATTTTCATTGATCAAGAGAGTAGGCAAGAGCCCAAGTATACGGGACATATACAATAGCAACACCTAAGTGTTCTAGTTTAGTGATAGATCCATGTCATTTTTTTTCTTTTTTTATGAATAAAAATTTTATTGAGATGAGTAACAAAGTAAAGCCAAGTACACAGGAAGTATACGAAAACTGAACCTATTACATGTCAGGAACTAGAAAAATAAACAAGAAAATCATGGACATTAGTTCCATTAAATACAATAGCCGAAGCCCACTGAAATACGGAATTAAAGAAAAAACATCTAAGTTCATCCACCGAGCATTCCTTATCTTCAAAGCATCGACCACTCCTCACAACCTAAATACACAACACAAGGCATAAAGGGATCATATTCCAAACAGAAGCTATTTGCACATTACCCCTTAAACCTCTCCAGCAAGCAAAAAGGTCCACCACCCTCAATGTCAAAATTAATACCAAGCTACGATTAGTAGGCACAAGCACAAGGTGTCAAATATTAGGTGTTTGTCAATAAAAATATACTGTTGGGTGTTCCACTAACTTTCCTGCTAATTCCATTAAAAGACTTTCTTAGTAGTGTGAGGGAACCACTCAATAGTTTAATTAACCAGCTTCCAGAAATCTAGACATCAGGAAGCCAACAGAAGTTAAACTCATCAATTATGTAAATTATAACTATACTGTAAATAATAGGTTACAAGGGAACTAGCATAATAATAAGTCTTCGCTCATTGTTACTTATCAAAAAAAAAAAATAAGTCTTCGCTCATTACATTGGAAAGTTCATGCAGTTCTTCAGAAATTCAAGAAAAGCTTACAAATGGTTGAACTAATGGCAACTCGTCTAATAGGAGCAATGAAACTGCAGTATAACTCACAAACTAAACGTGACAACCCTAGTTGATTTTCTAAATACAGCTTTCACTCCAAGAACTAATTCATGCTTACCTCCAAGTTCAACTTCGGAAGACACAAAATCAGAAGCCGTAGTGTGTTCTCTTTGAAAAACTCCTGAGTCAATTGTGCACAAGCTTCTGCAACTGGCTCGGATTCACTATTTCCATAAAGAATTGACTTCAGCTCCCTGATATTTTTACGTAACTCCAACACCTGCTGGGAATTGCAAAGTTAAGAAGCAAGGAAAATAGCAAATTGGAGTGCATTAAATAAGCTGTGATATTCAACTAAAAAACTTACATATACATGTAAACTAAAGTTAGAAAGATGCCAATATTCTAGCACCGTATGCATTTTTTTATAAGTACCATCGTATTTGCTTTGAAGCAGACTGATTCCTATTTTCAATATCGCACTTAATTTTTTTTTTTAAAAAAAAAAACTCATACTAAGCAGATTCTAACCATAAAGTAACCGATAATGATAGACATGAACCATTACTGTAAAAATAATCAGGATGCACAAAACATGTATCCACGAAGGTTCTCTAATAAAGTATACAATTTTTTTTATCAAGTAACAGGGTAAATATAAGTGGCAGAGCATTTTGTGAAGATTCAGCCCCGAACTTTGGAAAAGAACTTCAACCCAGGTCAGCTTCTGAATTAGGGCATCCACAACCGCCAACTAAGCGATAAGGATCACCCGTTGAATTCTAGATCTATTGCAATAGGAAATATGAATCAACGAAAATCATGGCCGGCATAATATCAGGTATGCATGGCATCAAAGCTTGAGACAAAAAGCCACCGGTCTGTTGCGTTCCATATATCAACGATATAACTTCATCTCTCCAAGTGTATACAAAACATTAATATCATAGATGAGTTGTTTTATGGGTAATAATATCATAAATGAATTTATCAGATGCAAATAAATAACATAGAATTGGAAGTGTTAAATTGAATTTTACTGATAAAGTGTGCAAGCATTCTACAGATAGCACTATTACCTTGATTGAAGAAATTTTTTTGTTTCAATGAGAAAATACTTTTTTTTTTACTAAAAAAAAAACTTCAACATGAAAAAATAAGAATAAAAGATCCTCAAAATGCAGCATTATCCGGATCCGAGAATCCGAGCGGGATCCATTCGGTCTCATTCCGCAGCCAAAGCAACGAACGGAGAGGAAGGGAGAGAGAGAGAGAGAGAGAGAGGGAGTCGGAAACGAACCTTCTCCTCGCGCTTACTCTCACGGGAATCAGAGGTGCTGCCGCGCTGGGCGTAGAGAAGCAGATCTCGTGTCTGGCGGACAACGTCCGCAGGGGTACGAGGCTTAGACTTGAAGAGGCCCTTCATCTTCGTCTTCTCCGAAGGAAGCAGGTGCTTCCGCTCCCGCTGCTAAACTATCCTGTTTCAACCAGCCAATGATGAACTCGGCACACAGTTTCCCCTTGTGTGTATCTCTCTCTATCTCCGTCTCTCTCCTAGGGTTTCTGATCTCTCGATGGTGCCCAACTTTGGCTTCCCAGACGAAGATGGCGATAACAGTGATATAAGAGATTTTTACTTCTTTCTTTTATTTATTTTTAATTATTATTATTCGTGAACTTATTCGGTTTCCATGCGAAAACGATTTTCTGTTGCTTTTTACTAAATACTGGGATTATTATTATTTGTATTATTATTAGGATGATTATTTTTATAAAATAGTTAATATCATTTAAAAAAAACCTACGAGGTGGAAAGAAAGTAGAGATTCATAGAGGAGGTGGCCACAAAGTAGTGGCCTGTATAATAGCATAAAGCTGCTCCGTTTGGATCGATAAATACTCTCAATTTATCTTATTTTATTTTATCTTATTATTATAAATTTTATAAATTTTTATATAAAATATAATAAATTTTTTAATTTTTAAAATAATAATAATATTCTAACAATATTTTATTCAATTTTTAACTTTTATCTCATCTCAACTCAATATTTAAACCTAACTTTTTAAGTTTACGAGAATCACACATTTTTCGCCATAGACATGATCATGATCAAGAACATGGATATATGTTTGTATATAGTATTAAATTTGCACATCTTGGGATCAATTAATCTAAAAGCAGATTATTTTTTATTAATTTTTATAAGATTTAGAACATGTTGGAGTAATTAAAAACTTGAGATCTATATATTTTCCTGTTATTTTAATGCTTGATCTATCATTTTCACCAAACACTCTAATAAATTATTTGTCCTATCTTCTGATAATGATTTTACTTATATATTTTAATGCATATGTGTGCGTTATTTCACTTATTTTTTAAAAAAATTAAAAATAAAAATCAAATCTTAACAAAAAGAGTAATGCTATATACAGTCGTGGAATGCGCAAACGTCGTGCAGTCGTTTTGAAAAATAGTAGGGTCCACTATTAAAAAATTAATTTCTTTTCATGTAGGTCCTATATTTATTCACTTTTTTCAAAGCGACTGCACGACACTTGCATACTCACGACTATAAGTATCATTTCTCTAACATAATATATATATATATATATATATATTTAAAAGTGTCTTTATTTATTTTCTGGATAATAGAAGAGGATAAAAAAGGTACTTGGCCAAGTTCCAACCAAGACGGATGCCTTTCCAGCTTCACATTCACATGCCCCTCATCAATCATTAAATGCCTTTACCCTCAAACCCACTTTGCATCCATCTTTTCTTCATGCCATCACTCTTCATCTTCAAAATGTGCATTTCAACCACAAAACTCCTTTTTGGTGAGACTGAGATGGTAATACCACTGCTGCAACAAGTCTTTTTGTGGACAAGATCGATAGCCTTTTCTATAGACCACATGCATCATTTGTTCATTATCAATTATTTTTCTCACAATTTTTTCCTTATTTTCTCTTGCTCCCAATACACAAATGAGTTCCATTTGTCTTAAATTTTATTTTTTATTTTTCCCTTCTGATCTTCCGTGTATGCTCAAACTATCTTTCTATTTCTCTCCCTTTTTTTCAAATGCATGTATATATTTAGAATTGCGGTAAAAAATATAACTTGTAACTTTAAGGCTTATAACTTAAATAATAAGTTATATTATTAAAAATTATTTACTATTTGATAATCATATGTTTAAGGTCCATTTGGATACAGAAACGATTCATTTTATCTCATCTCATTATTACAACTTTTTCAAATTTTCACACAAAATATAATAAACAATTCAACTTTTCAAATTCCAAAACAATAATAATATTAAAAAATAAAATTCTAACAATATTTTATTCAACTTTCAACTTTCATCTAAAATCATTTCATCTCATCACACTATCCAAACGAAGCCTAAAGCAGTTTTAAACATGTTACTTTTGTTTGAAAGCAAAGTAAAAAAATACGTTATAGGGTAGAAATGATGATTATTTGAATTTTTAAAAATTATGTACATATATTTGAAAATTTAAAAGTTATAATTATCTTAAAATTATATAGATAATTTTGTCTATTGATAGTTTTTTTAAAATTTGAATTACGTTCTGCATTATCTAAAAAAACATGTTTGAGAAAAAGCATCAAACATGATTTTTAGCTTATTTGAGATTAAAAATATTTTACACGTAAAAAACATAATTTTTCCATTAAAGAGTTTTTAAAATTATTTAAACACTTTTTAAAACTCCTATCGCAATCCCAAAACAGGCGCATAAGAGTAGCTTTATCAATTTCCATTTCTTTGCTTACAGATACTCTTGAACAAAATTCGCATGAAAATCTCCCATTTTCAGTTCATAATTTAGTATGCATGAAATCATGAGGTTTTCAAACGTTTGTGAACTTTTATTCTTTTGCAGGCCTCCATATATTTTCGCTAGATCCAAGTCCAACTGGTTTATAGTTGGATAACTCATCACACGGATTCTTGGAGCCTCGAGTATAGCATGCATGTGGGTTCGTGAGCTATTATTGAAACGGCCTTCTTGAGCTCAAAACTTTGTGGCCCATTACGTCCAAAAAACGTCCAAGGAACAAGCCCTTAAGGAAAGCTGGATAATCGTGTCTTGAGCGTGAGAATGCATTGCAGGAGTCAAGGGATAGATGCGCTCTCTGTTTCATGAGAAAATGGCTTTAACACTTGTGCATGGGGGGAGGTGCGTTTACCAGAAACCATCTAGAATTCGCTTAATAAGAATATGCTCTTTCAAGCGTGGTAGCGAAGGGAAAAGGAAATGTCCCGTTTGGATAGAAGAAGTATTTCATCTCGTTTTATCTTATTTCATCTCATTATTATAATTTTTTAAAATTTTTAAACAAAATATAATAAATAATTTAATTTTTTCAAATTTGAAGATAATAATAATATTAAAAAATAATATTTTAATAATATTTTATTTAACTTTTATCTCAACTTATTTCATATTAACTTATTATAAGATGAAAGGAAAATTATGCTTTTTAAATACTCTTACTAGACTGGGTTGAATAAGTTTTATTTGTAAAGAGTTTTTAATACGCAATGTATCTCAGTTGGGTCACTGATATGGATAAAAGCTGTCGACCCATTAAAGAGAGAATTAGACTCAGCTCGTGGTTTTAAAGTGTAATAGCGTGAGTCCATGTGGTCACTATACAAACCGCAGCTTAAGACCATAGAAAGAAAATCAAGTAATGAAAAACAGAGGATATACAGGGCACGAAAATGGTAAGTAGCACCTAGCTAGTCTCATGTCAAGAGCATTATTCTTAGGCCTGGTCTGAATATAAGACGTGTTTTATCCAATCTTATCTCATTTCATTAGTATAATTTTTTCAGATTTTTATATAAAATATAATAAATAATAATATAATTTAAAATAATAATAATATTAAAAAATAATATTCTAATAATATTTTATTTAATTTTTAATTTTCATTTCAATTCATTTTATTTCAACTCACTATCTAAACAACACTTTAATAGATTTGGACAAGTTAAATTTTACTGCTCAAAGTGAATATATCGGTCATGATAAATATATATATTCTTTTTAGAGTAATGCTACATACAGTCGTAAAATGCGTAAATGCCGTACAGTCGCTTTGAAAAAGAGTAGGGTCTACTATTAAAAAATTAATTTTTTTTATGTAAATTTTATATTTATTTTTTTTTTTCAAAATGACTGCACAATACTTGCACAAGTATCATTTCTTTTCTTTTTATTCTCGGACATTAAACTCTAAAATTCCTTCGAGACGGAGTCACAGAAGGTTGTGGGTCTCTCTCCCTCTCTCAACCTCATGTCAGCTTTGACTCCCTACTGTACTGGGGTCGGCCAGCGAACGCTCAATTTTCCAAGCTCCTTCGCGTGCGGGCCGGTCATTGATGTTCCAAATTGTCTTCCACTCGCAATATAGTGCCTTTGCTTGCCAAAAGAAGAAGGAAGAAGCAAATGGAATTAAAGTATTCGTTCCAACTCTTCACCCACATTGATTTTGGTACAAAAGCAAGCGTTTGATGTAAATGACCAGCGTTGCCTGGAGCTACAGTATTTATACACCGTTAATGGGATGTAAAAGTTAATCCCCGATCATTGAAATCCTCTAAACATTAGGACCCGATCTTTATAAACATGTTGTTATGCGACATAAGTTGGCAAGGTATAAACATATAGGCATTTATGTAACAGAGATTCAACCCTTTTCCCTCTTTCTCATCGAAAGGATTGAATTTGAGGACCTTGTTATGATCCTGACGGCCTCCTGCCCATAATAAATAAAAATAACACCAAATTCGATAATGATATATAAATAAATAAAAACAATAACTGAAAATCAAAGATGACACAAATCTATAAACCAACAAAAGCTCTCACTTCGTATATAAGATTTATTCTCCATATCCATGGGTAATCACTAATCAAGCAACCAAAGATCGATCGATGTTACATTAACACAGCTAAAAACCACCCACCACCCAACTTCACAAAGTAGTCGATAGTACATAATATCGGTCCTTCAAGCTTTCACAGGCGTGAAAGAGGTGAGCTTTTTAAAATTCTCCCAGGGTTTCTCCCACACAATAGCCTGATAGTTCTTGGTCACGCCCCCGTCCTTTGCCACCACGACAAGACGGTAGTTCGTGCCGGAAACGACCTGGGTCTCGCCCTTGACCACATTCTGGAACTCCAGGCTGGCCTTGGACGTCTTGTTGTACTCGGACACGGCGAACTCCCCGATCTCCTTCACGTGCGGGTCTTTAACGTTCTTAATCGGCTGCCACCCGCCGAGAAGCGGCCCTCTGGGGCCCGCCGCGGCGGAGAAGATGGGGAGGAAGAGAATGGTAAGAAGGTAAAATAACTGGGCTTTCATTGTAACCGTCGAATTTTCTTTAACGGGTTGTAAAGGGCAAGTCGTGAGGGTTGAAAGGTTGCTTGCTTGGGTATATATAGGGGTCGCGGGACGAGGATAACCGCTAGCTGTCGGGTGGGGAATTTTGGTCAGGCAGGGATAAGGTTTTGGGCTTGGAGTTTGTGGGGAATTACGGTCTGGGAGCAGTAGCGCTTAACCATGAATGCACCGACATGTGTTGCGTGGAGGAGACGTGGAGAGAGCCGTGTGTTTTGGTCTTGGTGGGGTCTTTGGCGAATCTACAGCCGATGGAGAGTTGGTGTACACGTGTCAGCGGTTGATGAACTTGAGAGGTTGCTAATGGGTGCCGGAGTGGAGTGGATTAGGTTTCGGGTTTGGAAGTCTTCAGAGAGTGCAATTGGGGCAGCGTGGGGTCCGGTCTTAGAATTGTCCCTGTAATACGGATTACAGACAAGCCATGAGACCAGTGTCATAGATGTCGTAGGAACTATGTGCTGTAATCCACCCAATCAAGCTAAGAATTAAAATAATAATAAAACATGTCCATACCAAAATGAAAAAGTCTCAAGTGATTTCACACATCAAATCATACACCGATAGTAACATTTAGAACATCTTCAATAGATTAAGGTTGTGTTTGGATCTTAAATTGAGTTGAGTTGAGTTGAGATGATAAAATATTGTTAGAATATTATTTTTTAATATTATTATTATTTTAATATTTGAAAAAATTGAATTGTTTATTATATTTTATGTTGAGATTTAAAAAAGTTGTAATGATGAGTTGAGATGAGTTGAGAGAATTTAAGAAACCAAACGAAGCCTAACTAAAAATTAAATTCATTAAAGATTTAACTATTAGAACATAAAATGACATGGTAATGAATTAGTTAAATTTCAAATAAACTATAGTCAATTCCAAAATAATTTCTAAATTTAAAAGTAACTATTCATACATCAAATATATTTTATATCAGTTATTTCTCTCTCCCTTTTATATCAATTATTTCTCTCCCTTTTAAATGACAATTGAAAAAATATAATTAGAATATAATTATTAATTAATATATAATATTATGAATAGTAAAATATGATAAAATAAAATAAATTAATAATTAAAATATTTTTAAAATTATTAATTACTCATTATTATATAATGAATAAATGGATAATCCAATGTAGAGATTTAATGTGAATAGCCAAAGTTAAATTCATCTTATATTATTTTATTGTCATATAATGAAAAAATGGTTATTCCAATATGGAGACTTATGTTAATGGAATAGCCAAAAACTAAATTCATTTTACATTCATAAAAAATGTACTTTAACTTTAACTAATCCATTGAGAGTGCTCTAAGGCATTCGTTTAATGAAACTGTGCGAATTGAGACAAAAATAATTTTCGTGAGATAGAAGACCTTATTATTCTCTCAAAATTTTTCTTTTTTATTTTTCTTTTAAAAAAAATTAATGTTAGCGTCGATACACGATTTGGTACGCCAAACCATTTGTATCTAATAAGGCTTAACCAAAATTGACAATAACTTTTAAATCATATATATATATATATAAATAAATAAAAAAATATGGATGCATAAAACCATTTTTATTATTGTAAAGAGAATGCCACAGATCTTGTCAAGTTATTTCTATTTGTAAACAAACTTTATTTTTATAATCATCTTCAATTCTCTGGCATATACATACCACTTTATATGTGTAAGGATTGTGTTTGGATAGAAGAATTTAATTTTTTTTTTTTTAAAAAAAATTAAAAGCTTGTTTAGATTTTGTACAAATACAAATCCATATTTTAAATATAATCCAAATTGGGTTTTAAAAACCAAAACCAAAATCTAAATCCTCAACCCAAAATTTGTTAGTTCTTTAAATAGGGTGTGGGCAGATTGAGCAATGAGATAAGGTTCAAAATCACAAGCATATATAAATTTTGTCGTGACTATAAACCGAAGAAGATTTTAGAAAATGGACATGAAAACTACCGGAGAGCAACTAATCCTTTTAAAAACCTCATGTGTACAAACATAAATCAAATGAATAATTTTCTTTTTAAAAGTTTTAGTATATGTTAATTAGTTTGTATTTTTAATTCATATTTTTTTCACAAGAGGAAAGGAATAGGAAAATTTCTTTTTTCAATATAATATAAATTTAGAGTTTTACTATGTACAAGCAAATTTGCGTACCAATCTGTGTACTAATGTTGTTGCCTTCATATTCTAAATTCAAATGAAAATCTAATTGTAAGCGATTATGCGCACTAATACACGCACTCATTCAATATGATTGGTCAGAAAGTAGACTTTATTGAAAACAGTGTTAATTTAAATTTAGAATATAAAGATAAGAATATTAGTACGCAAATTAGTACACAAACTTACTTGTATATAGCAAAACTTAAATTCAAATTAGTATTGTTTTCAATAAAATCTACTTTCTGATCAATCATATTGAATTGATGCACGTATTAGTGTATAGAATCACTTACAATTAAATTTTTCTATAAAAATTTATTCCTTTGGTCCAAAACTATGAACTTAAAAGACGGACATGAATGCAGGAGCCCGTGACCTCTCAAATCGCCAAACACTGGTGCTAATGTAGCACCGAGTCCGCGTTTTGTCCCTTAGAGATTGCATATTTGATTAAGTAACGCGTTATAAAGTGAGACTCAGCCCAATTTAGCTGAAAACGTAACCGTGTTGTTTTCATTTTGTGTTTTGTACAATAATTACCATGTGCTTATTGATTTGTCCTGTGGATTAGCTCATTTTGGAACCATACAGTTCCTAGAAGGTAAGTGATATAACCACAAAAATAAATTTATAAACTGACATAAAATTATGTGATACGTTATATTTATTTTACAATACAAATATATTTAAAATATGACGTATCACATTAAATCACGTCAGCTTGTTAATTTATTTTTACAAAATGACTTTATGACAAAAGCATTTCTCTTGTTGGAATTGATAATAACTTAGTTTTACACATTTATTCCATTAGTAGATAGCTTTATTATATTTAGTTTAGGTTAATTCATGCATATTATTGGTTGTTTTAGAATAATGTTCTTTTCTTAAGTTTGTACTTAAAATGAGTCTTAATGCATAAATATGTTTTTTTTGTAGGGTTTGAGAGTAATTCAGATCAAGAAAAAAAAAAAGGAATCACAAAAGGAAATTGCAAGAAGTCCAAGTCTGAAACACGCTAGGAGACAGCATGGACATATCTTAGTGTTTTGATCATAACTTTTCACTCACACATCCGATTGATGTGATTCTTGATGCGTTGGAAATCTAGCTTAAAGGGTTACAAATTTGTATATGAGAAGAATGTCTGAATTCTCACTCCTGAAGCGTGTACATGGCTGCCAATTTGAATATTAAAAGTTAGGCAATTTTTTATGTGGGAATCAAGAAAATGTTAGGGTTTATTTTATACCAGGGAGAAGCATATCATGAGGAGGGAATTGAGTGGGAGGAGGCCAAGAACAATTTTAATTTATTGTTTTATTTTCTTTTGTTGATGGATTGCTAAACACCTTGCTAAGGTGTAGGTTATAACTCAACCATCTTTTAGTATGTTCTTAACAATCTGTTTATGGTTTTTATGTTTAAATTTTGGTATTTTCTGATTGATTTACCATTTGAGAAAAGAGATTTATTTTGTATAATTCTTTGATTTATCGTAAACTCCGAGCACGTCGAATGCTTATAATTTCCTGTGCATAAATTCTCTAGATCTATTTTGCCTAAAATCAATCAAATTCATGAAACTATCTTTGAAAAGTAATATGTGTTTTAATGGCCAAATCGTCCAACTAAGATCATCATTCGTATGAATTTTAGTTGAGTTATAAAATAGATTGTTGAAACTATCATTACATTATTGTGTGCAAATCTCGAAGCTTTAGTGTTTTAAGATATTTATATTTTTCTCTATAGTTTTGTTTTCTTTTTCAGCAACTCAATCAACCATTGATAATTTTTTCTATTAAGTTTTCTCGTTATATTTGATTTTCTTGTTTTGGATTGCAGTTTTACACCCTTCCCTCTGGATTCAATCTCGGATTCACTGAGTTATTAGTGCACGACAATCCTACACTTATGAACATTATTAAAGTCGCATTTTGCCTTTGCCGGGAAAGGCGGCGTACTTTTTGTAGGGAGGTTTATTGAGTTGTGAATTTCTTTACAATTTCGGTAATATCTCTCCAAAATAAAATACAACTTGAATCTCTATCCAAAATTATGTTTCAACTCAATCCTCACTATCATAAACTGTCGTAATTTCACGTTATATGTTAGATTTACTTTACAATAAAAATATGTATAAAATCTCATGTATCATATCAAACCACATCAGTTTATTAATTTATTTTTACAAAATGACTTTATAACTGTAGCATTTCTCTTGTTGGATTGATAAACGCAGGTGATACCTCTACCAATCTTGTATATTTAATTGTGTTTGCATGAGATAAATGTACAGAACACCCCTAAGAAATGCAATAATAACATGCCGACCTTTAGTTTTCCAAATATATATATATATATATATATATATATATATATATATTAATTGAATCATATTCTTTCCTTGTGGCTATACAAGTAGCCTTCATTTGCCAAGGGGATAGTAAAAACTGGTTCCATGGGCATGCCCCCGAGAATTTGCAGGAAATTGCAACCACATTTGGGAATTTCCCTGTTACAAAACGTCTTTATTCATCCCAAAAACACAAGCTCCTGCAATAGAAATAAAAAGTCATGAATCAGCCACAAACCCAGATCAATTTGATCGTTTAAACCAGCTAAAATAGATCAAGGAATTAGCGGATGAAAGGAAAAGGATTAATTACCAAGCGTAGGCATCAGAATGGACAGTGCAGCAATTGCTGCAATCTTAAGTGGCAATCCAATCTTGATCATATCCTTTACTTCAATGTATCCAGTCGCAAAGCCAACAACATTTGATGGTGTTGCCGTGGGAAGAAGGAAAGCAAGCTGCGCTCCAATGGCTCCAGGAATCATGAGAAGGAGCGGGTGCACGTGCATGGTTTTGGATATTTGGGCAAGAAGAGGGACTACCAGTGTGGTAGTGGCGTTGTTGGATGTGATGAACTCTGTCAAGATACTGCTAACAAGACAGACAGCTGGGGCAATGGCTAAGTATGGAGCTTTCTCTAAGAAATCTAGGGTTTTTGATAGCATTTCAGCGAGGCCACTAGACTGGACTCCATCTGCTATGGCAAACCCAGCTCCTAGAAGCAGAATAAGGTCCCAGGGTAGCTTCTTGCATTTGTTCCAGTCCATCAGCCTCTCTCCCTTTTGCTTCTTGCTTGGAATTATGAACAGCAAAGTTGCCATCATCACCTGCATAATTAAGAGTCAATTTCTGAGGAATAAAGTTTGTTTTAAGGGAAGGAAAGCCAATCGATAAGCAGTTGATGTTTTGGAAATTGTAGTTATTGAGTTGGGGTTCTCACACTAACTGTTCCATCACCAGCGCGGCCATTGAAAAGAGCTCCCCAACCAGGAATGTCCTCTGTTATGCTTCTTGTCATCCACAAAACTATCAGCATCTGCACCAACCTATTATATTAATCTAAAAGCCATTCCCCATATTATTATTCTACTCAATACATTACAATGCTTGGCGACGCACCCCAAACACAGTCAGCACCATCTTCTCGGCAAAAGCCATTGGACCTGCTCCAACCAGAGTAAAGATCACAACTTGATCAGCTTTATATAATGTTTAGAGTATCGGTAGTTTTAGAAGGTTGTTTTCACTATTCACTTTTCAGTCTTACCCAACAGTTCAAGCTCCCTCTTCAAATGGGCTTTGTCCAAATAAGCAGAGAGAGCCTGCCCTGAATCCCTTGTGCAATAGAACAAACAAAGTATACCCCACAATGCAAAAAAGATCAACAAAGCCAAAGGGAATCCAAAAAAGAACCATTTGCTGAAGCTGATAGGCTGTTCGTGAGGGAATAAGCTCTTCCACAAGCCCGCCAATATGAGGTTGACACCAGTCCCAGTAAGGGTGCTCATCCCACCCAGGGCAGTAGAGTACAACACCCCAAGAATCACTGCCCTGCAGAACTTATTCTCAGCGTTGGATTGAGTAGGGCCCGTGGGCAGGCGCTGTATGATTCCGGTGGCCACCGGCATCATCATCACTGTCGCCGCCACGTTGTGCATCCACATGCTTACGAAGGCTGAGGTGGCGCATATCCCCAGAAGTAGGAGTGGAGGGTTCAATGGATCTCCACAAAATATAAGCGTTATCTGTTTGTCCCCACGTGCAGAGATATGAGTGGTGAGCCAAACTAATTCACTAGAAGTCTTTGTACGATAAAGTAGATGCTTCATGAATTAAGAAAATGAAAAATTATGGAAGTTCCAGCGCAGAGCAGGCAAGACGTGATCAAATTTTGGAGAAAGAGATAAATTTGTTTCTTTTCTTTCCTTCGTCGTCTTCTTAGCTTTCTTGTTTTCTATAAGCCAAAATCCTCTTATGACTAATAATATGTAGCTCTAAGAATCAAACTGAATTGAGGAATGATTACATAATTAAAGTGTTAAACTGGTATTTGGCTTTGTTTTCCTCTTTCTTTTTATTTTTTGAGAGTCATTTTATGAAAAACCAACGATTATGGAAGTTTGTAACGTTTCTTACTATGGTGTTGACGAATGATAAGAACGCTCTAAATCTGTTAACTATAGAACAGAAATTTACCCAAGAAAAGGAACGGACAGCTATTTTCAGAAGAAATCCAGTGAAGACCATTCAAAAATACAAGTGGGTTAGAGAAAGCTGATAGGTAAAGAAGGGATGGGGAAAAAAAAAAAGGAATGAATGGTTGCTAGGAACTCACATTCAAGGCCAATCTTCTGTGAATGTTGTAATGCTCGACAGCAAGAGCAAGTATGAAGCTGCCTAGAACAAGGGCAATCACGTCGTCCGCGTAAGAGTGCGCAACCTCATCGGCAGAGGAAATCCCAAAAAGTGGGAGGAGAAAGAGCGGGGACATGGAGGTCACGGGCATGGGCACGGCCTTACTGAGCCACCAAGCAAAGACCCAGGCAAGAATGGCCAACATGTTGCGGCCGGCCACGGGGCCATCCAGCTTCACACAGAGGCAAATGATGGCGGCCAGAAGGGGTCCGAGGATGATGGAGAAGTTTTTGGGCGTAAATATGGATGTTAGAGTGGAACGGAAGCTTTGCCCCCTTTGGATCTCGTCATTAATGGGGAGAAGTGGGTTCTTGGGGTCATCGGAGATGGAATTAGCCATGTGATCACTGTTCTTTTCCTTGAGAGAGGAAGAGAGAGATCAGATGGTAATATACATGGACTTGGATGATCGGTTCTTTTGAAAGTTGCTGGAGAGAAGCAGAAGACGAGTTCAATTTTCCTTTTATTATTGGTGTAGTTTTGGATTAAGCAAATGAATGTGAATTATTGCTAAGAGGTAAGGCCAACTTACGTATCCAACACAAAAATGTCGTAGATTCCAACATATGTAGGTAGGTCCATCTAGACGGTCCACACATGTTAGTTTTACTGTTTCCCCACCGTCTCATGATTGAGATGATTGTACTTACAATTTCACCTTCCAATAATTTTATTTGGTTTAAAACCTTTAAATAAAGTTATTTTATATAATTCAACCTATATGTTTTTTATGAAGAGGTTTTGTTCAAATCTCAAAGTATTGGCAATAGGTTAGCCAACTTTAAATCTAAATTTTAGTTTTTTATGAGTTAAAATTCTTCATTAAACTATCAAAAATGATATTTGTAAAACTTTGAGCTACCTTAATTTAGGGCCCCTAATCATATTTGGAGAGTCACTGTAGAAAGACTAAATTAATATTTTATAATTTTTCTATCTAACTATCTCTCTGATATTAAATTTTAAATTTAATACAAAATATTATATATTATATATTAAATACAAGTGTATTTACAAAATATTAAAAAAATTAAAATATTATTAAAATACATAATATTATATTATTATTTTAACTTTTAGATAGTTAGTCTAATGTGAATTAACCTCTCCAAAAGTTTTAACTATAACCAAAACCTCAAATTTTAGTAAAGATTTTGACTTGGCATTATCTCACAGTTTATCATAATTCAATATTTATATTGTACCGTAAGTAAGAATATATATATATATATATATATATATATATTTATATATATTTTTATATATGCAAAGCTAGTAGATTGGGATGAAAAAACACACCTTGGGGAAAGAAAGAAAAAGAAAACCTATGTCAATCATCACGTACACTGTTAATTAGCAGCCATGTCAAACATATCCACCTAGACTCCAAGTTCAAAAGCATCACTAATTTACAGATTAATGTCATTCTCATATGGTTTTGTATGGAAATTATTATATTGTTCTATGACCATGGTTTTCCATCTGCATGTGGGTAATTAATTGTAAGAGAGACGTGCGGACTAACTAATAACAGGACCACCAATCATAGGTCTATCAATAATTCACATGCGTCCAAACGCAAGGGAACTTCTCCTAATATTGTCGACTCGATCAACATGTGTTGGTTGTTTATGGATAAAATTTAATCCTACAAGAAATAACACAACTCGTTGTTGATTTTACTTAATTCAAATTAGAGATAATAATAATAAATTAGCAAGATATAATTTTAAAATAAAAGATTTTTCTCATCCGTCACTATTTACTAGGCCTATGCACAAAAGGCTTTAGCCCGCACCGTCCGAAACACCCGATCCGTCCAACCCAAATAAAGACCGGTTCATCAGGTCAAAGTTTAATATCGGGTTTAGAGATGGGTAACCCGTCGAAACCGTGAAACCGTCGAAACCTCTGTGAATCTCTTCTCCCTACTGCGAAACCCTACCCACTGTCACCCTCTTCAGCTTTTCTCCACTTCATTTCAGTCCGTTTGTCTTCACGCCAAGCACCACCAACACCTTGCCACCGGTAATTCTCTCTCTCTCAGATCTAACTTGTCTCCATGTTTCATTCTGAGTCATTGTCTCTTTCGAACGTTTCATTGATGATATTTGCCATTTGGGAGAGTTGCTATTTTTCTTTGGGGTCGATTGCAAGCACAAAAATGGGAAAAAATGGGCCGATTGCTATTTTCTCTGGGCGGCTGGGGTGAAATGTCACCTTTACGCGAAATCATGCGGGATCTCTATGTTTCCTTATCAGATTTTGGTTCAGCAGATCTAAATTCATATATATTCTTTTGTTTGGGGATGATCTAAGCTTCTTCAATGTCTTCGATATCTGTACAGAGAGACCCAGATTGTATTTTTGCTTAGTAGTTACTTTTCTTTTCTTTTTTTTTTCTTTTCTTTTTTTTTTACGTTTTTTAGCTTTCTAGGTTATTCTGCTTTGCACGTAACTTTTGTTTTCTACTGTGGTTGTGAAGAATCACGGAGCTGGTTCTTTGGGTGGGGCTTGTCCAGAATTTGGAGAATTATGAACAATCCTTGAGAAGGGGTAGAAGTGGATATGGGTACAATTCATTGTTCTTATTTTCAATAGATTGTTACTCATCACTAAGATTTTTTTATTTTTTTATTTACGGTATCATGAGGACAAAACTCGAATAAAAGATGCAGTGAAGCTGGGAAAGGTATGATGTATCATTTTGTTGTTGTTATAGGTGATATTTTATTAGGTAAATAATACTCAGGTTAATCTTCATATCCTGCTGTCATCTACATGGGTACTTGAAGACTTCAAGTTTGCTATTTCAAAGGATTTTTCTCCACCAATATCAGATGTCAACTTAAAGATATGAATTTCACTCTCAATTGTTGATTGTTCTTTATATTGTATGGTTGCCTGCTTGCAACAAAAGAATTTTCTCCTCAAGTAGCGCAGGTCATGTTCCTTTAGTATTATTAGAATGTTTGGTTGCTCAAAACTCCCATATGGATGCATATGCTGGTTTTTATGTTTTGTGGATCTTCTGGTGCGAATGCAGAATTGTGTTTTATGGGGGGCAGCACAAGCGCATAGGACTAGGAGCTAGTTTTTGCAGTGAGAGTGTCATGGTCCAAGAAACTTACTAATGAGGAAGCCAAGCCTTTTATTTCACTTGGCTTCATTGATGGGTCTGAATGGATTAAGTTGTAATTAATCCACAATTTTTGTTTTTGTTTTTTTTTTTTTTTACGATTATTGATCATCTTTGTAAAAGTCTTGATATTTTATAATTTAGAAGTGGAAGTTATATAGTTTTTTGATAAGTAGTTTTTGTGCATATCTAACTCCTATTATGTCGATAAGATAAAAGAATATGGAATTAAAAAAAAAAGAATAAAAATAATAAAAATAAAAAATAAAAAGAGAGAGAAGTGAGGGACGGGCCGACCCGACCCAAATCTAGCCCGAGTCATTCGGGTCGGGTCGGGTCGGGTCGGACCGGTTTGGCGCGTTTTTGTGGTTTTGTTGGGTCGGATCGGCCCCAGACCCGATAATTTCTACGCTGGTTGCAGGCCTACTATTTACTACCCCACACTCCCCACTATATAAAAAACACCATCACACCCTATGGAAAAAAAAATTATAGGTGTGTTGTGTGAAAGTAAATAGTAACTGATGAATAAAATTCTCATTTAAAATATATCATATTTGTTCTATATTTTTCTTTCGATAAGAGTGCACGAGGATTTTAAATTTCTCTCGAAGCAGTTTTATTTAAGGATGACTGGTTCAAAAACATATACTTCTCCTATTTTCCTTTTAAATGAATGCAATATGGGTCGGAAGTGGACCTTAGAGCATCCTCATTGGCTTGGCCAAAGTTGAAGGATGGCTAAAGTTTAGATAATTTGTGTAAAAAAGACCTCACATTAGATTGACCATCTCTAAAATAATTTAGATTTCAGCTACAGTGCTTCACCAAATATAGCTAACTACAATTGCTTCATCAAATATTAAAATATTAGTTTCTCACTCTAAGCAAATAATACTTTTTTAATATTAATTTAATTGGTAGAACTACAAAATGTGATAAAAATAAATTTAATTAATTATTAAAATAATAATATTTTATTATTATATAGAGAGTAAATAGATAATCTAATATAGAAATTGAATTTAAATAAAATAGATAAATATAAATTCATGTAATATTAGTTAAAATTTAAAAGAGTAATGCTAGATACAGTCATGGATTGTGCAAGCATTGTGCATTCCTTAAAAAAAAAAAGTGGAATCTATTATTAAAAAATTAATTTTTTTTCATGTGGGTCCCATATTTACTCAATTTATTTAAAGAAGTACGCGGCGCTTGCGCATTCCATAACTGTAAATATCATTTCTCTATTTAAAAATGCATTAGGCCAATTCAATCAAAATGCTCTAAAGTGAGACTAGCTGGTTGAAAGTTGAAACTCACATTAAGCAAGCAACCATTACGATTGGGCCAGTTTCCAGTCCCGTGAACGAAGTATTTTGGGCTGAAGTTGTTCTTCTAATGCAAAAAAAGTACTTCAATAGGTTTGGGGACCAAGCCCCCCAAGTCAAAATGCAGATGCCATTGGGGCCGTTCTTCTCTATGCAACTCCCCCCCCCCACCGTTTCTAGGCTTTATAGAAGGCCGCTATACGCAAGCAACCCAGAAAGACAACCTCCACCATAGAAACTTCTTAGGTCCGGCTTGGATATAATAAATATTTTATTTTATTTCATTCTATTATTATAATTTTTTTAAATTTTTATATAAAATATAATAAATAATTTAATTTTTTAAAATTTTAAAATAATATTAATATTAAAAATTAATATTTTATTTAATTTTCAACTTTCTTCTTAATTCATCTAATCTCAACTCACTATCTAAATAACATCTTACTTTACTTGCATGAGAGTTTCACTGTAGATGATATGTTATACATAAATGTTTGGGTCTCGAGATTGGACCGATAGAATCTATTGATACTTTTTTTTTTTACTTAGTAATTAAGTAAATATTTTTTAATAATATTGTAAATTTTTTTAAAATGCATAAGAATATAAAAAAATGTATAAAAAAAAACATTTGACCTTCTCGGAATAATTTGTTGAACTACAGCCAGTGACAGTACTATAAAGGGGCGGGCTGGGGGCCATGGCACCCCTAAAAATTTGAAAAAGAAATACATATTAGTTTTTTTATAATTTAATAATATGATATTAATCTCATCTTGTGTTGATCCCCTCTCTAAAAAATTATATTTTCCTTTTTATAAAATTATTTTGATTTTATAGATTAAAATTTAAAAAAACTTAATCTGATTTAAAAATAAAATAAATAAATATATCTCACATAAAATAAAATTATTTAATAGTATGATGACACGTTTTTACAATAAATAAAAATAAAAAAAGAAAGTCGGATGGTTTTTATGTATGGGCACATGATCTCTTTTCTTCTTCTCTACCGTCTATAATTCTGCAGTTTCTACTACTAGAAGAAAAACTTTTGTCCTTACAATCTACCAAGAGGCCAAAGAGACATTTTAAAGTCTGCCATCTGCAGCTCTTCTGATAGCTAACAGTAATATTGTAAGAGCATTAGTAGCAGACTCAACAAAATTTGGTTAGAGAATTCATTTTTATAAATTTAGTTAGTCACTTTTCAATAACACCAAATAATAAACTCTCTAAAGTTATCACTATTCTATTAAAATATTGATTATGACATTTTCATTTATTCTAATTATAATTTGAATATTTGTTCGTTATTAAAAAAATACACATTAATTTTCTAACGTTGATATTAGATTTTAAGAGAAAAATTTTGGCATAAACTAATTATAATATTGCAGAACTAAAACTTGAAGCATTTCAGCAAGATAATCCACGTCATTGAAATGATGACTGATGGAGACTGGCCATCTTCTGTGGTTGAGTTTGAGATTTGGACGCTTCGTGCTTTAATTTTCTAGAGTTGTGAGCTCGTCCGAAACAAATAGCACGTGGGAGAGATAATTTTTTATGTCAAAATAATATTTTGCCCGCAACTTGGATTCAACAGATTTGGCCAGTAAAAATGATCAAAGTTAAAAATATTATAGTTTTATTGTGTCTACTATAGTGAGTTTTTATGTAATTTAGTTAAACTTTGGCCAAAATATAACTTTGTTGAGTCCACTACTAGTGCTCTAATAGCCTACATAATAAGCTCAGCTCGCCATACACAATTTAACTTTTCTCTATTTTTTTGGTTCTTTTTTTTTTTCTTCTTTGATATATATAATTGTATTGATTTAGTGTTATTTAAGTTTTTACTTTTCAAATTTTCACTTGTTTCATGTTGATTGTATTTTTGTTTAGAGTTTTTCTTTTTATTTTTGAAATAGATTGGTTACTATTTGGTTTAGCTTATACATAATTATGTCTATCGAATGATTATTTATTTTGTGCTTAAAGATTAACTTTAAATTCATGTTTCATGAGTAATTGAATTCATATATATCTATCTTTATTTTATATGTTTTAATTTGATTTTAAATTTAGGTTCATGAATTATGTCTAAATTAAAAGTTATCGGTTCATTCTTTAAAATAAAAGAAGTTGATATTTCAGAAAATTCTTCTAAAACCCCAAGGGTTGAACCTGAGAAAAATTGAAATTTTGATCTTAACTCTCCAATTGTGGAGTCTGAAGAGATTCATTTTACATATTCAACACTTGATTCTAAAGAAATTAATATATATTCTCTATAACGAGATCCAAGATTACGTCCTCCTATGTGGGACTATCCAGTCAATTAATGTAATGAAATAAGAAAAGCTTACTTCAAAATGGGTTCATATCAAATACGTCTCTCAAAAACATATATTTTTTGGTTCTGAAAAGCATCCTCGTCGCTTTAAACTTATTGGTTTGTACAATTTGCATCTTGGCTAGAGTATTCTCCATCAAATGATGCTACATATTATTTACCTTATTATCTTTTTACAATGAAAGCATCTCGACATTCTGGATGAGATGTATTTACTATCATGAGATTTAGAAGTTAGAAGAAGATTAATGATAAAAAACATTGTACCTTTTTTTAATTATATTGGGGTGGATCATTGCTCTTATCATAATAATGCTGTGAAGTCTTGTGAGGATTTATTAAAACAATAACAACATATTAATATAATAATGAATGTACAAAACTCTGAACAAATTCTTAACAATCGACTCCGAGTAAAAAATCTATTGATGTTGTTCGAGTAAAAAGTTTGAGATAATTTTTGGCTTCGTATAATGATAAGGTTGAAAAACTTGTTTTGAAAAATACTCTTAAATCTTCAAAGTACACTTCACCCAAAATCCAAAAGGAGATTTTAGAAGTTTTCACAAAGAAAGTGTGAAATAAAATTCTAGAAGATGTTGACAATTCTAAATTTTGCATTATTGTTGATGAGGCATAATATTAGTCTAAGAGGGAGCAAATGGTTATAATCTTGAGATTTGTTGATGATGATGGTTTTATACAAGAACGATTTTTTGATCTTGTAAGTGTTAAAAATATATCTGCATTGACTCTAAAGAATGAAATATCTGCAATTCTTTCTCATCATTCTTGATATTCAAAATATTTTTGGGCAAGGATATGATGATGCTAATAATATACAAGTATTATTTCTTAAAGATTGCCTATATGCATACTATGCTCATTGTTTTGCTCGCCGATTATAGTGAGCATTAGTCACTGCATCTAGAGAGGTAGTTTATGTTCATGAGTTTTTCTCAAATTTGAATTTCATTATCAATGTGGTGGGCTCTTCATGTAAACGTTATGATGAACTACAAGCTGCTCAGACAACACAAATTACACATATGATAGCTATTGATGAACTTGAAAGTGGAAAAGGAACTAACCAAATTGACATTGTCAAACGAGCTAGTGATTCTTATTGAGGTTCTGATTTTTATTCTATTTGCAGTCTGCTACAAATGTTTGGAGCTACTTGCTCGATGCTTGAAAACATAATAAAAGAATAATTCACTTACTCTCAACGCGGGGATACGAATGTTGCTTATAAAATGAGTATATCATTCCAATTTATATTTATTTTACATTTAATGAACGAAATCATAGGTATTACTGATGTTCTTTGTCAAGTTTTGGAGTATAAAAATCTCAAGACATATTGAATGCCATGAATATGGTTTCTACTACAAAAGGACTCATCCAATAGTTGAGAAATAAAGGTTGGGAAAATTTGCTTGAGAATGTTGTCTCTCTCTCCAATAAATTTGATATTGACATTACATAATTGAGCTCTCGTTATGTATTATGCTACTATAGACTTTCAAATGCAAGAGCTTGATAGTAGGTTTGGTGAAGGAGCGACAAAACATTTAACCTTTAACTCAACTTTGGATCCAAATGATGGTTATAAACTATTTAATATTGATGATATCTGTTGTCTTGTGAAAAAATACTATTACCTCTTGATTTTTCTGAAAATTAGAAAATTAATTTAAGGTTTTTCAATTGAAGTATTTTAAAGTTGATGTGCTTACTAATCCGAATTCTCAAAATTTTTCATCCATTGCAGATTTATATCAAAGATTGGTAGAGACAAAAATCAAAGACATACTATCTTATTGATAGATTGATTTGTCTTGTTTTGACTCTTATAGTATTTATAACGATTAGTGAACGAGCATTTTCAACTATAAAGATTATTAAAAATACTTCACAACAAAATTGAAGATGAGTTTCTAACAAATAATTTAGTTTTCTATATTGAAAGAGAAATAGTTAAGAATTTTGATTTAGATTCAATATTTAATGATCTTGTTTATTTAAAAGAACACAAGTTACAATTTTAGACACCATGTATTTCTTTTGTTTGATATATTTGCACGAGTGTCTTTATATTATTTCAATGATATACTTTTTTAATATATAGGCTAGATTAAACGTATTTTATTTTTATTTTAGATCTTACTATCAGATTATTCTATATCGTAAAAAATTATATAAAAATAGAACAAAAAACATTTTGTTATATTTTTAACTTTGTTTGACCCTCCTAAAACAAATTTCTGATTTCGCCGCTGACTACACCCTTGGTGGGTGTCATAATACTCGTCATGGTACACCCTCCAAGGGTGTTGCACACAACTCTATGTTATATAATATATATTAGTCCCACTTCTTACTGACCTTATATTATGTCATCTACCATTAAATTTTGAAAATAATATTTGATTCAATAATTAATGAATAATACTTATATTAGCACATCTTAATATATATTATCTATCTTATAAATTGTTAGAAAATCATATATTAATTGAGAAAGCGTTAAAAGCTTAAAAACATCTCTTTCTACACGTGTTGAGCTTTGCTACAAACACTCCGTAAAACATCTCTTTCTGGCACGGTTTGAGTTTTGCTACAAATACTCCCTCATCTCAAGCCACAATACTCGCCATCTTGTCGTATAAGGATGGTTTGAAAATGATTTTCGTCTCCTCGTTTCATTTCTAAATATTACTAAAATATAAATACTTTTAAACTAATTATTATAATTTTTTTAAACTAATCATTACAAAATTTTTTTTAAATTTTCAAACAAAACATAATAAATAATTCAATTTTTTCAAATTTTAAAACAAAGATGATATTAAAAAATTATATTATAATAATATTTTAATTTTATAATATTTTTTATTCAACTTTCTCTCACTCATTTCTCAAAATTCAATAAATACTTGATTTAAACTATTTCACTACTATTCACAAACCATCTTACTATTATTTACAAAATTATCATCTTATCTCATGGCTGGTTTTCAATTGATTGAGTGCTATTATGGTCACAATCTCGGTCACCCCCTCCAACCTTTTTTTCTTTAAAAAAAAAAAAAAAAGGCTGAAATTAATATGAGGGTTGATGGGGTCTTGCTTTTGAAGTTGTCCTCTGTATATTTCATTAAAGTTGGTCTTTGAATGTAACGCCTTTGTGTAAAGTATTTTGAATATGTACCCCCACAAAGGAGAAAAGGCTCTCCACTCAAAATAGATGCATGGTATTGTTGGCAGTGTTCGTAACATTTGATGTTTTTCTAATCATGTAGAAGATTTGCCCAATCGCTTTATATATCAAATCTCCTTGATCTACTTTTTATTAAAAGCCATCTTATTTATTTAGTCTTCTCATCTAGATCTCAATCCCTCATAGTTTAATAGACAATATTATAGATTCTTACATGTTAGTTAGGACTCGTTCACTTTTATAAAATTTCTCAACTCATCTCATCTAATCATTACAATTTTTTTAAATTTCTAAAAAATAAAATAAATAATTCAACTTTTTTTAATTTCAAAACAAAAATAATATTAAAAAAAAATATTCTAATAATATTTTACTCAACTTTCAAATTTTATCTAAACTCATCTGTAAAAACAAACAAGACCTTAATGTTTATTATCAAGTTGATAATAATGATTACAAAATAGAGTAATAATATATACAACTAATACTTTTATTTGAAATTTTTTACACCACATGCCAAAGTGTAATTTAAAATTTATATCTAAAAAAAAATTGAAATATTATTTTTTTTAATTTAAGAAAAGTGAATTTATTTTATTAACTAATTAAATTAAGAGTAATGTTACATACAATCGTGGAATGTGCAAACGTCATGCAGTCGTTTTGAAAAAGAGTAGAATTTACTATTAAAAAATTAATTTATTTTTATGTGGATCTCATATTTATTTACTTTTTTAAAAATGACTGTATAACGATTACATATTCACGACTGTAAGTATCATTTCTCTTAAATGAATATCATTGTAAAGTAATCGCGCAAGTATACTATATTACTAATGGCTCGCTTGCATGATGCCGTACTTGGGCCCAAGATTTGGGTCACGACTGTTTGGGCTCTCACGCGTTGACGTCCTTTTCTAGTCCAACTAACTCCCATGGGGTCCCCCGTTTAGCGTGTTTCGTTCACCAGAAAGAAAAGCAGCATAATGACTATCTACCCCTATCTCCTTTAATGTTTGTTTGTGACATTAGGTCCAACAACTTCCACGAGGAGCCGCTGAGCAATTTGTACTGGTTGCCCATTCCAAATTCCCAATCCACGGGATCGGCAGCCGTAACCTAACCCTAACCCTAACCCTAGATGCTCTCCGACCAACCTCGACGATCAATTCAACCATGGCGGGGATGCCGCCGGATATACTCACTGACATACTCTGCAGACTACCTGTTAAGCCACTCCTTCAGTTCCGGTCCGTCTCCAAGTCATGGCGGTGCCTGATTGATAGTCCGGGCTTCATCGACCTTCACTACAAGAACTCCACCGAAACTGGCTCCAATCTCACCCTTATTCTCCGAAAGGACTCCGAGCTTTACTCCGTGGACCTCCACCTCATGAACAACGCCGTCGATCTCCCTCACCCTTTGATGTGCTACAGCAATCGGATTCAAGTACTGGGCTCCTGCAACGGATTGCTCTGTATTGCTAACGTGGCGGAAGATATCGCTCTGTGGAACCCTTCCCTCCGAAAGCACAAAGTCTTGCCCTTTTTGCCTATCGAGAGAAACAAGAACTACGGGTCGGGCTTGCGGGTTTACGGATTCGGGTACGACCCGGTTCACGAGGATCACAAGCTAGTGAGGATTTCGCAGTTTATTGATTTGGACAACGAAGTGTTTATCTCAAAGGTTAAGGTTTATAGTCTGAGAGAGAACGAGTTGAGAGACTCCGAAGACATGCCTTATGTTTTGTGTTATACGAGGAAAAATGGGACACTCGCTAGTGGTTGTTTGCATTGGGTGGTGAACCGGAAGTTCAAATTCGACGAGGCTGATATGATTGTGGCGTTTGATCTGACGGTTGAGAGTTTTCGGGAGGTGCCGATGCCTGAATGTACGAAGGAATGGATTCAAATAGACGTGGGAGTGTTGGGTGGGTGCGTTTGTATGGTGGCGAATTACAAACTTCACGTTGATGTTTGGGTGATGAAGGAGTATGGGGTTAAGGAGTCTTGGGCCAAGCTGTTTGCGGTCGCACATAATGAGGTTTTTGGTAGGTCTTTGAGGTATTTGAAGCCATTGGCTTATTCAAAGAGCGGTGAGGAGGTTCTGTTCCAACAGAATCATGAGAGGCTTGTGTGGTACGATTTGAGAGTAAAAAGTGTCAGGAATGTGAATCTTGGTGGCCTGCCAGCTTCGTTTGAGGCTGAGGTATGCGTCCAAAGTCTTGTTCCGGTTGAGGTGCGTAGAAAAGATAATGACCAGCAACAGAATTCTGGAGAGAAGGATAATAACAAGAAAAGGTAAATTGCAAAGTCTCTCTCTCTCTCTTTTTTTTTCCCCTAGTTCCTTCAACTATCATCGTTTCGTTATGCAGATCAATGCATTTCCCTTTGCATTATTATGGTTATTAAACCAGTAAAGAATCATTAGATGACTTGCTTGGATAATTTTGGTTATGGTCCTCTGAGTAGTGGTATATCTAATTTCTTTCTCAATTTAATGGCTATGCCCAATTTGGTTTTCCTGAGGAATGTACTTTCATGTGATTTGCTGCCTGACGAATTGCTCCATGTTCATCTCAGGGATGATTTCCTGTCAGAAGGCTTCAAGCTGGTGTTATAAGCAAACAGAAGGATGAAAGGAAGCGTGGAAGACAGGTGATTCAGGACAATGATACACCACCAACTATATCACAACAGCTTAACTACTACTATATATTAAAATCTTAATATTTTCTACTTTAATTCAAAATTTGTCTTGCAACAGTTTAAAGTAAATAAAATAATAATTTTTTAATAGTCAGTTGTAAACAAATTGGAGTATAGTTATTCTTATATCATTTTCCTTCTTCTTTACACATATTTCAGAAGAAAAACTCTACTTGCAACCGGATGGGAACCCCGCGTAACCCGTTGCATAAAAAATTTTATTTTTTCCCACTCTCTCATTTTGTTCCCTCTCTATCACTCTATCAGTTTTTTCGTTCACTCATTCTCATTTTTTTCTTCTCCCCACTCTCATTTTCTCTTTACCCAACCATCGATATAGAGCCCTCTTCCTTCTCAATTTTCTTTAGTTTCAGACACACACACTCTCTCTCTTTTCGTTCACTCGTTCACTTATTCTTCCCTTCAGATTTCTTTTTGTTCTCCCCACTCTCTCACTGCCACCGCCAGCCAGCCTCAAGCCATGGCAGGCCATCACTCACAAAAGACCCAAACCCGCTACTAACCTCCATCACAGTGAAATTCAAGTAAAAAAAAAATTGTTCAAACAGTGAAATTGTCCCTGTTACTCGACGAAGGGCTTCGATCAGATTCTGGGCAAACAAAGAACGTGTCAAGCAAACCAAGAGTCAAAATTTTGATAAAAAATGTGTGCAAACTGGTTCTCTTTTGTGGTGCATCGTGGTTCCGTGAGGAGATTTTGGGGAAGCTAAAGTAAAACACGCACCCTCTGTGTCCTCTGGGGGTTCATGGTGGTTGCTGGGGTTGTCTTGCACAGGATCATCCTCAGCCACATCAAGAGCTCGCTTCTGTGCGTATTGCTTCTGTTCCAAGCAAAATTCTGAGAATATTGAAACAAGTTGCTAAACGGTAGTGGAATTGGTGGTTACTGTGGTTATATAGAGTCAGAGGAAGATAGAGATGAAGGTGGCGCAGTGTGGTTACGGAGGACTTGACTAGAGACCGAGAGAGAGAGAGAGGGAGAGGTAGAGAGGCTGCGAAGCTTGTGGAATTACTGATAAACATTCATCAAGTTTCTAAGTTTTTCATTGACAGACGGAAAAAAGAAAGAGGAGAGAAAGAGGGAGGAAGAAAGGGATAAAGTGATAAAGTGTGGACCTAATTTGTCAGCCGGTTATACAAAGGTTGTATATGCCGGTTGTACGTATCATTTTTTATTTCAGAATGAGGCTTAGAGGGCATTTGGTTCCTTGGAGAGGTTGCCCCTCTCCGGAGCCAATGATTTGTTGACCGGAGCCTTCCTTTCCTTCCGTTAGAGTGAGAGAGAGAGGGAGAGAGAGAGAGGGAGCTGTATGTTTCTTTCGACTTTACTGTCATATAAACCACTTATCTTTGCACCTTTCGTTTTGCAGGGAGGAAAGTGAAGGAGAGAGCTATACTTTGGCATCTGAGAATGCTTGAAGATGAGGGAACCTGACTACCGGGATATGTATCACACTCCTATAGTAGAATGAGTATACTTGTTAGGTTTTTATTGTATTTTACTGATGAGTGCCATGTCCACTCATCTTCCACACTTTGGCTGTAACATGTCGTGAGCCTTGTAGTTAAGAGTGTTTTTCAAGCTTATGCGCGCTTTTGAGTGACTTCATACACGGTTATGCGAGGGAATGCTTTGTATGCTCTTTAGATGTACATTATCTGTTTACTTTTTCAGTGCCTGAAATTTGATGATAGATGTGACTTTGTAATATATGCTGGGAAAATACTTTAGAAAGTAATTTACCCATGAAAAAAAGTTGCTTTAGAAAGTTACTCTGAATTATTTTTTCTCCATAATGATGGAGGGCCATTTTCAATATATGTTTCTCTGTCAATGACACTTGACTCAAATCAAAAGTGAGAACATTGTCAGTCTTAATACTTGTTTGATTTCAAAGTGCTAACCCAGTTATGGAGGTTCTTCTTGTCAATTTTCGTATTTGAAGTGAATTACAGCTTCTATTGAAATTTGAAAGTTCTTGCTTGTCGGGTTGGAGGTGAAAGCTTGCTTGTTGGAATGTGGCAAGTTGTGATTCCTCTGTTCTTGATCAGTCAGATGGACTTTCTCGAGTATGGATTAGGGTTGTAGAGATGACAATATTGCTCGACTCCTTTCTCTTTTCTTTTGGTGCAACAATACACTTACCTATTTTACAACTCTACCATCAATCAATACAATTGTAGAGTCTTTCTGCTCATCCTTATCCTACACACCACTTTGATTCATCATTCATATAAAATAAAAAAAATCATATGTGGTGTGTAGTGGATGAATGATGATTAAACTTTTTTGCAATTGTATCATTCTTAATTTTGCAGAGCTACTCCTTACTTCGTCGGCCTACAATCCTCACAGATGGATCAGTGCCTTCTCTTTCTACATATCTGTCCCTATAAATTTGAAGTGGAAGATTATAAATTTATAATTATTTTCCGATTATTTTACAACTCCATCGTTTGAAGATGTTTGCAACTTCATAACCATTTTTCTCTTAACAAAAAGTGTAAAACTGGTGAGATTTGGATGGTGAGGTAAAATGAGACGAGTTGAAATGAAAATTGAATAAAATATTATTTTTTAATATTATTTTTTAGAATTTAAAAAAATTGAATTGTTTATTATATTTTGTGTGAAAATTTAAGAAAATTTTAATGATTAAATTAAATGAGTTGAAATCAACTTTGAATCTAAACGGAACTTAACTTATCATAAAAGCATAGCAAATGATATTGTCACGAATGCTTGTCATTTATTAACTTAAATCTTAGTTTTTTTTTTATCATACCAATATTTATTGTTATTAAAATTATAGCATGAGATTAGATACCGGATCAAACGATTTAATTTAATTTAAACGTTTAATTGAATAGTAAAATAGAATAAATCTCCTCCATTATTGTGTTGGAAATCAATAACTATTTTTTGAGAGAGATCATACAACTAGAAAAAGATTTTATTAATATAATTTACGATAAAATAACTTTCAGCAATGCTATGTATGATATTTTTATTTTATTTTTAGTTTACTATATAAAATGTGGGACACTTATAATTATTAGATGATAAAAAATTATTTAATAAATAATAATTTAATAATAATAAATATATCATGTTTTATTTAGTAGAATAAAAATAAAATTATAGTTTGTTATATAGAATTTGAGAAATGATAGTTACATCTGTGAGTGACTAAGCGTCGTATAATTATTTTTAAAAAATTGAATAAATATGAAATTTACATTAAAAAAAATTAATTTTTTAATAATATATTACATTTTTTTTCAAAAGTTACCAAAACTCCAAAAGTTATAGTCCAACGAAACAGATTTCAAGCACAATTAGCATCCATTACCAACAAGGAGGATTTGAAAAACTTAGCCGAAGCAATGTCACAAGTATCAGACAGTGACGATGAAGAAGAAGCACAACATCTAGCCAGATTATCTCCATTACAGCAACCCGTATTATCACCAGCTCATCATGCCTCTCCTTCTCAACAGGCCCCTCAACTTCAGGGTAACCAATCCGCCTCTCATTCCTAAGATTACTCACCCTATCATCCAGTACATCTGATGGATTCTCAAGATTCGTTTGAACTTGAATTAGCAAATTATGACCCTTAGAATATGTGACTCCAATAGAATTACTACTCTCTCGATTAGTCAGCATGACAGACGAAAGTGGTCAAGAATATTATCTCTCCAGAAGATTATTATTTATGACAGATTATTATTCAGCAAAACAACAAATGTCTTTGTACATACAAGTTTACGTGTTCTGTACTGTTCTTGTTTTTAGTGTTGGCTGGTACTGTTCATGTATTATTAGACTTATTGTTTTGTACTGTTCAAGTGTCTATATAAAGGGGTTCACGAGGAAAGAAGGGCATTCAGAATTCTAATCTGAAATCCCTTCCTCTCTCGCCCAAACTTCTCTAGTTCTCCCCACTCTGTAAATCTTCTAATTTAATATTATTCTTAAAATTTTTATCAAATATTTTTTAACTGTACCTGTCTAGAGATTCTGGAGTCGTCCTATCATTCCTATGGGCCCCAAAGTCCTAACGTAGCCGTCTGATATGGTGGGGTCCCAACGTTTTAAACTTTTTTAAGTTTCGAGAAAGAGAAATGCTTGGGATCCGATTGCCGATGGTGGCCACCGATTGATTTTTTTTATTTTTTTTAAGTTTTTAACATTCTCGAACGTTCACAGTTACGAGTCGCTCCATTACCACCTTAACCAAACTTCACTGCACGAAAACTCTCAAAATGACTGAAAACTGGATCTGAGAAAAACCCTATCATTTTCTTTTCCGAGCCAATTCTAACCTAATCTATTGACTGTTTCATTCGAGCTCTTTCATCACTCTAGCCATCCCCCACCCGCTAATAACCCTTAACTACCGATGAACATGTCAAAACTTAACCGTGACTTTCCGTCCGATGTAATCATCGACATCCTGTGCCAACTTCCAGTCAAGACTCTCCTACGGTTTCGGTGCTTATCCAAACGTTGGCACTCCCAAATTGACTGTCCGGATTTCGTCCAGCTCCACCTCGGTCGCTCGCTCGCCACCAAGTCCAATCTCAGCCTCATCCTCAAGAAATGGTACCTCTACTCCGCCGAGTTTGATTCGCTTCACACCGCCACCGAGCTCAATCCCCCGCTGAATGTTATCTGGGGTTTAACAGAAGTTTTCGGCTCTTGCAATGGCTTGTTGGCTCTCTGTAATTCTGAGGAAGATATGGCTTTGTGGAACCCGTCCACTAGAAAGTATCAGAGATTGCCGGTAATGCTGGTCGAGCCTCCTTCAGGTGATGTTAGACCTCGTCGTTTTACGTTTTATGGATTTGGGCGAGACCCCATTAGCGACGATTACAAGGTGGTGAGGATGGTGCAGTTTGTTTCCCAAGACGGTGATGATGGGTTTTTCTCCACTGAGCTTAAGGTTTATAGCTTAAAGACTAACTCATGGAGAGGGATCAAGGATTTCCCTTATTATCTTCGCTTTATGTTTCAGCTTGGCTATCTTCTTTTTTACAGGAGAGGATACGGCGTGTTTGCTGGTGGTGCTTTGCATTGGGTCTTGCCTCCAGGGTTTGGATGGGACTGTCAGATTGTTGCTTTTGATCTTGGGGTTGAGGAGTTTCGGATTGTACCGCTGCCTGATCATGTACTAGTAGATCAAGGTTTTGAAATGGATCTTGCGGTCTTGGAAGGGTGCCTGTGCTTGCTTTGCAATTACGATAACGACTATGTTGATGTATGGGTGATGAAGGAATATGGGCTGAAGGAGTCTTGGACTAAATTATTTAATGTTTCCCAGTCCACTTTGAATAGGGCTTTTGGACATGTGATGCCTTTAGCTTATTCTAAGAGCCGCGAGAAGGTTCTTTTGGAGGTGGACAGGGACAAGCTCTTTTGGTATGATTTTAGAAGGAGGCGAGCCAAGAGAGTGAGGATTGAGGGAGCTCCAAATTCATTTAGTGCGGATATTTATGTGGGAAGCCTTGTTCCCTTAGGTGGCGGTGGAGTGGATCGGAAGGCCCTGAAACCACAAAAGGAAAGAAAGAAAAGCAATACAAAGCACATGTAAGATAACACAAAGTAGAGTTGTTTGTTTGTTTCTCTTCAATTTTATTTTTATAATTTGTTTCGCTAATCCTTCTCGTGAATGCACTTGTCTATCTTGAATATCTGGATATGTTGCTCCAATTTGGTTAATAGTTATTGGTCTTTAGTTTCTCTGGTTCTCTTAAGATCAGTACAGTTGGTTGAATTTGGTTCATATAAAATTAATGTCTAGGGCCAGTCTAGTTGTTTCATTCTTCCGTATTACTTGCATGATTGTGATTTTATTGCCTTAGTTTTGTTTTAGTTAACTTACGACTTCAATTGTCGGTTTTTGTTTTGCAGGGATAAATTTCTGTCGAAAGGCTTTAAACTGACTTTATAAGCATATATAGGGATATGAAGTAGAAGCAAAGTGAAAAATGATACGGTAACAAACTTTACAATTGAAATATGAGAGAATCTAAGCAAAAAGTTGTAGTAGAATGGCCCATTTTTTATTGTGTTTCTTGCTTTTCAATCATGTACCTTTGGTTTTATGGCCATATCATGTGGATATATCTTTTATGCCTAGAATGTGTTATGGGAGTTTACTTGAATAGGATGTTCCCAAGTTTCTATGTCTTTTTGAAGGTTGTAAGCACTTTAATGAATGATTGAATCAACTTGTGCCATCACAGAACATGAGCAATCTTGCATGCACTTAGATGGAATGTATCAAGTCTTTGTGGATTTAAGGAACAATCTATGGTGAAGTTTTTATTTTCAAAGCATGACAATGAAATAGGAACTGTATGGTGGATTCAAGGAACTATCTATGGTGATTTTTTTTCAAGATCTTATTTGGAGGGCAGCTTTTGGTTCAAAACAATTATAGACCTCTCAAGTTTTGGTGGTTGTAGAATCTTCTGTGAATGATAATGAATTATCATGGTCATGCCATGTCGAGCTCTTGTATTTAATTCTGTCTTTGATGATTTAAAAAATTTACATTACTGGTGTGGAACAGCCATGTGGAGAAGAGCATATTGAGTGTCGTGGCAGACTTGTGTTTAAAATTTTATCTTGCTGAATAGTTACCATCATATGCTTCCACTGCCTTTCATGCTTTTAGGACAAGGTGGTGTTTTTAATTTGTGGATCTTCAATGAACTTGTGTTTATCTATTTGGTAAAACATATCAACTCCATGTTTACCTTGTAATTTTTCTTCAATACTAGCCAATCTTTAATAAGAACCGAGGGAGAAAATATGTTTACATGGTAATTCCTCCTGAAGAAGCTCAGAAGCAACAGCGCATAAGGCTGCTTGATTCCTTTTTCTGTTTTGGAGTTTGTATTGGATTATTCAAGTAAACGAAAATGTAATGTCTGTTTACATGATTACTTATAAAAAAAATGTCAGTTTACATGACCATTTCACTTGAGTCTAAAGATAAAATAAAAGGGGTTATCATCTTGGGACCTGAATGGCTTTTAAGTTGTGTTTTATGTTTTCATAATACTAATTAAGACTTTTCTTGCTTAAATATGGAAGTTATGATTTGGTTGGTGTGTATTAGATTAGGCTTCGCAAGTTACTTCTTATTGTTGAATTATATTTAGCTGCTTCGATTATGTTAATTAAGGCATGCAACTGTCAAATTTTCGTACAAATAGATCTCTGACATACCTCTGTACTGGACATGTTAATATTAGCAATATTAGTAATTATTTGATACCACGAATTATTTGATATTAGTAATTATAACATCAAAACAGATACTCACACTTCAAACCTGAACACTATGGCCACTTGTGACATCTGTCTCTTTTTTTCTTTTGTAGTAAATTGGAAGAAGTAGATTTGCTTGTCAAAAACAATTTTGAAGGAGGAGATTAAAATCAGCATTTTGGTGTACGAGATATTTGAAATCACATCATGACCAAATCCTATTTTGCTTTACATGTCAGTTTAATTTTTTATGGAATTACTACATGTATGATTTATGACAATAACTATGGTATGAAACAGTGCCACGAGATGAGAAACATGGGCTAACTATGGTGTTATACATCACTCAGTGAAGAAGGCTTCATTTGACATGGGATAAATTAGAACATAAACAATGTCTTTAAACTGAAATAGCTTTTAAAAGAAAAGGCCTATCACATTGCTCTGACCCATTATAATTGTTTTCTCAATAGAAACTTGTAGCGTGCCCAACTGTTGCTCTTATGATTACCAATTGAATAGAGCTTGTTCTGTAAAGCAACTTGCTCATCAACTGCATTTGGGATTGTGTGCTTATGCAAATATGATATTTTGACAAGTTGCTGCGGAGGATTTCAATTTGGTTACGGAGCTTCCAGCTTAGATATTGCTTTGAGTTTATACCTCATTTACTTGACATTGCTGTAGCTAGGTACTTCTCATGTATACATCCTATGTACTTGGCCTATGCCTCATTTTCTTATGAATAAACTTCTTGATTGCCTATCAAAAAATGCTGTTGTGCAGGCTCCCTCAATGCTTGTCAATGTGTTACTTCTCTTGTCCTACGTAATATTTCCTAGTATGCTGTAAAATTGGACAAGTTGGTTTTTCATATGATTTTCTCTGTAGATTTCCTATCATCCCGTGAAAGAAAACAAACTTGGTAAATTTCCCCATGGAATTTATTAGAGACGTGCAGGATTGGGAAGTAGGTGAAGTTTCTGATTTCTTAGGAAGATTATATGAGATGAAGCTTGATCAGAACAGGGAGGACAGTCTGCTGTGGGTGCATACAGTTAATCTAAGATTTTCAGTGAGTTCTTTTTATAAGGTGTTAACCAGTCATGGGGTCAAAGACTATCCCTGGAAAAGTATTTGGAGAGCCAAGGTGCCTAGTAAGGTTGCTTTTTTCTGCTGGCTGGTGTCCCGTGGGAAAATATTAACTACAGAACTTGAGGAATAGAGGTTTTCAGATGGCTGAATGGTGTTTTATATGTAAAAAGGATGGTGAATCTATTGACCATCTTTTTCTTCATTGTGAGGTGGTGACATCGTTGTGGAATGAGTTGTGGAATGAGATTTTTGCAAGGGCTGGCATTTTATGGGTGATGCCTATGCATGTGGCGGATTTCTTTGCTTGCTGGCAAGGTATTGAGGGGAGAAGCAACAGTACTGCAGTGCTGAAGATGATTCCCCTGTGCTTACTTTGGTGTTTATGGCTAGAGAGGAATGGGAGATGCTTTGATAATTGTGCACGTTCTATAGGGGAACTTAGGGAGTTTTTTCTTAGTACTCTAAGCTTTTGGGTGAAGAATCTTGTAAGGAATGGGAATGATTGTATTGTTCTGCCTTAGTTATATTTTGTTTTAGCTAGTAAGTAGGTGTTCTCATTTGTATACATCCTGTGTACTTGGGCTATGCCTATTTATTTGGAATAAATTTCTCTTATTAATTATAAAAAAAATTCCCCAATGGCACAGATATTGTGAAAAACTGCTATCTGTGATAATTGGAAGGCGCATTCTGAGTGCCACTGTTGCAAAGAAACTGATCATCCTCAGATTTCTATGATCCTGGAAGCCAAGTGCCTGCAGATTTTACATTTAGTAACTCCATATTTCTGTAATTTCCTCTCAGAAAGTGTTGAGACTGGTTCCCTATGTTCTATAATATAGGTTGCCTTGTTGGTGCCTTTCCGCGCCCTTGGCGGAAAGATAATCCCTTGGAAGTTTTGTTTGGTCCTTTTTGCTCATTTCCTGATATACGATGTTGATTGATGTTATTTCACTAAAAAGCTTAGTACCCTTGATTATCTCTAACTTAATATGCCTATTTATATTGCTGCTGCATAATGGAAGCCGGAGGCTTAAAATTTATGTGAATAGCACCATTAATTCTTGCATGCAAGGTTTAAGAAATGAGGCTATAGTTTGAGCATGGAGCTAAATATCATCCAGAATTTCCATTATGAAATTTGGGGATGAAAATAAGCTCACTGTGTTGCCCCCCATGAACTTTTATTTTAGCAGCATAGAGTACCAGTTTAGGAAAAGGGAGTTACGATGAATTACTTATGCTTTTCTTTTCCTTTCTTTTTTCCTGTGTGATTTGATTGCAGTGGCAGTGCAGTTGGAGGGATAAGAACGATCTTCATGTGTGGTGAACAATTTGGTTTTTATGCTCAAATTACAAAACTAGGGACGGCAGCTATTACTCATTTGACTATTATGCAGATGGGATTTGCCCCAACTTCCCCTTCGCAATTAAATAATACTTTTGTGGAAATAAATTATTGTTGGAGTAACTAAAAAGGAAAACGCAAACCCAATATATATATTTTTAATAGGTTTTTTTTTTTAAAAAAAAAATTATTTTTATCAGTCACTATATATCATCTTACATCCTATATTTATACATTCATATCTTATGAAAAATATCATTATATTTTATAAAAATTTTTATAAATATGAGATATGAGAGTGAATAGTAACTGATTTACAATAAATTTTAAGATTACAGTTATTCTCGGGGAAAAAAAAAAAAATGATGGGAAAGTCGTTGGAGAGATCAGAGCCGTCAATCCTAAATAACGCTCTAGCTAGGTACAAGAATCAATTTGGGTAAAATCTTGTTGCAGATTTCTCTTTTGTAAAAAACAAAAAAAGATAGATTAAAGAAACGTAAATAAATACAAACAGAGAGATTGATAGATAGATAGATAGATAGATATTAACATATTTATTAAATAATAATAATAAATAATTGCGACGCGTAGGATGGCAACAAAGCCTGATGACGGCTGCGAAACAAAGTCCAGCCGACAATTCCGATCCATTCCCTCGATTCTTACTCGGAAGAAGTTGTTTCTCTAGGTTTCCCCGTTTGCCTGGCTCCGGTTCCATGTTTTCTGACCCTCCGTAACGTTGATTACTCCTCCACTGGCGGCGGGGGCCCCACCGTAAATGTCTCTCGTGCAAACTTCCCCCACCGTCGATTGCGGCCTCACCCCCGTTTCCAACGCCACCAGCGCGATCTTGACCGCCGTCGATCACCCAAGACTCTCGTCGAAGCGCAAATTGGACGACTATGGTGGTCCTACCTTTGACGATGGTGAGGACGACGACGCAAACGACGCCGTATTCGCCGAGTTAGTCTCTGTCAGGATGAGAAAAGAAGAACCCAACGCCGTTCACTCCTCTTCGGACTCCCAATCTCGAGATTTCACCTCCTCCACTGCGCCCTTCAATCCTAGGGTTCCCGATGCCCGGTCGGCCACCTATTCATGCTCGACTCGGACCGAGTACCGGCTGCAGTTCTTCATAAGAATGATCCCCGAGGGGAAAACTATGGTATTCCAAGCCTACACTCGCGACACCGTCAGATCGGTTCACGACCGAATCCAATTGGTGACGGGGATCCCAATCCATGAGCAGAGACTGATATATCGGGGAAAGCAACTCCAGTGGGAGCGCACGCTCGCCGAGTGTTCGATCCAAAACGACGCCGGACTGGAATTAGTGGGCCGCATGCGCAGCACCGAGCACCCTCACGCTTGGCAAGTGGTGGACGACATCGTTTCAATGGTGTGCCGCCTTTGCCGAGGCGAGGCGATCCCTTCGGCGAAACATGTTAAACTGAGGATGACGGAGTTCTTGACGGTCACTCCAAAGGACGAAGAGCGCGTCCCCGGGCATTTGCAGATATTCCTGTCGTGTTCGGCCCCGGCCGCATTGGTTATGCTTTATATGTCGCCGATCAAAGGTAACAAAGACTGTGCGGATAGTTCAATAAGGCATTTTTTGAATTCAAGTCGTAATTCGTTGCCGAAACCGTATCATAATTATTGTGCACCTATAGTTCTAGAGTTTTGTAAGTTGCTTAGGAGAGCTGCGCAGGAGGACCCTTTGTATCTGTCATGTCGGAGTACACTTGGGTCATTGTTGGAATCGATTGGGTCGTCGGAGAACTCGAAGAGAGTAATTTTAATGCAAGAGATTTTCCCATTTGTTAGTGAGTTGGCGACTAGGTTGTCCAGGGATTTAGTTCTGAGTATGGAATCGCCCACGAGTGTGGGGCCTCTGTTGGCTGATGTCCGTGATTTTGCGGCATTCTTGGTCCTCCTGCGGACTGAGATCACGGAGCAAGTTGGTTTTCAGGGCCCCATTTCTGTGTCTTTGGATGGGGAAGGATATAAGCACCCTTTGTATGGGGAGGAGATTGAGTTTCTTCATCTTTTGTTTATTGATTTGTTGAAGAGAATGGGAGAGTGCCTCGACAGAATGGAGTGTTTGGTCGTTAAACACAAGGGGGAAAATGAAACTATTTATTCTGGATGGTCTCAGTATCTTGCCATTTTGAAGGAGCTGAATAGCATTTCCAAACTTTATCAGGGTGCAGAAGAAGAATTTTGGATGGTTTTAAGGCTTAGAAAATCTTCAATGTGTGCGCTAATTTTCAAACATGCAAAGCGTACTGATGATCATCAGTGGCTTCTTGAGCGAAAGGATGTTACTGATTTTGAATCTAGGAGGCATTTGGCGATGATGATGTTTCCAGAGGTAAAAGAAGACTATGAGGAGCTGCATGAGATGCTAATTGACAGGTCTCAATTGCTGGCAGAATCATTTGAGTATATATCGAAGGCAGACCCTGAGGCTTTACATGCTGGTCTCTTTATGGAATTCAAAAATGAGGAAGCCACAGGTCCCGGTGTAGTGCGGGAGTGGTTTTTTTTAGTATGCCAAGCTCTATTTAACCCAGAAAACGCCCTTTTTGTGCCATCCCCAACTGATCTTAGAAGGTTCTATCCTAATCCAAGTAAGCCTCAATTGGAGTTTATGCATTCTTTTCTGGATCATTGTTAAAGGTTATGCTTATGATTATTTTTGTTTTTTTTTTGGGGGGTGGGGGCATTTGGGGACATGAAATGATATGGATGTTGCTTTACTCTTTGGGGACATGAAATGATTATTTATTTATTTTTTTTTAAGGACCAAACTTTTGGGTGTATTGCTCGTTGTGTAGTTGTTGAAACATGGTATGGATGTAGTGTGTAGACTCAAGAAATTTGATTCCCAAAATTAATATTTATACATGCTACAATGGTTCTAGTGTGGTTTATTTACAGTTGTTACTTATCAAAGTTGTATTTGTGGGCCAACATACAGACAAAAAATAGTTTTTAGCAATATGTTCATTCCACATGCACTGTATTAGACATAGCAGGACCATCTGCCAAGCTTCCATGCTGCCATGACAAACCTTCCGACTTCTCCAACGTGCTAACAACTCTGCAACCAGGCTTCTGTTAACGATTGTAATGGGACTAGTTTTCATAATTTGCTTGTATCTTTATCTAGATCCGAGTGCTTGCTAGGTATATTCTGTGTATACTTGCTGTGTACTTGGACTATGCCTATTATTCTTTCAATAAAATTCATTTCTTACTTGTATTAAAAAAAAAAACTCTTCAATCCTTTGGCGCATCACCCAATCAACTCCAAAAAGATGGAAAACTGAGGCCCATACCATTTTAATCACTTTGCCATACAACAACAAATGAGCAGTTGTTTCCTCACTCTTTTGCATATGCAGAGTCAATCCATCGCTAAGATTCTTCATTTCCTCACTCTTTTTGTATGTGCAGAACCAATCCCTCTCTAAGATTATTCATTTCAAAATGTCTCAGAGAAGTTAGCTGGCCGTTTTTGTGAGATCTTTCGATCTCCGTCAACTATTCTGCTTACTGAACTTCTCATATTCTTTTCTAATCTTTTCTTATAATTTTTTCAGTTTCGCTGGATCTAAGATGCAACTCAGAGCCTCTTTCTCTCTCCTCCCTATTCTCTCTCCGTCAACTATTCTGCTTACCGAACTTCTCATATTCTTTTCTAATCTTTTCTTATGATTTTTTCAGTTTTGCTGGATCTAAGATGCAAATCAGAGCCTCTTTTTCTCTCCTCCCTATTCTCTCTCCGTACACAATTTTTTTCGTAAGTTGGCTGGAGATGTTATCCATGGGTTTTTGATTGAGTGATTCTTGCACGTATGGGAGGGAGATGGTTCTGTCGAATACTGTGATTATTGAACTTAAGGCTTTTAAGGTAGTAAGAGATGGTCGATGGGTGCTCATCACGGAAAAGGGATGGAAGTTAGTGAAAACTCTTCGTTTGGAGTTAACCATGGCACGATGGTTCACAAAGGCATTGGAGAACTGCTTGAAGATGGGGAGAAGGGAGTTTTACACAGCCCTCCGTGAAGGAGACAGGGGCTTCATAGCTCAAAGGTGTTCCAACTCCCAAGGGGTGTTCATGGCTTTGGTGGAATACAAATAGGGGGGTCGGCGAGAGTGTATTTTCATTCCTGAAGACAAAGATGGGAGGGGGTGGAGAAGACTGGTAGAGGTTTTGAGGGTGGCTGGCAGAGAAGTTTGTTCTACTGAGTTGGCACCACCAATGACGATGGCAGCGACGAAGCAAGCACAACATTCTCCTCGGTCATATATGGAGGTGCTGCAGAAACCAAGGCAAGCCTGTGCTTGAGGTCCTGTAGCTCTGGTCTACGAGGTGGTGTCACCGCTTCTGCAGGGGCTCAGTGTAGTGGGGATGGTGGTAGGGGTGCTGTTGGCCTTAATAAGGAAAGAATTCTGAGGGCTCTGTCAGTTCTTATAGCTAATGAGGGCTTAGACAACAGGCTCAAGTCGGCAGTAGCGGGTATTTTATGTAAACTGGACATGGAGCAAGCCTATGACCACGTCAACTGGAATTTTCTGTTCTATTTGTTAAGTAGATGTGGATTTGTGGAAAGATAGAGGGGGTGGATGATGCATTGTGTGTCAACAGCTCGTTTCTCGGTTTTGGTAATGGTGATCCTATGGGTTTCTTTAATAGTTCGCGGGGGCTATGATAAGGTGATCCACTATCACTACTCTTATTTGTTCTTGCGTTGGAGGCTCTTAGTAGAATGGTGTCGGTTGCCGTAGAGGGGGGTTTTTTTTTAGGATTTTCAGCGGGGGCTATTAACCACGGCTCCATCACTATTTCTCATCTCTTTTTTGCAGATGATACATTGTTGTTTTGTGAGGATAATGCAGGACATATTCAATCTTTGAAGGCTATCTTACTTTGTTTTGAAGCGGTATCCGGGTTAAAGATAAATCTTGCTAAAACAGAGATTGTTGCGGTGGGTGAGGTAAGAAATATTAGGGGGTTGGCCAACATATTGGGATGTGTGGTCTCCTTGCTGCCGTTGAATTTAATGTTTTGAATACCGTACCGGAAGTCGTACCGGTTAAGGCACTGGAACGAAATATTTCGGTACCGGTATAGTTTCGTGTACCGTTTCGGGATAGTCGATATATGAATAAATTATATATATAAATATATATAAATTAAATTATAAAATAATAGTCTATATATAAATAAATTATATATAAATTCATATATATGTAAATTATAAATAGCCGTCTGAATTGAGGGTAAAAAAATAAGCTTGTAGTTTTAAAAAAAAAAAATGGAAGGCCGAAATATAGGCCGGTACAAGCCGAAATATAGGCCAGTACAGGCCGAAATTGAGCCGGTACGGCCGGTATTTTGGCTGGTACGAAACGTATGGGGTACCTGTACTGGCCCAACGGCCGGTACGGAAAATTTTGACCGTACCGGCCGGTACGGTACGAAATTTAAAACAGTGGTTGAAGTACCTTGGTCTCCTGTTGTGAGCAACTTTCAAAACTAAGACAATTTAAGAGGAAGTGTTAGAGAAATTAGAGCGTAGGCTGGCCGGGTGGAAAAGGTTAATACTTATTGAAAGGGGGGTGGACCACACTTATTAAGAGCACTCTATCTAACCTTCCCACATACTTCTTGTCTTTATTGCCCCTTCCAGCAAGCATTGCATCTAGGATTGAGAAACTCCAACCATGATTTTCTGTGGAGTAGACTAGGTGATGAGTTTAAATTTCATCTAGTTGGATGGGATAAAGTGTGTACTCCTTTGAGAGATGGTGGGTTGGGAGTCCGTAATGTTAGGACCTTTAATAAGGCTCTATTAGGGAAATGGTTGTGGCGTTATAATTATGAGAGGGAAGCCTTATGGAAATGGGTGATTGATGTGAAGTATGAGAGTGCGAGAGGGGGGGGGGGGGGGGGGGGGGCTGGTGCTCTAATGAGGGGAGGGGGGCATATGGTGTGGGGTTGTGGAAGTATATACAACAAGGGTGGGGGCTTTTTCGAGTAATACTAGGCTGTGTTTGGGGGATGGCAATAGAATAAGCTTTTGGAATGATGTGTGGGTAGGAGATACGGCTCTTAAGGATGCTTATCCAAATATTTTCAGAATTGCACAAGAAAAGGAAGTTATGGTGGCTGACGTGAGGGCAATTAGACATGATTCACATGAGTGGAACATCGACCTCACTAGAGAGGCACAAGATTGGGAAGTGAGTGCTTTGGTGGATTTCTTTAGCTTGTTGTATAACATTACTGCTGTTGTTCTCGCTGAAGACAAGATGGAATGGAGACCTTTTAAGAAAAGGAAATTCTTGGTATGCTCTTTCTATGACATAATTACAGTTCAAACTAGGTCTAATTTTCCTTGGAAGAACATATGGAGGAGCAAAGCACCTCCCAAGGCTGCGTTCTTTGTTTGGACAACAGCTTTAGGGAAGATTCTAACCATTGATAATCTAAGAAGGCGTGGATTTATAATTACGGACTGGTGCTGTATGTTCAGAAATAGTGGGGAAACGATAGATCATTTACTCTTACATTGTGACTTTGCACAGGACATATGGAATTATTTCTTCAGCAGTATGGGATTAGCATGGGTAATGCCGGGAAGGGTAGTAGAACTACTAGCTAGCTGGAGAGGGATCACAGGGATACCATAGATTGCAGTTGTGTGGAAGATGGCTCCTATTTGTATTTTCTGGTGTATTTGGAGAGAGAAATGATAGATTTTTTTAGGATCATGAACTTTCCTCGGAGGAGTTTAGGAGTTTTTTCTGGAAGACTTTATTTATGTGGGCCATTGCTTTAGATTTAAATGGTTTTAGCTTCCATGATTTTCTTGTAACAGTTCTAGTTCTTAATTTAGTGTACTCATATGTAACAATTTCCACCATTGATCGCAATAATGCTTCCCTTTCTGTGGCAAAGTTCCATTAGCCTTGACCCATCATAGCACAGTTGAATACCGGCAAATGTTTTACTCCCAACCCTCTCGAAGAAACTGGAGTACAAACCTTTGAGAAACTAACGAGATGAAACTTGAACTTATCACCAATTCCGCTCCATAAGAAATCCTTCTGAAGCTTTTCTATTCAATTTGCCACACCATCTAGTATAGGGAATGGAGATATTTAATTGGTTGGCAAATTGGATAAATTGTTTTGCATCAAATTTAGCATGCCTCCTTTCAATAAATAGAGTCGCTTCAACCCTACCAATCGCTGTTCCATCATTTCAAGTATGTCATCCCAAATAGTTTTGGCCTCGAATGGTGCTCCCGAAGTCCCAAATACTTTATTGGTAAAAAAGCTGTGACCCTACACCCTAGAATTCTAGCCAATTTGCTGATATCCTCAATGGCTGCCATAGGCACTAATTCTGATTTAGTCATATTATCGTCAAACCTGAAACAGCTTCAAAACATGATGAAAGAAAATACAAGTGTTTTTACATAAGAAAAGGAAGGGCCCCCACGGAGACATAACGGTACTTTTAATGTGTAATGATGTGTATTATTCCATTAACCGTATATTGTTGGAGTTGCACTTATGGTTAGCTTCATCTAGCTCATGGATGCCTACTAGGAACAAAATAGTTTTATACAAGTTATACAATCATTTAGGAGCATTATAACTTGATTCCAGTCAATATTGTTTGGCATATGTGGTTAATTTGTGTGCGGGTGTTAAATTGTTATGAAAGAATGATGGTTAAAATTGACAGAATGGTCGAGTCTGTAGTGGCTGTGGTATATTCTGGTTGAGGTATGAGTTAATGTAAACTTTGGCTAGATGAGATATTATCAATTTACAAAACTGATGCATAAAAAGTCTAATAAGAAAAATAGAAAATATACAGAGAATGCATATATAATTATAAAGATTATGTTCTTTAGCAGTTCCCTTACAACCTTAGTACCGAAACTTCTCATGTAATCTCAAAATCACAAATGCCCTAGATGCATGGATCAATCTTAGTACTGAATCTTTGTCTGGGAATGAAGCTGTATTTTACTCCTTTTCACGCAAAGTAAGTTTTTCTGGAATAAGTTGTTCGATATTAGATTGTAATTTCTTACTTCTATGAATAAAACTTCTTGATTACCTATAAAAAAAGATATGAGATTGTAATTTTAGTTCATTCTCAAGCCTCGTTTGGATGTTGAGATGATATGAGAAATCAGTGAATAGTAATGAATTAGTTTGTGAATTGTAGTGAAATGGTTTAAGTTAAGATGTTTTATGGAGTTTTGGGAAAGGAAAGAGAAAAAGTTAAATGAAAATATTATAAAGTTAAAATATTGTTAGAATATAATTTTTGTTTTAGGATTTGAAAATTTTGAATTGTTTTGTGTTTTGTTTGAAAGTTTGGGAAAGTTGTAATGATTAGGTAATGATTAGATGAAAATGTTGAAAATTTGAAAATTTGAAATTGAAAAGTATTTGTGTTTATTTGGTGTTTGGATATTGAGATGAGATGAGATGGGATGGGATAGGTTAAGACCATCTCAACATCCAAACGGGGCCTCAAAGAAGATGTTTGGAATCTGTTTTGGTTTCCCTCATTTTTTTGGATTCGCATCATAATGAAGAGTTTCCCTGCTTTGACATTTTGAGATATGTTATGTTTTATTAAATATTCTTTGGAAGCAAAGAAATCAGTTATCCAAAACTCAATTATGATCAATTTATCTAATTTCTTCTGTATGCAGCGTCTAAGGTGGATCCCATGCACCTTGAATATTTCAGTTTCTCTGGTCGGGTGATTGCCTTAGCTTTGATGCATAAAGTGCAAGTAGGTGTTGTCTTTGATCGCATCTTTTTCTATCAATTGGCTGGAAAGTGCATTTCTCTGGAAGATATAAGGGATACGGATCCATGCGTGTATAGTAGCTGCAAGCAGATTCTGGAGATGGATTCAGATTATGTTGATTCAGATGTTTTAGGACTAACATTTGTTAGAGAAGTCGAGGAGTTAGGATCCAGGAGAGTTGTGGAGCTTTGCCCTGGTGGGAAAAGCATTGTTGTGAATAGCAAGAACAGGGAGGAATATGTTAAACTTCTTATTGAGCATCAGTTTGTGAGATCTATCTCAGAACAGGTATCACATTTTGCTCAAGGTTTTGGTCATATTCTTTGTAACTCCAGGCTCCAGAAGTTCTTTTTCCAAAGTTTAGAGCTGGAAGATCTTGATTGGATGCTTTATGGAAGTGAAACTACCATCTCCGTTGATGATTGGAAGGCACATACTGAATACAATGGCTACAAAGAAACCGATCCTCAGATCTTCTGGTTCTGGAAAGTAAGCACTTGCAGGACTACTTTTATTGCTTTCTTTCTAACTCGACTTAGTATTTTCTCGTCTTTTCGTATTTCCTGATGACAAATTCAAGATTGGTTCTTGCCTTGTGGGTGAAGTCTTGATTATATATATATATATTTGAATTTCTATTTGGCTCATCTTTTTCTCTCTTTACTAATTTTCAATATAATGCTAAATGATGTAATTCCCTTGATTTTTAAACACTATCTTTTGTATGCTGGGCATTTTTTAATGCCTCTAATATTTGCTGACTATATTGAATGGCTTACACAAGGTGAGTTCATTTTTATTAATGGAAAAGAGAAAAGATACTTACAACCGTGAATTGCGTAACTGCCGCGTAATTGCTTTGAAAAAAATGAATAAAACATGGGACCCACATGAAAAAAATTAATTTTTTAATAGTGGACCCCACTCTTTTTCGAAGCGATTACGCGACGGTTATGCACTTCACAGTTGTATGTAGAATTACTCGTTTACAAAAGGAGATTAGAGTTTGGTGAGGCAAATATCCCTCAGAATATCTGTCATGAAATTTTGGGACTTAACTTTTATGGTCTTAACGAATTTTTGGTTCAGTTCTGGAGGTGTACGAGCAATTATGGGTTACCTTATTGATATTTACTACTTCTTGATCATATTCAAGCACCTTAAAGAATGTTATCAACATTGTGGAATCAACAACTCAAAGTTGTATCTGTTATCGTCTTAGGAAGTCTTGCTGTGGTGCTCAATGGATTTTTCGTATAGACTATCTGGCTAGTTTTCCCATGGAATAGAAAGAATCACACCAAGCTGAAGCTCAAGTGACTTGACCGAACACTCAGAATGATAGGCTCCCTAGGAGAGTGAAAGAGTTGAAAAGGGAGTTGAAGAGTTCCAATGATAGAGAAGCAGGTCTAGAAGTGAAAGTGAATTTATTAGAAAAAGGCTTGGAGGATAGAATTATTTTGCTTTATTCCAGGGATAAGAATGATAGAAAATAGTGTAGTTAATTTGGAAAATAATAAAATAACTTATGTATTGTAGTATAGTAGTCATTGGCATTTCTAGTGGAGAGATGTGGTTATGTAAGCTTCCCAAGTACTATACAGGATAGGCAAAACTTTTGGATACGCATTCTTGCATAGATTAGACCTTAGTTAGGTCATGTCGTTGATTAGGAGGAGCCTTTTTTGAGGTCATTGCATTGTTCTTTTTTATTGGCACTGGGTGTCCGAGAACAGTGTCCTAACTAATCCCAGTGGTGTACAGGCCCTCGGCAAGGAATTTTCTGCAAGTGCACCTTGGATAATTCGAGGGAAAACCCCCCAGTCCAATGGCCCCAAGAGATTGTATGCACCCAAGGAGATTTGAACCTTAGACTTGGAGGCAGCATCCCCCCAAGCCCAAGGCCAGAAGACCTTTACCACTTGAGCCAACCACGTGATTATTGAGGTTGAGATGCATTTCCAGAAAGTCATGTATAACATATTTGAGCTGCGTATACATTCAGAATTAAAATTAAAATTATAAGAGATCAACATTGGAGAGTTCTGTAGCTGATGGACTTCATAGGAGGTTTTCTTGTGATTTTGAAATAATTGTTTTACCAGTTAGTTTGTAAAGAAGGGTTTCATCTTTGCAAAGAAAAATCATCTTCATAGGAACTAGATTTGTTGGTTTTGGTTTGTTGCTTTAGATTGGCACCTTATGGTTAAGTATTTTATGGACTTGATCAGTGTTGTGATTTGCTATAGCTGGAAGAGGATAGATACCCAGATACCCTTGGGTCCATTGTTCTTTGCGTGTTACATCTGAGTTCAAAAAGAACACTTTTTAGTAACAACAACAACTTCAATGTAAGGATTAAGGAAATATCATTTTGGCTAGTACTTTTTTTTTGCTGTGTGAGACATTCTTTTTGTCCCAATGGTGGATCCCCCTCGGATCCATTGTTCTTTGCCTGTTACATTTGAGTTAGAAAACAACAACAACACAGGATATGGTTAGCTCCCCTACCTTGAATTTGCATAGACTGTTGTTTGATGTTGTACTTATTTTCAATGTGAAACACTCTTTCGTGTATCCGGTTTCCCTTGGGAGATATAATTTCTGGCAGCCTAACTTGCACGCTCAACCATCAAATAATCTAGCCTTTGCCCTGCCCGATGAAACAATTAATGTCTGGCTTGCAGTATCTGGAGTCTTCTCTATATATTTGCTTGATAACACGCTTCTATGAACAGAACTGAATTTGTTATTGCCAATTTGTTTAATAGTATCTTTGATTACTTTTAAGTATTAAAAAAAAAATAGTATCTTTGATTTTCTTGTAAAAAACAAGTTATTGCCAATGTGTTATGTTAATTTTCTCACGGGAATTTGCAGATTATTGGGGAGATGACAGCGGAGCAGAGAAAGGTTCTTCTCTTTTTTTGGACTTCAGTGAAGTATTTACCAGTGGAAGGTTTCCGTGGCTTGGCTTCCCGGCTTTACATCTACAAGTCCTCAGAGCCTAATGAGCGCCTGCCTTCATCCCACACATGCTTTTACCGGTTGTGTTTCCCTCCATATCCATCAATAGCTGTCATGCAAGATCGCCTTAATGTCATCAGCCAAGAACATGTAGGCTGCAGCTTCGGTACTTGGTGAAAATTAGTTACATATGCATTTGGGGTGAAAAGGGTTTTTGACTGCACATAATCAGGTTGTACAGAATATAGGAATATTGTGTTTGTCATTTAGACCATGCTGCTATAGTCCTCTTGTTTTCGGTCCTTTCCAGTGTCATTGCTCTTTTGTCGACTGTTTGTATAGGTATAGTATAAATAAAGCTGGAAGCAGGGGAAAAAAAAATCTCTCTGCTTCCATGAACTTCGTTCCTAGTATTAGATATTGGCTTATTATGACGTGCAAGTACACAGAGGTTATGCAATGACATGCGAGTTTAACTTCTGATAGTCTTCAGCTTCTTATTAGTGTGTGAATATCTTCCAAGATTTATTTTATTTAGAAAATATTCAGGTTGTTGCTTAGTTTTTATTTATAGCCATAACTCCTCTGGTGGTCTTCCTGGAAACCCCTGTCATCATGCAATTATCGTCATTCTGGAAACACCTGAGCTTCAGATGCTAGAGAACTGGTCTGACATGGCTCCTAAACAACTACATTGTACCCTCAGAAACGTTGTTATTTTCATTTTCCTGGTAAGTTTGTTTATCTACTTTTGAGACAAGTAAATGTGACAAGTCAGGATCATCTGGAAGCACATGGATCAGAAGGGCACTGAGGCCATGAGTCTTTGCACCATTTCCAATTTCAATTCCCATGCAGATGCAGTTTTTTTACATCAATCGGCATTAAAGGGTAGATTATAACTTTTCTTCTCAAGTAATCCCTCATTGATCATGGAGTCTTGACTTCACTCCTAACTTTTTGTGTGGCTGTCAAAGCCAATGCTACTACCTTGCAGTACCCGTTTTATGGTTAAACTTCGGAACTAAAGAATTTAATCCATTGTTTCGCCAAACATTGATTTTATACTCAATTATTTGTCCTATTTTCAGATAATGAATTTATTTATATATATATATATATTTAAATGCATTTTTTATATGTTAAATAATTCATACCTTAACAAAACAAAACAATGACAATGTCGCCATCACAAATCGTTCAGTCGTCTCAATTACTTGAAGAAATAGATTCTTTCTTTTAGCTTTTAAAGGGAAGTTCTTCGGGTAATTCTTTTATTCCTAAATTCCTACAAGAATGAGTCATGACTTCGTTCTCATTTGGATGAAAAAGTTGTGAAATGAAATCTATACAGTCGAGTATGGTATTTTCTGCCCCTCTTTTGTTTATTTATTTAATTTCTGTCTTGTTGATTAATAATTTGAGAGATGTATATATGCCTTTATCTATTTCTTCCCATTTTTATTATATAGTTTTTTATTGACAAAAAAAAAAAAAAAACTATTTGTCATTAACAATAGTCAGTTACAGCACGGAGAAAAACACCATCCGTAAATGGATTTTCATACTTGGAGTGGAAATGCCACTTGAAGATGAATGAACATGCATACATACATACATACAAAGGATATTACCCTTCTCAATTTTTTGCGGCACATTTTTAACCATAGAGATGAAAATGGGGAAGGTCAGTTTCCTTGAAAAAATCTTTTAATCCTAACCATATAAAAGAGAGAGAAAAAAAAAACTATACAAGAGGTGTGTATCGGTTTTCTTTGCTCAAGCGTTATACCACTTGAATATCTCACGCATCATCCAAAAACCTACTCTAAAAAATGTTATTGGTTATTGGTGCCTGTAACACGCCGATCTAACAGCGAGAAGAACAAGGCACGAAAGTATGAGTTACGGGAGTTTGGACAGAGTGTCGGCAGCAAGGGTTCTTCCAAATGATACCTTTCTTAGTTATGAGATGGGTTTGCGTGGGCTGAAATAAGAACATGGGCTAGAAGCAGTAAACATGGTCTGAGAAGAGAAGTAGAGATGATGGGCTTCGAATGAACCAAGGGCCCGATCCATATCTTACTTATAGCATTTTATTTCTTTAAGTCTGTAACCGAACCCTCTAAGGGTAATCTTGTCTTTACACATTACTAGTATAACTCGAGTAGCAACGACCTAAGGAAGCATCCAGAACCTGTTATTCAATTTGTTAATCTGTTTCATCTATGGAGGAGCTCCCCTCGAAGAGAGCATTAACTTTTCTTATGAAATACATATGAATTTCTCATCAGTTTAATTGCATTCCATTATTCTCCTATTTTGATCTATTACAAGTGGTATCCAGAGTCAGTCTTTCCTTGGATCGGCTTCATCAATCAATGGAAATAGAAAAAATTATTTCATCCTTACTCAACATCAGAGAACAAGTCGAACAGTCACAGCAACATGGATACTATTTTGCAGACATTTAAGGATCTCAATAACAACTTTGAAAATTTCCAGAACAACTTCAATGAAGATTTCTCAAATCTGGAAAGCCAACTCTATGCTCTGCAAGAGGAGGAAAAATACGCAGCAACGATGCAAGAAGAAAAGAAATTAAAAGAACGTTGGAACAACTTAAATGTAAACTTGAACTATCTGGAGGCCCCAAACTGCGAATTACAAGATGAAGAACAAGCAGCGCGATCGATTCCGAATGCTGAAATTATCAAAAGTGAACTCAACATTCCCGGGGATGATACTTATCGAGATAGAGGGTACCATCAAGCTGTTTATGTGGGGAATTTTGTGGACATCACTCAGGTTTCACGAGGGTTGTGGATTTTTTACCCTGGTATTCGCACTCACTATCTTTCCCCAAGTCAGATTCCTCTTTCTCATGTTCCCAGAAATCCTATTAGACATCAGAAATTGATTTCTCCATTCTCAGAACTCTCTCTCCAGCTATCGTTTCCTCCCTTTACTCTAAAAATTTATTTTCCCTTTCCCTCATATCTGTCGGTCGTTCCTAGCAACAAACACTCACTAACCGTAAGAAATCATTCCACCACCCTTCAATGCAAGTCCACATCTACGGTCAAATTCGTTTCTGGCGATATCAACAATGACCGAAGCTTCAAACGCGTCTTCGAGAAGTTCAATAAGTCATCTAAGCATGAAAGTTGCTTATACAAAACCGTCATCCACCGCCTAGCTTCGGCGAAATGCTTCAACTGGATCGAAGAGATTCTTGAAGATCAGAAGAAACACATGGATATCTCCATAGCAGGCTTCTCGGTCAGACTCGATGAAATGCCCAGAAAATCAGGCATGTTTGAGCATGCCCAGAAAGTGTTCGATGAAATGCCGGACAGGAACTGCAAGCGCACGATTTTATCACTCGATGCGCTTTTGAGACGTTGCGTGAACTCTAGCTGGTTTGATTTGGTTGATGGGATTTTCAGGGAGTTGCCTAACAAGTTTTTTGCTCATCGTGTACTTAAGGTATGGCCGCTCATGGGTGTTTTAGAGCCTTTTGATAGAGGAAGGGGTAGGCTGGCAATTGTGGTGACTGTTAGCCATGGTATCGCTTGGCGCCTTGGCACTGGTATTGGCGATTTGTTCCTCCACAAAAACGAGGCCCACAGCAAAGTGCTTAAGCTCACCATTGTAGAAAAGAAAAATCTCAAAGATTGGGATGCAAATATAGGGAAGGTGAGAAATAAACTTAGGAAAAATCTCATGGTCATGGGTTCACGAGTTTTAGTAGATAAGAAATTTACTCCACAATTGTTTGATAAATTGTTACATAGAGCTGTTCTTGAGTGGTCTGGAATTATTGGGACTGTTGTGCAAAGAATTTCTTTGAGAAATACATGCAGCCCCTCCTTGAGCACAATATGTTTACTAGATTTGCTTAGTGGTATAATGCCATCTCATTGGCCCTTTGATAGAGGAAGAGAAAGAAATCATGTGGGGATGCACATAGATGGAAGAGTTCTTTTGGGTAGAAGTGTTGTTAATGAATCTATGATTACAGGAGAATCACTTCCTCTGTGTAATGGAAAAGGCCTCATTTCCTGTGATGAGGTACCATTGTCAGAATTTGCTTGACTAATGTTGGAGAATGGGACAAATTTAGAAATATAGATAGGGATATCGTGCTACAGGTTCATGTGGGAATGAATGGTAGTGGCATAGGATTGGGCTTGTACGAGGCATTGCAAGCTCTAAGGTTGATAAATACATAATGGGAAAATTTGGTGTGGAGTTCATGAGAAAAATGCAGAGACATTCAGCTGCTGTTCGACAGACGACGGTAATTGTTTACGGTCTAGTGCTTGGCATTTTATACAGACTGAGTGGAAAGGTGAACTTTACTGTTATGCACCTTCATTCAACCACTACTTCCTTCCCTAGTATGTGAAACTCTTCTAGTAGTCAACAGTGTATTGGAGGTACACACCAGTGCTCTGCATATTCTACAAGTGCTTCACAGAAAACATGGACTATATGCAGCTCTGCACTGATTACCCACACCTTGTGGGCAAGGTGTTTTGATGGGGAGGGGATTTGTAACACGCCGATCTAACAGCGAGAAGAACAAGGCACGAAAGTATGAGTTACGGGAGTTTGGACTTAGAGTGTCGGCAGCAAGGGTTCTTCCAAATGATACCTTTCTTAGTTATGAGATGGGTTTGCGTGGGCTGAAATAAGAACATGGGCTAGAAGCAGTAAACATGGTCTGAGAAGAGAAGTAGAGATGATGGGCTTCGAATGAACCAAGGGCCCGATCCATATCTTACTTATAGCATTTTATTTCTTTAAGTCTGTAACCGAACCCTCTAAGGGTAATCTTGTCTTTACACATTACTAGTATAACTCGAGTAGCAACGACCTAAGGAAGCATCCAGAACCTGTTATTCAATTTGTTAGTCTGTTTCATCTATGGAGGAGCTCCCCTCGAAGAGAGCATTAACTTTTCTTATGAAATAGATATGAATTTCTCATCAGTTTAATTGCATTCCATTATTCTCCTATTTTGATCTATTACAGTGCCTTTGCATGTGGCATGTCTGCATCATCTGAGGACACCTTGCTCCATGATCCATGCGCCATTTTCATTTGCCATTCACCTTTGGAGGTTTTGGCTTACATACACAACACTAATTTCTGCAATAAATTAGTGCCCGTAAGCAACTCTAAGCATCTTGTCCCATTGAATCACCAGATTAAGTGCCCTACCTAATATTACGCACAGATATTGATTTGGTAATAAAAAAACAGTAATATCATTATTCAAGCCTAGAAAATATCACATCTCATCACACCATATCAAACTCACCTGACCCTCTTGGAACCAACATCCACACCACCCACCTAGCACACACTTCAGCTCCTACACATACATAGAGCACTCAAGAGTTTCTCCCATCTATGTACCATTTCAAATATTAGGCACTTGGGAAGAATGCTGATGTGGATCCAAGTGCTTACATTGTGCAGCTTGGGAATTTCAAACCCTCCCAAACCCTTAACCTCAATCATAACCATAATTGTACTAAAAACATGATATAAAACTAAACAGCATGCCAACTTTGAAATGCAACCTAAGAAGAAGACCCAAAACTAAGATTCTCCTATATAGTTTCACTTCATTTCATCGATCTATTCCTCAGTCTTCTCAGCTGGAACTTCAGTGGTAGCTTCCTTTGCTGCTTCAACTGGCTTCTCTTCCTCAACCGATTTCTCTACCTCAGCCGGGGCTTCTGCTGGTGCCTCAGTGGCTTCAGTAGTATCTACTTTGGTCTCCTCCACAGCAGCAGGCTCTGCTGCCACTTCTTGGGTCTCTTCCTCTTTCTTCTCTGCTGCTGGTTCCTCTGCGTCAGCCTTGGCTTCCTCTGCCACCTCCTTGGTCTCAACTTCAACTACAGCTTCGGGTTCTGGAGCAACAGGTTTCTCTGCCAGTGGGGCTTCAGGTGTTGCTTCTTTTGGTTCCTCAGTAACTGGCTCTGGGGCAGCGGGCGCGGCCACTGGCTCTTCTGGGGTTATCTCCTTTGTCGTGATCACCTCAGTTGCCTCATTCTCTGGCAATGTTGTTGGAGCCGATGCTACCTGCAAGACCCGATTTACCTTCAATGACAAATGAACCAATGCAGAAAACTTCTTAAAACATCTTCAAAACGACTTCATACAGTTGGAGTGTTAATGATTGTATATGAGAAAGCTAGTCTTACTAAAAAAACTAGCCGCGATCTATCGTGTATGAGAAAGCTAGAGTGTTTCCGGTAACATCCCAAAAGTTGGCATTTTTTGGCTGATCTAAGGACAATCCGTTACATATTAGTTTCTATACGTTATGGTTTTGCACAGATGGATCAGATGCTATTTAAAATAGAACTATACAAATACTTTGAACACTGTCAAAACTGGAAGCGTAGAATGATCTATCAGAAACTGGATGCAAATTCTGCACAAAACAGACATCATATATAAAAGCAAAAGTGAAATATTAGTTGAATACCTCAACAGTGGCCATTTGGGATACAAACTAGGGGAGTATAAAATAACTTGAACAGAAAAACGAAAGAGGTGAAATGTATCAGCAACCAGGAAGGAAGTGAGGAGTAGCACTTGTGAGTGAGGTGAGGAGATGATCAGAATGAGAGAGCTATATATAGAGGTGTGAATGCTTCGAACCCATAAAAGAAACGGTAAAAAAAGAGGGGGGCGGGGGGGGCGGGGGAAGTGTGACCGCCAGAAGAATCTTTGCAAGAAGACACCTCACGTCACTGACACAGAATAAAGGACATTTGCAAGCCTAGCTGTGAATGTTTTTCCTTTGTTTTGGTTTTATTTTTTTGAAGAACTGAAGTGTATTGGGATAGGTTTTTTCTATTATTGGTAGCTTTTGTAGAGCATTAATTGTAAATGCCAAATGGTGGAGGCCATAGGAGATATCATTATCATATCTGATAAGTGGGTTTCTCTGTGTTGTTGTGAAGTGGGGGCATCTACCTCTCTCCCTTTTATCATGCATTCATGTTCTGGGATTTTATTTTCTCTCCATTGTTTTGTAGTTTCTATAGACCCTACCATTAATAAGCTTAGATTTCGATTCAAATTTTAAAAATACAACAGTTACATATTTCAATCTGCTTTTTTGGACTAAAACAAAATCAATACACTCATAAACCAAGTACTCTGTCTGTAATTTTAGTGTATATATATGTGAATAAAATATTAAAACCCCTAGCTATCTCCTATTTTTAAATACCAATAGTACAAATTAAAATATTCATTTGAGTTCAGGTACAGTCATGAACTTAACCAGATGCAAATTCTTGTACTGTGATTGTTTTATGAAAAATTCTATTTTCAAGCCGATATATAATACACACTTAATATTATATTGCTCGCATGACATAATTTAATTTGTAAGATAAATTTTAAAATTTGAATCTTACCAGAATGATGTATTCTATATACTAGCTTGGGAATATAATAACTCTTATTTTATTTTACCTCGACTTTATGCCAGGAAAACATGACTCATGCAACTTCACTAAAAAAATCTGTATACATAGCAATCCAAATATGTTTATATAAAAGAATAAATATGTACAAATTAAAATCTTAAATACCCAGAAAGGCTATTGTATAAAACTTTGAGATGCATACCATTACATTAAATAATGGTCTTGGTCTAAGAGAGAGAGAGAGAGAGCTTTTGTAATTGTCAAAAATTTTGAACTTTTACTTTAGTAGTCACTTTTATTGGGGGGTTCAATTGATTGTTGTACTGTTTGTAAGGTTTTCAATAAGATGGAGCACCATGCTTTCTCTTTTTTCTCAGAAACCAAACACATCCCATCATATTATTGTAAATTGTAATGGAGGTAAGCCAATAAAAAGCCAACAAGGTCTCTTGGGCGGTGCCCCCATGTGGGACCCTTCATCACCAACTGTGATCATTACCGTCCAATTCGCCCCAATAAAAAAGACATAAAAAATAAAAATGCTAGCGTGGCCAACTTTTCCTTACTTGATTCACCCCATTGCTCCTACCTTTCGAAACCGACCTTTCCCAAAAGATGAACCCCTTTGGGCCCACATTAGATGCTTTCCAGGTCGGACTACTCGTGACTTGGGGTCCCACTTCCGGTCGTCTGATCTGTCACGCCGGATCACTGTCCAATTCCTCTCTTCGTCATGACATCACGATAAGTTAATTTACGAAAAAGTGAATTGAAATTTAAAATAGTTAAATTATTTATTATATTTTATCTAAGAATTTAAAAAAAGAATAATTCTACATATAATCATAAAGTATGTAACCGTTACGTAATTGATTTAAAAAATAATGTGGTCTATTATTAGAAAATTAATTTTTTTCATGTGGATCTCATATTTTATTCACTTTTTTCAAAGCGATTAAGCGGCGGTTGCACAATTTACAGTTGTAAATATATTTTCTCTTAAAAAAATTATAATGATGAGATAATATAAGATGAAATGAAATGCTTTCTGAATCCAAACGAGTCCGTAATGTTCTAATAAAAAAAATTATTTATGAATTGATATAAATAATATATTTAGTAAAATGTTTACATGATATAATATAATTTGAAAGATAAATTTTAAAATTTAAATTTTATAACTTAAATTTCAATAATGTGTTCTATACATTATCTAAAATAATTTATTATCAAATTATTAAATTAAATTATATCACGTAAATGATATAAGGATGTAAATACTTTTAAATAAAATTATTTGTTTATTTATATTTAGGTAATGATATCCTTACATCTCATTTACTATTTAGTTATTTTTTTTTTCTTTTACTACTTGAATATAGATTAAAAATCTCAAAACGTGATCTCCTTGCATAATATAGAAGAAATAAATTCAATTAATCAATTTAATCATGTAATTTAATTAAAGATAAATTCAATTTTATAAAAATTAACTTAAGAAATAAAAAAGATTAATTTTTAATTAAATTAATGATTATAATGGTTGATTGAGTCATTACCTTTATATTTTACCGGAAGTCGGCGTGAGCCGTTTCATTAGGCTACCTCCCATGAATATTCGAAAAAGGAGTTTTTGATGAAGTGGACCAATAACATGAAGCCTCTATGAGGCCCAGTAGACAACCGATACTAAACACTCCCATCATTCTCTCTCTCCGTCTTTTAGGATTGATATTAGGAATATTAAGTACAAGTTTTAAATTCTCGAGTTATTTTTGTATAAATTTTTTGTAATCATAAAGTATAAGTGTCGCGTAATTTTTTTTTAAAATAAAGTAAAGACGATATTCACTTGAAAAAAAAAATAATTTTTTAATAATGAACCTTATTTTTTTTAAAAACAATTGTGCAGTGTTTGTACAGTTTATGACTGTATCTAATATTATTCTATTTTTTTATAAAATATGTTTACGAATATTGTGTATTTAGGTACCATTTGGATAGTAAATTAAGATAAGATAAATTAAGATGAAAGTTGAATAAAATATTATTAGAATATTATTTTTAATATTATTATTATTTTAAAATTTAAAAAAATTAAATTATTTATTATATTTTAGATAGAAATTTAAAAAAATTATAATGATAAGATGATAAATTATTATATATATATATATATTATATATATATATATATAGCTCGTATATCATTTTCTCTTCTAAAAACTGTCGTGGTCTCACGCGTGTACAGATGACGTAGGATAAGGCTGATCGATGTGACTATTGACTATAATGGCTGCTGCCTTGGATTCATTCGAATTGTGCTTTTCATCAGCACATATAATACACACTATGATTTGGTAACTTTTATTTATTTATTTTATTGTGCTAGAAATTGATTGATTTCGTAATTTTTGATACATGCATGATGATGCTGTCTTCTAATATCAACTGTAGGCCCTTCTTTTGAAGTTGAAGTGATACTAAAATTTAGAAAAATTATTTTTATCAGTAATTACATTCATCATTCCACACCTTATAAAAAATATCTCTATATTTTATGAAAAATAATCTCATACTCTATGAAAAAATTATAAATATAAAATGAGAATAAATAGTGACTGATGCATAGTAATACATAATAATTTTTCCTTATTTGGATGATACCGTAGCTCACACAATTCGGAGGGACTCAATTATTTTGGGCTGGGCCCGGAAGCTAACTTTTATGCCAACAACATGCCTTTCCTCTTAATTGCGACCGGTCGGCAAACTTATATTTCTTACCTTTTGAACTTTTCCTTCGTTAGGCAAACCTTTTTCTGCTGTCAATTGAAGAAAATAGCAGCCTACCTGGTCCATACGAGGGGCTGCTCATGAGAAGGTGGACCTTGCACAGAAGATTTTATGTTCTCAATCAGAGGTTATACATATCTCCAGTTCCTGCCACTTTGGAAGGTCGTCTCAGTCTAAAACTGCTTTGGGATTCACTAAAGCACCGACACAATTGGATTGTGATCATTGCCCACCTCTTTCAATTTTACATTTCTTTGTTTTGGGATCATTTTGTAAGAACACCAGACTACACAGTTTGGTCATCTCATCCATACCCACTTTTTTGTTTGCAGTTTGAGTTCCAAACACTATATATTCCCCCTTCCCCCTTTTTCCGTTTACCACAACTTTGAGCCATTTGGAATAGCCTAAACCAACCAGATTGATTGATTGCTCGTGAAGGAAAGTGCAAACTCCTCATGGAGACACTGCAGTTTGTTTAGCACTGCATGATATAGTTTTTCTGAAGCATGCGAGTCTTGCTCCCAACGAGAGAAAGCTGCCGCATACAGGGAGGGACATCCAAGATAAATATGGTTGTGATGAACGTCCATGACCCGAATGCGGATTGGAGACCGTGAAGGCAATGTTTTGATGTTTTCTTATTCAGATGCAAATGACATTTAACTTTCCTACACAACACAGATCTGTTTTCTTTTACAAAATGAAGCTCAAAATGTGAAATTGAAATAAAGTAAGATAAAAATGAACGCTCAGATATACTGTATTTGGAGTACAACTAGATTAAAAATAAAAAGATGGGGGGCAAAACCTTTGGACCCGTGCCCCCCCTTCTTCTGAGTTCTCTCCCAGTTACTGAAGATGTTGGCTACAACACTGAAATATAATAAGTTAATTAAACCAGTAGCAGAAAACCATGGTGTGTAGAACCCCGTCAAGCTGCGATTCACCATAGGCCATTCCTTAGCGGAGAGCTTTTCTCAAAACTGCTTCAGCACGCTGCTCAAATTTTGGTAGGGCCCAGTCATGCTGAACTATGTCGAGACTGTCTTTCTCAGCACCCAAGCTCTGAAAAGAAGAGATAAAAGTAACCTAGTTTAGGAGTCAATCCTGACAGGGAAGGGTCTTCTAACAGCTTTCCCTACATATATTTGAGAAGACCGGCAACCAATTTTTTGCATGTTTACGTATATCAAAATGTCCCGTCTGACAAGATTTGTTCTATAGGGGGAACCCTACCAGATGTATGTAAGAAGTAATATTAGTTGAAGGAAAATGATTAACCAACTACTCTTACTCTTACAACTCCTTACAACTCTCTATTAAATAAAGGGTAATTTTGTAAAATTGAAATTCACTTTTAATGAAGTGGCATACTTGCATTGATTGATGGTGAGCAGGTTGAAAAAGAGAGTTGTAGGTACAACATTACCCTATTAGAAAGTTTTACAGTGATGGAAAAAAAATCACCATCGTAGTAGAAAGTAGGTCACTCAAAAATTAATAATACATGTTGACAGAAAAGATTTGAGTGCAACTATTGCAGACATTCCTACATGCATATCAAGCGGTCATAATTTTTTTGATTGGCACCGGGTGTCCGGAACAGCATCCCGACCAATCCCGAGAGTGCACAGGCCCTCGGCAAGGAGTTTCTCGCAAGTGTATCTCGGGTGCCACACACTCTTTTATAGCACGTGCCTATGCTTGTTGGAATGAAAGAGTACCAGAGAGTCTTGATTGTTCACTATTAGTTGCAACACCTACCGGTGAACATATAATTTGTGATACCATACTTAGAAATTGTCCCATAAAAATTAGTGGGAGACACCTTCCAGCAGACCTGGTGATATTTGAGATGCTGGGATTTGACATAATCTTGGGAATGGACTGGTTGTCTCGAAACCACGCATGTGTTGATTGTTTTAAAAAGGAAGTGGTTTTCAAACCCCCGGGCAAGAAGGAATTCAGTTTTAGCGCAGAGAGAGGAAATGCCCCACCTCAATTAATATCGGCCTTGCAAGCGACTAAATTACTAAGAAAAGGATGTTCAGGATTCCCAGCTAGTCTGGTAGCACCACCTGCAGAGGGACCTAAACTTGAAGATATCCCCATTGTCAAGGAATTTCCGGATGTGTTTCCAGAGGATCTTCCAGGGTTGCCTCCAGATCGTGAGGTTGACTTTTCAATCGACATCCTACCAAGAACGGCACCTATATCAAAGGCACCATACCGTATGGCTCCAGTAGAGTTAAAGGAGCTTAAGGAGCAACTGCAGGAGTTGTTGGAGAAGGGTTATATTCGCCCTAGTGTGTCACCATGGGGTGCACCAGTCCTGATAGTGAAAAAGGACGGTTCTATGCGACTTTGTATCGACTATCGAGAACTGAACTAGGTGACAATTAAAAACAAGTACCCACTACCCAGGATTGATGATTTATTTGACCAGTTACTGGGGGCTCAAGTTTTCTCCAAGATTGATCTACGATCAGGTTACCACCAACTTAAGATCAAGCCGGAAGATATTTTGAAGACGGCGTTTAGAACATACTACGGGCACTATGAGTTTTTAGTCATGCCATTCGGTTTGACGAACGCTCCAGCAGCTTTCATGGGCATGATGAACAGAGTGTTCAGGGAGTATGTTGATCAGTTTGTTGTTGTTTTTATCGAAGACATTCTCATATACTCCAAAAGCCAAGCAGATCATGAGGGTCACTTGAGGGTTGTGCTACAAATATTAAGAAAAGAGCAGTTGTTCGCAAAATTCAAGAAGTGTGATTTCTGGTTGCAAGAGATTACTTTCTTGGGACATGTCGTGTCAAAAGAAGGAATTTCAGTAGACCCGACGAAAGTTGACGCTGTTGAGAAATGGGCCAAGCCAACCAATGTGAACGAAGTCAGAAGTTAGGACTTGCAGGATATTATAGGAGGTTTGTCGAAGGGTTCTCCTGTATCGCAGCCCCGATGACTAAGTTGACAAGGAAAAATGAGAAATTTTTGTGGACAGAAGACTGTGAGAGAAGCTTTCAAGAGCTGAAGAAGAGACTAGTGACAGCACCTGTACTCACTGTTCCCTTGGGCAACACAGGATTTGTTATTTACAGTGATGCTTCTCTCAAGGAATTGGGTTGTGTCTTGATGCAGCATGGGAAGGTGATCACTTATGCTTCTCGACAACTCAAGAGTTACGAAGAGAATTATCCGACACATGATCTAGAACTTGCAGCAGTTGTGTTCGCCTTGAAGTTATGGAGACACTACCTCTATGGGGAGAAGTGCGAGATTTATACAGACCATAAGAGCTTAAAGTATTTCTTTACTCAGAGAGACTTGAATATGAGACAGTGCAGATGGTTAGAACTTTTGAAAGATTACGACTGCAACATCAACTACCATCCGGGTAAAGCTAATGTAGTGGCAGATGCTAGTCTTCTTCCAGTACCCTTGCTACTATGTATACCCCACAGAAACATATTTTATTAGATATGGAGTGGGCAGGGATAGAGATGGTTATGGATACACAGGCTCGATTGAGTAGTTTGACTTTGGGATCATCATTGATAGACCGAATAAAGACCGCCCAAACTAATGATTCAGACTTGGTGAAGATTAGAGGAGAGGTCCAAAAAAACAAAAGGCCCGAATTTACAGTATATGGGGATGGCACCTTAAGGTTCAAGGGAAGAGTATGCGTTCCAAATGTTAAGGAAATTAGAGAGGTAATCTTGAGAGAGGCTCACCGCTCACTCTACACCGTTCACCCAGGTAGCACTAAGATGTATAGAGATTTGAAGCAACAGTTCTGGTGGAGCGGTATGAAGCGCGAGATAGCTAGCTATGTGGATCAGTGTTTAACTTGCCAGCAGGTCAAGGTGAAGCATCAGAGGCCTTCCGGATTATTACACCCACTCCCTATACCTGTTTGGACATGGGACAAAATTGGTATGGATTTTGTGTCAGGTTTTCCTAAGGCACCAGGACGTCAAGATGCAGCTTGGGTAATTGTCGACAGGTTGTCAAAGACAGCTCACTTCATTCCGATTCAGATGACGTATTCTACAGACAGGTTGGCAGAATTATATGTACGCGAAATCGTCAGACTGCACGGAAAAAGAGCCCACCTGGGAGCTAGAAGTGGACATGAGGATCAAGTATCCATATTTATTCGATTGAGGTACGTTATCTCGAGGACGAGATTTCTTTTATGGGGGGGGAGATTGTAATATACGGGTCCAAATTTAGGGCATAAAACTAGTATTTTATATTTTTAATTATTTATTATTTATTTTTACTGTCTTTATTAGGAAATATGCTATTTGTTATACGGTGATTCTCTTCCTATCAAAACTTTTGTATAGTTATCCATTAGTTTCCATATTAGATTAGTTTCCTAGTTTGAAACTACAACCGACTCTTCAAAATCCTCTCAGAATCTGTATCCTTGTAGGAATAGGTTCATAAAGTCTAAGCAACTTCAAATTTCAGCCAATCTCCTGAAGGTTCACGTTGTTCCCTCCCATCGCCTATAAGAAACCACAAAGCCTCTGAATTATACACACAAAAAAATTCTTGGAGAAAACTCGTTCACGAAAAGAAAGAAAACTCACTCCCACAAGCACCACCGTAGCCCCTCTCGGCAACCAACAGTCACCTCGACGGACCACCTCCCACACCACCACAAAAAATGCCGGCCAACCTAGTTCCGTCGCACCCACTCCCTTTCGGTAAGCCCATCGCCGTCAGCCACCATTTTCTCTCCCTAGCGTTTTTCGGTTTAATAGTTCTCTCTCTAAACTCTCTCAACTCACCCTCTCTCGCATCGCACAACTGCCCAGAGGGCCCAGTCGCGTCGCCGGTCTATTCCAGCCACCTGAGAGCCGCCATCGTCTCCGCCTTCTTCCCTCGGTGAGTTCCATGTTATCGCACGACACCTTCCCTCTCACAACTCCTCTCAGACTTATGTTTCCTGCCTTTGATGTTAAAGTGGGCCTTGGGCTCTGAGGCCCATTCGGCCTGGTAATTTTATTCTTGTAAGGGCTGAACTATCAGATGGGCTTTGTTCTGTACTAGGCCCAATCCTTATTCCTCTCAGCACCTTGTGTTAGTAGGCCAAATTCCCTTATATTCCGTAGACAATATTTAGGAGTTAATTAGATTATTATTTGAAGTTATATATTTTTACATGATAAAACCCTAAATCTCATATTTAGTTTTACGCTATTTATCTAGCAGCTTTATATTAAACCCGATTATACTACTAAGCTATCTATTCTTGATTAATTATATATTACAAGTATTCATTAATTTTGCATGGAAACGAGATAATTGATATGTTAAATTCCAATTTTGTATTTAATCATGTAAAGAACCGCGTCACGTCTATCTAGAAAATTAGTAACGTCGAGTACCTTGTATAGGTAACGCGCTACAAGTTGGAAATCAGGAAGCAGCGCTAAGAGGTAAATAGTATGATCATATAAATGCATGCGTACTGTGAATATTATTATTATGCATGAAAATATGATGTGTTTATGATTGTTAACTACGCTACGCTAAGAGGCAAGTCAAGGTTAGTTTCCTTTTTCGATCTTTGATGAAATATGAGATTATGCTTGAATGAATGAATTTGTTGTTCGATTGATTGAATGTTACTAAAATCATATGAAAGCCATGAGATGTTTATGTAGTAATTCAAAGTCAAGTATGCCATACAATGGAATAGCCATGTCCATGTAATATTTAGATTATGTATGCCATGTTCATGTAGTACTTAGATCATGTATGCCATGGAATGTCACAAAACGTTCAGAGCATGTTATATTATGTCATGTCATGTTATGCTATGCTATGTCATGTATAAGAAAATGCCATGTTATGCTATGACATGCTATACCATGTACAAGAATATGCCATGCTATGCTATGCCATGTACAAGAATATACCATGTTATATCATGTTATGCTATGCCATGTACAAGAATATGCCATGCTAGAAATGTTCATGAAGCCTAATAAAATCTCATGCATTAAGAAAGATAAGAAATGTTGCGGAGCCACGGACTCAAGCGTGGTTAACCATAAGTGAAGTGAAACACGGACCCAAGCGTGTCTCACTCCATGTTATGCAAGTTAGGTGAAACACGGACCCAAGCGTATTTCACTCAATGTTAAGACAAGATAAACAAGATATTATGCATTCATGTTACATGTTTTCCATGATATATATATGCTTCCGCTCATGTTATTGATGAATACGTATGCTATATGAATTTGTGATGATATATGTATGTAAAGTCTTTCCGAAAGTCATGTTACGTGTATGATTGTAAATCTATGAAGCTGTATGTATGTTATGAAGAGTCTTAAGAAATTAAGTCCATGTTAAGCCTAATTATATTTACGGTGTGATGTGCTACTTACTGAGTATTCGACTCAATTTTGTTTGTCTTCTTGTTTTCTTCCATGTTTAATTCTCACAGATGGTGATTATGATGATGCAGAGCTGGATGACCAAGAATAGATCTAGTACAAATACTTAGGAAGGAATAAGTGATATTCACACAAGAATTAGATTTCTTTTATGTCATTCATAGGATTAGTTTATGTGCTTTTGTTTTACATTTAGTTTTCGAAACAATCATGTTCAATTCAGTTTAACATTTTAATGCTTTTCAATAAATGAGGTATTTCAGGAAATGAATCTCTTTACCGGGCATCATGTTATGAATGTTAGTAACATCTCTATCCTACAGGAACGGGGTGTCATAATTGGTATCAGAGCCAGGTTTCAATCCTGGGACCTGTGGGTTATGGGCCCACCATATGATACCCAATATGATATGTATAAGGGTAAGCGGTATATGGGATCCCACATTGCTTGGGAAGGATAAATTCTTACTCTTTATAAGGTTCAAATGGGGCTCCAATTGTATCATTGACTAGTCCTTTTGGAGTATAGGTCATGTGGTTTGAGCCTTTCATTGGAGCGTTTGTGATACCCCATATGATATGGATAAGGGTAGGTGGTGTATGGGATCCCACATTGCTTGGGAAGGAGAAGTTCTTGCTCTTTATAAGGTTCCAATGGGCACGGCTCAAGTCTCACATTTCTGGTTGGAATAGGCTCTGATACCATTTGTAACGTCCAAATGGATGGCCCAAACCACATGGCCTATGCTCCAAAAGAACTAGTCAATGATACAATTAGAGCCCCATTGGAACCTTATAAAGAGCAAGAACTTCTCTTTCCCAAGCAATGTGGGATCCCATACACCACCTACCCTTATCCATATCATATGGGGTATCACAGCGTTACAAATGGTATCAAAGCCTATCCCAACCAGAAATGTAGGACTTGAGTCATGCCACCTACAATGGACAGGCCCGACGAGGACGTCGGGAATTTAAGGAGGTAGATTGTGATATCCCATATGATATGTATAAGGGTAGGTGGTGTATGGGATCCCACATTGCTTGGGAATGAGAAGTTATTGCTCTTTATAAGGTTCCAATGGGACTCCAATTGTATCATTGACTAGTTCTTTTGGATCCTTATCATATGGGGTATCACAAAAATCCCCTAGTCTGATGACCCCTAGAGACTGTTTGCACCCAAGGGGATTTGACCTAGGGGAAGCATACCCCCAAGCCCAAGACCTTTACCACTTGAGCCAACCCCGAGGGAGGAGGAGGAGGAGGAGGAGCAGGAAAGGGGGGGGGGGGGGGAGGAGGAGCAGGTTGTTTGGGAAACTTGAGGCACACAAATAGCTAGGGAGAAATACAGTTTCAACCCTCAAACTATGGGACGTTTTACATTTTGCATCCTCAACTACTAAGACCAACATATCCCTTAAACTATTGGGACTGTCAAATATCACCCTCTGATCGATATCGGTGTAAATCTCACAGAAAAATGTCACTTGTGATTGATTTCACACTTAAGTTGATGAAAATGCTCCCATCAGATCTAGGGTACATGAAGGTTTGAATGAGAAATGTGTCATTCCAGTATTTTGGGGTGAATATTACAAACAATATGGGGGTGAAGTGTAATCTCCCAAACAACTTTATGTCAGAGAATTGATGGTGAGCAAAGAAGTTGGTATAGGTTACTAGAGTGTGGTAATTGGTAATGTTAATGCAGAAGGAAGCATTGTGTGTGAACCAAATTAGTAGAGAATCAGGTGAAATGGAAGTTTTGATTGACTGCTGAAGTATCTTTGCATTGGTGCAGTAGGATGCTAAGCCCTCACTGCTATTATTCTAAATGTGAATCTGCTGTTTCATTCCCAATTCTTAAGTGATTTCATCATTTTAGAAGAAAAGGCCAGGCTGGTATAATGCCAATCTTTCAAAAGCATGGTCCTTTCAAACTCACGTGATGGACACTCTCGTATTGGACACTAAGAGTAAAGACTCATTTATTTTGGGGAAACTATAGCTTCCACCCCCAAACTATAGGGCATTTTACACTTTGTACCTAAACTATCAAAACTAAAGCATTACACCCTCAAACTACAATGGACTGTCATATAGCAGCCCCAGACATGGGAGCATATTTGTCAACTGAGGTACAATACCGTCAGTCGCATATTGACCATGTGACATTTTACCATCATATTTAACACTGATTTCAAAGTAGGGTGTCGATTCAAGATCCAACAGAATAGACATAATGTTTTACATAAAACATGTTACTGCTATTCTTCATACGAGTAAAAAAGAACAGAGAATCTTGTAGAAAGATATATGACAGCTTGAAGAGTAAAATCCACTTACGCCTAAGAAGAGCAACAGAAAATAACTTAAAACTGTACCTTTGTTGGATCAAAGCCAAAACCACTCATTTGCATCATACGCTGGGTGTCATCTGTGGCTGCATCAGACCACATTTTATGGTGATTTTTTTTTCTTTTATAGGATAAGATTTTCTTAATAACTAAAGAGGATGAAAACCATGAAACCCCAATACACAAGAAGTATACAAGAGATCCGCCTAACCATCAAAGGGAACATTTTATGGTAAATTCAAAGAGAGCATATAGAAATCTCAGCATCAAAGAAACTTTGAATGATAGCTAAAGGGCTTTGGAGTCTTCTTTTTTTTTTTTTTGTGCTGCTTGAGATTCATTCAAAACCATTATAATAATCAATACTTACCATTCTCTTCTCCCAGTATGAGACTAAATAAACCTCTTAATCCAAACAAATTGAGGAAATACCTGAAAGAATTTATAGCGAATTATTAGAGGCAACAGGCAAACTACACGAGAGGTAAAAGATAAATTCAGAAAATTTATTTAACTGGAAGAATAATAAACTTTAACGCATACCATGAGCGACTACTAACATAGCTAACATCCACAGTACTCAAGTCAATTCCATTCTGTAACATTGATCGGAACCTCTGAGTCAATGGAAATGGTATTTTAGCTGTAGAAAAAAGAGACATTTAGACAACTGTTGCATGTATATGGACACTGAAGATCAGAAAAGGAAAAGGACAAGGAGGCTGTAAACAGATATTTGCAAGGATGGAACACTGAAGAAAAAAACATTTAACTAATGTTCCTAGCATTTCAGCATGATGACATACAACACAAGAAATATGAAGTGACATCACCACATTTTTTAAAGATTGAAACCTCAAACTGCGCATTAAGGAATTAACATAGTGCTATAGAAACGAACCTGCCACAAATCCCGAGAAGAAAAAGTTGACCCATGCAAAAGTAAGAGTCTGGCCAACAAGAAAATATCAATATGATTCATTGACCAAGTTTAGAAATTACACCACCAAGTAATAGTAATGAAATTCAAGCAACACCTAACAGTAAGAAAATACACAATCATAACGTCTTAACGAAAAAGTAATACCTGGGGTATAATCATTGAAAGGTTTTTCTTCATCATATCCATAGCCATATTTGGATCAGAGAACATTTGTGCCTGGGCATTTTGAGCTTGACCCTTAGGAACATGCAATAGCCCATTTTCCTGCCATGTTTAAGCATAGATATAACTTCAATGTCAGTGTCTATGTTACAACCAAACGCAGATGTGGGGGTAAATGTGGTCTTCTTAGAGACAACAGAAAATGTAAGCATACTAGCCTGCTAATGATACTGCCACACGCATGAAAAGTAGCTTGGCCCAGATTGAAACCAAGGCCTCATAAAAATTGAAAAAACACCACCAAAACTAAAACATTCCATCTTTCTTTGGCTCTGAGGATAGTCTTTGTTAAAGTTTCAAGAACCCTAAAACTGTACTTAAATCGGACTTTATTCGGCATTAAATACTTATAAAATCTGACTTAAAAGTTACTAATATATTCATACTTATAAAAAAAGAGTTACTAATATATTCTCCAAGCTCTAAAAGTTAATGAGCAACGTTTTATAAACCTTGTATCACTCTGGGAATCGAAAAATGAGCTCAAGGAAACCATTACCGAAATCATTCACGCTTCAACTCGTTTACAAATCTAATTCTTAGAATAGTCGTATGCCTAATCACAAATTTGTTTTTGATAGGTTATGCCTAATTACAAAATTACGATCAAAATTGAGATTCAGCTGATTATCTGCATATGAAATAAGATACCTCATTGCTAAAATAGAGTCTGCGAGCACGAAACGACTTGGGAGGAATAAAATTAGCGCCGGCACGTAGATTCCGAGCCCTAATGACAACTTGCCTGAAACATTCACCATGACTACACAAAATTCAAAATTGAGTCGAATTAGGGAGCTACATGTGTTTAATAGATTAGGATTTTTAACATGCCCTTCTTTGACGATTTTGGCGTCGGGGACTTGGTTAGAGCGCATGAGCTTGGCAACGAAGTGGCGGAGTACGCCAATGAGGACCATCACCACCGAAAGCGGGATCAGAACCCAGTCTCTGATCGCCGTGTCTAGCACCAGATCTTCCGCCATTGCTGGACCGCGCAGACAACAGAGAGGATGACCGTGTTTCCGATTCTGAATCTCTGATCTCTCTCTCCCTTGCTTCGATCGACTATTGTGTCGTTGTGAGTCACAAGCGATTAGGGGTGTTATAGTCTTTGTCTACTTCTCAGACTTGTTGATTTTAAAAGCGACGATATTTCGTTTTACAAGTTTCATTAACGTTATTACAAAAGCTTTCAGCGTATGAAACCTGCTAAGTCGGCATCTGTCGCCGTAGAAGGTTCATAATTTAATAGTCTCACAAAAGTAATTAATATATGAAAATATATATTTATAAGTCGGTGTGGACACCATACTTAATAAATTACTTATATGCCATAATTTAATTTGAAATAAATATTTAAATATTTAAATATTACAAATTAAATACTATCATTTAAGTAATGTGGATGGTATGCTCTAAACCAATTTGAGAATACAATAACTTTTAATATATATTAAATCTTAAAATTAAATAAATAAATTTTATATAATTCTTTTATCATAAAATAAATCCGTCATAACATATCAAATATTCGCCTGCTAACTATCCGACTATAATAAGCACAAATATAGAGAAATTCCTTTTAATCTCCGTGAAATTACGTACTTAATTAGAGAACTAACAAAGATTATTCACCTGCAGATGAGTTGGAATGGATGACTGTCACTATGAGGGATTTATGGATGTGCAGGAATAGATTTTTCTTTGAACAAAAATTTACGAATCCAAGTCAACTAAGACAAGGGGCAAGGAGAAGTTTGGAGATGTTTCAGCAAGCTCAAGAGGGGTCCAGTGCAGCAGTTCATTCTCAAGGTGTGGTGAGAGAGCATGTTAGATGGAAGGCACCAATAGATCTCAGTGTAAAGCTGAATTGGGACGTTGCTATGGACTTGAAGAATAGCAGAATGGAGGCTGGTATCATCATCCGAGATTTCATGGGGAAGTTTAGGTTTCACTATGTATGAGTAAGATGGGAGTCTTTAAGCCAGTTGTGGCTGAGATTTTGGCTTTGTGGAGGGCAGTTGAATTGTGTGTAGAGTTGAATCTGACTGATGTCATTTTTGAAGGAGATGCTCTAGCTGTGGTGCAGGCTGTTAACAGCAGTGAAGATATGTGTTCCTGGCATGGACACTTGATTGATGATATTAGAACTTTCTTTGTTAATAGAGAGGGTTGGGATATTATACATGTTCATAGGGAAGGAAATAAGGTAGCTCACAAATTGGCTAGATTGGCCTTATCTTTTATAGAGGAATTAGTATGGATTGAGGAATTCCCTGAGGAAGTTCGAAGGAGTACGAAGGGAGTTAATGTTTGACACTCTTTGTAATGGCTAACTGTTGAAATAAGTATAAGTTTTGCAATAAAAAAAAAAACAAAGATTATTCTAGAAAATTTCGATAACTTTGTATACTACGTACGTACATGATTATGTATGATTATTTTTCCCAGTACTCTAAGCTGCCTGATCTGCAGTACTACTCCGCTAGTTCCATTAAAACCGAGATGAAATCTGCATTTATATCATCACATATTTATTTTTATGATGGAAGCCGTATAAAGTTTTTCAAAGGCACCATGATCAACACATGATCATATATATAGTTTTGGTGCTAACGGATAAAAGCTAACTAGACAAAACCTAATTGTTCATTCATAGGAACATCCTATGAGTTGCGTCTCTATGTTCCCGCAAAACCCATCATCGCTTCCAGGAATTCAATCCGTTCACTAGGGGGAGGGGGTTGGAGCTTTGCCTCCCCCCACCTCCCTTCCTCGCCAGCCTCAGCTTCTGTCTAGTTAGCTTTTATCCGTTAGCACCAAAACTAGTTGATCTGTTGCTTTCCGACGAGCCAATACCGACACACGCCCCGCCATCAACCTCCCCAGGTGCCGATCTTCAAGTCGGTAGAAAAACTCTGTCCATACGAGCGGCGCGTAAGCCTCACACGCGGCTTATGCCATGCGCAAGTTTCACTCGCCGTCACGCCTGGAGAAGTTTTCAGACGCCACGCGCAAGTTTCACTCTGTCCATACAAACTAGTTTTTTGTTTGTTTGTTTTCTTTTTTTATGGGGTTGCATGTGCTTAATTATTGCCAACTCAATTTCTCCGAAACATTACATTTGGAACACATGATGATCAAACAAATGCGTATGGCATTTCATTATTGCAGCAAGTGTTGGATTTTTTTCTCTTATCTGATTAGAAGCTTCGGAAACAATGTTGAATTTGTCGTGAAACCGACATTCCATGATGGAATGCATGTTGGAGTTGCATGGATCAGGCTAGGTATGTATGTCACAAACTTCGTTTACTCATTATATTAATGTCACCTTTCAGATGGGTAGGGTTCCAAGATATTTTCCAAATGATATCAGCTACCATACGTGCATGGTGGTTTATCTGCAGAATGGAACATAATACATGTGTCTTTTCGAAAGGGTTTCAGCTTCCATAATATTGCAAGTCTACAAGGGGATCGAAGGTGTAGCGCAGTATGTCCAACCTAGTCATAGACACTGTCATTATTATTCATTAGAACTGTTGATAATCGCACTTTTACTGTTTATGACATTATGTGAATACCATATATAGTTTTCAACAATACAGAAATGTAGAGTTGTTCATGGAGCAGCTTCTTCATACTGAACCTTTTTAAGACTGGTACGAGACTCGGTGGCTGGACCTTCTTGTTGACTCTTTCTTTGATTACTGGGAGTCTGGGTGTAACATTGAAATCGTGTTTTTGTTTGCTTGCCTCTCTTTCCTTTTATTTTCTTTCCTCACCAGAAATTGATGGCATATGTGATGACGGTATTGGACAATATATGATGCACATTCACAAAGGGTCCAAGGGCAAAGCCAAAAAAAGTAGTATATATTTTACTCAATGTGTTCCTTGTCGGTGCCTTTCTGTTCTCATTTAAATTCTAAAAGCCATTAGGTACGGACCAAAGTGATGTGATTTTTGTAGTAGTTGAAATTGAACATTGACATCACAACTAAAGAAGAAACCAGGGGTAAATAACTTTTATCTTTACATCAACTCATGATCCAAAAGACCATTTGCCATCATCTTCTTAGCTAGTTGTCCACTCAAATCACAACAGACTGCAGTGAAAAAGCGATGCCTTAACAAGATAACACAAGTTAATAGTCAAATGCAACAATCATTTCTGCCATCTAACACGATATACAGTGATCCTTAAGGATGTACAAAGTATTTACCATTCTAACCAGTCTCCTTCAGTCAGTTCAAAGGTTAGCGTCGAATGGAAGAAAGGACCATACAATGAGATAGAAAACCCTAACTCCATGGCAATGGCATAACTACAAGATACTACTTGCCACTAGCCCACGGCACATTCATTGTCAGAAATTACGAAGTAAAACAAAACATGTCATCTAACCATGTCATAGCACCCAAAAAAAAAAAAGGATAAAGATAACAAGTCTTCAATATCTGTGCTTCCATCACAAGAGGCCGCATGCCAAAGGTCACCTATAAAAGTAAAATAAACTTTCCCATCAGTTTTTTGGCACAAAACAGACAGTAAGCAAGATATATATTGGTAAACCACCGTAATGGGTACATTGGTCAATAGAGACAGCCATAGCTGCACAATAACTGCAAAAAACAAGCCACTTTTTTTATGCAAAATATCCAGTGAGGGTTGAGATATTTGAGGTTGTAACCCCAAGGGGTTGCCTCAAGTGGTAAAAGCATTGGGCTTGGGGGTATGCTTCCCCCAAGTCTAAGGTTCAAATCCCCTTGGGTGCAAACAATCTCTAGGGGCCATCAAACTTGGGATTTTTCCCTTGAATCACCCAAGGTGCACTTGCGGGAAACTCCTTGCCGAGGGCCTGTGCACTCTGGGATTAGTCGGGACTCTATTCACGGACACTCGGTGCCAGTAAATATATATATATATATATTTGAGGTTGTCATGTGAAATGATATAATCAGATGGTAATGCCAATTATAACCCAAAGTACTTTCTTTTTATTTGAAACTCACAAGCGCTAAGGAATTGATGGAACTGAACGCTTCATCAAAATAGTGCTCAATAAAAAGAAATAAATGCTGTAATAGAGAAATCCAAAGTGAAACAGAGAGTCAACAGGCAAGACATCAGGCGGGGCATCAGGCATTCTGAACGTGAAATATTTGCATATAAAAGTGCATGAGGGAGAATTGCAGAAATTCTGCAGATAAATAAATTGGATGTAATAGGCAAAATGGGAAAACATTAATTGCATGGAGTTAATACAGCTACCGGGCATCATGACCGTTTGAATAAATGATGGCGTGCTAACATCTCTGTTATCCCAAGTGCAGAAATGCTTTCACATCCAAGGAGCTCGTGAAGGTTTGCATCACATAATATCACCATTGAATTTAAAGGATCCTACAACCATACAAGTAAAGCCACTAAGATTTAGATTCCAAATGAGAAAACTACCAAAAACAAAACACAATAAATTTTAGTAGTGGAAAAGGCCAGCTGGGTGAGAACAGGATGTTAATTATAAGGAACCAGATAAAATCATAATGTGTATAAAATTCGAGAAACTAAACCAATCTACTAGAACAATCTTCTCATATGTATGCTGATTGGAGAGTGAAGATAGAGAGGCTAATTTAAGCTGTAAATTTTATACTTCAGAGGTGGGGGGGAGGGCAAATTTTTGCACCAGGCTACCTACCTCCAAACGGTTAACCTTAATGTACTCCCAAACACGCCTTAAAACCTCAGATTGGAGCATCTCCCTTCCTCCAATGCCCAAAAACTTGGCAAGTGCTTCAGATATAATGACGGGAGATGAACCCGGTTCGGTACTTTCAGTTGTAGACTCAACATCTACCTTCAATCGTTTAGCTTGGCCTGACTCCTCTGCAAACATCATGTGGGAGAAAAGTCACTAAATCAAAACCATCATAAGACAAAATAATTTGCATCTTCAAATATTCTTCTCAATCCTTACTTAGAACTTTTGCCAAAAGAAAAAAGATCCAGAGATAGAGGATCTCCATCTCAGGCTTCAAGAGCTCTTAAAAAAGCCACACATCAAGAACAAACAGGCAAGACTGAGAAATAAAAACCATCATAAGAGAATAATTTATGTTTTGTGCCACATTACATACTTGTGGGTTCAAGTGGGATAATATGTTTGGCTAGCAGCTTATTCATCTTGAACATGTCAGTACAGTCCGTCTCAAATACCAAGCGCAGGGCATCATTACAAATAATCTTTCTTTTGTTACTTGGATCTTGGAGGTTATTCTTCCTTATGTATGCCCACAGCTGCTTCACAATCTGAATCAAGCAAACCAGAGCTTCTTAGGTATCTATGTCAAGATTACATCATAAACCCCAATACATCAGCAAAGTGATAGTAAAAAAGCCAAATAAAGAGGATTGTGACAGATCAGGAGATGATAACCTCAGTCCTTGGCAATGCTGGCTCACCAACAATTGCCTGAAGTTCAGGAGTGACCCCACAAACTTTGTTTAAACCCCCTGGGCCACCTCTTCTTTTGGCTCCCACAGGAGCACTGCAACAAAATACATTACATTTTAGAAGTAACAGGGCACTGAAATGAAATGACACAATGCACACAACACTACTCGTCACCATGAAAGCTATTCTTCCTATGAGGGATGTGACATAAAGTGCTTGCAGACATACATGTGTAGATACAAGTGAAGCAGGATTGGAGTAACACATGTCTGCAAAGGCAATGCAGAGTTGCACACTCCTATTTATGCATGTCTGCAGGCCATCCATCAAATAGATAAATGTTGCACATGGATCACAAAACTGTAATCACAAGAAAGTTTAAATTTTCCAAAATAGACACAATATATGGATGTCTCTCTCTCTCTCTCTCTCTCAACCAAAATAGAAAAGAGAGTACAAAGTACATTCCCTCGGCATGGAAATCAGATAGCTTACTCAAACCACAGAATGACAAGATGATATATATATATATATGTAAACATAAGTGTCACAAGTACTTGCACATTTTCAGGCGGGGTGGGGGGAAGAGAAGACCTTTAATCTTCCAAACTTATACTAGCACAAAGCAGCAGCAAGCCATGCCTAACCCTGATAAGGCCTCCATTTTTGGGAAGAAACTTTAGTTGTTGTCATAACTTATTAGAAGTTTTTCCTCTAATATGCCAAAGCATGGACTCGAAGAATTACTGTTTTTTCATTCAAATACAGAAGACAGTAGTTTGACTGGCATTTTGCTAGACAGAAAAAATTTCAAAAAGCTGTTTTCTTTTTACTTATGAAACTGTTTTTAAAAAAACTTGTTTTTTCTTTTTTCTTTTTACTTATCAATTTAAAATAAAAAATAAAAAATCCCACCATATGGGAGAGTGATACTCATTTTGCTTTGAACCTTACTAATAAGTTAATTACCCTCGCCCTAACCAATGGAACCTGAGCCTATTTGTTTTCTCCTACATCAAAAGCTTTCATGTCACCTTGTGCACCAATGGCGATCACAATCAATGACAGCCCCAAAAGACTGTACCAAGGACACTTACAATTCTCTATTATTCACAATACACATTATATTAAGAAAAGGCAAACATAGCAATTCAAAATAATGAGATGAGCGTCATAGGCATATAATTAAAAATATGCAACTTATGGATGCTAGATTGAGCAAAAGAAACATAATTATCACAAAGAAATACCAAAGAAAACCTACCCCAGAAAACCCTAAATTTGGAACCCCCATAACACCATCTCAGAAATTGAACAAAAAAAAAACCCTAAAACCCTAAACCAAGGCAAAAAAGAAAACCTTTGCTTCGGGGTCTCAGGGGTGGCATTTGGAGCGAAAGCCTCGGGCTTGGTCACCAGCGGAGGCGGCGGCTGCGGCTGAACCTGTGCAGGCAGTGGACGTGGCTGAGGCGGCTGAGGTTGGGGCTGCCGGAAGGTGAGCTCGTCGGGGCGGTGGTGAGGATGGGTCTGGAGGGCAAAATGGGGAGGAAATTGTTGGGGGTGGGTGGAGGGGTACTGAGGGTGGTTTCGGAGGGCAAAATGGTCTTTGGGGGGCTGGAGGTGGTGGGACTGTCGCTGCGGCGGTGGCTGCGGGTATGGCTGAGAGTGGGAACGGATGAGGTGGTCGATCTGGTCCCGGATGAAGCCGGCCTTGTGGGATAGGTCTAGCCCTAGCTTGGCTTCCAGCTGCTGAATGACGCCATCTACCGTGTTGACGATGTTACGGTCGGATTGAAGGAGCACAGACTCAACCCCTTTCGCTATTTCTTGGTCGGACACCATGGTTTCACCTTCATATAATAACCGAAAAAACGGACTCAAACGGTTGTCTTCTCTCTGCTCTCTCTCTCTTTCTCTCTCCTCGCCTATCTCTCTCTCTGTCTCTCTCTGTCTCTCTCTACGTCTACTCTCTTTATAATATCGAAAAGACTATAGTACCCTTAAGGTACCCAGGCTCAAAAGACGGTATCACCCTTGTTTCGAAACAAGGTTTATACGAGAGTGGATATATAAATGTCTAAAATCGGAAAAAATTTCCTCTCTCCCTCCTCCGCTATCTCTTGAGAAATTTGAAAGTATAGAAATCTTAAAGATGTTTGAGCAAATTATGGAGCCAATTTTGCAAGTCGTTGATAATTGTATTGATTATGTAACCAATTTTACTTCTATCAAAACAGTTTGATTGATTATGAGGAAGGAAAAGGTACTAACAATGGAAGCCTCCACCATGTGGTAAGATAAAATTGAATTTTGATGGAACATTGTTTTATGGTATAAAATTTGTTGGAGTTGGAGTTATTCTAAGGAATGATGCTTGGGGAGCTTTTGTTTGCTCTAAGTAGAAACGAAATAGGTGTTTTTTATGTTGATGACGTTACAGCATTAATAGCTTTGAGAGGATTATAGAAGGAAAAATTATAAACACACATCATTTTTCACAATATTTTACATAATAATGTTTTAAAATGAAGGTTATTTTTGTAAACTTACTTGTAAAAGTAATATCATTTTACTATAATATCCTTATTTTACAACATGAATTATGAAATATATTGTAAAATATATTATGTAGATATCAGTACTAATCATTAGAACCAAATTTTACTACACAAAAGCCTCTCATTGTGAAAATACAGCAGCTTCTTCGACACTTCTTGTGACATTTGCGATATTGCTAGACAGAGTAATGAAGTAAGCTAGAAATGCTCACAAAGTTGATGATACTAGCTCAAATATGGCATACCTCTCCTTATGTTGTATTAAATAGTGTTATGGGAAGCTAATCAGTAATTCTTTTTGTCTATATTTGGTATATTTTAGTTGTCATTGTAATTTGTACACGTAACTTATTCTTGATTATTCAAGAATGAATGAAGTATATCTTTTCATTTCAAAAAAAAAAAAAAAATCTCTTTGGAATCATAAAATGACGAAACAACCCCTTCGATCCGTAGCCTGTTCACAATGCATTGAAGAACCAAGGAATGTAATAGGGAGAACAAGGGTATAGAGGTAAATCGAAAAGTTGCAGGGTGGCATCTCTTTTTTAAATAAAGAGTAAAGATAAAGGGATATACGAGAGATTTTTTGAACCAAAAAAAAAGGAGAAGAGATAAAGATGTGGAACTGAAATGAAACCGCCCCTTCACGAGCGGGGAAGATGGGCATATTGGTCAGTACAAATAGATTTTGGTTTGTTTTGACTTTGAACCGTTGGATAAAAGGATTATTAGTGGGGGGGTTTGGTCAACAACTGTAGAGACTGGTGTTGGTAGTGTGAGGGTGAGGAATGAGAGTGGCTTTATCCAACGGCTGATAATAGATTTGCTTTGCTTAGTTTAAAAAATTCGTCTAACCTCCCTCTACTCTTACCTACCAAACTAGTCAATCTCTCTCTTTGCATTCTATCTGATCTCAGTTGGTACATCCATTTTTTTTCCTTCTTTGTATAATTAATTGAGACAAATACATCATGTAATTAGTTATTAGAGACATTATGTCTAATATAGTCATGACAAGTAATCTTTTCCAGTAATAGAGGGGAGAAATTGTGATCTAATAAATTCAAAGTGATCTAACCACCACGAGTATCGTAGGAGAAATATATAACCAATTCATTTTAAAAAAAAATTGTACTCATCATTCTCACACCACACATTACGCATAATTTTTTTCAATTTTGTTACATACAGTCATTTTTGTGTATTATTTGCGTACTCCACTGATGTGGTAGAACTCAACATTTATTTTATATTAAAAAAAGTAATGCAATCAATCACATCAGCAGAATGCACAAGGAATACGCAAAAGTGACTGCACATAATTTTTTTTTCCCTTACCAAATGTATTGTGTATGGATTATGAGTAGAATAAATCAATTAGTTTATGAAGAATGAAATAAAAAATAATAAAAATAAGTATGGTGTGCGAGGATGATGAGTAGCAAAACTCAACTACGTATTTAATTCTAGAACGTTGATAAAATTGTAGATGTTGTATGATAATTTTATTATAAACATAGTAATGGAAAATTCTGTCTTTAATTGTGATATATTAGTGTATTCTAATGAAGTAATAGATGTTGTGTGACAAACTCAAAATCTCTTATAAGTTTCAATTAATCTTCTTTTAATATGCTTGTAAAAGTATCTTTCAATTTAAGATTGTCGCTTTTGTTCAACAAATCCATCCGCGTCTAACCATCTAAACAAAGGCCCAACAAGAGCCCACTGGATCGTTATGAGCATGAACCCATAGCCGCATGTGAAGGCTGCCAAAACCATAGCCGAAACGAAAAGATGAAAATTTGGCATGGCATGAGTATTTGGTGGAATGAGAAATACTTTAGTTATAAGAAAGATATTATAAAAATAAATTTATAAATTAATATATTTTGATGTGATATATTAGATTATAAAATTAATTTTATTGTAAAATAGATCTAATGTATAGTATGAAGACATATCAATTTATAGATTTACAATCATTTTATCGCTGTAACACTTATTTTTTTAAAAATTTACAACTATTGCAAGTTGGTTTTATACTCAAGCGTATATGATCGAAAACTTGATTAGGAGAAAAATGACGGATTTTGATCTTTTAAGTTTTTGAAACCTTAAAGTAAGAGAAAAATAGACAATGTCAGAATTCACTCAAAGATTTTAGGGTATCTCACTCCAAAAAGGAAAACAATACAATTTTAGGGGATCTCGTTACTCTATCTTTACACTACACAGATTTGACATTGTTCATAAATTATTATAATGGAGCCAAAATCCAGTACAATAATGGAAGTACTAACACTAATCTATAATCTAACAAAGATAATAGAGGAAAACGAGAGAATAAGGTGAGTTTTGGATAGTGAGTTTTGGATAAGATGAGTCGAGATGAAAGTTGAAAGTTGAATAAAATATTATTAGAATATTATTTTTTAATATTATTATTGTTTTGAGATTTAAAAAAATTGAATTATTTATTACATAAGACTTACTAAGAAATTTGAAAAAATTGTAATGATTAAATGAGACGAGGTGTAGGCATTTTTGTATCCAAACTTTAATATTATAAAATTATAGTTGTAAAATAATTAATTGAATCATTTTCTAAAAAATCACAAAGGAAAATAATCACATGAAATTGAGGAACTTCAAATTTATTTTTAATAAACTGATTGTATTAATTGATAATAAAATAATTTGAAAAAAAATTACAGACGTAATTAAGGTACGAATTTTCAACTCATCTCAACTCATCATTATAATTTTTTTAAATTCTAACACAAAATATAACAAATAATTTAATTTTTTTAAATTCTAAAATAATAATAATATTAAAAAAAATAATATTTTAACAATATTTTATTATCTCAACTCAACTACGCAACGTTTAAACTACTTAGCAACGACAACAGAAAACACACTGCAGGAAAATAAACGCGGATTTGAACCCGAACAAAGAGTTTTCCCCAAGTCCCAACGTTGTGGAACGCGAAAACCATGGCGCAGTTTCTGAGCCTTAGCGCACCAAATCCAACCGTCTCGTCGTCGACTGGTTCAGGGTTACCTCGTACCCGACACACCTTGTCGACTCGCCACGAGAATACAAGCCACAGCTGGAGCTCTTTACAAAAGGAACTCCATTGTAACGGCAGAGTTTCTTGCATTTTTTCTGGCAACCGGAAAGAGGTACTTAAGTTTTGTATATTTAATGGAATCTCTTGGCATATTTGATAATGCGAAAGCTTGAAAGATGTTGGTTGTAAGTTCAGTAGGGTTTTGTTAAGTTGTTCATTTCGCTTGGAAATGATTGCCCTGGTCCCGTTTGGGGCTTCTTGAATTGTGGTTTTGAAAAATGGAAACAAAGTGCGCTAGATAAGCCAAAGTGGGTATTTATTTCTCTAATAAAAGAAGTCGAAAAATCAAACGTTTATTTCACTTGGAAATGAGAACCCTGGTTCCCTTTTGGGATTATTGAAGTGTGATTTTGGAAAAGAGAGACAATTTGAGCTGTAAACCCAACTGGGTATTTTTTTTAAGCAAAGAAGTCTAAATAGCAAATCCTGATGAGAAATTTGGGCCTGCTTTGTAATGTCTGTGCTGGTTCTTGCCTTGTACGTGAACTGGTTAGAACTTGGATCAAGCCCTATCTAGTGTTTCCCTTGCACACTAACTGCTTGACTCCTTGGACATTGCACCTCATGTTTAAAATGGTTTGATTAACAATGGCTGTCAACGAAACACAAGCAAACACTTTCGGGTTTTAGGGCAATGGATAAGGTTTTAAACATGATATATAATGATCATGGTTTTGACATACAAAATTGTGGTCCGCCACTCAAATCATCAATTACCCCAACCAACTCCAGAATAATCTCCATCAGTTTTAATTTTTCTCTTGATTTCTCAAAATTTATTTTGGACCCCTTATAATAACTATTAATAGCTTCCACGGTAATTAATAAGTAATCCCACTCAGTTCTCTAACAATTCCAATGTCATGGTCCTCTGTATGGAGTATGGTACATGAACCAGTCTAGTTGCAAATGGCAAGAATATTGTCAAGGAAAGAATATCAGCCTGTTTTGTTTAAACATGAATGGCATTTATGATCCAACAGAAAAAGAGGTGAACATGTCTGGTATGATCTGGCCTTGTTGTGACAAGGGGTTATGATTTGGATTGTTCCAGCCTTGAAAGGTAGGTTCTACTGACTATAAAGTGACGTTACCTACTATTAATCAATCTCTATTAGTTCTATATCCTGAAAATTAGTTTTTGCTTGGGTTAATTGTGGCAGCAATCTGTGTTGTTTCACACCCAGGCAGTGAGAGATGAGCAACAGTATTTGACATAACATGTAATACCCCGGATTGAGGGTAGAAAGGTGGTAAATAGGATCCCGCATTGTTTGAAAGGGAGAAATTCTTATGGTTTACAATATTTCAAGGGACTCTAGTTATAACCTTTTCCAGTCATTTTAGAGTATCGGTCCAGATGTATCTTGGGCTTTTCTTAGGTCGTTTCAAATGGTATAAGAGAAGTGTTAATACACTATGTGACACTGGACACTCAGTTGGACACAGGCCATGATGAGCACATCAGGGATTTGAGTGGGAGAAGTTGTGATGCCATACTAAGTCTCACATTGAGTGGGAGAAGTATGATAGAAGATAATGAGTATGATAAAGGTGCATTGAGTGTCAATTCATACATTGATTCTTTACTAGGTGCAATTGGGCTTTATAATGATTCAAGGTGCTCCGATTGTAAGCTTAAATATTCCTTTGGGAGTATGAGCCCAATTTAATTTTTCCTTAAGTTGTTACACAAAATATGGTTTTAGATAGGATTGAATGGTCAGCATGTAGCCAACCCAAAGTAGTTGGAACAAGGTTTCTTTGGTTTTGTCAAAGATCAGTACCTGACGAGGAAGTGGTATTAGATATACATTAAGAGACCATTTGGGTGTCCTGTCATTGTGTAGATCTGATTGGAGCTTGTTCCTTATGATAATGTCTGGCATTAAACTGACAGGCGGTCCATCTCTTTTCCCAGTGTGATTTGTTTTTTATATACGGACCTGATCTGTTGCATCTGGTGGTTGGCGGACAAAAAAGCTTGAGAACTTAAAATTAAGGTTTGTTCCCTCTAGGATCAATTTAGCTTTGCTGTATCTGTGGTTGCAGGAACAAGCTAGGAAAGCATTAGAAAGTGCACTTGGTGGAAAGAGAGATGAATTTGAGAAATGGAACAACGAAATTAAGCGGAGAGAGGAGGCGGGTGGAGGCGGTGATGCTGGTGGAGGTGGTTGGTTTGGATGGGGCAGACGATTTGGTTGGTCCAATGATGACCATTTCTGGCAAGAAGCACAACAAGCAATTCTTACTGTGTTGGGTATCATAGTAATGGTAAGAAGTTTCCTTCTTCTGCCTTTTAAAGTTATTGCAAAATTATGTTTTGTCAAGAATACCAGTATGAGCATGTACTCTCTCTCTCTCTCTCTCTCTCTCTCACATACTTAATGTTGTTGTATGCATTCACAGTATCTTATAATTGCAAAGGGAGAGCTGCTGCTTGCTGTCATCATCAACCCATTGCTGTATGCTTTACGAGGACCAAGAAATGCACTCACTTTCATAACATCAAGAATCTTGGGAAAGACATCTCCAGATAGTCGTGTTGATTTTGATACATCAAAGAAGGGTGACTACAGCCAAATCTCTGCTAAAGAGAGAGTTTTGAGAAAATGGGGGAGCCAGTGATAATGTTGTTTCATTTTTTACACCATTTCACTCCCTTGCATTTTATGCGTGGCAATTGTGTTGTACACCATGACGTTTGATTTTGAACAAAGCAAAGTTATTTACTCCTATCATGAGTTTCGTTTTTTTGGTATTCCCTTTTTATCCAAGTTGGTCAGTGGTTATTCCCTCTTTTTTAACATGAGTTTGTTTGGAAGGCCCATTGTTATGATGGCTCTCATTACATTGATATATGAAGTTCCTTTATATTATGGCCCAAATATATTTTTATTTTGATATCTCCTAATACTTGGACCAGTTAGACATCAGCTCCTGTGAGAACAAAACTGGGGGCGATTCAAATAATTTGTATCTCTCTCAATGACATTTTTGCTTTATAAAGGGAGTTCTATACTATCTTTCAGGAAGGATATTTTCTGCTGGAGCATTTCTGGGGGACAGTAGGAAGCCGCGCCATCCCCCAGTAAATTTTTTTTTTTTACCCCAGCACGTTAAGTGTGCTGGGGCTTCTTCTCACAGTAGTGTGAGAAGAAGAATTTTTCTTTCTGCTGTGTGTGATGAAACTTTTCTCTCCGTACACTTTAGACTTGGCAAACTAGTTTCACGTCGTTGATGGTGGTTGTGGGCTGTTGATTACCGTTTTAAATTTCGTACTGTACTGGCCGATACGGTCAAAATTTTTCGTACCAGCCACTGGGCCAGTACAGGTACCCCATACATTTTGTACCGGCCGGCTCAATTTCGGCATGTACCGGCCGATATTTAGGCCTTCCATTTTTTATTTTTTTTTTTTATCATTTTTTTCAAACTACAAATTTATTTTTTGATCCCAAATTCAGACTAGACTATTTATAATATATATATGTATTTATATATAAATTATTCATATATAGACTATTATTTTAAAATATAATTTATATATATATAATTTATTCATATATCGACTATCTCGAAATGGTACACGAAACGGTGCCGGTACCGAAATATTTCGTTTCAGTACCTTGACCAGTACGACTTTCAGTACGGTATTCAAAACATTGCTGTTGATGGTGGGTTTTCTGGTTTTGAAGCAAGGCAATGAGTTCTTTTAGTTGTTTAGTTATTGAGTCAAAGGTTTTTTAGGTGAGAAAAGATGAGGGTAAGGTGTGCATTATGAAGAAGGGGTGGAAAGGTGTAAGTAGTCTGTGGCTGGGGTTAGGAACCATCCATTGGGTGGCTAACACGCTGGAGGAATGTTTGAAGTCTGGGAGTAAAGATTACTACTCTGCTCGTCGGGAAGGTGACATAGGCCTCATTGCCCAGCGATGCTCAAACTCTCGTGGCCCTTACATGGCTTTGGCGGTGTAAGGTGGGGGAGGTCGCCGAAGTTACATACTCATACCTGAAGTCATGGCTAGAATGGGGTGGAGGAAGATGACGGTGGTGCTGAAGGATATAGGCAGAGCACATAGGCGCATCTGGGCACAGGAGAGAAATCACTGCAAACAATGGTGGTAGCTTTGTCGTCGAAGTCGTACAAGGAGGCTCTGGAGTTACCTCAAGCCGCGCAACATATTATGATGGTAGACCTGCAAGTGGGCATACCTCCCTTTTCGGTAGTTGCTCAGTGTGGAGGAGGCAATGGCAGAGGGATGGCTGGGCTGAAAGAGGAAAAAATTCTGAAGGAACTGCGTGAAATGCAATTGTCGTTGGGGGAGTTAACTAATAGTGTTGTTTCATTGATACGGTGCGTTGAAGGCTATGTGTTGGAAGGCTTGGGCTCGTGCTGCCACATGGGCTTACTGGAACCAAATGGAGGGCATGGGAAGGGCCAAACTATAGTGGCTAATGGGCTCCAGACGAGTTTAGAATGGAGGCCCGTTCTGAAGGAAGAAGCCTCAGGCTGCTGGTGGCCTGTCGACGTGTGGGCCTGAACCACCATCGCTGGCAAAACTTCAGTCGACTTCGTCGGAGGTCGCAGAAGCTCCGATGGAGGTCTTGTCAGCGGAGGTTGTAATACCTGAGTACAGAAGAGTGATTTCCTCCGTTTCTCTTGCTCACGAAGCTCCGTTAGCTGTACAAACCATCTCAACGGAGGTCGTCGGCGCACAGACAAGTGTGACGAGGCTTGTGGAGACATTTGTGAGCAGTGGTAGGGTTGCGAGCAGTTCCTATGAGGAAGGGGAAGTTTCGGGACAGAAGCCTAACACATACGAGGCTGTCTCGAGCTATGCAGTCCAGCCATTGCGTCCAAACCAGGCACAGAAAATCCCGATATCTTCTAAGGAAGCTTTGGGAGGGTTAAATGTGGTGTCCTTTGTGCCAGTAGTGGGGGAAGGGAAATTTGTGGATTCTGTTGTGGGAAAAGAGATAAGCCCAGTATGGGAGAGTACCGGTCTGTTGAGTTTTTTTGTGGACTCTGAGGACAGTGAGGAGGGGGATATGGGTAGCCCATTACCTTTACAGATGCTCCCACCTCAGATTGCACCTAGAGCATCAGATTGGGTATTAAAAAAAGTAGAAGAGCTTCATGGTTGGGTGGGAATTTCCTGTGAGGGTTATGAAGAACAATCCATGGCTCTTCTAACAGCTATTGAAGCTGGTCATTCCACGGTCATGAGAAAGGAGAGAGGAGAGAAGATTGCAATGCTCCATTAACTACGATAATAAGGAGGGAACTTCGGGGAGAGATAGAGCAAAATGGAGGGATGCTACTTTTGTTAATGAAGCCTAAAATACTATCTTGGAATGCAAAATGGATCAATGACGTGAATAAACACCTTCGTATTAGATCTCTTATCCGACATTGGAAAGTTGACATTGTTTGCTTACAAAAAACCAAGTTGTGTGGTGCCGATAGAAACATAATTTGTAGTTTGTGGGGTTGTTCCTTTGTGGGGTGGTGCTATTTAGCTTCGTCGGGGGCCTCGGGAGGTGTGTTGGTGATGTAGGATAAGAGAGTGGTGGAGATGATAGAAGATTGCATCAGGTTTTTTTCTATGGTTGTATCCTTTAGGAATATTGAGGATAGGTGGAGGTGAGCTCTTACGGGGGTGTATGGGCCCAACATGGATAGTGAAAGAAGCTTTTTGTGGGAGGAATTGGCAGTTTGCACTCTTTATAGGATGGAAAAATCTAGTTGTAAGCGATTATGTGCACTAATATGCGCACTTATTCAATATGATTGGTCAGAAAGTAGACTTTATAGAAAACAATACTAATTTAAATTTAGAATATGAAGACAAGAATATTAGTACGCAGATTAGTACGCAAACTTGCTTGTATATAGCAAAACTCTTATAGGATTTACCTTGGATTTTTTGTGGTGATTTCAACATTGTTCGGTTTCCTAGTGAGAAGATGGGGGCTTCTTCGTCGACAAGAGCAATGGAAGACTTCTCAAAGTTGATCTTTGAAGTTGAATCTGGAGGATCTTCCTTGGGAGGGGGGCACACTTGGTCCAACAGTTGAGTGTGGTCAAAGTTGGATAGATTTCTAGTCTCTTCTTTGGGAGTCACAATTTCTAGATTTATGTCAGAAAAGGTTGCCATGGGTATGTTCCGATCATTTTCTTATTTTGCTTGATTGCGGTGGTATTCATGGGGGTAGGCGTTCTTTCAAATTTGAGAATATGTGATTGGAAGTTGAAGGATTTGTGGAGAAGGTAAGGACTTGGTGGGAAGCTTACTCTTTTGAGGACTCACCTAGTTTCATAGTGGTAGGCAAACTTAAAGCCCTAAAGGCTGACTTGAAGAAGTGGAATGAAGAAGTGTTTAGACATACGGAAATGCAGAAAAACATTCTATGGGATGAGTTGCAAGCGTTGGAGGAATGGGACATGAATGAGGTTTCTTTGTTGAGGAAGGATGTGGTGGTGACTAAAATTGAGAAAGTTTTGCTGATGGAAGAAATATCTTGGAGGCAAAAATCAAGGGCGCTTTGATTGAGGGAGGGGGATAAATGCACTAAGTTCTTTCATAAGGTGGCTAACTCTCACAAGTGCAACAATGCTATTGAAGTCCTTCATTCAAGTTCAAATGTGTTACAATCTCCCGAAGAGATTCAAGAACATATGGTGCAGTATTATGTGGAGCTCCTAGCTGAAAAAGTAGAATGGCGCCCCAAACTTGACGGCCTTTTTTTTGACCAGCTGGACTTGGAGGTATCAAGTTGGTTGGAGAGGCCATTTGTGAAAGAGGAGGTGCATCTAGTGGTGAAAGGTATGTGTAAGGATAAAGCCCTAGGCCCTTATGGTTTTTCTATGGCTTTCTTTCAAGAGTGTTTGGAGATAGTGAAGGAGGAAGTGATGCAGATTTTTCATGCTTTTCATTCTAACCTTAAGTTTGAGAAGTCCCTAAACGCTACCTTCATTGCTCTTATCCTAAAAATAGTAGGTGCTCAAGACTTGAAACACTTCCGGCCGATTAGCTTGGTAGGTGGGATCTACAAAATCATATCAAAGGTACTGCCTAGCCGCATGAGTTTGGTGATGGATAAACTCATTTCTAAACCTCAAAATGCCTTCGTTCGGGGTCAACAAATTTTGGATTAAGTTTTAACAGCAAATGAGTGTTTGGATAGCTGGTTAAGTGAAGGCATTTCAAGGATTCTTTGTAAGTTAGACATGGAAAAAGCTTATGACCATGTGTCCTGGGATTTCCTATTCTATATGCTTAGAAGATGTGGCTTCGGGGATAGGTGGTGCGAATGGATTAAACATTGTGTTTCGACTGCTCGGTTCTCAGTTCTAGTCAACGAAAAATCTTGTGTCTTTTTTCAGTCTTCGAGGGGTTTGGGACAAGGGGATCCGCTATCACCTTTCTTATTTGTTGTAGTAATGGAGGCATTGAGTCATATGGTGGAGGCCGTTGTTAGGAAGGATTTATTGCTAGTTTTTTAGTGGGCAGCAACAGTAATGGTGTTAGTTCTATTCTCATTTATTATTTGTGGATGATACTCTTATCTTTTGTGATGCTTATAGCGACAAGATTCAAGCTCTTAGGATAGTTTTGTTGTGCTTTAAAGTTGTTTTGAGACTCAAGGTGAACTTGGGAGAAGTCGGAGTTGGTACCGGTGGGGAGGTGAGTAACATTGCCTCTCTTGCTGAGTTGATGGGTTGTAAAATTGCTTCCCTCCCTATGAAATATCTTGGACTTCCCTTGGGGGCGTCGTTTAAAGCAAAGAGCATTTAGGGATAAGGTCATAGAGAAGATTGATAAAAATTATCAAGGTAGAAGTAACTCTATCTATCAAAAGGGGAAAGGATAACACTCATCAAAATCACTTTTTCCAACCTGCCCACTTACTATCTTTCTCTCTTCCCAATTCCGGTGGGAGTGACAAATCGAATCGAAAAGTTGTTTAGAACTTTCTTGTGAGGTGGCATGGGGGAGGATATTAAATTTCACCTTGTTAGTCAGCAAAGGGTGAGCTGTCCGATTGCGAACGGTGGGCTAGGGGTGAAAAACTTGAGCATCTTCAACAAATCACTCCTAGGAAAGTAGTTGTGGAGGTATCATCTGGAAATGAATTCATTCTGAATGGAGATTATTGACCATAAGTATGGCAGTGAGTTGGGGGGTGTTCTAAGGAGGGTAGGGGGTCTTATGGAGTAAGTCTATGGAAATTTATTAGAAATGGGTGGAACACCTTTGAAAAACATATTAGGTTTGAGGTAGGGGATGGAGCAAGAACTCGTTTCTGGTTCAATGCTTGGAGTGGGGAGAGTCTTCTTTCCATTGCCTTTCCAGTTGCTTTTCATTTGGCTGGAAATCAACAAGCTGCAGTTTCAGATGTTTTGTGTCGTGCCAACGGGACAGTTACATGGAATGTCACGTTTACTAGGAATGCTCAGGATTAAGAACTTGATGAGATGACAAATTTTTATAGCTACTTGTATTCAAGGAAGTTAGGAGGAAATGGGGGTGACCATATGTTGTGGATTCATATGGGGAGAAATTTTTTTACAGTTAAGTCCTTGTACAAGGCTTTAACAGGCCAGTCGTCCTCTTTCTTTCCGTGGAAGAGTATTTGAAAGGTCTCAGTGCCGTCTAAAGGTGCGTTTTATGCTTAGACAGCTGTGCTTGGAAAGATCTTGACAGTTGACAATTTGAAGAAGCGGGGTATGGTGGTCATGGAGTGGTGCTATATGTGTAAAATGAATGGGAAATCGATAGATAATTTGCTTTTACATTGTGAGGTGGTTGAGAGTTATGGGATGGTATTCTCAATAGAGCCGGACTGAGTTGGGTCATGCCTAGGAGTGTAGTGGAACTACAAGCGTGCTGGAATATGAAGCATAATAGTGCTCAACTGGCAGCAATGTGGTGAATGATACATTTGTGCTTAATGTAGTGTATATGGTCGGAAAGGAATGATAGGTGATTTAACAACAATGAGCGTGCAGTGGAGGAAATCTAGAATTTTTTTATATTTTCTCTTTTACAGTGGTTTTCCACTATTGTATTGAAGGGCGGGAATGTCTATGAGTTCCTATCATCTTTTTAGCTTATTAGAATGTAATTAGGAGCCTCACTTTGTATACTTCTTATGTACTTGAGTATTGCCTAGCTTCATCATATTCAATAAAGATTCTCATTTACTTATAAAAAAAAATAAATAAAGGGAGTTGTATAATACTCCTTTTAAGGCTATGAAGGCTCCATTCAAACATTTCATTTTTTTTTTAAGAAAAATACAATGGATTTGGATGTGGAAAAGGTGTTGTTTATGGTAAAATTTTATGATGATCTCCTTTTGTGTCTGCATTCAGGAATCAGGATTTGATTTCACTTATAGTTGCTTGCTTTCTAATCTATCACTTCTGTATAATATAAAGGAATAGTAAAGTCCAACATATCCTCACGACCCTCGACAATCATTAAGGAAATTGAAAGAAAATGAGTCTGCACAATGTTCTGCTGATAAATATTTTATAGAAATTTGGAAATGCATAGCAGAGTTGATCTGGCAGACATTATTTATGTCATGAATTTGAAGTAGCAATGTGGGCCAAATTCATGAATTTACCTCAAAATTTAGTAATAGTTTAGATTTAAAGATGAGTTGAGATGGTTTGTAAATAGTATAATAAAAGTTAAATTATTTATTATATTTTGTGTGAGAATTTGAAAAAGTTATTTTAAGATTTAAAAAAGTTAAATTATTTATTATATTTTATATATAAATTTAAAAAAATTATAATGATAAATTAAAATGAATTGAAAGATTTTGAAACTAAACGACCCTCATTCTTAGGACTAGGAAGGTTTGCACGAGCAGGTGTGGACCCTGTCCATCATTTCAATCAACCAAAAACCATGCCAAACTCTTATCAGTTGGTACAGAATTTAATGCGCTGTAGGCCTTCACCAGGCGTTTGTTGCACAATACAATGTGGCTATTATATTATCAATTGAAATTAATGCAATGATCATGTACTTTTCAAACACGTGATTTTTAAAAATATCACCTCAATTATGCTTTGGAGCTATTTTAAATTGAGAATTTTATATTCACTAGCTTATTGATGCAAGGAATTATTCGAATGTGCTACGAAAGGATGAGTAAGGAAAGAAAGAGAGGAAAATAAGTGGCATGCAATTGTTTTATAATAAGATTATAGATGTCATACGACATCTTACAAAAAATTATATGAAATTCTTTATTTATAAGACTCATTTTTTACGCACATAACATATCGCTGATTTGGAAGCCTTTTACATTAACTATAATATTAAAAAATTATTAATATTTTAATTTTTTTTAAGTTATAATGAATCTTACAATAAAGGGAAATACTTTAGGTATAAAGGGATTACACAAAAATAAACTCACAAATTGATGTGGCTTGATATGGTACGTCTGATTGTAAAATTATTTTATTGTAAAGTAGATCTAATGGATTCTATGAAATCATATCAGTTTATAGATTTATTTTTGTGTAATTTTTTTTTTTTTGTATGTAACACTTCTCTAAAACGAATACAAAAAAAAAAAAAAAAAAAATTGTATTAAAACTTGGTAAGATAGTTTTTCTATTTGTAGACCATGCACGCATTATATTCTCATTTAAGAAGATTTAAAAACTTTGAGATTCAAATTTGAATCATTTTAAACTTTGAGATTCAAATTTGTACAATTCATTACTATATTAGGTAGGGGGAGGACAGCAGGGAGAAGTGGGCACTGCAAATTACAACCATCTGAATCACAAACCAGATTTCTCCCTTAAAAAGGAAAAAAGGAAGTAGGAGCTGAAGCATGTTCAAGCTTCCAAATTACAAATTTGCCAATTACTACGATCATGATAATAATGGATACCCACTTACCCAAAATAATAATTATAAGAGTTTTGTTATAAATAAAATCACATATCCTGAGTAATGCTATACATTACACTATTATCCTATTTTGATCATACTAAGTTGTATGTGGTACATTCATCACCATTAGATGATAAAGAAGTATGCAATAAATAATCATTTAATAGTGATAAATGTGCCACATTATACTTAGTGAGATGAAAGTGAGATGGTAGTATGGTGTATAAAATTTTCCAGAATGATAGTGACTGATTTTAAGAATTTTTCTAATTATATTTATATAAAAAAATCCCTTTGTAACCTAAATGAGCCATGAGAGAAAGGGTCAAAGGGGGCATCTTGAGTCCACCCAATCCCCAATCCTAGGCTAGTCTGTCTCATCTCGTTATGTTCGAGTGTGTGGAGTTTAACTAATTGAAAAGCTCTCCTCGAATCTTGGTCTTCGTGGAAGCTTGTGCGGGAGTGACCCTCACGATCTCACCACCTCTCTCTCTCGCGCTCTCTCTCTCTCTCGCACACGTATTTTGTTCACTGGGAAAGTTCGGAATTTCGGATCACCACATGACCATTTCCATCCCTGCCTCAACTTTCCCGAATAGTTTCTCGCTCCCTTCCCATTCTTTTTCTTGGCGTCTTTTCTTGCTACAAGGGTTATCCTTTTGTGGGTTATCCTTTATTTTTTGCTACTGACCTTTCTGGGATTCTCTGACCCAACCACCCTTCTAAACCGTTATCATTATTATCCATTTTCTATTGTGGTTCCCTAATTTTCTTTGTTGTTTTCATTAGAGATTCTTCCTAGTGGGATTTTGTTTGGCACTCTCTTTGTGTTCTTTAGGTTTGCGAGCATTTTTGTTATGTTTTGAGTTGCTCTTTCATTTGGCGACTCTCGTCCCTGTGCCATTTTGTTCTTTTTGTCACTGTTAATGGGTTGTTGATGTCTTTAGCCGCCGAAGCGGTTTCAAGTTCCAAAAGCATGGGTTATGACGAGAAAATCAACGAGGGCGAGGAAAACAGCGAAGCTTCAAAAACAAAGACCACTGGAAAAGCGGCTACAGATGAAGGAAAAGTAGGCGAATCTGGAGAGCTGGTACGGAAAATGAGTGAGAGTTCTATTTATGCAACTGATCAGGATGAGGAAGATGAGGAAGGAAGGAAGATAGAGTTGGGTCCTCAATACACTCTGAAGGAACAAATCGAAAAGGATAAGGTTTGTTTCTGCATGCATTTACATGAATTAAATACTCCTTTATTTCTTTTAATTATAACTTGTGTGTAAGCCTTCTAATTGTTTCATTGTCATACAGGATGACGAGAGCTTGAGGAGATGGAAGGAACAACTTCTTGGGAGTGTAGACATCAATTCTGTTGGAGGTAATCATTTTGTTTTTCTCCAAATTGCTTGCCTTTGGACTTTGTGTGGTTGCAATCAAAATGGAGGGAGAAAAATACAAATTTGGAGTTTTTTCATTATTGTGAGGTCCCAATTTTTTTTGGTCTTTTCTTCTTCTTTTCCCCTTCAAACCAGAATTCATAACTTACCCATAAGCTCTAAGTTAATAGAGATCATCCTGGATCGAGAAGGGTGGGAAATAATACAAGATTAACCAAGAGCTTCTTTTTCTTTTTCTTTTTTCCTGTTTTTTTTCTTCCGTTGATATAGAGACTCTAGAGCCAGATGTTAAGATCCTGAGCCTTGCGATTAAGTCGACTGGTAGACCTGATATCATTCTCCCGATTCCCGAGAGTGGGAAACCCAAGGGTTTGTGGTTTACTTTGAAGGAAGGAAGCCAGTACAGCCTGAAGTTCACCTTCCAGGTCAGCAATAACATTGTTTCGGGTCTCAGATACACCAACACTGTGTGGAAAGCTGGTCTGAAGGGTAATTCTCTCTACTCCTCTCTCTTCCACACAAGTATTTGGACTTTATGCTAAGAATTGGTACACTTATAATCACTGGATTCAACTTGTTCTGTCTTATGAAAATCCTTGCTCCAGTGGACAGCACAAAAGAAATGATTGGAACCTTCAGTCCTCAGGCAGAGCCTTACACACATGAGATGCATGAAGAGACTACACCATCAGGGATGTTTGCCAGAGGGTCCTACTCTGCTAGAAGTAAGGTTGGTTCGACCAATTAATGTTCTATATATGCTGCCTTTAGCCTTTGGTTTACACTCTAATTCTGTGAAATTATCTGAGTGAATTCTGCTATAAAAGTTGTTTACTTTTTGGCATATATGCAACCTCTAATTCTATATATGAATTTATTACTCCAATTACTGCATCATAAATATACATGTGAAATTCGAAATTGTGGGCCATCCAGTGTTGGAAAATTGAACGCCATGAATCACTTTTCTTACTCAGTTGGACTTGTCTCACTGATATCCTTCATATCCTTTTTCTTTTCCTTCTCTGTTTTCAGTTTGTTGACGATGATGACAAGTGCTACTTGGAGATCAATTACACATTCGATATCCGCAAGGAATGGCAGGGAGCTTAAACTGAGAACTCTTGTCTCAGTGTTATTGCTTGTTACCTGTTAATTTGGTAGGCATTTTGTTAATAAAGTTGAGGTTTTGAGGGCAATGTCTCTTGTCTCCATCTCCTTCTCTCCCTCTCCGGGTCTTTTAAAGTGCTATGCATATCAGCATGGTCAAGGAGTCATTAGCTCGGGTTATGTTAAGCTTTATTCATATACTTTAAGCTTGTTAACAATTCCTCACTAGGGGGCTTTTGGATTTCAAATTGCAGAAAAAGGCTATCTCATAGTTGTACCTTTTTTTGTTAGTTCTTTATTCTCTGCGAATTTCCAACTGCTAAAGCTCGCCAAAGCACATAACTTTTTACTTTCTTCTTTGTCCTGTTATTTTCATATTGATGATGGCAGTCTTGTTCTGTTCCTTGCATGTCTTCTCTCTCTTATTTTGATAATGATTACGAGTTCTACTATATACAGTCATTTTTGCATACTCCTTATGCATTCTATTGACGTGATTGGTCAAAATAGTTATTTTATATTAAAAAAAAGTGACGCAACCAATCACATTAATGAAATAAACAAAAGAATACGCAAAAGTTACTGTATAAAGAGTTTTTAATTACACGAAGACGATTAATGAATAAGATAATCGAATGGATTCAAATAAAGACGTTTGAAATAAGAGAAACTGTGAAGACAGATTAATATGGAATTATAGTAAAGATGAAAAGTATAATTTCAGAAGTGGCTATTATGTAGCAAAGCAACTACGTTTGAGGAGGAAAGGGGAATCATCAAATGGGGGGCAGGTGGAGTGGTTGTGGAAATCAATGTGGAAATTACAGGTACCTGCTGCAACTAAACACTTTCTTTGGAGGGCTGGTTCGAATGCTCTCCCTACTAAAGTTGCACTGAAGTAGAGAAAGGTGGTTGAAGATGAAGTTTATCCACTATGCAAACAGGATAGGGAGACTGTCCTACATGCTTTATGGCAATGTTTTGCTGTGAATGGCAATGCTTGATGGCAGAAAAGGAAAGTGCTTTACAGAAGTGGACTATTATGGCTGGGATTTTATGGAGTTATGGGGTACAAGGCTACCTCAAGAGAAGTTAGAAAAAGTAGCAGTTTTGTTAAGAGGGATATGACACAGGAGAAATAGATTTGTCTTCGAGGATCACTTTGATGGCCCAAAACAGGTTGTTCAATCTGCTTTATTATCTTTAAAAGAATTCAAAGATGCACAACAGAAGAAGGAAATGGGGAATACAACATGAAATCCAATGCTAGAGATGATTTTATGGAGAAAACCTGAGGAAGGTTGGCTTAAGGTCAACTTTGATGCTGCTACAGATTCAGAAAATCAGAAAGTAGGAGTTGGGATTATAATCAGGAATCATAATGGAGAACAGATGGCAGCCTGCAATGAACCAAACTTGTTGCTGCCTCAACCATTAATAGCAGAAGTAACAGCTATGAGAAAAGCAATTGAGTTGTGTATAGATATGGGATTTAACAGGGTGATTATAGAAGGAGATGCAAAAGTAATCTTAGAGGTTGTGGTCAATCTAGATACATGTTGGACAGCATATGGGCAGATTATTCAAGATGTCAAAGAAAGTTTGAAAGAGTTGAATGGTTGGAAGATTAGTTTTGTAAGAAGAAAAGGTAATGAAGTAGCTCACATCTTAGTAAAACTGGCTTTGTCTTTAGAAGAAATACAATGTTGGGTTGAGGAAGGGCCTGTTATGATTTCTAGTAAGCTAGAATTCGAAAAACATTGTATTGAGTAATTCTTATGAATGAAAGTTGTTCTGCTTTCAAAAAAAAAAAAAAAAAAAAAATTAGAAGACTTGTTATCTCCGTAATAGAGGATGCCAAGCTTTTAGTTTCGAATTAGACAGTGAGTGCAAAAACAAAGGACAAACGCAGCCCCTGATGCAATGAAAAATAAAAGTAGGACCACCACAGCAGCTGGTACCATGTGGACGATTTTCAGCTTGATATCCACCGATCACGTGACTATAGGAGATGGGTGATCACACAGTAATAATGGCGTGACCTCATGTATACTATAATCCTCTCGGATAAGATAATTTTTGTTGGACTTATCCACACCATGCATGTTGTGAGAATCCTTGGGTTCTCATCCTCCTGAAAATCCTATCAAATACATTCACACCTTCTCGAAACACTTTCATTTCACTCATCTCTTACTCCAATTTATTATGTTTCGACTCACTAATAATTTTTTTCACCAAATATATTGAAGTAATTATAAATTAACCCAAGAGCTTTTTATGACACCAATCTAACCGCCGTTACAGAGTTGGTGATAAGATTTCTAATGAGTTTTGAACCCGTATGGCTCCAAGGTGACTTTTCAAATTCAAACAGTCTTGCTGCTCTTGGCTTGTCCTAAATTATTTCATATTAAAAAAAAAATTTGAGAATTACGTTTATTAACCATATAAAATCTCCCTTATTTTTCACTTTAGATTGTAATTTCTCAAAAATCTCAAGTTACACCCAAAGTACCTATGTTCTTCAATTTTCCTGATTTTTCTAAATGCACTCAATTAATTAAAACTCAATCCAAAAAAAACTTAGAAATGCAAGAAAAATACACAAATTCCTCTCAAAATACCATCCAATCTTCTCTCACTCTCTATAAAATGAATTTATAATTATATGATATTTTATGATAAGATGAGATTAGAAATATTTCAAATATGTAGAAAAATAAATAAATAATGGGCCAAGGCACTAACGGGCCGTTTCCTAAAGATAAACGCCCGAGTTAAAGCCCACTCAATGCCCTGCCTACAGGCTCCGTCTATCTTAGCAGCACATTCTCTACCGTTTCCGATTCCTGACTCGCTACTCGTTCCGAGTGTCCGGTGACCGAATTGCGGGGAGATTAACCGCTGCTTCTGAGCTTCTCGCTTCAGTCAGCTTTCCAGCATCGCTCTCAGGTTTTTCAAAGAATTATCTTTGGTTTATGAATCACTTGTTTGAGTTATTTTGGTTGCTCCATTTGCATTGGTATTTCTGTTGTGAAAACCCTATAACCTTGAAACACTCTGGCTTAGTTTCCAATAAAGGTTAGGAAAACAACTGCGTAGAAAACTTATAGCTTTTCTTTGCAATCAAACGGAGTTAGTTTTGCGCTTAAAACTTGGAAGAATTATTTCTTCGTCTTCAGTAATTGTTTTTGTTATATTTTTTATGATTTAATACTATTTTTAGATTTAATACATTTGAAAAAATTGAATGAATATACCATTTAAGCTTAGTGAAACTGTAACAGAAATGAAACCGAAGAGAGAACATGATAGTTTGCTGGAGGACGAGGAAGTGTTCACATCAGAATTGAAGAGGCGAAGAGTGGTGGAGGAGTTGTCTCCATCACCGCCTCCTCATCCCATTGTGAATCCTCTTGCTGGACTAGCAAATTATGATGATGATGAGGAGGAGGATGACGAAAGGCAACGGAGAAGGGCTGTCCAAATTGAGACAGAAAGAAAGAGTATAGGCAACTGGCTGAGCAAATTGGCAATGGAAGTGATCAACAAGCTGATGACGATGATGCTCATCAAAATGAGCAAGAATACAGTCAAGGAAAGTGAAGCCGGGAGGTTGAGCACCGGAGGGACTGTCCTTATCTTGATACTGTGAATCACCACGTATGCTACCCGTCTTGGATACTAAAAATTTAAGAACTCTTTGGGGGTATTTCTATGTAAAATGCTTCTATATATCTTGATGCGTGCAAGTGTCTTGAATTTCTTTTCAATGCATATTAGCAATTGGCACACATTCATTTAAATGCATTTCTAGTCTGTCTGTGTGTGTCATTTCTCAATTACATAGTAGCATTTTAAAAAATTATTTTCATTTGTTCTTCTATGTTTTCCAGGTTTTGGATTTTGATTTTGAGAAGTTCTGCTCTGTTTCTCTGTCGAACTTGAATGTGTACGCATGTTTGGTCTGTGGGAAGTACTATCAAGGAAGAGGGAAAAAGTCTCACGCATATACTCACAGCCTCGAAGCTGGCCATCATGTTTACATCAATCTTCGAACTGAGCAGGTTTATTGCCTTCCCGATGGATATGAAATTGACGGCCCCTCGTTGGATGACATTCGACATGTACTGAGTCCAAGGTGTGCTATGACTTAGTTTATCAAAAAGAAATTTATACCTTCTCTATTTTACATTGTCCCCCACTCATCCTTTGCACTTCTACTGCATGTGTGTTCATTAACTTTCTCAGTGATATTTGTGATAAGGATATGTAATGTTTTCAGTCACACTCTATTGTCTATATCTTATTGATTTCATTTTCTATTATTTTTTTCTGCCTACCATATATGCAGGTTTACTAGGGAACAAGTTGAACAACTTGACAAGAACAAGCAATGGTCCAGGTGACTTGATGGTTCTGATTACCTCTCAGGAATGGTACCTATCTTTGGTCTCGTACAAAATTGCATTTATGTTCTGTTGTAGAGATTTATTGTATGGAAAAAATGTTTTGTTGTAAAGATGTTAATCGGACTATTTGAAGTGTTAATCATGAGTTTGGCAAATTTCAGGTGGGTCTTAACAACATTAAAGAAACAGATTTTGTGAATGTCATAATACAATCTTTGATGAGAGTTACTCCTTTAAGAATTTTTTTCCTTATCCCTGAAAGTTATAGACACAGCAAATCTCTACTTGTTCATCGATTTGGAGAACTCACATGAAAGATTTGGCATACACGGAACTTCAATGGACAGGTTTGTTTCCAGTGATTTCCACAATGAATTAATTGTTCCTGACACGAGATTCATCTTAATCTTTTTTTTTTTTTTAATGTTTACAGGTGAGCCCACATGAGTTTCTGCAGGCAGTTATGAAAGCCAGTAAAAAACGATTACGGATAGGTGCACAGTCAGACCCGGTTGAATTCATGTCATGGTTTCTTACACACTTCATAACGATCTTAAAACAAAGAAAAATAAAAGCATTATCTATGATTGCTTTCAGGTTGTCTATATTATCCTTATTTTCTTGTTGTTCACTTTGTTGTTTGTGGTTGGATTCGCTGGATTTCACCAGTGCTTATCCAAAATGTACAATATACTCGATAGGGCGAATTGGAGGTAGTGAAAGAGATGCAAAACAAAGCTGTCACTGAGAAGAATGAAATGGTGACTACCAGAATTTTGTTTCCATATTCACCGATGGTGGAACTGAACATGAAGTGATTGTGACTGAAACTTCCAGAATGCCATTCTTAATACTTGGACTGGATTTGCCCCCACCTCCTCTTTTCAAAGACGTCATGGAGAAAAACATAATACCTCAGGTAGATTTTGATTTCTTTGTTAGTATGATTGCAACATTAATGGGATATATTTTCTGCTCCCTTAGCGTGTGTGTGTGCGTGTGTATATATATATATATTGAAAAAAAGGGATTTTTTGATAAGTATATTTGGGAGGGATAGTGGTGAAAAAAAAATTTCTCTCCGTACACATGCATTTCGTTCTTCTTCCCGTTTGTTTCCTGAAAGTATTTCTCCTCTTTAATGATGATGCGTTAACCGGTTTTTAAGTTTTACGTGACTAAGATGGGTTATCCGAAAGAAGTGGTGATTGAATCCAAATGTTTCACGTTGTCTAAAGTGGGTGGTGGATTTTTGCGAGTCACTGAGAGAAGCTGGAAGTCTAATCATGCAGTGTTGCTGGGTTCATCTTCAACGCATTGGCTTGGGAAGATATTAGAGGAAAGCCTACGAGAGGGGAAAAAGGAGGTATACTCGGCAACTAGAGAAGGTTATAGTTGTCTTACTGCTCAACGCTGCTTAAATCGTAAAGGGAGATACCTTGAAGTCTCTGAGTATAATTAGGGGGGAGGAGGAATGTTCTGTGCATTCCAGAAGGAGAGAATGGTTGGGTTGGAGGAAATTGAGGGAGGTGCTGTTAGAAAGATATAAGGAGACCACTAATGTGGGTGTTTTGACTGGTGGAGGTCAGGGGAGTTTTGGGAGGGGGGCGGTGAGACACCAGTCTCGGTCGTATAAGGAGGCTCTGTCGTCGACGTTGCCAAACGTAGGGAAGAAACGGGAAGGAGGTACAAAAGATTCTGATAGGGGACAAAGGAGTTGGCGTCGTGAAGCACCATCAAAACAGTATGAGTCGATCCATTACCATGGCAAGAAATCTGTGGCGTGTCAGGAGACGTGGGAGGTACGAAGACTGTTGATGGACATGTAGAGTCAGCTTCGTCATCTGCAGAGAGGTATGGCTGAGATAGTGGAGTTTGTTGATCTATTTAAGGAAAGTGAGGAGACTGGTGTCTTAAAAGAAAATAAGGAGTGGGTTGGTAATATGGGTGGACTTAAAAGGAACTCTGGTGAAGGGCCTGGTAAGGCCCAAAAAGAGGCCCAACAGATTAAAAGGGGAAAGGGGAGGGCATTTTGGCGTAAGGTTGGTGGGCCTTCGCGGCCCGAAACGTAGAGGAGATCTTATTTTTCAGAAGGGGCTGGGCCGTCTCAACCCACGGCCCATTACAATGGTCATGGGTATGAATCAAAGCCCAGCGAAGACCTAGCCCAGCGAAATGCTTCTCAGTCCAGTGGCGTGAACCCTAGCCCAAAGGTCACAAAGGAGTTTGCACAACGTCGGGTTCGTGCCGGAAAGCCCACCGACGATGGCGGTGGCACAGACGTCGCCGACGAAGGGAGAGGAGGTTGCCGATGAGTCAACGTCGGCATGTTGTGCGCAAAAAGCGCTGGTGGGTTTCGTATCACGTTTCTCTCCGTCGAGGGAGACTCAGATCTCGCTGACAAATGAGGAAGGCTTGGGCTTGGCTCCGGCTGAGTTAACGCTGGCATTTTGTGCGCAAAAAGCGCAGGTGGAGTTCGAATCACGTTTCTCTCCGTCAAGGGAGACTCAGATCTTGCCGACAAACGAGGAAGGCTTGGGCTTGGCTCCGGCGAAACTTTATGTCAAACCCTTTGAGGGTTTTGAGTTGGAGGAAGGAGATGAGGAGTTGGATGACCTCATGCACTCCGTGGAGGATGAATTGTTCCTCCCGGAGACTTGAGATCAGATGGGCTTGGAGGAGTTTTCTGTGGGGGAAGACTTTCAGACTTTCCAGAGTAACAGAATGGGAAATCCTATCCCATTGAACTGTTGTTTTCCAAATCAAGCTTCAGATTGGGTAATACATAAGGTGAAAGAGATTCAACATTTTGTTGGAATTAATTGTGAGGGGTATGAAGAGCAGTTCATTGCTTTGTTAACTGCTATGAAGCCGGGGTCAACAAAAAAGGAAGGGGGATTTGAAGAAGAATCGGGGAGCTTAAAAGGTTGATGTGGTCGATGAACTCGGAGGGTAGCTCCAGTAGGAGTAGGGTAAAAGGGAAGGGGCCGGCTGTTCATAAATGAAGCCAAAGATTGTGTCTTGGAATGTCTGTGGTCTTAACGAGGTATAGAAGCGTCTTCGGATCCTGCACCTGCTTCGTGAGTGGAAAGCGGGCATTGTTTGTTTACCAAGAGACGAAGTTGAAGGTAATCAATAGGAAGATTGTGAGGAGTCTTTGGAGTAGTAACTATGTAGATTGGGTGTACTTGGCCTCTTCAGGGGCATCGGGAGGAATTGTAGTAATGTAGGATAGGCGGGTGATGGAGAAAGTAGAGGACTATATAGGGAGATATATGGTAGCGTGCTCTTTTAAATGCGTGTTAGATGGGTTCATGTGGGCATTTGCAGGTGTTTATGGACCCAATTTAGATGTGGATAGAAGATTATTGTGGGATGAGATAGTGGGGGTTCACGGTTGGTGGGAGAGGTGTATTGGGGGTGATTTCAATGTTGCTAGATTCCAAAGTGAGTTTTGGAAATAGAAGATTGAGGCCAACTAGCTTGGAGTTCTCAGAATGTATCTTTGACTTGAACTTGATAGACCTATCACTTGCAGGGGGCCTCGCCACATGGTCAAATAATCAGACCTGGACCCGCCTGGATCGTTTCTTAATTTCACCAATGTGGGAAAGACATTTTCCGGATGTATGGCAAAAGCGGTTGGTACGTTTAGCTTCAGATCATTTGCCTATCTTGCTTGATTGTGGAGGCATTCAGAGTGGTAGACGTTATTTTAAGTTCGAGAACATGTGGTTGAAATCCGAAGGTTTTGTGGAGAAGGTCAAGCAATGGTGGATTTCGTATCAGTTTGAGGGTACACCCAGTTTCATTTTTGCAAATAAGTTGAAAGCCTTAAAAAGAGACCTAAAGGAATGAAATAAACAGTCTTTCGGTAACATAGAGGACAACAAAAATACCAAGTGGATGGAAATACAAGTGTTAGAAAGATTACAAGAGGGGAGGCCTCTTAATGTGGAAGAGCAAGCTCAGAAAACTTTACTGGTCACAGATCTTGAGAGGATAATCTTGCAAGAGGAATTGTCTTGGCGTCAAAAGTCAAGGGCACTATGGTTAAAGGAAGGGGATCGGAGTACGAGGTTCTTCCATAGTATTGCAAACTCTCATAGAAGAAATAATAATATTGAAGTGCTAAAAATTGAGGGGGTGGGAGTGCAGAGAAGAAGAGACTATTAAAGTTCATGTGGTTGATTTCTTTGAGAAGCTCCTTACGGTGGGGTGGAGGCCTACTCTAGATGGGTTGGTTTTTAACATTATTGAACCGGGGGATGTTGCCAAGATGGGAGGGCTTTCGCGGAGGAAGATGTCTTTGATGTAGTCAGGAAAATAGTAAAAGACAAGGCTCCTGGTCCTAATGGTTTCTCTATGGGCTTTTTCCAAGAATGCTGGGAGGTGATTAAAGAAGACCTCTAGAAGGTGTTTCAGGAGTTGTTCTCGTTTGTGAAATTTGAGAAAAGCCTTAACTCCACTTTTCTTGCTTTAATACCGAAGAAGGCTAGGGCTTTTGAGATCACAGATTTTCGGCCTATTAGCTTAGTGAATGGAGTTTACAAGATTATTTCGAAAGTGCTTGCTAATCGCTTAAGTGAGGTGTTGGGAAAGATTGTGACTAAGCCTCAAAATGCTTTTGTTAAGGGTAGACAAATCCTTGATGCGGTTCTAATTGCCAATGAATGCTTGGACAGTAGATTGAAGGCTGCCAATGAATTGGAGAAGGCGTATGATCATGTAAATTGAGATTTCCTTCTATACTTACTGGGTAGGTGTGGTTTTGATGAAAGGTGGAGGTCTTGGATTAGATGGTGTATATCTACGGTAAGGTTCTCGATGTTGATCAATGGCAGTCCCGAGGGTTTCTTCCAGAGTTCTCGTGGTTTGAGACAAGGGGATCTGTTGTCTCCGTTACTTTTTGTTATTGTTATGGAGGCACTAAGCAGGATGATCGCGGCATTGTTGGCTAATGGGTTTGTTAATGGTTTCCAGATTGGATCTCCGAGCAGGGGTTTTACCTCTATTTCTCACTTGTTGTTTGCAGATGACACGCTTATTATGTGCGAAGCTGATCGAGACCAGTTGCGGGCTGTGAAGGCATGTTTGCTTTGTTTTGAAGCAGTGTCTGGTTTAAAAGTGAACTATGATAAATCCGAGTTGGTGCCGATTGGAGAGGTTCAAAATATTAAGGAATTGGCGAACACATTGGGTTGCAAGATAGCGTCTCTTCCGATAACTTACCTGGGACTACCGTTGGGTATAGCTTCGAGGGCATGCTCAATCTGGGATACAGTGATTGAAAAAGTAGAGAGGAGACTGGCAGGGTGGAAGAGAATGTACTTGTCGAAAGGGGGCTGGATTACATTGATTAAAAGTACACTTTCTAATCTACCCACTTATTTCTTATCTTTATTCCATATACCGGCAAGCGTGGCGGGTCGTCTTGAGAAGTTACAAAGAGATTTTTAGTGGGGTGGCTTAGGAGAAGAGTTTAAATTTCATTTTGTCAGGTAGGAGATGGTGTGCCGTCCTATCTCTAGTGGCGGCTTGGGTATTAGAAATTTAAGGTTGTTTAATCGGGCGCTACTTGGCAAATGGCTGTGGTGATATATCAAGGAACCAGAAGCTTTATGGAAAATTGTGATTGAGAATAAATATGGTGGTTTAGGTGAGGGTTGGTGTGCTAGAGAAGTTAGAGGGGCACATGGAATGGGGCTATGGAAGTATATTAGAAAAGGGTGGGAGGTCTTTCATCAACATACTAGGTTCTAGTTGGGTATAGGCTCTAGGATTAGATTTTGGAAGGATGTTTGGTGTGGCAACAGTGCTCTCCAAGATTTGTTTCCTATACTTTTCCTGATAGCAAGTGCCAAAGATGTCACAGTGGCGGAAGTTATGGGAATTTCAGAAGGGGGTATTCACTGGAATATCAACTTCAACCGGGTGGCATAGGATAGGGAGATGGAGAGTTTTGCAGATTTTTATAGTCTCTTGTATTCGTGTCGTCCAAGTATCCAGCATGAAGATGGCCTGTAGTGGATTCCTGCAGGGAGAGGGGTATTCACTGTTAGGTCCTTTTATAAGGTCCTCACACAAGAGCTGGAGACACAGTTTCCTTGGAGAAGGATCTGGCGACACAAGGCTCCTCCTAAAGCTTCTTTCTTTGTGTGGACAGCGTTACTAGGCAAGATTCTTACTACATATAATCTGAGAAAGAGAAAGATAATTATTGCAGACTGGTGTTGTATGTGTAAAAGAGGGGGTGAGTCGGTGAACCATTTACTTGTACATTGTGATGTAGCCAGGACTCTCTGGAATGAGGTGTTTAAAAGGATGGAACTAGCATGGGTTATGCCGGAATCCGTAGTGGATATGTTGGCGTGCTGGACCTCTATTCGAGGTGTGTATCATATCAAAGTGATTTGAAAGATGATCCTTATCTGTATTATGTGGTGTTTGTGGTAGGAGAGAAATGAGAGGACGTTTGAAGACAGAGAGATCTATGGAGGAGCTAAAAATCTTTTTTTCAGAACGCTTTGTACTTGGGCCATTGCTGTGGACTTTAATGGCATGGACCTCCATGATTTCTTAGTTTCTAATGTGCCTACATAGATAGGACATACTTTGTAATTGGCAGTTGTTGCCCATTCTTGGATTAATAATACTTATTTTACTTATAAAATATATATATATATATATATATATATATATATTGAAAAAAGTTGATTATAGTCATGGGGTGAAGGGCAGAGAGGGGGTTAAATAATGCTTTCTGTCTTTTGAGCAGTATTCTTTTGAGCAGTATTTAGAGCGACTTTGATTGGTGGGTAAAATTTAGAGAGCCAATAGTAGTGCTCTAGGGTGACTTGGAATTGATGAATTCTTTAAGGCCCTGTTCAGTTCTCAGAAAATAACAAAAACAGAGAAGGGAAGAGAGAGAGGGTTAACTTGGGTTCTTTTCTCATGATTTACATATGCTGCATTCTGACCGCTTTGGCTCTGTTTAAAAATTGCTCGAGATTGGCCAATCCTATTATGGCCCTATTTAAACAATGCAATCATCTTTTAAGGATAATAACAGAATTTTGAAGCATTTTCCATTCTGTTTTCTGAAGCATTTTCCATTCTGTTTTCTTTTATATTCTGAGAACTAATTGGAGTAATATTATTGTCACACACTGAACTAATTTGGCTCGAAGTGAGCTTCCTCCTCTCACAAGGGGTGGAAAGTGAGTACATGGGCTCAAGATTCATCGGATGTTTGTATAACTTTCCCATAAAAAATATAAATTTTAAAAAAGTATTGACTGAAACACTAGCATCTGCATCATTATTTTTATTCCTAGATCAATGTGGCCTTCTTTCTATTGTACCTTAGAGAAAACTTTTGCAGGTTTATGTGCATTTTGTAGTGTTTCTTGTGGACCAAATTTTTCATTTGATTTTGTTATAGGTTTCACTCTTCAACATCCTGAAGAAATTTGATGGCGAAACTGTCACCAAAGTTGTCCGACCTCGTATTGCAAGGATGAGATATCGTGTTACTAGATTGCCCCAGTATGTAATTCTCCACATGCGTCGATTTACAAAGAACAATTTTTTGTGGAAAAGAACCCTACATTAGGTAAGATTTCGTAAATATATATCAGAGTTGTATTGCTGAATCTAGGGCTATCAGAATATGTGGATCTTGTCCAGCTCATGTACCTTGTGCTAACTGATGTTATGTTTATAACTCAGTCAACTTTCCTGTGAAGAACCTGGAGTTGAAGGATTACATTCCTTTGCCAACACCCAAAGAGAGTGAAAAATTACGTTCAAAGTATGATTTGATTGCCAATATTGTTCATGATGGTAAACCCGAGGAAGGGTTCTACAGGGTATTTGTACAGCGGAAGTCAGAAGAACTATGGTAACTGCATATTTCGTAGATTTGCGTAAATTTGAACATACATGTAACAAATACTGCAACCGACACTTGTGACCTTCAATATTTTCAGGTATGAGAAGCAGGATCTGCATGTTTCAGAAACACTTCCTCAAATGGTTGCACTCTCTGAGGATTATATGCAGATTTATGAACAGCAGCTGTAATATAGGGGCTCAAGTTCCAGTGTGGAATGCGCATCGGTTATTTATTAAGTTTAGGCAATGGTATTGTAATTTTTACGGACAGATGATGATCCATGATGGGAGAGATGATAGAAGTAATTGACCTTCGGAAGTAGGTGATATGTCAATATGTAGGAAGCTTCCTGACAGAAGGAAAAAGTCATTTGGTTCTCTAGAAATTGAGGCTAGCATGATTCAAAAGATTTCTGTAGGCAAAATATTTTTGTGTTGGAATTTTCGACAGTTCTGTACGAGTATCTATCATTGTTTGGAGAGGATTTGTTTGAAACGTCCTTGAGAAGTGGACAATCTAATTTGTTCGTTTTTATACCTATAAAAAAAAAAAATCTTTGTTCGTTTTTACAGTTGGAAGGAAATGATTTCAGTAGAATTGTCTATTTGATTGTCTTCCTCCTTGAGGATACTTGCTGTAAATGTGGTTGAGCAATGTCTTGGATATGGCACCTAGATTTTGGATCAGAATAAGAAACATTTCCTAGTTCTTGATATCGGCTGTTACAATTATGAGTAAGGTGCGAGACAGAAAGAAGTGTGCGGCACAGCTCCGATTTCAATGAAGCAAATGGTCAATTGCTCGAGTTTCCAGATGGCAAGGTGGGTGAGCAACGCCTATTTAATTTGAACAGTGATATATGCCAATTCAGGGTGCACAAATCTTCTGTAAGCCATATGAAAAAAAAAAGAAAAAAAAGGCATCTATCATTAAATAAAATAAAATAAAAGAGAGAAATTTTTAAGTGAATCCTACTTTTTTTTTTTTACCAAAAGGGACACCCTAAACTTGCAAAGTCATTTTTCATATAATTTTGATTTCGGCAGGACCTTAGGAGTTCAATCACTAAAAAGACAAGAACTTGGACACGTGACTTTATATTTCAAACGTGCCCCGCAAATACTGACTGCAAGATACACGAATGTAGGTAGAGTAGTCAATGTAAAAATCGGTGGCATGCCAAAGATAATTACTTTTGAGGTACATTCAAGGCGGTGGCTTCTGAGCAAGTATGTCATACCGTAAAGAGAGGTATCTATAGAGATAAATGATGAGATAGGCATTTTGTGCAAACCAAGAAATGGCAGAAATTTAATGACAGTAAATGAGTTGATTCAGTGGTTACCGAGGCCTAGAGCAAGCAACCCAACCCAAACCAGCTCAAAAAATAAAAAATAAATACATTTCTCTCACATTCATTGTGTACACCCTTGGACCATCATCGAACAGTTGTAAGAATTTCCACAGCAGAGTAGGGTGCTGATATGAAGCATTGAATATCTTTCTTACATGTATATCCCAAAGATGAGTCTCGATTCTCGAAGAGGTCCATAACATTATTTTTATAAAGAAAATGGTGGTCTATAAATGAAGAAGCTACGAAGAGCATGGCAAAAAGAAAGAAATACCCAACCTGAAAGAAATGGAGGTGCCGGTGCCTATGATGCTGTTGATGATATTGCTGGTGATCTCGCCGGTGGGGATGCTGGCCTGCACACCAAACGGCGGTGAATGCAAAGACTGTATTATTAGCCAGATGAAGTATGGTTGCCCATCATGCGTGCCAGTAATACGCTGCATGGCGCGGTGCTTGTGGGCTGGTAGCTCAAGGTCTAACTGTGTGAAGAGGTGTGATTGCAACGGTGGGAGCCCAAAACTCTCCGATTGCAAGAGATGCATGTCACGGTGCAAGTGCAGCTGTGTCGCTTAGACCACCGGTCTTTCTGGGGTTTAATTAGATCATGTATAACCATATCCTTAATTATATGTATTTCTAATCTGTAGAAACATCTCCTTCTCGTTTTTAATTAGTTTCTTTTTCGCATTAGCATTTTCTTCCTTCGGCGAGTAATTGAGTAAGAGAGAGGGAGAGAGAGAGAAATTTCCTACCGCTTTTTGCTTTGTTAATTTTAATTTTCTTAGAACCCATCATATATATGCCATCCACCACAATAACAATTCACCTCCAGAACACAGAACTTTATATATATATATATATATATATATATATTATGTATGCATTTACACATGGTAAAAGCTGTACCCGACGGAAACCGAACCAAAGGATCAGGGCTCATTCAGAAACCTCTGCAAGCACCGAAACCCCAAATTCTGCGCACAAAACCTCTCCATCTCGTCACCACCTCGTTCCCTGCAAACCTCCTCCTCCATCTCCGCCACGACGTCGTCCCAATTCCTCGTCAAGCCATCGTATCCATAACCCCAAGGTGTACCCCACGCATGATAATAGTGATCATCGCCCGGCACCTTCGCTTCCGAAATCGCGTCCAGTATCTCCTGCAACCCCACGATCCGACGGCTCACCTTCCTCCTCGCGTCCCTCAACGTCGGATCAATACCGGGCACCGAGTCCAGCCTCAGTAACACAGCCATCAGCGCCTCGTTCATCCTCAGCCTCGCGCGTTCGTCGCTCCTGACGGCGTCCACAGTCTCCTGCAGCTGGATCGAGCGTTGTAGCTGGTCGGCTTCGGAGTTGGCAGCCGAGATTTTTCTGTACAGTTTGCGGATGGTGTGGGCACGGTAGGCGGATTGTATCTTGGCGGCGGCGTTGGATTGGAATTGGTGGGGAAGATGGACGGTGACGGGGATTGGAGCTGCTTCGGAGGACTGGATGGGAATCTCGGTGACACTGTGATGGGTTGGAGAAGTAGAGTGGTCGTCATTATGGAAGGCAAAGTTTACAGTAGTGGAAGAGGAGGAGAAGAAGCTACCCTTGCGAGAGGATTTCATTTCATGCCAAAGGATTATTTGAAGTTGAAGGGAAAGAGACAGAGAGTAAATACAAGGACCCAATATAATATAATAGATATATAAAAAGTGAATGCATTGTTAATGTAACGGTAGTAAAAGCTTATTGAACACTGTTGGCGCGTAACACGAATCAGTGGCGTGACGACCGTCCGTTTTGAAACGGGACCCGCGCTCTCCTTTCTTTTTGACCAGTGGATAATGAACTTGCTTTTATCACATGCAAAGTCGACCTTCTTTTCCGGCTAATACATCCCATCAGCCTCTTTAAACTGTATGTTTTGTCTGGACGATAGTATATATTATTAAATTTCTCCATATTATTTGAAGAATACGACAATTAACTACTGTTCTTATAAAAATTTTAAAATTGAAGAAATAGTAGTGCAGTTTCTAGCATTTTTATTTTTATTAATTGTAATTGAGACCATTTATATTTTTTTTATGATTAGACTATCTATATATATAAGAAATATATATATATATATATATAAACCAAAGGGAAATGTTAACCACTATAATATCAAGAAAACATCATCATCCTCAAGGGCGTGATGGAATAATCTTTCCAGAACATGCCCCAAACCCAGCATTATAACCATTTCCCTGAAATAATGTAAAGTTCAAGCTTTAGTTCTACAAATTCTTAAATTTAGTATGCTGTAAAGAACATCGATGCATGAATTCCAAAGAGTATGATATTCAGAATTAAGAGGACTAGAGAAACTGTATGATTTTAAAAACCTTGCAAAATCCAGTAAAAATGACTTCATCTCCATCTTCTAGGAATTTTCGAGGTGTCCCATTCAAGGATAGTGGTTTCTGTCCATTCCACGTTAAACTCTAGCAAGCATCCAAGAGATTCTGGCTCCTGTCGTGGGAGGCACAAGTAGTGGCTGAACTTGTATTTTGTACAAAACAGGAATTGCAGGCTTCAAAGTTAAGTTACAGTCATTTGAATACAAAATTATCAGAATTCCAGCATTATGATTGTACGAAAGTAAAATTAAAAATAAACAGATAAGATGAAACCATACAGGTCCACTGATGATCCCAGTTCCAAGGAGATCGCCAGGTCTTCAGTTGCAACCATTAATGGTGTGGTGAGCAATCTGTTGAGTTAATGTCTAATATCTAAATACAAGTAAAAGTAATTCAAGATGCCTAACAGAAACACCAACTCATAATATACACAACTGCAAAAATATGTGCATATAGAATACCAAAAAGGATCCATATAGATATAAAACTATCTAAAGCTTTCTATTTACTGGGAAGTTATGAACATTCTGTTGACTGTAAGAGAGGATGAATGTAATGTAACTCCTTACAAATTTTTGAAATTGCTTTTTGTGACCACACACGAATCTTTGTGTCCAGCAGGTTTAATTTGAACCTTGCAGCAAGAGTAAAGTTTCATCATTCTCTTGAGAATTCAATCATTTTCGGAACAGCAAATTGATCACTTGAAACAGAGGAACACTGTATCATGATATAGAAGGAAGACAATCTGCAAAACGAGAGCATTGAAGTATATACTACCTCCAATGCAATGTCATAGTTCTTGGATATTTTTCAGCCAGATATGGGAAAGGAGGAGGGTCCTGCAATTTAAAGCACGCATCATATGGCATGTTGCCACACCAGAAGACATTCAGCGCAAGCAATTAGGAGAAAATAGAATGAACTAAAAATTACCTGTTTGGGAGCATCACAAGCAAAAGGCTCAAGAGCATCTAACGTTGCAATCCATGGGGATATTGTAGTACCTAAAAAGAGTATGTATGTAAACAAAATTGATTCAGTTGTCCATAGCCTAAAGAATCACTTGTAAGCAAAGTACATGTGCAACCTTAGTGAGACAGCAGGTAGACATAGTGTGTGTATCCTGACCTTCAAGTTTGCCAGATGAATTTTGAAAATTGGAGTAATAAAATTTCATCTTTTTACCAAAACTCTTTCCAAGAAAAGGGCCGAAGAGGAACATATTCCCATGCCTGAATATCTGTACCTGTCAAAACCAACCTCTTATCAATATAGCATCAAATATCAGACAAACATGAAACAACACCACTGAAATGAAGCACCAAAGGGTATTAATACCACTAACTGATAGTTGGCATACATGACAATAGTCTCTGAAGCAAAGCACGAGCTTCTTTCCAAGCAGGACGTCCCATAGCTAGGAACTTGTTTAAATCAGGCTGGAAATAAAAAAATGACAAATTGCAAACAATTAGTAAACACTTTCTGCCCAAACTGTCAAGTTAACTTTTCTACAGAGCAGGAGATAAAGAGCATATATTCTGCACCGAATATCTGCAATTCATGCTAATGCAACAAAAATGTGGTGATACGGGCAATCATCAGCTAGCTATAGCTGCCGTCTACGTTGTTCTTGCAGAGAGTTTTTTCCCCTTTTTCTAGCACCAAGTTTAACACCGCAATCGAAGAAATTGTAATAATTAAATAATAAATTCAGAAAGCTCTTAAAATTCCCGGCCAATCTCTTAATGAATTGGAAACTTCAAACTAAATTAAATAGCTCTAAAGCACTTATATCGGTTTATTTGTTCACTTTACCCAAAATTCAACTCAGAGAATAACTAGTAGATGTTTGCTTTCGTTTCTTATCCTCCGGTCTCTGAGCAACAAAAAGAGTGGTACCGACGTGAGAATAACTCAGATATTTGTTCACCACGGCTGGAGTGTGAAGGTTACCTGGTGGAGTTTGGAGGAAGAGCATGCGGGAATTATCTATGCGAGTAGTGATAGAAGCACATGGTACAATATATTACATAACAATGTTATAAAATTATGTTACTTTTATATTGTAAAAAAAATATAACAGTATTGTAACGAGGTTTGGGCTAACAGTATTGTAACAGTATAAAATGAGGTTATTTTTACATAACAGTATTGTAAAAAATATTGTATAAATCATTTTCCTTATCTATGCAGGTTCAATCTTTTGCTCGCAACAAGGTTTGGACTAACAGGTGGCAAATCGTGTTAACTGTTCTATTGGTGTCAAATTGTATATATTATATGATATGGGTTAATCCGAATACGATCCGTTAAACTTAACAAGTCAGATTTTCAAATTCTATATGATTAATTAAAATAACAGGTTGACACGACACGATCTCTTTTAACTCGTTATGAATTAACTAAAAATATATTGATATGAAACAAGCTATTTCGACCCGTTTCAACCCATTTATATAAATATGTTAAGTTTATTCAAATAATCCATTTAACCCAATTAACATAATTTCACATAAAATTTAAAATCACAATATCTTCCAAAAATATAGAACTAATTACATAAATCTAAAATTACAATCCAAACAATAAAAATACCAAAATTACAATCTATAAAAAGTGTGGGAGGCAATCGTGACTCGTGAAAACTGACTCAACTGAGAACTAAGAGAGAGAGTTAGGAAATACGAAATAGGATTAAGGTTTTTTTTTAAGGTTAAAAATGATATAATTGTAATTTTGAGTAAAAAATTTAACGGGTCACTAATGGGTTAAGCGGGTTGATCCATTAGTGATCCGTTAATGAATTGTGTCTTAACGGGTCAATCTATTTTGACTCAAACTCGTTAACATCAAACTCAAACCGTTAATTTCATGTTGTGTTCGTGTTGAATTAACGGGTCATATCATATATTGCCACCTATTTATTTTATAATAAATTATTATTCCTGCTACAGGAAAGCCACGAAATAGCACGAATAGTGTCGAGGTGGATAAGTATAGAAAAAATAAAAGAAAAAGAAAAATGTTAGGATGCACACTAAATGTACATTCCAAATATGCACACCAATGTAAATGTTTTTTTTTAATATTTTTAATCTTTAAAAAATATAAAAATATATGAGTGGATATATTTGAGAATGATGATCCAAACAAAAAAAAAAAAGGGTCAAAACAAAAGTTTCTTCCGCACTACTGATTCGCCCATCCTCCCAGTAGCATTTCGCCCGTCCAAGGGAAGGTAATCAGCTCTCTCTCACCCCGATATGTGTGATACATGTGTAAGAGAAAGGATTTGTAAACATATTTTTTTGGGTAAAATACGAAATCTGTAAACATATTTTTTTTGGGCAATCCAAGATTACCCTCTTTGCATTGTATCTTCATTTGTATGTGCACTTGGTGATTTTTAACTAAATTGATAGCATTTATTTTATCTTCATTTGTATGTGTATAAGCACTTTCTACAAAGATGAATTACAAAAATACAATGATTGTCTGAAACTAATGAGTCCTCAGTTTAAAATTGATTAGTACAAAATACGCTTAATACAATACATTAATTAGCACTTTCTACAGTGATGAGAATGATCATGAGTCCTCAGTCTGAAATTTATTTGTACAAAATATGCCTAATACAATACATTAATTAGCATTTTCTATTTCTCTCTTTTCAAGACTTTTATCATCCCTTTTATGAAACTGAAGCTCTCTCTTCAAGACTTACATTTCAACTCAATAGGTAGCTCATGACAACAATCTCAACCAGGTACAAAATTCACTTTGGAGTTTTGAAGAAGTTGCTCAAAGATAAAGAATAAAATGAGAAGAATGAAAGTTTATTTTCTTAACATATATAGATTTGCAGGTTCATAAAAAATAAACTAAATCTACAAGCTTAGTGCAACTAATGTGTAACATGTATAGATTTATAGGAGTTTTGCTATACACAAATCAATATGTTAACACACCACTTAAAATGACTAATTATAATTTTAAAAAAATCAAAACATCAATATTTTTTAGCATAACTAATGTGGAAAGCCTTTACATCAACAATGTATTGAATGTGTGAAAAATAAGGCTTACAAATAGATTTTTTCAAAATATTTGTATGGTTTAAGACATGTTTGTATTGAAAAACTAAAGAAAATTTGGAAAAATCATGGGCAAGTGTAATCGTAGTTTCTCAATATGAGTTTTATTTTTTATTTTTTTCATCAAACTTACATTCAATTAAAAATGAGAATACAAGAGGAGAGGGTGGGAGACCTTGACAAAAGTCTCTTCACAGAAGTTACAATGCATACAATAGAAAATAAAATATAAATGAGCGATGGGACCAATAAATTAGACCCAAACCCAGGGGATCGCTGCAATAGCGGTTTTAAAATCTAATTGTTGGATTTGTCGAATGTGGTTGTGATCCACATTTGTGAAAGCAGCATTGCAACCATATGATCTAGAGTCGTTGATGAAGGTGTTCACATCTTTTTATCCTAGATTTTCGGTTAGGGAAGGCAGTAACATAGCCAAATAGTTAGAATCGGGCAGTATGGGTCGCTGGCAATCTTTTGGAGGACGCATGGCGAAACTAGCGGTTGTACTACACGCCGGTGTGGACGAAGTCTGGAGACTGGGGTCCGAAGGATCTATAAGTGGGAAGTCCAATTGTGTCACGCGTGTGGTAGTAGGAGGCTAGAAAACGCATCGGTGCGTCAGAAAGCCGCACAACTTTGGTGACACATGCAGATCACGCGGCGGTCATTTGGCGGCTCCTACACCCAAGTTTTGAAGATCGACGGCTGGCCAATACAATGGTGGGGCACGTGTGGTATTTTGTTAGCCGAAAAGTGATCTAGTGGGGAAAAAAACAAGAGAGAGAGATAGAGAGAGAGAGGAGAAGAAGACCGACAACAGGTCGAAGAAGCAAACCATAAAACAAAATGTAGAGGGATAAAATACCATAGCCCATAGTTAGGTTGTGGCGCCCTCAACCCCCACGTGTTATTTTTGTAAAGTTCATGACACCAGGATGATAACCACACGGATCACGTACCCCAACGACTAGTGTTCAGAGTGTGTACATCATGCAATAAGTGTACAAAATAATATTCGCAGCGGAGAAATAAAAGGTCTTTCTTTATTAAGTACCAAAATTTATTCAAAAACAATAAAGTAACTTTACAAGGATTATACAGTCATCCGACAAATAAACTAAAGACAGGAAATAACATAAGAGAAATAAATCTCATAACGCTGAACAATATCTCAGCAACTCAAACCTCCGGCGGAGTTGATCCCTCAGGTTCATACTCAGGCTCTGCGTCAGACTCTACGGCACTATAAGACGGAACTGTAGGGTAAAACACCACAATGAGATTATGACATCTCAGTAAGTAATTAACCATAACAACATCCAAGAGATACATAAATAATCACGCATCCCCATACGGACATATATTGCATAAAACAACACTGCATTCTCTTTTTCTCAAAAATACTATTTTTAACCACTCACGCCAAAAATTCAATTTTGGCCCAATTATAACCATTATTTTATTAGCATGCACCACGGTCTCTCCTATGGACTGTCCGCACGACTTGGTTCTCATCGTCACACCACGGGTAACATTCGTGCATGAGACTTCGTAACGAGCGATGCTCAGTTCCGTGCCCAGCGCGTACATGACCAAGCATCCTCTAACCTCGCCAACCAAAAGGTCACGGAATCGGTACGAGAGCGTTACCGTCTCGTCCGTTCCCATCGTCGCCCTGCGACAACTCAAGGGACGTCACGTCAGTCTGTTATGCTTCCGAGTGACCAGAAGAGCTCCACCGAGATAATGCCCCATCTCAGCTTGGGGTCGTGATACACAGGCACCCACATATTCAGTCACAATTTTTAACAGACAACGTGACATCACAATACAATTTACTAAAAACGATAAATATGTATTTCAACAGTTTATTGGAGTACAATTAAATAATTCATTTATACATAAAATCTCAATCATTTAGAAATATACAGTTTCACAGCTACACGCGTAATCTCGTCCTCCAATCCGGCCCAAGGCCTAACACCAAATCCAACCATAATCACAACCCAACATTTTAACGACTTTTCCAACATGCCATCAGCTACAATTTACAACAATATAATTAAAATTGGAAAATTACATACAAATGAAGATGGAAAATTCTGAAAGATCAAGCGAAATGGGCGTTACTCAAGGTGGCGACTCAATGGCGGCACACGGCGGAGTTCACGGCAGAACACTGCCAAAAAGGCCTCTCAACTCATGGGTTGGGTCAATACACAAGCGGATGGAAACTCAACTTACTACAAACCAACAATTTTACCAAGAACCCGAGCAAAATTCACGATTTTTAGAAATAAATAGAGCTCGGCATAACATCACAAGCTCACGGGTTCACAAACAAAAACAAAGAACAAATCTCAAACACCAAGAACGCGAAAAGCTTAAGCGAGAGAGGGAAGATGAGGTTCTCCGAAAGATTTAATTGTACAAGTCGTGGCCTATAAATAGGCCAAGCATGGCGGTTTGTGAGACCGCGTGTCGCACGGGTGGAGAGAAGGAAACCGGCAGCACAAGCCGTGGAGAAGAGGTAGCATTTCGTGCGGACGTGTGGCGCGGCGGCAAGGACAGCACAACCTGAAATTCACAACCAGTTGACACGAAGCTGCTCACGGTGGATGGAGGTGGTGGCCATGAGGAGCAACAGTTCGACAGCAAGGCTTCAGAGCCTCCACCGAATGACACGGAGAAAAAAGAAGGAAGAAGGAGGTGGAAGTTTGAGGAAGAAATGCGTGACTAAGGTCCAACCGAAGATGGCAGCAGCTACGTGGAGAAGAAGGAAGAAGACATGCGACGCCAAAGGAGAAAAAGATAAAGCCCTAACCTTCAACAAAAACGGCGCCGTTTGGTTCAATTAAAAAGGCTGGGTTCACCAATACGCACGGGTTGGGTTTCGGGCTGGGCTAGGTTATCACTTCACATGGGTTGGGTTTAAAAACAAACACACGGGCTGGGTTAAACCACACACACACAATCCATAAAACACAACAATTTAAAGAAAATCAACCCGGAAATACACATAAAGTAAAATAAAATTAACAAAAATAAAATACCATAAATAAAATAACACAAACAACATAATAAAAATAGCACATTAATTAATATAAACGGAAATATAAACACAAGTAAAATTTAGAGATCTTACATAGGCCCAGCCCACCACTAGGGACAAGAAGACAAACAAGAAAGAGACAATGAGGGACATAAGGGCATACAAGTGTCAGAGGGGTTAGAGGGAAAGTAGGAAAGAAGGGAATCTAACACACGCAAGGGAGACCAGCCACCTCATGGCAGGCTGGCATGTGTTGTGAAAGGTCAGACATGCAATTACCAACAATTGCAGGAAGAGGATCGTATGAAAGGGGATGCCTAGACAACTTCAACTCTCTCTCGATTATATCTTCAACTTCTTCTTCAACCTACAACAAGCTCCAGGAAGAATTTACTCAGCCAGCAGACCACTAGCAATCTTTATACAGTGAGATATGAGAGATCACGTAAGACTGTAAACAAATATATTATAGTGGATTTCCCTCCCCAAATGCCCGTGGACGTAGGCCTGGTGCTAAACCATGTAAATCTCAATATCTATCTTTTTTTACTTTTTCTATACTTATTTTCCATTTACCGTCATGGACGTACGTATCGCCACCTTATAGTCGCACCGGAACACTGCCGTGGCCTCCAAACAACACCGATCAAGGCCCAGTCAACTCAATGGGCTGAAAATGAATCTTTCTCTTCCTCCAGTCTATTGTGCGATTTTTTCAGTATCAATACAAACTAACTAGCAGCAGAAGAGGATGAGAGGGAGGGACCACTCCAACGACGGTTTACGAAGTGGGGTCAAGATTTCGAAGGGAGAGAGAGAGAGTTTACGTAAGATGAGTTTTATTTACTTGTATGAAAATCCAGAAATTGTCTAAAATTTCTAAGATTTTCCAACAAATAAAGAACAGTGGTGCCCTCTCCACAATACTTTATGTGAAATTCTATGTTTGTTTTATGTTTGTATCCGTAAAAAAGATAAAGTCCACTTTAAAATAGTGGTTTTGGTATTTTCAATTTTTATTAAAGTTGTTGGGTCTACAAACGATTAGATGAAAATTATGTCTAGGAGTTGAAAAATCATGTTTAGGGTTACACAGTCGTAAGAAAATTAAGAAAAATGAAAAACAATAAAGTAATGCTACATATAATCGTGGAATGTGCAAACGTCGTGCAGTCGCTTTGAAAAAAAGTAGGGTCTATTATTAAAAAATTAATTTCTTTTCATGTAAGTCTCATATTTATTCACTTTTTTCAAAGCGACTGCACGGCGCTTGCACACACACGATTGCAAGTATCATTTCTCAAAACAATATTGACGAATGGTTGAATAATATAATATTAGCAAAGAGAGTTGTAACTTAATTAACATTTTTTCTCCATTTGTAGTAGCAAAGGGAATGATAAAATATAGATTCTCTTTTTTACTAATAAAATATTGATTCTAATCATCACAAATTATCCTTTAATTTAATAAATTGAGCTTATGGATTGTTGATTTGCACTTAATTAACTTGTACGTCATTTATTTGTAATAACAAGGTTCGGATTTTCAGCTGGATTTTAGCAAGATGTTTATTTTATTATGTATTTTATTATTTGATCATAATTGTAATTTTGTCACTTTTTTTCTTAGTTATTTATGGGTTCAAAAGACATATTTGATTATGAGAAATTCTATTTGCAGTCCCCAATATGCAGGCCCCTTATTAAATGAGAAAAAGTATCATTTCAGGAGGGATAGTTTTGTAATTTTAAAAAAATTTAAAGATAAAATTGTCTAAGCTTACATTACAGTCTCCAAATAGAGACTGTATCTAGCATTGCTCTTTGATTATTTTCAAAGAAGCCCGAATCTCAGAGTTTATCTAAAAAATTTCTCTTTATTTACATTTTTTTCAATCTTAATCGTCAATCTATTACTTTCGTTGTTTAGCTAACAGTCAGAATAATCTCTATTTCGTTGATTATTCTGCATTTGACGTAATAATTCCATGAAAACGTCTCTCTTTATAGACATCAAATAAATAAATTAATAAATAAGTAGAGGATATAATTACTACAAATGACAAGAACATAACGTAAAGGGATACAATACATTGGATATAAACAGTAAAGTATGTGCTTAATATATTATTATGGAATTGTAAGTACCGACAAGTTATAGAAGGATTGAATTGATTGATAATATCATATTAATTAAATGAGTATTCCTATACCGTCCAGCTATACGGGTCAGTTCGTTTCATTGATGTGATATTATCACGTGTTACGTGGTTTATTAAAAAAACAAATAAATAAAAATATTTATTTAAAATAAAATAATATTTGAAAACACAAAAAGATAAAAATTAAAATTTAAAATTCTTTCTATCCCTTTCACGTTTGTTACCATGAAACAAAGTGAACGTATAACTAAGACAACATAATAATATTTTTCTATTTAGATAGAATATGAGAAGAGTAAAAGTATAATATATAAGATTTCTACTATATCAATGAAAAAATATCACGCACGTGTTCGAAAGGATACACAAGTTTGTTACCACGAGAGTGAAAAAAAAAATATTCATTGAAAAATATATGACATCCGTAACATTAGATTTGAATTCAAGACATGCAAGACTTTTATAATTATCTTTAAAATTTTAGACGGTGCATTTGAATGTTGAATTTAGTTGAATTGAGATGATAAAATATTATTATTTATTATTATGAGATTTGAAAAAAATTGAATTGTTTATTATATTTTGTGTTGAGATTTGAAAATATTGTAATGATGAGTTAAAATGAGTTTAAGTTACAGACGAAACTAAATTTAATTTTATGAATAGCTATTTTTTTAAAAGGCTTGAATTCTTTTTTAGGAAAAAATTGTATAAAATGAAAAATCATATTCTGTAAAATATATTTAATAAAGTATTTATATGATATAGTTTAATTTAAATAATAATTTTAAATTTTAAATTAATTTATATGATATAATTTAATTTAAATGATAAAATTTAAAATTTAAAATTTGAATTTTATAAATTAAATTTTATTGACGTGGATGATATATATCGACGGAATAACATTTTCTTTCGGATTATACTTCTCCTCCCACTTGCGCCGGCTTATTCTCCGTCAACATGAACAAGCTCTCTTAAGCGAACCGAATCATATACCAAAATCAACTCTCAGTAATCAAAGCCAATTAAATTCCGTTATCACCAAAATTAAAACCCTCCTTGAATTCTCATATCAATCGATCCGAAGGTAATGAAATTTCTTGGTTGAATTGATTGTTGATCGTACCCTAGGTTATTGATCATTCATTCATGCTCTCCTCTTTCTTAGTGTCTGATCATCTCTGCGTTTCTGTTTGTTTCATTGGAAAACAAGTTGTCGTTGTCGTTTTGAAGGAGGAAGCATGTCGTTCGATCTGCTGTTGAAGCCGTCGTGTAGTGGGTGTGGATCGACCACGGACTTGTACGGAAGCAATTGCAAGCACATGACTCTGTGCTTGAGCTGTGGCAAAACCAAGGCCGAGAACCATGAAAAATGCTACGACTGTGGCGCCACAGTCACGCGTTTGATTCGAGTTCTCTCTCTCTCTCTCTGATACACTGCACATACACACACTATAGGTTTTGTTGTTAAGTGTCTACATGCGTTTTTTCCCTTACATTATAAGTTCAATGTAAGCTGTTACTATTGGCAAAAAGAAAGTTCGTAATTTCTATGATTCAATTATAATTAGGTTTTGCTCTCTGAAACAGAATTCTGAATTTTGATGCTAGTGAGGAACTTTTTTCTTTTGCCGTGTGAGTGCTTTGATTTTATATGATATTAACTTTTACTCGGTGAAGAGCTTGCCCAAGTTCTTGTTTAAGTTATGAAAGGGTGGGTATAAGGACAGACCAATAGGTGAAGAGACTCGTGCTATATTTGAACCTAATAAGTTTTTAGCGTTTAATGTATCTATACTTTTTAACAGTCATATAGTTACATGTAGACAAGCACATATTGGTGGTGTTTCCAATTTTTTTCCTTTACTGATTTCGAGTACCTTATAGATTACATGTATTTTTGCTGTAATCTGAAGGCTTATGTGCTCTTCTACTTATTTTCATTATAGGAGTATAATGTTCGTGCGAGTTCTAGCAGCGACAAGAATTACTTTATTGGTAGATTTGTGTCTGGGTTGCCAAATTTTTCGAAGAAGAGAAGTGCGGAAAATAAATGGTCTCTCCAAAAAGAAGGTCTACAAGGACGGCAACTTACTGATGCTTTGCGGGTACTGAGTTCATCCTGACCTATTGGGCATTTTTTGCTCATCTCTACCCTTTGCATTTGTACTATTGGGAATTCCCAGCACCTCATATTGGGAATTGGACTTCTTAGAATTATAATAGTTGGACAGTAACGATTTTGCTGTTTTGGTTGTGCCCAGTCTAGTCTAGTTTAATTCTTCATAGTATAAAAGCTGAAACAATATACATAAATCTCTCATTCCATTATAAAAAGCTGGTTTTGGTCTATTATTTGGTTTTAACTGATGGCGGAGTGTTGCATATGTTAAAAGTTAAGTGTTTTAAGTGAGATGAGCCATGTGTATGCTTTTTTTTTTTTTTTTCATTTTGCCCTTAATTGCACCATTATCTAAAATGAGAGACATGCCAATTTGCATCTAGCATGGCTTGTAACATGGCATTGTGTGATAATTGGAGGAAAAATGTGCCATTCTCAAATTGCATCCAGACCTTGATTGCAAAGCAGATACCACATGAAGTTTCCTTGCTCCTGTTTAATAGACAGATCAAAATGCTACCTCTCTTGCATCTCATTGGCTTCTCACTCACTCATTCTTATTAATTTGTTATTGCATCACGTAGGAGAAGTACAAGAATAAACCATGGTTATTGGAGGATGAAACAGGGCAATTTCAGTTCCAAGGTCAGATGGAAGGTGCACCATCCGCTACTTACTACCTACTAATGATGCAAGGAAAGGAGTTTGCTGCTATTCCTGCTGGTTCTTGGTATGTACAACCCAATGTATACAAGAGTTCTTGTCAATATGAATAGAATTGTTTTTGTTTTACCTTTTTTAAGGGTGATTGTTTAAAAATCTTGTTTATTTTTGTTTTGTTTTCTGTTAATATATTAGTTGAAAATGTATACTTAAATCATTCAGTATAGAGCATCGCGTTCCATATGTCGGAAAGTTGGTATTTTAATGTGAACTTAAATGTTACTCTTATTATTATTATTATTATTTTTTTTGTAATGGTGGTTTGACCCATCCAATCTTTAGGTATAACTTTAACAAAGTTGCACAATATAAGCAACTTACACTGGAGGAAGCAGAAGAAAAGATGAATAACCGGAAAAGGACTGCTGATGGATATGAAAGATGGATGATGAAAGCTGCAAATAATGGATCTGCTGCATTTGGTGGAGTGGAGAGGCCTGATGACAAAGATAGTGGTGTGGCTGGTGGTAGGGCACGTAAAAAGATGACTGGTGATGATGAAGAAGGTAATGTTTCAGATAAAGGGGAGGAGGATGAAGAGGAAGAGGTCGCAAGGAAGAATAGATTGGGACTCAACAAAAGAGGTGGTGATGATGACGAGGAAGGTCCGAGAGGTGGTGATCTTGATTTAGATGATGATGATATTGAGAAGGGTAAGCATTTTTCCTTACTGTACCCTGTTTTTCATCTAAAGAAGAAGCTCCATGGATTATTTTCCTCATTTCTGGTCAATTTTCTGTTGGGACACCTTAAGTGACGTAATTCCATGCCAAAATACACAAAAATACCGTTCAGATCAGTTTGGTTTGATCCTCCAGGACAATCTAACATGAATGAGTGGAGTTGTTATAGTCTTCATTCCCGTTAAACAATTAAATGATGCTGAGGGAATTGTTATGTGTCACTTTCTTGAAGTGTATCTCTATTAGCCATATGTTTTATTATGCCACTTGATTTCTGAGTATTTGTTGCTGTCTATGATTTCAAGATATGACTCTAGATGGTATTTATGTTTTCTGATTCTCTTGTATATGTCCCTTGTACTAGGACAATGCCTTGTTACTTAATACTAAGAAAATCTTTTACCTATAAAAAAGGAATAATGGAAAGTAGCATTTTTCTGTTGCACAACTGCCTTGGGAGAAATCTTGACGGTCAACATCCTTAAGCAGAGGGGTGAGATAGCTGTGGATGGGCCCTGCATGTGCAAGAGGAGTGAAAAAGCAGTTGACCATCTCCTTCTAGATTGTATAATGGTGTGGGAGTTGGGCTCACATTATCTCTTTATGGATGCAGTGGCGGATGCCTAGGACTGTGAGCAAGGCGTATGCTTGTTGGAAAGGAATCTTTTCAAGGGGGTTGCAGCTTGGACTTTGGAGGGTGGTTGCTCCTTTTATGCGGTGATTTGGTGCGAGAGGGTTAATTGTACTTTTAATGTTATAAAGCATACCTACCCGTGGGTAGCCCAAGTGGTAAGGGCAAACTTGTGTGCATGAGCCCCATGTCACAGGTTCGATTCCCCCTGGGATCAAAACTGCGATTTAAGTAGGAGGCCATGGTGGTGGATTGCTGTGCTAGTCTCCCTAGGGGTTTAGGTTCCATGGGTGAATCCTAAGGGCCCTGCCGTGGGGTGGTTCTCCCATCATAAAAAAAAATGTTATAAAGCATAATCGAAGCCCCCTTTCATCCAATTTCCTGAGGTCTGCTTTGGGAGGTGTTTAGCGTGAATCTGTTTTGGATTTTATACTTGGTTAGATTTATGTTTGTAGTTTCTTGAAAGGACAGTGTACACCTCCTATCTACTTGGTATTACTTATCAAAGTTAAGGAAAAAGATACAGCTCTAGATAGAGATCTGAGCAACAAATGTTTTTTAAGAATAAATTATTGTGGCTTATCTTTGTCAGTTATCAGTGATCTGTTGAATGTATTTTCACACTTTTACAGTTCATATTATTTATATCATCGGACTTCTATCCTTGAAAAAATTGCACGTCTTTGGTTGGTTGCTTTTTTGTACTGCACCGATTTTATCCTATTTCTAGCCCTTGTAAATTCAATTTGAATGTGGAATGAAGGAAAGGCATTACTATATATGGTTTTTACCATAGTGTCTATGTTAAGCAACTGTTTGTGTTAAGAATGTTCCTGTCATATTAATGATGCACCTGATGACTTCCTCTATTAGTCATATCCATGCTTATCGTGGATCTGTTCCCTCTTGAATGTACCAGGTGATGATTGGGAGCATGAAGAAATATTCACGGATGACGATGAAGCCGTTGGTAATGATCCTGAAGAAAGGGAAGAATTGGCCCCTGAAGTTCCTGCTCCTCCAGAAATTAAGCAGGTCTGTCTGGACACTCTGTGGCTTCCTTATTGGATCAACCCTTCTGGAAAATTATTGTTACTGAAGTTGTACTGCGATACACAGACCTGGTCTGGAAAACTATTTTTTTTAGAAGGCGTTATTTTTTAATCACTCTGCTATTGGATGGCAGCCCGCCTATGCGTTCCTAGCTTTAGCTTCCAGGATTTTTTAAGTTTTTTATTTTATTTTTTAATCTCTGCTTTTTTTGTCATTAGGTTTATCTGAAGTAGACTCCTTGTGTACCTTGATAAGCGAAATACTTATCAAAAAAAGATATGCCTTTGTTTCATTTTTTTTTTTGGATAAGTAGAAATATATTAATAAAAGAATGGGCAAAAAGCCATGTTCAGTACAAGGTGTGTCCTAACTACGTAGGAACCATAGATACAAGGAAATCATGGAAATCTTGGCCATAGAAATTAACGGCAATGGCCCAAGTACAAAGAGTTTTAAAGAGAAAAGCTTTAAGTTCCTCCATTGATCTCTCTTTATCCTCAAACGTCCGTTCATTGCGCTCTTGCCACACACACCACATGATGCAAATAGGAAGCATCTTCCAAACAGCCTTGATCTGTTGATTACCTCTCAAGTCTGTCCAACTAGCCAACATTGCCACCACTGACTCTGGCATAACCCAATCCAAGTCTAGCCTCCTAAAAACCTCATTCCATAACCCTCGAGCTACCTCACAATGTAGTAGAAGGTGATCCACTGATTCTCCATCTTTCCTACACATACAACACCAATCAGCTATGATCACCCTCCGTCTCCTCAAATTATCCGTTGTAAGGATCTTTCCCAAGGAAGCGGTCCAGACAAAAAATGCTACTTTGAGAGACGCCTTATGTCTCCAAATCCTTTTCCAGGGGAATTGAGTTGGAGGAACTTGTGATAGGGACTTGTAAAATGAACGAACCGAGAATGTACCTTTACAAGTAGCATTCCACCATAAAGAATCAGCACTCTGGTTACTCGGTTTGAAAGAATACAAGAGGCTGAAAAAAGATGCAAAGCTGTCCATTTCCCAATCATGAGCTGCCCAGCTAAAATTAATGTTCCATTGGATCTGATCCTCCACTATTACCATGACTTCCTCCACTAAAACATCCTTGTCGCTTGCAATCCTGAAGAGTGCAGGAAATAGAACCTTTAGAGCACAATTACCACACCAAGTATCAAACCAAAATTTGATCCTAGTCCCATCTCCTAGACAATATCTTGTGTGGCGAGAGAAGACCCCCCATCCTCTTCTTATATGTTTCCACAAACCCACTCCATGTGCCCCTCTCACTTCATTGGTACACCAACCATCCCATAAGCCACCATATTTACTCTCGACCACCAACTTCCATAGAGCTTCTGGTTCTTTATGGTATCCCCAAAGTCATTTTCCAAGTAACGCCCTATTAAAAATCCTCAGACTTCTGATACCCAAACCACCATTGGAAAGAGAATAACATACCTTCTCCCACCTGACTAGGTGAAATTTAAACTCCTCTCCTATTCCACCCCACAAGAAATCCCGTTGAAGTTTCTCAATACGAAGTGTCACGCTAGCTGGAATAGGAAACAAAGATAGAAAATATGTCAGTAAGTTGGATAGCGTACTCTTTATCAGGGTAATCCTACCCCCTCTTGACAGGTACATTCTCTTCCAGCCTGCTAGTCGACGTTCAACTTTCTCAATCATTGTTTCCCATAGAGAAGCAGCTCTCGAGGCGGCCCCCAACGGAAGACCAAGATATGTCATCGGGAGTGAAGCAATCTTACGCCCCAAAATATTAGCCATCTGTCTTATATGCTAAACTCCTTCAATAGGCACCATCTCTGATTTTTCCAGGTTCACTTTCAATCCAGAAACTGCTTCAAAACAAAGTAGAAGGGCCTTCAATACTCTAACCTGATTATGGTCTGCCTCACAGAAGATCATAGTGTCATCTGCAAACAATAAATGCGAAATATTAGTAATTCCCCCACCCGGGGATCCAATCGAGAAGCCAGTCACACGCCCATTGGCGACCAAGGCTGAGGTCATTCTGCTCAAAGCTTCCATTACAATAACAAAAAGTAAGGGGGATAACGAGTCGCCTTGTCTTAGCCTGCGAGTACTGTGAAAAAAACCTGTTGGGCTTCCATTTATCAGAACTGAAAATTTTACCGTAGATATACACCAACGGATCCATGATCTCCATCTTTGCCCAAAACCACACCTCCCAAGAATGTCGAGTAGAAAATCCCAATTAGCATGGTCATATGCCTTCTCCATGTCTAGTTTGCATATAATCCCTACAGTTCCAGCTTTCAATCTACTATCCAGACATTCATTTGCAATAAGGACCGCATCTAAAATCTGTCTATCTTTTACAAAAGCATTTTGAGGCTTTGAGATTATCTTACCCACTACCTCACTGAGGCGATTCGCAAATACCTTGGAGAGGATCTTGTATACCCCATTTACAAGATTAATGGGTCGGAACTCCCTAATCTCCAAGGCCCCAACCGTTTTGGGTATCAATGCTAGAAAAGTGGCATTTAGGCTTTTCTTAAAATGACCAGCCGAATGAAACTCCTAAAACACTTTCATAAGATCAACCTTTAAAACATCCCAGCAGGCTTGGAAGAAATCCATTGAAAAACCATCAGGACCCGAAGCCTTATCTTTAGCCATTTTCCTCACAACTTCAAAAACCTCGTCCTCCTCAAAAGGTCTCTCCAACCGGATCTCAAAAGGTCTCTCCAACCGGATACCATCCATAGACCCAATAGAGTCAAAAAATAGCCCATCAAGCTTAGGCCGCCAAGCTTCCTGCTCAGTGAGTAGCTGTTCGAAAAATCCCACTACGTGATCATTAATCCTCTGCTCATCTTTACAATCTACCTTTTGTTTCCTTTTTCCTGATCATAAGCTTATCTTACTTGTAAAAGAAGACATGAAGACAATTAAAACTATCAGTTATGGATGGATCTATAACTTAACAAAGTCTAAATCCTGAACTAACTAAGGATGCATCTCTTTTAAAATATTGTCTGATGTTGGAAGACTCTTTTAAAACATTGGCCAGCTGGAAGACTCTAGGAGGTATCCCCCAAATCAAAGTGGTGTAGAAGATGGTTCCTATATGCATTATGTGGTGTTTGTGGCAGGAGCGCAATGACTGGACGTTTAAAGACAAGGAACGCTCAATAGAGGAACTTAGATCTTTCTTTTTTTGAACTTTATTCCTATGGGCCCTAGCTGTAGACTTTATGGCCTTGATTTTCATGACTTTCTTGTTTCCATTGCTTCTCCCGAGATAGGCTTATCTCTTGTATATCATCTTGTATACTCGGGCTATGCCTATCATTATTAATACAATCGTTTACTTTATAAAAGAAAATATTGTCTGATGTTAGATCTGTCTGTTTATTTTTGGACCAAGTCTAAATCCTGAACCAACAAAATCCCTCCTTTTTGGACATTAAAAAATGCCAAGAAAATAATTTTTTTGCCTGTTCTTGCAGGATGAAGATGATGAGGATGAAGATAATGGAGAGGAGGGTGGACTGAGCAAATCTGGAAAAGAATTGAAGAAGCTGCTTGGGCGAACTGGTGGACTTAACGATTCAGATGCAGAGGATGATGATGATGATGAGGAAGATGTAAGTTGATGCTTAATTCTAGTACTCGCTACATTAACACCTTGGGTACATTATTAATACTTTGTAGGAGATGATGTGAAACTATGGCAATGGTCTTATTTAACTTTTCACGATCCTCCATATAGTGCATTTTGTTCAATTATGGGGAGGCATTTTTCCCCTTTTTTAGCAATGGTGAAGTCATTGGTTTAGTTTTGTACACGGAGATTCAGAAGAGTTGCCATGTACGGCCTTTAACCTCCCTGCCCCCTCAAAAAAAAGAAAAAAGAAAAGGTTGTTTATCTAAACTGCGTGCACTTTTTCTAGGTGTCCTCGATGTCCGAGCAATGTAAAATGCATTCTAAATTTGCTTGCACTCGTTTTCCTCTCCATTGATGGAGCTTTTGTATTGGTTTCAGATGGATGATGAGATTGGTGTTACTCCTGTGCTGGCTCCAAAGCAGAAGGATGCACCTAAAGAGGAACCTGCTGAAAACAGTCCTGTAAAAACGATACCTTCTGGACCTGCTCGGGGAACCCCATCTGCCTCTAAGTCTGCAAAGGCGAAGAGAAAATTAAACGGAGATGATGCGAAAGTGTCTAATGCTGCACCTCCAAAGAAGGTGAAAACAGAAAATGTACGACTATATTTGATGAATGCCTTTTATTTTACCTAAGTTTTTCTTCTATATGATGCATTTATCCTCTTAAGGTATTTTAAGGCTCCTAAAGATGATAATGTTTTAATTGAATTCTTTTGTCATTTTAATCTGACTTTTGTTTTCTTGATTAGGAATTAAAACCTTCTTTAAAAGAAGAAACCGTGCCTCCTCCTAAAAGCAGTGTGCCTTCAAAAGCTACACCATCATCGAAAACTGGGCCAACATCATCTGCTGGGCCTGTCACTGAAGAAGAAATCAGAGCTGTTTTAATACAGAAGACACCCGTGACAACACAGGATCTTGTTGCTAATTTTAAAGCAAGACTAAGATCCCCAGAGGTATGCTATTTCAGTGTCTCAAGACTTGAACTGAACACTGCAATCAAGCAATCATAACCTGCTTTTTTCCTGGTCTGGGTAACATCCTTTAGCCATAACAAGTTAAACCTATCTTGGGCTGTTTCAAATGGTCAGATTTCCCGATCACAAATGCATGGATGGTTCTATAATCAGCCCAGTCAACTTAGTTGCCTCTTTGTTTGAAAAAAAAAAAAAGTGTTAGAAGTTGCAGCGGGTAGAAAATGAGCACACAAGCCACTGCACTTCTTGTTTAATAGTATTGTTACATGTACCATATTTTTTAGACTCTTTTTGTCCTGAATTCAGCACAATTAGTGACTACACATTTTGCGCGCATGCGCACACACATATGCACACATTTTTTTACACAAGTACCAAAAATATGGAATGGTCGACATTTTGACATCACTGTACATTTTGTCATGCCCGCAGATTAATAAATTCAATTCAAAATCAATGTTATGTCACTATATCTATTATTTTCTGAATGATGTGGTAGTTATGGCATCTCACTTTAATCAATGCTTGATCCCTTATACAAATTTTCGTTTATGGATTGTGTGATGTGTTATTTATTGCTTCTGCTTATGGGTGCAGGACAAGAAAGCTTTTGCAGACATCCTGAGAAAAATTTCCAAGATACAGAGGACAAATGGATCTAATTATGTTGTTTTGAGAGAGCGATGATTGGATCCCAGTACATCTGCTTTTCATTTGCAGTTGGTGTCCATCCGCTTAATCCAACGATCTCATTTCCAGTAACTCTTCCCCACCCTAAAAGGTGGTATTAGAAAGAGTTTGTTTTGTATTTCCGACTAAGCGCAGTCACTTTATGGTTATGGATGATAAGCATGGGTTTCTTTCTTCCGATTGATGAATTCTACTGTCTATGCATTTATTGTGTAACTGTATTATTCTGCGGTGGCTGGGCACAAATCGCATTCTGTATATTTATTTTTCTGTACCATTTCTTCCCTTTACTCTATGGAGAATGGATCAATTCTCTTTTTGATCTGAATTAAGCGAATTCAATCTCAAGAATAACTGTTTTCTTTTTTCCCTCTCGTACTCATTCCCAATAGGAAAATATTGTAATCAGATTAAACAAAAATAATCTCACAAACTGATGTGACTTGATGTGATTTATCATATTATAAAATTATTTTTATTGTAAAGTAGATTTAACGGATTCAGATGAAAATACTAATTTGTGAAATTGTTTTTGTGTAATTTCTTTGTAGATGTAGCAATACTCTTTCCAATATACTTTTTCTGAATGACTTTGATTGGATCAAATATGCATCCAATAGATGTTTTGGGTACACCGTACACCCACAAGCGATGATATAGAAGAGAGGTGTCCTACCTAAACAAGAGATTATGGCTTATTCCGTAATGTTTTGCAAGATTCAAGACATTAACAACAATTGCAGGCTCTGAAAACTCAAGGTTCTTATAATTTCCTTTTAATCCATAATAATAAGCAAGATCCAAACTGATTGTAGATAGAAACTCCCAACTCCCAAGTAGTCCTAATTTTTAAATTTAAACATACCAAAACTACAAATAGTCATTTCTTTTCCATTTTCATATTTTACGAAGACCACCTTCAAACACCTACAACAGCATAGCAGCAAAGAAATCCAAAGGCCAAGAGGATAAAGCTTCCAACAAGATGGGCTGAGCTAGAAGGGATTGTGGGCCCATCAGCTACATCTAGAACGGAGCCCATCGATGTGGCTACTTTTGGGATTTCGGGTTCTCCCTGAGGCAGCACCTCAACGTGTAACTTCAGCCCGTTCTTGCAGCTCTCGGGGTTACTGCTCGCGAAGTAGCGGATCCCTTTCTCTTCCAGTGAGATGCTATCCAAGCCGTCCGTGTACATTCTGATAGGGTTGCTTACATCGCACAGCTCGAATTCCTCCTTGCTCTTCAGCTCAGCGATGCTTTCCCGTGATGAAGAGTACGTGAACCCTGCCCATTCATAACGTCCATTTGTAGAGATGAAATACGTACACTCATGGATGCATGAAATAGGTAATCAAATCAAAGCTTATACTTTGCGGCTGCGAAAGCCCATAAAACAAAGAAAGCATGAAAAAGAAATCGGTTTACTAAATCAAGAGAGTGTTTAGCTTTAGATGATTGTTTCATAGGAACAAGTTTAAGATTATAATTAAACGACAGTAGAACAGATAACTCATGAAGATTAGCAAGTCCTTTTTCGTTGGAGTCCTCCCTTTGCTTAGTTACCAGTCATGCATGCATGGGATTTAGTTCCTAATTAAGCTTAGAGAGGGATAGAGAGAGCTCACAGATTTTGTCTCCGACCCTGAAGTTTCTTGCGGAGGACCAAGAAGAGACGTCGGAAGATGGGTCCCAGCCGCGGTCGCCTCCGACCACATGGTGCACTTGTGCTTCGACCCAGTTCCCTCCAAGCTGGCTCAGGGAGATCAGGAGAACCAGAGCAACATCCACCATCTTCATTAACGCAGCCATTAACACACCTACCACCCAAAACAGCGTTCACTCTCTCTTAGCTTTTAAAACTCGTGAGTGAGGGAAGTGAGCAAGGGGAAAAACAGAGGATGCACTTTCAACTAGCTAACTATATGGAACGTACGGTTTCCAGGCAGCTTCCTTTTCCAAACCTACGTGAAGAAAAGACTGTGAGTGTGAGCCCACACGCGTATTCATTTCAACCGCTCGTTAGGGCATTCGTTGGCTTTATGCCTGCACACATACACTCTTTAATTTATTATTTTCGATTTCGTCCGAACGAAAAAGTTCCCAATGACTTGCATACACCTTCCCAATTGATTGGTTCTCACGACTCACTGTACTAAAAGGCCACATGTATCTTAAATGCGAACCCTCCCGCCCAGCCAACAACTGTCACGACATTTCAAACTAAATAATGGCCAAAAAATAGGTCAAAAAACAAAACAAAAACAGAGAGTTAAGAGTCTCTCTTGAACCTACCACCAGTCATCATGAATCCCTATTTTTCTGGTTAAGATAGTGTAGAAGTGTAGCTTTGCTGCGTTTTGACTGTGCAGTTAAAGCTACTTTGGATGTTAAAATCATTTCAAATGATAGATGAATAGTAATAAATAAATAATAAATAATAAATAATTTATAAATAATAATAAAGTAATTTAAGATCAAACTAACCAAACATAGTCTTTAAGAGTAAGGAATTAAACATCTTATCAAATTCTTGCATGAATTTTGAGTCTTAAAATCAAATAGTTTTTTTATTTTTTCTTTTACTACATGAGTTCAATAAATTTTGTATAGATTCATTAATATGTCTAGTTCTCAGTCGCTTGAGAGCATCGAACTTCAAGATCAGATCATGCACATCTAAAAACAATTGCAATTGTGCATATTTTTTTGTGGTTAACTCATGCATGACTAGCAACTAGATGCAGGTTTGGTAATCAAAACAAAACATAAAATTCTTATCTCATCTCATCTCATCTCATCATTACACCTTTTTCAAATCTTCTTACAAAATATAATAAATAATTTAATTTTTTCAAATTCCAATACAATAATAATACTAAAACATAATATTTTAAACACTAAAACAAAACACAAAATTCTCATCTCACCCCCCAAACCTACCATATATAAAGATCCCTTAAAAGACAACAATTTTAGGACTTAATTAAAAAGAAAGTAAATAATATTTTTCATATACGTTAAATGAATTTTTAAAATTTATTAAAGACCTATATAAGCTTTTTGAAATACTCATATCATGGTTAATTATATATAAACGTTATAAATTAAACTTACTTCGTATATCTATATCTCTTTTATTTTAGAGATATTGTCCCTAATTAACCATACTCGTATCTCTCACGTACAACGCATGTACATGACTTCAATCATATACAAGTCGGACATGCATACCATGTGAATTTCCAAGTCCATATATATAGACTACCTGCATGCATCTTTATTCATGTTCCAATTCCTGGCTCCCATTATTTGTAGGCAATTTTCTAACGGCTCATAGCATCCTCAATGGATTAATTAAAGTTAAAAAATATTTTTAATGAATGTAAAATAAATTTGAGTTTAACTATTTACATCAAATTCTTACATTAGATTATCTATTTTTTCATTATATAGTAATGAGTAATTAATAGTTAAAAAAAATATTTAATTTTTTAAGTATTAAGTTATTTAATTTTATTATATTTTACCATTCTACCTATTATATATTAATTCGTAATCATATTCTAATTAAATTATGTTAATTAGTAATCATATTCTAAATAAAAAATAGAAAGTCTGGTACCATGCGAGGCCATGGCATTAGTGGTTTTTTTTTTTATATAAATAAACTAAAGACATACATTAATAGTTACTTAAAAAATATAGATATTTATTTAAAAGTAGTTCATTTACTTGAAGTCGTTATCCCAAATAGTTAATTTACTTGAAACTGTGTCTCAAATATCATCTAATAATATTACTTTCGTTCAACTTGAAAATAAATATGAAAAGTAGATAGGAAAATAAATGATAAAATACATATTTAGTATATCTAGAGTAATTAATAAATTTGAAAATGATTTAAGTGTTTACTATATAGCTAAAGTCTAAATATTTAAATTTTAGTTAATTTATTGTGATGAGTTGAGTTGAGTTGAGTTGAGTTGAGTTGTGATAATAAAATATTGTTAGAATATTATTTTTTAATATTATTATTATTTTAGAATTTAAAAAAATTAAATTATTTATTATATTTTATGTTGGGATTTGAAAAAGTTGTAATAACGAGTTGAGATGAATTTGGATCCAAACTCACCCTAAATATGTGATAAATTTAGCTTAATCCATCGAGATACTCTTACGTTTGTCTCCATTGATTTGAGGAAACCACAACTTTGCGGGGGAATTAGTTTCTCACCTAACATTCATTGTTTACTTTCTTGTCCCCTTGTGAGTAGATGGCTGTGCATGTACGGGTGGGTTAACCCTAGATCGAGTTTGTCGGCCAAATTTCATTGAGATTTGGAGCCGCAAGAATTTAAAACAACCTGGGAAAATAACAGAAAGCAATCAAGCATTAGCCATAATTGGTTGTACCAATTCCTGCATGGAATAACTGTAGTAACTACAAGAGCGTGACTTTAACTCTTGAAAGCAATTTGGTTGAGAGATTCGGTCAGTAACTTAGGGTTGGAAGAGGTTGTAACTACACTCTTTTACTGTACGTGGCAGCAGCCTGCATGCTGATAATATGTAACTCCGCCATTCGAGCAAGTAAAAACAAATCCTGGTTTAAGAAAGAGAGCCCGCCCGCTCTTTCCCTAGTCAATTTTAGATCATGAAGTTGTTGATCTGTCATGCACATGCATGGTTTTCAAGCCACAGAACGTACCATCTTTTGTCGTCTTGGGGCTGCCTTTAATTTGAGAAGCTTTCACCTGCTTTGGGATGAGTTTGTATGTTGAAGTAAGTTGAGATAAAATGATAAAATATTATTAAAATATTATTTTTTAATATTATTATTATTTTGAGATTTAAAAAAATTAAATTATTTATTATATTTTATATTGAGATTTGAAAAAATTATAATGATGAGTTGAGATGAGTTGATCATCTAAACGAATCACGAAGGATACGATATGATGTGATGGTGACCTCCCCTCACCCTTTTTTTAACTTACTGGGCAGTGGACATTGTCTTCGAGGAATTTCATGTTTGATCATTTGATTTTGAGGGCGGTTACATATACAAAGGGATCCCATAAATTAATATAGCTCACAGTGAGCCACATCTCTATTTTTTTTTTTTTTTCACATCTCCCCTCCCCTCCTCCCTCTGTCTCCGCCTATCTCCATCCTCTCCGTGGCTGCTATCGTGGTTAGGGATCACCTTAGGACTGATAGAAGCCGCTGGCGGTCCAAGCAGCATCGTCCCTCTCACGATAGTGTGCGAGTCCCCTCCCCTCCTCCCTTTTCCCTCTCTGTCTCCGCCCTTTGTGTCGCCGCCATGGTGGTCGGGGACCACCTCAGGGTTGTCCAAGCGGCACCGTCCTGCTCACGGCAGCATGCGAACCCCCTCCCCTCCTCCCAATTTCCCTTTCTGTCTCGGCCCGTCTCCCCAACTGTCGTGCACGGGAGCTCCCATCCCCCCGCCGGACGGAGTCGCTTGGACCGCCAGTGGATTCTGTCGGCCCTGAGGTGGTCCCCGACCACCATGGCGGCCTCCCCTCCTCCCTCTGTCTCCGCCTATCTCCACCCTCTCCGTGGCTGCCATCGTGGTCGGGGACCACCTTAGGGCCGACAGAAGCCACTGGTGGTCCAAGCGGCATCGTCCCGCTCACGGTAGCGTGCGAGCCCCCTCCCCTCGTCCATTTTCCCTCTCTGTCTCGACCTGTCTCCGCCCTTCGCGTCGCCGCCATGGTGGTCGGGGACCACCTCAGGGCCGGCAGAAGACGCCGGCGGTCCAAGCAGCACCGTCCCGCTCACGACAACACGCGAGCCCCCTCCCCTCCTCCCCCTTTCCCTTTCTGTCTCGGCCCGTCTCTGCAGATGTCGTGCACGGGAGCTCCTATCCCCCCGCCGAACGGAGTCGCTTGGACCGCCGGTGGATTCTATCAGCCCTGAGGTGGTCCCCGACCACCATGGCGGCCTCCCCTCCTCCCTCTGTCTCTGCCTATGTCCACCCTCTCCGTGGCTGCTATCGTGGTCGGGGACCACCTTAGGGCCGGCAGAAGTCGCCGACGGTCTAAGCGGCACTGTCCCGCTCACGGTAGCGCTCGAGCCCCCTCCCCTCCTCCCTTTTCCCTCTCTGTCTCGACCTGTCTCCGCCCTTCGCTTCGCCGCCATGGTGGTCGGGGACCACCTCAGGGCCGGCAGAAGTCGCCGGTGGTCTAAGCGGCACCATCCCGCTCACGGCAGCACGCGAGCCCCCTCCCCTCCCCTCCTCCCCCTTTCCCTTTCTGTCTCGACCCGTCTCCATAGCTGTCGTGCACGGGAGCTCCTATCCCCCTGCCGGACGGAGCCACTTGGACTGCCAGTGGATTCCGTTGGCCCTGAGGTGGTCCCCGACCACCACGGCAGTGACGGGAGGTGGAGACGGGCGAAGACAGAGAGGGAAATGGGGAGGAGGGGAGGAGGCTCACACGGGAGGAGAAAAAAAACAAAGAAAAAAAAAAAAGGACACGTGGCACACTGTGAATGTGCCACGTCAGTGTGTTAGATCATTTTATGTCTATAGTGTTTTTCTTTGATTTTTATAGCTAATTCTATTGCTCCTCTTCTCTCATCTCAAATTTAAAACTACGGATTCTCCATTTAATCCCGTTCACTTTGTTTCGTATGCGTAGGACCCCATTCATGCAGTTTTTAATGAGTGAGTACATTAATCTCACAAGCTGTCCCAATTTTTACGTTTACGAGGAATGCTAGGTCGACACGATATCTAAAGAGCCTTTTTACTATTTATACATAAAATTCTTCTATTCTCAAATTATTGTATAGAGTGCATCATTTACATCATCTAAATAGTATGTTTTGATTTATAAAATTTAAAATTTATCTTTTAAATTAAATTGTATTATGTAAGTATTTTACTAGATGTACTATACATACCACCTTGATAATAAAATTTTTATTCATATAAACTATATATGAGGGGTCGTATACCATGTCCATATGATCATTTATGTTTCATGAGATCGAAAATGAAAACGGATACTCAAATGACCAGTGATTTTATCGATTTTGTTAGTACCCGTGCGGCTGCACATATTAGAACTCCATAGAATTGCAAATGGAGCTGATGGAGCACTACTTCCTTCGCACAATATCTCTTTTTTTGGAACATTGTTGGATGAGTAAAGCTTCAAACTGGATGTGTCATTTTGCATTTTACACCCTTCAATAAGAAATAGACACGTAGGGAATTTACTTATATTACTGTATAGTGTATTTCGTTCAATCCTTTATCTCTTCGTTCTCCCTTTATCTCTTTTGATCTCCCCCCCCGGCGCTGTGGCGGGCCCCCTCCCTCCTTTTCCGTTCAATCGATCTCTCATCTCTCTTCTTTTTCTACAATCTCAAGTCAAGCATTTCTCCTTAATTATCAAAATATCAAAACAAGAGAGATAAATTTTAGCTAGAGAGACAGGGGGGGGATTCGGAGGAGGGAAAGAGGGGGTGAAAAGAGATGGGTTGGGGGAAAGGTTTGGAAGTTTAACTCATCTCAACTCACCATTATAATTTTTTTAAATTTTAACATAAAATATAATAAACAATTCAATTTTTTTAAATTTTAAAATAATAATAATAATAATAAATAATAATATTCTAACAATATTTTATCATCTCAACTCAACTTAACTCAGTTCAACATCCAAACGCACGTATATTTGGTTACTAAACTCACTTTAACTCATCTCAATTAATCATTATAATTTTTTAAAATTTTAACACAAAATATAATAAATAATTCAATTTTTTCAAATTTTAAAATAATAATAATATTAAAAAATAATATTCTAATAATATTTTATCATCTTAACTCAATTTGAATTTCAATTTAATTCACTTCAGCATCCAAAAGCAGCCGAATCTTCTGTCGCGCAGTCCTATTCAATATTTTGTTAGAATCTATACGTGTAATGTGATTATTGGTGGATGTAAAATAAACAAACTCGTACTGGCCATCTGGCTAGACTGGCTGCTAGCCTCTCCCAGCTTGTTGGATTGATAGGACGCTCGAATTCTTCTCTATCTAGCATGAAAGTCGATCGATCTATGAAATGACGCCAAGCTCGACTCCAGACCCATTATATCTGATTTTACTATAAGAGAAATGCTTTGGCCCCGAAATCAGAATCCAAAATTTATCTCGATGGAATTTTTTTTTATTGAATGATTAAAAAAATATTTTTTAATGATATTATAAATTTTTTATTTTTTTCTAAAATATTCATGATGATTAAAAAAGTACATGAAAAAAAGATAAAAAAAACATTACACTATTCGAGACAAATTTTGAATCTCGAATTCGAGACGTAACAGTGCTCTTTTACTAAAGCAGGCAATCAAAGAGAGGATAAAAGATAAGAAAAAATCTTTACATCAGCTTGCAGCCGCATTATACTTGACGTTATGGGTTAAAAAAAAAAAAAAACACCATGTAAGGTGTGTGGAGAGTCAGACTGATGTATAATTTTTCCCAAAAGATAAACACAATATACTTTTTACAATACATGTTATAAAATAAGAATATTTTTATAAAATGATATTAATTTTATAAAATATTTTATAAAAATATTTATCGTTTTAAAATATTATTATATAAAATTTTATATAAAATGTCACGTGTTTATCATTTTTATAAAAGAGTAAAGAACTCAAAGATAAATACTGGCATCTCCATCATGAGTTATTTATGGAAGAAATTATCAAGCGGTGGTATTAATAGGATTGTTTTTCATTAGTACGGCTTGACAAATTCATGCTACAAAATTATTTTGTTGGGGTGGTGTTCAGGGGCGGACCTTCATGGCAGGGGGCAAGGTTTGAAAAAAAAAATTAATTTTTTATAATTTAATAAAATTATATTAATATCATCTTATGTTAACTTTTTCTCTAAAAAATTATCTTAATTTCCTCTACAAAATTATTTTAATCTTATATATTATTTTGATCTATAAATAAAACAAAAAATATGTTATCATAATTTTAACTTTATTCGGCACCTTACAATAAATTCATGATCCGCCAGGCGGCGTTGGCTCTTCCATTATTATGGCCAGTTAATTATCACCTTAAATTTTTTTTTTTTAAAGCAAGTTTTCATTAAACGATAAAAGTGCATACATAATAGTCTTAAGGAACTGGAAATTAAAAAAATACAAACTATTTAGGAGGATCCTTCCCACTGTGAAATTGTAGCAGCGACTGTGGAATTTGGATTAGTGGGATATTACCAAAGGCTTGCACTTCTGCTGCCCATTGCGCTAGATTATGCGCGCATCGATTTTGGGATCGATGAATTTTCCTGGCCTTCCAATCTTTGAATGACTCAAGCTTATGTCTGATGTCGTTGATAAGAGGGCTTATGATCCAATCTTGTGTTGCTGATGCGTTGGAGATTGCTTGAATAGTGACTTTAGAATCACCTTCTAAGATTATTTTTTCTAACTGTAGCTTTTCTGCTTCCTTAATAGCCATTAAAGCTGCTGATGCTTCTCCAACATTTGAACTAACCTTGCTTATTAGATCAGTTATTGCAAAAAGCAGTTCACCATTTTCTGCCCAACAGAGTGCAACAAGGATAGAACCTTCATTTCTTGTGGCAACATCAAAAGTGATGAGATGATAATCTGTTGGTTGTCTTTCTTCATTTTCCTCAATTTGATGTTCTCGTTCTGACCATGCTCTTAAATGTTGCTGAGAAGTTTTAAGAACAATATCCAAATAGTCTGAAACTGAGAAAGAAGCATTTTCATGTTCTAACTTATTTCTTATGAACCAAATTTGATCAATTGCTACAGAGGCAAAAATCTGGAATTCATGTTCCTCTTCTGCAGGAATTTTGAGGCTGGGCACAGGATTAATAATTATATTAATCCAGTTAGAAATCGGTTGATTTGCAAACAGGGAGGAATCAATCGGCCATTTAGAATGTTTCCACATTACTCTAGAGAAAATGCAATTTAGAAAAATATGGGAGATATTCTCAGGCTCAGTTTTGCAAAGAGGACAACAAATTTGATCTTCATCAAGAGGAATAACATTGTTAATCTTGACTTTTGTTGGAAGAATGTCATGACTGATTTTCCAAAGGAAAAGTTTTAATCTATCTTGAATCTTCATTTTCCAGAGGGATTTCCAATTGATTGGCTGAGGGTTATTAGAAGGAAGACCAGTCTGATTAACCAAGGCTGCATACGCAGATTTGACTGAGAATTTCCCTGAAGCATGATGGACCCAGATTATCTTATCAGGGGTGTGCTGAAAATTGTGATTAGCTAAGGGAATTTTTTGGATTTCTCTGCTTGTGTATTCAGAGAAGAGAGTGTTTAGGAGAAGGATGTTCCAACGCCTTGGCTCTTCTAAGGTGAGTTCCGATACAGTCAGAGAATGGTTGGCAGAAATATTGTTTGGGTGGGCTTGGGGGATCTTACTTGGAAGAGATGGGATCCAAGGATCATCCCACACTCTGGTGGAGGCACCATTGTTAATTTGATAGCAAGAGCTAGATTTTAGGAAGTCTCTTTTACGAAGAAGGCTTCTCCAAAATCGTGAGTCTGTTGGTTTGGGTGCTACCTCGAAAAAAGATTTTGATCTTAGATATTTCTTAGATAAGACTTCTTTCCAGAGACTGGTGGTTCCATTTATGAAGGTCCAAGCAAATTTAGAAATAAGGGCAGAATTGAAAATGAAAGATTGTTTTAATCCCAATCCACCCATAGATTTGGGGAGACAAATGGAGTTCCAAGATTTTGTGATGTATTTCTTTTTTTGGTTTTCTTCATATCCCCACCAAAACCTTCTCAATTGAGTGTCAATTTTATTGGCCATATTCTTAGGTAATAAACAAGTGGCCATAACATATGAAGGGAGTGAACTTGCCACTGATCTAATGAGAACAGTTTTAGAGGCCTGAGAAAGAGTTTTTGTCTTCCAACCTTGGAGCTTGGTATTAATTTTTTCGATAAGATCAGTGAGAAACTTTTTTTTATCAGCTCCATTTACAAGGGGCCAACCCAAATATTTGGTGTTTGGAGGTAAAATTCTGAAATCAAAGTAGCTTTTGACATCATTGATGAAATCAGGACCACTGTTTGCACTGAAATGAAGAGAGGATTTTCTCTGATTGATGTTTTGTCCTGACCAAGAATTATAAGTGGAAATACATTCTGCAAAGGCTTGAACAGTTTGAGAGTTTGGTGTTCCAAAGAGGAAAAGATCATCAGCAAAAAGCAGATGAGATATAAAGGGTCCTTCTCTAGACATTTTTATGCCTTTAAGGCAGCCAGAATTTTCTTTAAGGATAATAAGTCTCGAAAGGACTTCAGTGCCAAGAATGAACAGGAAGGGAGACAGTGGATCTCCCTGTCTTAGGCCTCTAGAGGGATGAAAAAAACCTTGTGGAGTCCCATTTATGATGATAGAATAAGAGACAGTAGAAATGCATTCTTTAATCCAATGGATCCACTTTTGATGGAAGCCTGTATGATGAAGAATTTCCAAAATGAATGACCATTCCATTGAGTCAAAACTTTTGCCATATCAATTTTTATAGCCACAGAATGAGTTCTGGTTCTCCTTTTTTTCATAACATGGAAAATCTCTTGAGCCAAAATCGTATTTTCTTGAATGAGCCTATTTGACAGAAAAGCAGATTGATAAGGAGAGATGATACTAGGCAAAACAGATTTAAACCTATTGGCCAGAATTTTTGCTATAATTTTGTAGCAAACATTAGATAAGCTGATAGGTCTAAATTGATTGATGTCATTTGGATTTTCCACCTTGGGAATTAGAACTAAATTTGTGTGATTGAGTTCCTTTAAGAGTTTGCCCTAAATAAAGAAATTTTTTACAGTGGCCAGGACATCAGGTTTGATAATTTCCCAGAATTTTTTATAAAAGAGTCCTGTAAACCCGTCAGGGCCTGGAGCTTTTGAGGAGGGAAGAGCTTTTACAACAAGGAAAATTTCTTCATCAGTAGGGATGTGACAGAGATAATCATTTTCAACATCAGTAATTTTCCTTGGAAAAAGATGATCCATGTTGACAGACGGAGAAGGGTTGGAGGTGGTGAAATTTTTTTTGAAATGATCCTGTATGGTAGTTGAAATGATAGATGGGTCAGTAGTCCATTGATTTCTGCCCGTCTTCAAACAATCAATAGTGTTCCTTCTACGTCTAATCACAGTGGATGCATGGAAAAATTTGGTATTTAAATCCGTAGTGGTGAGCCAAGTCACACGTGATTTTTGATGCCAAAGAATTTCTTCCCTAATGAGGAGCTCTTAGAGATTTGCTTGAAGATCCATTTCATAAGACAAGGGGGAAAGAGGAGGGTCTTGACCCTGTAAAGAAGAAAGAATGCCAGAAAGGTGTTTGATTTGAGTTTGGATGTGACCAAATTTTTGGAAGTTCCAATCACGAATAGCTTTCTTGGTATTCTTTAGCTTCTTTGACAGGATAAAAGAAGGAGTACCAGTGAAACCTTGAGACCAGGCTTTTTTTATGATACTGAAGATAGAAGGGTCTCTAAGCCAAAATTCCTCAAATTTAAAAGCCTTGTTGGATTTATGATTTTTTGAAGTGTCCAACAGAATTGGTGCATGATCAGAGGAATCACGAGTGAGTGTTATAATGGAAGCATGGGGAAATAACTCAATCCAATCTAAATTGGCAATCCCTCTATCAAGACGTTCTTTAATGAGGTTGAAATCAGCCCTCTTGTTTGACCATGTATATTTGGGACCATTAAAGCCAATATCCACAAACCCGAATCTATTCATAAAGAGAGGAAGGCCTTTTAATGTGGATGATTGAGCAAAGCTTTTACCACCAAATTTTTCAGATTGTGAAAGAATAGAATTGAAGTCTCCTATTGCAATAGAAGGTCCAAAGAAGGAATCAGTGGTTTGGCTGAGCATTTCCCAGAACCTTTGTTTTTTATTAAAAGCAACAGGACAATAAACAAGATTTAAAAGCCAAGGCACATGAGCAGGATCCGAGTAGACCAAAACAGATATCATATTAGTAGAAATATTCACAAGTTCTGTATCGAAACCAGGACGATACAGTAGCAAAAGACCTCCCCATTTCCCAATCGGTGGGGAGTGAACAAAAAACGAGTAACCAAGCATATTAACAATACGAACATTTTCACATGGAGATAATAAAGTTTCAGAAAGGAAAATAACATCAGGATTATAGATCCTGATTTTTGCCCTAAGGGATCTAATTGCACTGGGTCGGGCAATACCCCTGCAATTCCAAGCAAGCAGTCTCATGGAATTTTCGGTGGCAGTAAAGACCCTGCCACACCAGTCATTGGATTTATAGGGAAGAGGTTCATGGTTTGAGACTGAACTGTATTACCCGAGACTGTCAAAGCTTGCCTCTGAGATGGTGCATAATTTGTTGATGAAGAAAGCTTTTTGTTCCTGCACTGACTGCGGTCAACTCTTGCTTTTCTGATTGGAGAGCGCTTCAGAGGGATATGAGATGCAGCTTTGAATTCTGGAGAGAGATCTGTGCCTTGAGATCCTTCACAATCTTTAATGGACGGCTCACGTTCAGCAATGGTAATAGTAGAAGATAAGAGAATTTTTTTGTTAGAGAAATGTGAGTTTTGCATCTCTGAATTGATGAGTTTCCTCTTTCTTGTTGATTCAATGGAAGAAGATGGGGACGAGAGTGGTACGGTGAAGGCTGAGTTCAACATTTTTTTCTCTAGGGTTTGGTTATGATCGGGTTGGGATGGAGAAATCTGGGTAAGTAACGATGAGGGGCCGGGGTTGATTTGGAAGGTATTGATAGCGATACCTCGGCCTGATGGGCTAACCAGAAGTTTCGGAAGCTCGGATATGATTGGGCTTTGGGTTGCTTTAAGCTGAGCTAAGACTTGGTTAAGGATAGATGGATTAGAGTTGGGCTTGGGCTGAAATGGGCTTGGCTGGTCAAGATAAAATGATGATGGGGGACGCGGGCAAGTAATGTCGGTTAGGATGCATGATTGAGATAAAGGAGTGCTGATGTCACCTGTGTACTTAGATGGAAAAGAGGGAACCGAATAATTTCCTTCCATAAATGGATCTGACAAGGTTGACGGCTGAAGGCTTTGGAAGGCGCCACGTGATGCTGAGAAGTCTACCGCTGGTCCCTTTCTGTCTGAACAATAAATTTGATGAACAGGAGCTTGAACAGTATCATCTTCTTTGTTGATCGAAATTTCTGAAGAGCTGCTGGAAAAGAGTTTCTTTATACAGAACTCCTTTTTTTCTCCACTTTCAGTACTGATTACAACAGCTTTGCCTTTTCCCAAATAATTAACTGGAGAAATATTTTTTGTTGAGGCTAAGCTATCCTTCACCTCTTTAGATACTCCTAATTCAGTCACTGGTTTTTCGAGCAAGAAGTTTGGCTGCAGTGGATTGTAGAGAAGATCATCCGGTTTAACAAAGTTAACAGGGGCACGACGATTTTCTACTGTTTCCGCTCGCATCCAATTACCATAACATGGATCATCAGAAGAACTAGTATAAATAGGACAAGATTGGTGAAGATGACCCAGACGACCACATCCATAGCAAAATTCCGAAAGCCTTTCATATTTGAAGCAAATTTTCGCCGGTTTCTTATTAATTCTGGGTAAATTAAAACCTTCATAAAGTGGCTTCTCAGTGTTTATCTCCACTCTAATTCGCATGAAAGGTTTGACACTATTCTCCGGAAGATAAGCATAGTCAATCTCGATCAAATTTCCCAGGACTTTACCAATTTGGATTGCATTCTCAGTTGTCATCATTTCTAGAGGAAGACCACATATATGAATCCAAAAGGCTGAATAGGTTAGATCAATTTCTTGAATACTAAGTCCCGGAGGCCATTCCTTTAGGACCAAATGATATCCCTTAAAATTCCATGGGCGTTGCTGAAAAATCCTAATTTTTTCCATGCTTGAAGAGAAGGTGAACAGAAAAGTGTTTATACCCAGATCTTCAATATTCAAACCAGGTGCAAAGCTCCATACTGCTCGGATTGTGGTGTAAAAGATGTGCTTATTAAGAATTTTTGTGGAGACCAGCTTACCTATAAGAGCATGGTTTGAAATCTGCGCAGCTTTTTCCGTTGCTGGGACCAGGATGATGTCTTCCCAAGTCAGTGCTTTTGTTTGTTCTATGAGTTGATCAATACCTTGATTCTCCTTTGTCATTTTGGGAAGTTGGTTGGTGGTAACGATGAAAGGGTTGATAAGATTGACTAAAAGGGAAGGAAAGGTAGATGGAAAAGGACAGACCGTCAGGTAAAAAGAGGATCCTAGGAAAGAGATAATTTGGCTGACGGTTAGGTTAGGGGAAGATCATGCAGATGGAAGCAACAAGAGGAGAAGAAACTCATCTTTCCAGAGAGCAGTACGAATATATCACCTTAATTAGTAATTAATTTCACACACTAATTTTTTGAATTTTTTTTTCTCAGTTGTCCGTTTGCAAATTTTATTTAAAAAATAATTATTAACTAATTCACGTTTTAAGATGATCATCAGATTATAATAATTAACTACGTCTACGAAATAATCTGAAGTGAAGAAAATGGCAGAGAAATTTTACATTTGAAACGGAATAAATAAACATATATATCATTTTCCAGCTAGAAAACCCATTAATTTATAACAACATGCATGCATGAAACAAAACAACTTGTTTCAAAGCCGAATTAACGGAGGACATCATGATCAACAACAATTAATATTCTCGATCATCAGGACTGTCTGGAGACTGAAATACGATAACGTCACCCTCCTCAGGCAATCTAAAACGGACCTTCTTTTTCAACTTCCCACTTTGGTTTGTGCTTATAATCAAAGAAGATTCTGATTCTCCTTCAGCCGCTTTACCAGTAGTCATGTGCAGCACCCTTGATCTCTTCAAGCAGAAGCTGTCTTTTGCTTTAGAGGATAAAGCTGTATCGACTGATCCAGTACTTGAAGATGGGTGTACCCTTTTATAATTAGCAGGACTACTGAATACATACAATTCATGACCTCCGCTGAAACGATCTGCCCTGCCTGGAGAAGCCATGATCAGCAAGTCTTCTAGAGTGAACTTTCCGACCTTTGTGATCATGCTCTTATGATCTGGTTGGTGAGGAAACTGTCTCTTCTTCATCACCTTCTTTGTCTTCCAGCAGTACTCCGGTTTCAACAGTTTGATGATTGATGACCCTCTAGTGCTGTTGCTGCTTTCATGGGCGCTGTCGTTGGAGCTGGCTGATTTCACCTCTCGCTCTGAATTAGAATGCAAGCAACTGGTGAGATTTGCTCCCATTGTTGAAACCACCTGTAAAGAGAATCAAAAGAGCGAGATGAGAAACGGATTGAATAAGTGTTTTCGAGGGGGTTATTATAAGGAACCTTTAAGACGGAGGGGCCTAGAGGATCGATGTTCATGATGATGCATGCGAACACAAGGATGGCTTGGTTCTTATCATCATATTATTGTACTTTTTCGTGTACAGTATTTTCCATGTTCTCGGGAATTAATTAGAGCTATCTTTAAGTTTTTACTTTAGTGAACGCTTTTAATTTATTCTTCTCCATTTGTTTTTAGATAACTGGTGGAACTATAAATAAATTTTATAAAATTAAATGTACGAGTTAGTATTAATTTAAAAATAATTTTATAATTTAATATGTCAATTAAATTACGTTAATTTATATATTTATTATTTTTATAAAATCTCTTTATTATTAAAATATTTCTCTCATTATCATTTCAACATAACTGTTTATATCTATTTATTTTTCATTTAAAATTCATGAATATGATATATCCCACCTGCCATGTATAAAAACGACACAATTTCTGGGCTTCCTAGGAACGCTTTGCTAAATCAGAAGGTGGACAGTACGTAGTACATGGCGATGAAACCAATGGAGTATGGTCAGTCAAAAATATAGTAGTTATAGGCTTACTACCTATTTATAATTTATAAATAATTTTAAATATAATAATATTTTTTATTAAATTTAAGCCCATCAAATTAAAATAAAATAAAATTTAAAGTAATATTATTTTATACTCTCTTCGATAATCTTACTATTTTATAGTAATTAGTATATTTAAAATTTTTGTTTTTTATTATTTTTTAAGTATTTTTTTAATATTTTAATCATTACAAAAAAAATTAAAAAAATATATAACTTTATTAATAATCACTTTCTTAACTATTAAATAAAATAAAATTAAAAATAGATAAATAAATAAATGAGTAATAAATGAGTGGCACGAATCTAATTATAAGTCTAACGTTGTCCAATTGTTATATAGATCTATCATTTTTCGTCAAAATAATACAACAAATGGATGAGACAAATTCATTCTCCATAATCATGGAACTAAATATGGAAAATATTCTCTGTATATAGAATTGGTGCATTCTGTCTTCTGATGGATACAGTTCTTCAGAATCGATCCTTGCTGTCGTGTGTATATATACATATAGTTGAAGGAAATTAGACGTTATGCTTATAACATCCACTTAGGCAAGATTAATCTTTCGGCGCTCAAATATATATCGGATTAATGCATTATGCATAGAGAAAACTTTTGAACCGGTCGGACTTATATTGACCAAATAACAGCCACCAATAATATAGTGACACCTAGGCTTTCTATGACAAGAATCTTGTAGATGCGTTGTATCGGATTGGAATGCCTTCTCGGTTTCGCATCGTTTTCTCAGTCCTCTCGTGATTTTCCCTTTCCCTTTCGCACCCCCCTCTCGTAGCCTTTGCCTCCCTCTATGCTGATCTCTTTGGACGGCCTTGTCGACGACGGTGACGGACAAAAGTATGAGAAGAAGCAGATTTATGATGTTCCTTCTTGGCTTTTTTTTTTTTTTGATATTTTTTTTAGTCTCTGTGTGCCTGATCATCTCTCAAAACCAATCTTTTACCCAATACATTTACCAATCATACATGCACCATCGGTTTTCATCAACGTTCTACAAGATCTTTTACTCAATACATTGTCGCTGTTGTTATGGTTTTTTTCCTACAAATTTGAGTATAAATTTTCTAAAATGGTTTGATTTCTATTTTACATGGGAATTTCTTTAAAGTGTTTTACTTTTTGAGTCGAATTTTTTTACAGACATGAATCTAGAAATTTGTAAGTGAATTTATTTTTTAGATTTTGTTCTTGTTCTTTATCTTTTTTTCCTACAGATGTGAGATGGAAATATTTTTCTTATGTTTTGCTGGTGTTTTTCTTTATCGCAATTTTTTTTTTCTACAAATCTATCGGGAGCAAAATCTAGATTGTACCCCAGATTTAAAGCTTCTCATTCAACGATGCCAGTTTGCTTTTCATTGTGGCCTCTAAAAGAGTATAGAAACATAAGATGCAGAGGTTGAATAACACCACCAAACCCATTTGTTCAAATCTGTAAGGAAAAAAAAATAAAAAACTACAAAACGAGCAAAAAAAAAATCGAAGAAAGATTTGAAAAGATCTTGTTGAGATATGAGTCTTTTTATTTGTTGGTTTTTTTTTCCTTTTCCCGTTCTTCTTTATTGGATTTTTTTCTTACAATTTGGTACTTTCGCCCCAGAATTTATGGACAATTTTTATGCGGGCGTAGTGGATGACGGACTGGTGGAAGTGGACTGCTGGCGATGGAACTCTGCTCGGCGGTGAAACTGGAAGCACAGCAAAGTTGAGGTTCCTATCGTGAAGAGGAGATTGATTTCTTATCTGTTTGCCTTTGCCTTTTCTTTTCGTGTGAACTAGTGTAACTTGAATTTGATGTAATTTTTGAGGTCGCAGCGTGTAATAGGAAGACTGTTATTTGAGGAAAATTGACCCGACCACTTAGAAGCGGTTCTGTTATGCATATTATATGGTGGCTGATGTCAAGAAAAAATTCTTTGGTGTCGAACAATCTAGGACTTGGCAGTTTCCGCGCAGGCTTGCGGCGGAGTACCAACGATGTTGATACTGCAAGAAATGGAATTATGAATATATGTAACTACGAATAATTCATATAAAGATAATCATTGACTGTTGATATAATGAAAGTTTCAGAATTTCTCAATATTGTTGTTAGAGGAATTTCCACGTATCAATATTAATATCTTATAGTTCATTGAGTAATGCTACATACAATCGTATAATGCGTAAACACCATACAGTCGCTTTGAAAAAGAGTGGGATCCACTATTAAAAATTTAATTTATTTTTATGTAGGTCCCATATTTATTCATTTTTTTCAAAACGACTACACGGCGCTTACACACTCACGACTGTAAATATCATTTCTCTAGTTCATTTTACTTCTTTCTCACCTTTTCCATTCATCTTACAAGAAAACTATTTATTTGCTATAAATTATTTTCTATCAAAATAATTATTTCTATCAAAATAGAGTTATACCCTTCGCATTTATTCATTTTTAATTTGTTATAAATACTCAAAATGTCGATCACCTGATTTAACGTTATAATCAAACGCTATAATTAACACCAATTAAACAACCTTTGATCATGGTCCAGCAATCCATTCGGCTCGATCCCATTTTCTCTTGGACCTGCTTGCCTATATCACTTTTGGCTCCATTTATCGCCTATCTTGCTAGCTTGCCCTCTTTGAATCCTATTCAATATTCCTTCTGTCAAGATCCAATATTATAGCTGATTATCTTCTCGTATATCATGAATGAGAAATGTTATTATGTTATTTAATTTATATTATTCATTTTATATTTTGATATGATATCACTGCGATGTCACGTGATTTATTATAAAATTAACAAAACAATTTAAAAATATATATTTTTGAATGACATTTTGTTTTGAATATATATATATATTTTAAATTTGTTTAATAAGTCACGTATTATCATATTATAGTACTAAAAATGAGTAATATAAATTAAGAGGTCTACTAATATATTGACATCTATAATACTCCAAATCAAAACAAGAGTCCTAGCTACTCATAGATTTCTGGTTCTTTCCATCTCATCTGCACGGGATTTTAGTAATTATTCCTAATAAAATTGGCATAAACTATATAGTTTATGGATATTGAATAGTTCATATACTCAGCCCACATGCAAAAGCTAGAAGAAAGAAAGGAACATTGCATATTTAGAGACTACTTGATTGAGACGTGTTGTATGGTATACCCTTATCAGCTTTATCGTGTTTGCTCTGTGATGGAAATTAATGCTTGATTGGATTGCAACTTTGAATAATGGGTACCGGAATTGTTAATTGATTAGATTGCAGTTTTGACACGTAGCAGTGCTACTCTGCCGCCAAACTGCCCGCTAATCAGTTTTATAAATTTTTTATTTATTTATATTTTAATATATTTAAAAAATAAAAATATATATTAAAACATTTAAAATTACTTTTTTAATTATTAATTTTTTTTTTTTTTTTTTTACCCAAACGATACATTTAAACGGTATACTTGAAGAGACAAAATACCTTTTCTGTTTGAGGTAATTGGCGTGGGGTCTAAATTCACGGTTTGATTTTATCGATGAGATAAAAACTATAAATTAAATAAAATATTATTAAAAATTAATATTATTTTTATTTAAAAATTTTAAATTATATTTTATATGAGAGTTTGAAGAAATTATAATGATGAGATAAGATGATTTATATAAATAAACGAGAAAGTAGAATTGCAAAAAAGAACCAGTTAAAGTTAGATCCATTTAATTAATTATAAACTGGCACTATTAATTTGCAGTTTCTCCCCATCAAGAAGTGTTGTTGTCGACGTGTCGTTACAATTTGAAGAATGTATTATTTTCTTCATTTTTGATCGCCTTCTTGTCTAAGTTCAATGACTAGATCGATACAAAAAATGAAAAGAATCATAATTTTACTATAGAGTATAAATCATCGATAATTTGAAGATGTAAAACAAATAATGTTAAATACAGAGTGTGTAAATTCTATACATTTTTTAAGATATGTCAATAAAAAAAAAAAAAAAATTTTAATATATATTTTAAATTTATCCATTTTTTAAAAAGAAGTACATAAAACTTATCTAAAATTCTCCCGTGAATCGTCCAGTCTAACATTATTTTGAGATTAGAAAATTAATTTACCTTCTAAATTTGCAATTACATGTTCCCCGTACGTACAAGTCCAATTTGAGAATGACACCAAAAAGTAAAAATAAAAGAAAATCTAAAATTTTATATTATTGTATATAAGATAATAAAAAAAATTTATTTATCATATGTGATATTAAATTATAAATTTATAAATAAAATATAATAAATAATTTTTAATTATTTAATATCGATAAGATGAAAAAATCATGATGAGAATGGGAACCATCAACACCATTACTCAAAACAATAAGGAGTTTCATATACATATTTCGATTCGTGCAAGTGTTATCTCTGCACCACGTGTAAATCCGAACTGCCAATCTGGAGACTGGAGACTGGAGTCCTCTAGCATATGCATATCCATTATTTTGGGGGAACCGAACCGATTTCCGAAATAATTAAAAAATTTGTACTTCCGATTTTTGATTTCTCTACTTTTTCGCACAAAGATAGTAACGAGAGAACAACAACCAACGATACCTTCCCTTGCTTCACTTCCTCTATTATTCGTATTCGCCTCCCTTTTCCTTCTCTCTCTCAGCGAAACCAAACCAGGTATCAATCTCCTCTCTTTCTCGCTCACTCTCATATGCATGTATACGTTGATGTCATTTTGGCAACGATTGTTAGGTTCAAATTTCGTTTTCGACAAGGTCTGCTGCGATTCGATTTGGCTTTGGGAGCTATTTTGATTCCCAGCGTTTTGTTTTGACTCCGCTGTAATATTAGTTCTGGAATTAGAATTGCCGAGCTGTTTTTTAGCCATTTGTTTATAGATTTGTTTTGGTGGGTTTCAGTCTCCTTGTTTTGAGAATTTGTTTGATGGAAAATTATTCGGTCGTCCTGAGTATTGTTTCATTGATTTTCTATTTGTGAAATATTGCTTCATTATCAATAAAGTGGAAATGCATGCTGCATGCAGTTTGACACTTTTTTCTTCTTTTGTAGCTAAACATGTGTACGTAATGTGAGCGGAAATTATAGTAGTTCGGCAAAGAAGTTATTAGTTCCATAGCAAATGGGTTTTAATCAGAGTATGCGCTAGGTCAGCTGAAATAATAGTCATAAAGCTTAGTCTCCTGTGGATTGGTGAATTGGAGGTCATGCTTCTAGACCTCTAGTGACAAAGCTTTGTTGTGCAAAACACACACAATATATGTGGTTCGGCAAATTGCCTACGTCCACAGAGCTGCAGAAATCTTATTAACCAGAGGAGATTACATTCACTTAATCTCAACTCACACTCTCTAGGGCCTTTTTGCTCTCTCACACAATATGCACTCATATGACAATTATTATCTCTCAAAATATGCTGAAAGTCGTACAAAACAAGTCAAATACAACATATTTATAGTAAACAGCGCTGGAAACCATAATTTGGCAAAAATTACGTTTTTTGCTCGAGCGGCGTGTCGAGCGTGGCTCGAGCGAACAACCAATGAACATTGGCTCGAGTGTGGCTCGAGTGAACACTAGGATTTGTGTCTCGCTTGAGCCCACTGTTGAGCACACCTCGAGCAAATTCACGGGTTGAGATTCGCTTGAACCCATTGTTGAGCGAACTCACAGGATGAGCTTCGCTCGAACCCACTGTCGAGCGCACCTCGAGCGAACTCACGGGTTGAGCTTCGCTCGATCGCCATGTTGAGCGACATCGAGCGAACTCTCTGTTTCTCGATTTTTTACTCGCAGACCAGTCTCCACATGCACCCCAACAAGCTTACTCCCACTCAGTTGATGAATTGGAGGTGAATCTTATGATAAAGAAGAGAATGAGTGTGGTTTGAGTCTCTCAACGGTGGTTAAGCTACTTGAGATTTATACATATCATCCTTTCTCACCACTATGACCGTGTTGGATGTTTAGGTCAGCTTACAACTCGCCTGCTTAAGATAGTGTTGCGGAACCGTGTAGGCTCCTCCTGTTTGGTGGCCTAAAGGTTTATTATCATCATGCTATCGCCTAAATTAGGATTTGAAGCTCCGATCACCCTGGCATGTGACAGGCATGCTTGAATTATGGAAATTAAGTTACACTTTGTCAGAAACATCCATGGATATTAGTCCTAGTTAAAATTTTGGTCATAGACCATTAGAGCTTTTTTTATAGGTGCACTCTTGGATCACTGCCTATTTCTTTGTGATCTAGAATCACATGCAGTCCTGGAAGATGAGGATCTTGCTCATATGTGGTATATTTGATCAATGATCTATGGAGAAAAGAACTTTTCCCTTGTGTATATGATGTTTATGTCATCTCTATGGGAATGAGGTGGCACCTATCGAAGAAAAAAAATAGGGACAGTCTGTTAAGATGGTTAGTTCATGGTCAATTGAAAATAACAACTAGGCTAGGCTCTTAGGTAGTTTGGCCTTGTGATGGACCACATCAATTGGTGATGACATATTTTGACGTATTAGAGACTCTTACAACCATAATTAGCTAGGAAACACGCTATGTTACATGTCCTTGTTGGCCTTTGTGCTGGGGCTCCTGAGAATCCTGTAATTTGTCTCTTCAATTTTGTTGTTGTCATGCAATGTTTAAGTGGTTGCCTGATTCTCTCAGTCATTCATTCAAATGGATCAATAGGGCTTTTCCATGTGAAGTTTGACTGCTTTGAGAGGTGCACAATTTTCGATGAAGCTGATATGGCCTTTGCATTGAAAATTTGTGTTTTGCGTTAAAAAAAAAAAAACCGAGCGTATTGAATAATATGGCTTCTGATCCCATGCCTGGTGTAGTATTTATGCTGTTTGTTAATTCCACTTTATTTATCAGTTACCTCCATAATTATGTTCAATTCTTTATCAAATTCCTCTCTCTTCTCTGCAACTCTATTTTCTATCCATTTTCTATCAAATTGCATTGTGCATTTGATGTTTCAGGAGGCTGTTTTCTGCATCACCAACATTGCTGTTGTTATTCCTGTAGAGTAAAAATTGGTTAGAAGAGCCATGCAGAAAGATAATAGTTCCAGCACTCCAGCTCCTGCTCGTCTTCGACATCGTAGACGTTCAAATGAGGTTGTTTGCATAATGAATATGCGTCTGGCCTAAATTGGGTCTTGTGTGTGTGTGTGTGTGTGTGTGTGTGGTATATTTGCTCTGATAAATTGGCAGACAAAATGGCAATCATCTTATACTACTAATGGAGACAACCCAAGATTTTATTATCTGTTACATATCATGGGGTCTTTTTGTTTTTATTTAATAATAATTCCTTAAATTTATAGTTGGGGGCTTAGCAATGATATTGCCTCTGTAATCTTTGTGAACAAGTTAATTTTAATATCAATTTCACCCCTTTTGGCAACCATCAGTAGTAATCTATTTGGAAAGTTAATATAAACAATTCTGATAAAAAAAAGAAAGAAATTTAATATTAACAATTTTGTGAAAAAGAACATTCATTAGGAGACCTTAGGGATTTTTTCTTTAGTACTTTGAGTTTGTGGGCTAAAATTTTGTAATGGTTGATAATTTCCAGAATTTGTTTTAGATTTCCTTTTGGTATTAGAAAGTAGTAGGTATTTCCTTTGTATACGTCCTGTGTACTTGGGCTTATGCCCATTCTTGGGAATAAAATCTCTTATTACCTATCAAATTTTTTTTTTTTTTTTTTTTGTGAAAAGTCATAACTAAAAAGTGAGTATGACATATATTTGATTTCTTTTTCTTCTTGGGCTGTCAGGTTATTCCAGAGGATAGCAAAGCAAATGGAAGCCATTTACTTGTTAATGATCATAATAAATACAGGTCAATGTTGATCCGTGCATACTCATCTATTTGGATGATTGGGGGCTTTGCATTTATTGTCTATATGGGTCATCTTTACATAATGGCCATGGTGGTGGTTATTCAAATATTTATGGCTAGAGAGCTGTTCAACCTACTCAGGAAAGCTCATGAAGATAAACGTCTCCCAGGATTTAGGCTGTTAAATTGGTATGAATGGCATTTCATTGACACTGTCAACTGATTTTTATTTCTAGGAGGGGAGTCAACTGACGTTATTTGAAATTAAGATTTCATTTATTACATATTATAAATATTTATGTATTTCCAATTTCTGTGCTCAGGCACTTTTTCTTCACTGCAATGTTATTTGTATATGGCCGCCTTCTCAGTCAACGGCTTGTCAATACCATGACAACAGACAGATTTTTATATCAGCTTGTGAGCAGCCTTTTCAAGTATCATATGGCTATCTGTTATTTCTTATATATTGCAGGTTGGTTATACATGTTATCTTACAATGGTTTTGAGTAATCTTGATATTAAACACCCCTTTAATGATATTGTCTAATATTTGAGATGTGATTATCATAAAATGCGTTTAGATCTTGTATTAATTCAAAATATTATATTTCGTATACATTTGGCTTTCTTTCTGGGATATTGCTGATTGGTGTTTTGTTTCTTGTTTTGGTGTGTTATGGGGTCAGGATTTATGTGGTTCATTCTTACCTTAAAGAAGAAGATGTACAAGTATCAGTTTGGCCAGTACGCATGGACCCACATGATACTAATTGTTGTGTTTACGCAGTCCTCCTTCACCGTTGCCAGCATTTTTGAGGGAATTTTCTGGTAACTTTCTTTAGAGTGATAAAATATTGATTTTGGATCTTGTTGACAAACTCTATATTCTAAGTTGATGACATTTGTGCCATTGAGTTACTTTTATCCCCTTTCTTTGGTAGACTCCTTTTGGGGCTTTTTTCACCTCTTTTGTGATACTTGCATTTTAGTGGGTTACTTTTCCTGGATTTTAGTGATAAATTCATTTGAAACTTGTTCGGCAGGACTAATGAGTCCCTGTTCTGCTTGTTATATCTCTTGAGAATCCTGATTGCTTGTTGCATTATTGGTGCTTTCATACCCTCCAGCAAGTGGATAACTAACATGAAAGGTGGTATGAAATTATATGGTAAATGATGAAATGGTAAAAGTATAATTTTTAGAATGTCTTTAATTTTTTTAGAGGTGGCACAACTTTTGATAAGAATCTCCTTAAGTTTTTGAAAAAAAGTTGAGGGTTATAGGAATTGAATAAGCATATAATTCTCTTTTGGAAAGTTTCAATGTCTAGAGAGAATTCGAAAAGGAAATATTATCATCTTTTTTGAGATTTACTTATCAAAATTATATTTTTTTGACACTAGAATGAATAGTTAAAAAGGCTTGGAGTTTCTATTTTATTAGTAGATATTATCATGTTTCATTAGTAAATATCTACTGATGCATTTTTTTTATAGTTAAAAGAAAATTTATTAATAGAAATGAAAATAGGCATAGCCCAAGTACACAGGACTAATATCTACTGATGTATTTTATCAGTAGATATTATATTTTACTGGAGGAAAGCTTGTATTTTGAAGGCATTTTCTAGGTCTATTTGTGTCCTTTTGTTATTAATAGAAATGAAAATAGGCATAACCCAAGTACACAGGACTAATATCTACTAATGTATTTTATCAGTAGATATTATATTTTACTGGAGGAAAGCTTGTACTTTGAAGGCATTTTCTAGGTCTATTTCTGTCCTTTTGTTCTGTTCTGTCGCAACTCTCACATCTGGCTTGACAGATTGAAAAGGTAAGCGCTTGCTTATAAAAAAAAAAATTCCTGCCCTGGACCGTGTGCATGGATAATTGTAATTCTTTACTTGCTTTTGGACATTTCCGCCTGATGTTTTTATTTGTTTTTTTTCTTTGAAGGGATTGTGTCTTTACCTTATTTGTTTATTTCCTATCAATAAAATTTAGAAGATCATGGAAATAGTAAATCTCATGATGCCCACATCCTAAATAGCTAGCCTAGATTTTAATATGACGACTTTGAGAAGATACATTGAAGGGCTATCAGTTACGGACTTACAGTCCTTAATTTGTGCACCGCAATGGAACTCATACCACATTTGACCCTTGTATATCACTTTTTCATGTATAACTAATTGCATTGATATGCAAAGACTTCTATGCTCTTTATCTTGGTTCATCTGGCTGATAGTCAACTTTTTAAACTTTGATGTTCCTTTTGAGTTTTTACACATCAGCTACTTATGCAGGTTTCTTCTTCCAGCAACTCTTATAGTCATCAATGATATTGCTGCTTATATCTTTGGTTTCTTTTTCGGAAGAACTCCTTTAATCAAGTTATCTCCAAAGAAAACTTGGGAGGGATTCATTGGAGCGTCTGTTACCACTATCATCTCTGCATTTATGGTAAGCACAGGTTTTTTTCCCTTGGTCATGGTAAACACATTTCTGTTCTATTATGTTTATATCGATTGCTGAGCCACTTTGGGAGGCATTTCAACCGGAGTTACGGAGGCCATCTCCGGTTGTCCTCTCCTACCCTTTTTGGCTCATGAAAAAACATAGGTACTTATTAACAAAAATATGGCTTGCACTGATCTTGCACTTTAATTAAACATTATACTGGGCTCTGAGTGCAACATAATGGTCATAGTAGATCTCAGATTTTCCGAAGTGTAGGTTTGCTATATCATGAGTAGATAGGATATTCTTTTTTATGAGTATAAATAGATAGGATATTCATTACTTCTATTAAAGTCAAGTCACCATTTATCCACTTATGCCTCTGAAACATGGGGTTTAACATGATAATAACAAAGGAAAAAGAAAAAAAGCGGTGTCAAGTTGAATGATATATCCTGTTTAGGTTCTGTAGGTTTGATTTTTTTGCATTAGTGATTACTTTGCCAATAATGTTATCAAAATGGTCATGAGACATTAGTGATTAGTCTCCTTCAATTATTTCTTTCCTTCATTTTGGTTATCTCCTATGCCTAATGCGTGTATTTTCTTTTGTTGGTTACTCAATTTCACCCTATACTTGGCAGAATTTGATAATAGTGTCATGTTTCTCACAACCTTACCACTTTTATTTCTTAAATGAACTTACAAAATTGCAACATGCTCCTTGGACCTTACTGTTGATGAGGATCCCCATCCCTTCATTTGATGGAACTGTCTCTACTCCCAGAAATATGCATATGAAAAGCTTTTCATTCTTCTAGCAAGGCTGAAGTGTGTTTTCAGCGCTTCAAATGGAATTTTCACTTAATAAAACATTTCACCATCAAATTGTTCCTATTCATGTTTTTAAACTTCTGGCCATGTTTCTTAAATTCATGTTTGGTTACCAGGAAAGTAATTACGGGTGAGCTTTTTAGATAGTGATGTTTACTAGTTTGGCAAAAATTTGATGCAACTTCCATGATCTCCTTGTATGTGTACCTATAAAAAAAAAAAAATATTTTCTTGTATCTGTTTATAGCTCCTGCTAGGTGTCTTTCTCTTGTATACGTCCCGTGTACTTAGACTATGCCTATTCTTTCATCCTTATTAATAAAATGTCTTTTACCTATCAAAAAATTAGGGCAAATGGATATCTATAAACATTTATATGTTCACTTGTTTATGCAGCTTGCAAATGTCATGGGCCGTTTTCCGTGGTTAACATGTCCAAGGAAGGTAATTTGATGGAGCATAAGTCATTGATGTTTGAAGATGCATTATTCTTGGGAAAAAAACTATATTCTTATTTCTATGAAGTTGATGACATGCAGGATTTATCAACTGGTTGGCTTCACTGTGATCCGGGCCCATTATTTAAACCTCAGTATTTCACTTTACCAGGATGGGTTTCTCAATGGGTGAGTTGTGGAATTCAATTGAATCTGCTTCTATGTAAGTTAGTAGCATGCATTTTTACACGTGCAGTTAGTAAATCATAAATTGTCCTGAGTGTCTGATAGTATTATCTGCAATCCTTATTTTAACTATCAAAGAGAAAAGTATCCTCTGTAGGCTTATAATATGTATAATGTGTGGTTTAAATTCCAAAATGTACGAGACTCCAACAAGAAGAACACATGATTTAGTTGACTTTATAAATTTATCCTTCCTCATCCTAGAAAGGGGGTTGTTTAACTCTTCCAAATATCTGAATTTGACTGGCCATGCTGCATCTAATTCTTGTCAAATTTGAACTTTCTTTTACGGAACTAAACCATAAACCATAACTGCCGGAATGCTGTTCATCTACTTAAGATTGTTCTGTGTGTTTTGTGCTATCTCTTCTCAGACTTTTCCCTGCTGGAAATTCTTTGTAATGCTGTTACTTCTATCCACATGAATAGCATTGCACTTCTGGACATTTTGTGAAAAACACTGTTAATAGTCAACCTGTATATCGTGATGCATCCCTGGCCTGTACATTCGTTCCATGTGTGGTGTACGTATGTTGGACTTGGTTAGTAAGCAGGGCTGAAAATATCACTTACTACTCATAGGAGTGAGATATATCTACTTTCATGTGTAAGCATGTTAGTTCTAACTTAATACTGTCTTATTTCTGCGTTTTGGTTTATTTGTGCTGAAGTTCCAACTTGTAAAATTAGTGAATCAGTTTTTTCCAGCTATTAGAAGTTGAAAACATGGCTCTTGTCCACCTCTGAAGCTATTTGAAACTATGGAACTTGTTATGTCACCAATTGTCCCAAAAACTTAAACTGGAGGGAAGAGTTGAGCTTAATCATTTAATTAAATGTTCTAATACTTCCTCTCACTTGCAGGTTAGACTCTCAGTAGGTTCAAAACGTAGAATTTTGTTAATTAGAATAAAGGTAAAAAGTGTAGTCAAAATTCAAATTCAGAACTGCTGTTCTGATACCATGTTAAATCATCATTTCAAAAGTTTAATTGATGGTAAGAGATGTTAAGAATTATTTCAATACCTTTACAGAACTCAAGTTACAAAAAGCTTACCAAGTACTGAACTCCTGTTGTAGCAAGTGAGATGTGGATCTCGTCTCTCTAGAAAATTATGGAACCCAATTCTAATGCATCATAAGTTTTCTCATACACAGTTTCCTTGGAAAGAGGTCTTGATTTTGCCAGTTCAATGGCATGCTCTCTGTCTTGGCTTGTTTGCATCTATAATAGCACCTTTTGGAGGCTTCTTTGCCAGTGGTTTCAAAAGAGCTTTTAAAATCAAGGTCTGCCCCTTATTCTTTCTAAATTTATGTGATTCAATCAAGCTTCCAAGATGTTGTTACACACTATTTGCTATATTTCCCCCTTTTCCTGCAGGATTTTGGTGATAGTATACCTGGGCATGGTGGAATTACAGATAGAATGGACTGCCAGGTAAGCTTTGATGAAGTTTGGATCCAGCATGTTCCTATGAACTACTAATTGTAATATATTTTCGATAACTACTAATTGTAAGATTTGTTATTATGGCTTCTCATAATTTTTCTTGTTCTACTTTCCTGGTTTATGTAAATTGTTTTACTCAAGATAAACTTGATTACCATGCCTAATGTATGTGTGATTATTCATAATGTCATTTTTGGCAGGAAATCATTATGCCTTGCTTGTTTAATTGCTATTTGTAATCATAAATTATGTTGTACTCTTACAAACTTCTATTGAAAACCAAAAAAGAGATTTAAAAGATGAGTTTACCAGGATGAGCCTGAAACTCTACATAAAAATGCTGTACGAATAAGGCTAGATACACAGAACACTTTAGAAGCCAGAAGTAGAGCATATTGATAACCCAGTGACAATGGTGGTGAAGAATATACTGAGGTGCTTTTGATTAAGATATCAAGTCTGTATTGGATTTGAAATTGGAAGTATATATCTGAATTTCTCAATCGCATTTCGACCATGGCACTATTCAAATCCAGGTAGGAGACATTGATTACTTGCTTGAGCAAAGGGAGAAATAACTCTGATTAAAAGTTTAACCATGAATGCTAAAAGTTACATGAGCCTGCTTAACATGCTGAAAGTTCAACTTTTGCTAACTAGTATAATCAGTGTAAACTGTAAAGATTGATGGCCTCCACACTAGGTGCATTCTTTCTCTGTTAGGATTCTGGATGCATAACGTTGCATTCTTCCATATAGACCAGGATTCCTGATGCTGCTAGTAAGCATAAGCTTGTTCCCCTCTTGTTCAATGTTTGTTATAGTGTCGTGATTTGAGTACTAGCTTTTTGGTTCCTTCAAATGTCACTTTTGGTCAGCTATTGCTACTTAAAAGCTGGCAATTACAAAAGCCTTTCTTTTTCTCAGTCTAGAGTTTTTGGTGGTCATCTATTTTTTGTCCGCATTTTCCTTTGTTTTTATTATGTTAAGTGCTAAAAAAGACTTACCTTAACCTGTACCTTACATGCTGCTTGAAATAGCATCTGCTTTATTTTGAGGGCTAGCTAGGTAATTTAGGCATTATGATGGTAAATTTACAAATTAAAATTTCACTCTTAACTTTGTTGACTTTTGCTGGATAACCATGATACCTTCTGTGACTAATGAGGTCTGCTACTGTAGATGGTGATGGCCGTATTTGCTTACATCTATCATCAGTCATTTGTTGTGCAACAAAACCTCTCAGTTGATACAATCTTGAACCAGGTACTGCGTTTACATGCTTGTGCATCAATATTTGCCTATCCATTTAGATAGCATGAATCAATATGTATGAATATGTAAGCTGATATGAAAATGTTTTTTAGATATTGATGAACCTCACTTTCAAGGAGCAGCAAGCTCTATACATAAAGCTTGGGGAGATCTTGCAGGAGAGGCTTGTGGGAAGGTCTTAGATATGCAGGACCCGGGTCTTATTTGGTGTCCTCTTTCTCCCCTGCATGTTACATGCATGGTGGCATGAGGACGAAAGAGAAGATTATATTTGTATATGGTGTTGTGTTCTAATTTCCTAGTGCAGCCCCATTCAGATACTTAGTCTGGGTAATTCTTCAGCTATCACACTCTGTATAGTGTATTTTAGCCATTTAATATCAATGAGCTCTCAGTGGAGAGTGAATCTCTCTCGCTCTCTCTCAAAAACTAATTGGTTGGATCATTTCTTTTTGAAAGTCCAAAGAATTTGCTTTAGTTATCATCTTGTTGGAGGGTAGTAGTTGTGTTGGGCTTGGTTGGGTTGTCGAATGACACGGTAAGTGAGGTTTATTTATAAATTTCTTTTACCTTAAGGTGGGCTGAACAACAACTGAAAAAACTGGCCAGATTGATCTCCGGAGCATGGAACCGGTCGGCCAGCAGTAGAAATTCCTTAAAACTGACTTCAGCCTGTTTGAAACTGGTTTAAGCCGCCAAACCAGTCAAAATTAAATAAATATATATTTTTATATATATCTTAAAACGACATTTGATTTTAAACTAGACGGTGTCATTTTGATTTGAGCTCGTTTTCTTTCCCTTCCCTTTTTTTCTCCGATTTCTCATTTCTCTCTCCTCTGCAACACTTTCTCTACTCTCTCATACAAATCTCGCTGCTAGGGAGAGAATCGTCGGAGTCGATACGGCCGGTATTTCTCCTCTCCGTTGGCTGGTACGGTTGGTTGTTCCATGCAAATCCTTTCCATCGGTCGGCGTCGGTTTTGGTCAAAAACTAGGCCGATAGGGTCGGTTTTTACCCCTAACTTGTGGGGTTAATGTCAAGAATTTGGCTGCTTTGTGTAATTGATGTGTTGGAAGCTTGTATATAGCAATGGCTATCCCAGAATCTTTTCAACAAAAAGGAAGAGAAGAGCAGCATCTACAAAATTGCTTCGAACGCCAGCTCTACTTGGCGATCATTTCAGAAAGAAATTTTAGGTAGGAGGGCTGGCACAAATGGATGGTGGTAGCCTTTTCGTGGAAGTTTAGAATTGGGCAAAGCAGGAATGAAAATCGAATAAGATTCAAACGAGACCGACAGACTTTTGATCATATTGAATAAGAATGGAATGAAACCATCAAAATTTGAACATGCTGAAATTCACCCAAATGTTGTAAGAACTCCCAGGCGGAAGCAATCCGTAAGTTTACAGTTTTTAGCACAGAGCTGCGTAGACCATACATAGCATACGCTTTGAAAAACCTATTAATGATGGATACAAACCAAAGCATGCCTCTTTCTTTTGAGTTCTTATGTATATATCCAAAATGCTCATCTTGGCATATTTAACTCACATCCCAAGATCATATGATTCGGAGAAGGAGAATCTGCGTGCGTTTTTTACCCATCTATTTATTGAGAACCGGCGAAGCTGGATCATGAACATGTAGATAACCAGTTGAGTAGGAGTAAACAAATATAAGCTGTAAAGGGAAAATTGCCCCTGCAAATCACTGCTTTTGCAATATGACCAAACTATCAAAGTTGAAATTTTACACCCCCAACTATCATTTTTTTTGGCGATTTATCTTTAGATCCAACCATTCAAATTGTACCATGTCCCAATGGAGGCTAAGTGACATATTTAATAGCTTCTTGGTCTACAAAAGTGGTAATTTGAAGGGATAAATAGTGATTGTTCCAAGTTGAAATACATCACATTTGTCAACTCAAGCCTGTCGATTGTGGTAGCAAAAGTTGGCTTTAAAGAGAATATAAGCTCCTCCGTGAAGGATAAACTATGACCAGCTCATAATATGAACCCTTCCGTTGTGGACAACAAGATTACCCAAAAATGGAAGTTTAAAATCAAAGGCATGAGACTAAAAAAATCAAGAGTCATGAATATCTCCAGTTAAATAACAATCATCGCAGAATCACAAGTTTCTAAAACCAAACAACAAATCTAAGTATCCAGAAACAAGCCATCTGATCTCATACTTGCCAGCAAAGACATAGATATTGTACATGCTCTACTTTTACAAGAATTTGACTGGATCCCACCTAACCAGTGTAATATCCCATCTAGAAAACAAAACAAAACTGGCAGCTTGCTTACGTCTGTCAACAGCCAAAACTTCTCAAGAAAGCCTATATAACTTGATTTCACTACCTTGGTGTCTCTTTCATTGAGTTTTTGGTTTTTCGATCTTCACATAGGGGAGAACACCCATGATATGGACAACTTTTGGCGACCATTCACGTTGCTGAGCACGGCAAAACATCAAGAAGGTATTTGCGAAGTAGGAACTAATGGCCATGAAGATGTGCCACAGAGCATGACCCTGTGGATTAATGGGCCAACCAGATATCTCCTTGCAGAAAACACGATCGCAGAACCAACACAAGCTACTTAGACAAAGGGTAGCCACATATATCTTTGCAAGCCGCTTAGCAGAAGCATCTTGTGTGTGAATGTAATACTTGTACATTCGAGGAATGCATAGAAGACACAATATAAAGTAATGCACCTTGAAGCCAATGCCAAGTTGGACTATTGCATGAACAACAGCAAAAACAGCACCATAAAGGAAGAGGAAGGTAGGCATTGTGCTACGGTAGTGCCAATCTGGTGAGTAGAGGATGTACATATAAAGTAGCATCTCCCACACCATAGGAGTTTCATCGCTCTGCTGTTGCCTGGAAATGTTCAGAAAGCCTTCAATTCAGCAACTAATCATCCAAAAATAAATTTATTGTCTAATAGAGTTAACTTTATCCTGACACAGTAAGACCAACGTTATTTAAAGGAAGAGAAGACTAGCAGTATTAAAGTGAACGTGAATGCATCAGAGTGCGCATCTGCAAAATCAGTTCTGCCGAACACATTACACATGATCATGTACTTTTGTTAAACCCCTTTATATGCTGCTCACAAGCTTGTTACTTGCACATGAAAGAGAACAACAGGTTTTTCACACACCATTCACATTGAGCTAACCGACTAACTCGACTCAAGCCCTTATCCCAACTACATGCATCTGAGTGTGCATTTTTTTTTTTTTTTTTTATGTCAAGGAACCTCTCCAAGGCAGGCCCTTTGGACCCACCCCTGCAGAGTAAACCCTAGTCCTGTGCACCGCACCCTCGGAAGTTTCCCTACAGGAAACTGGTTAAATCATTGACTTTTCACTAGGAGGTGTGGCCCCAAAGGATTGTTTGCACCCAAGAGGTGTTGAACCTTGGACCTTGAAGGGAGTGATACCCCAAGACCAAGGCCTTCACCACTTGGGCCAACCCCTTGGGGTTGAGTGTGCATGTTTCTTTCAATTACATTAGTTTTTTGGTTCCCATTTTCTTAGAAGCAACTCATCCCTCCCTATCTGGCTATCCCCCTCAACCGAGGCCTACACAAAGTTTTCAAATCCTCATGATTCCACAAAGTAAAGATCTGTATTTCTTTTTTTTTATTTTCTTCATAGGTAAGTAAAGATTGTATTTCTAGTCAGTCATCACTTTTGTCCCTTACCATATTCATAAGACATTCCCTAGCACCAATCCTTCTAAATCACATAGAATCCAAGAAGCCTGGATGTATGTACTTGAGGAGACAATCAAGCAATTACGACAAGGCATGATCTAAATAAACATTAAAATGGTAATATTGAGACAACCAAAAGGAGGAGTAGGGTGATTACAATGCCAAAGTATTCACCTTTTACTTCCCTTCAGGTCCACAAGGCTTGCAAGGATAAGTTACCAGGGTATACACAACACGAAAGAACAGAAAATTAAAGAGTGTTGCCCTCTTTGGAAATTTTTGTCTCAAGTAATTCTAAGTCTCACTGTTTAGGCTGCAATAATCTAATTCACATGTCTTTTTACACTAGTACCAAGCCCCCCACATTATATGAGTTAACCTGACACATACATTAAACTTCTGAATACAGGTGAGAAATTACTTACCCACGTTGCAACGTGGCATGGTATAACATGTTTCCAATGGCAAGTATCATATTAGATATGTGAAGAATGGTAAATCTCTTCTCAAATCGTTGTCTTAAGGCATTGATAAGACCGATGAGGGCCAAAAGAATGGTCGGGATGTTGGATATTGTGTTGTAAAATTCTGCAATATAAGAAGAGTAGGCATAATTCTTCTCACAACACTCGATAGTTGACGTGACAGGACCCCAGAAACTTGATATTCCCTCAGCCATTCTTCTCTATATGCTCTGTGAAATATTTTAGTAGAATCCTTTACCCTACAGAGTAGCAGAAATCACAAAAGTCGCAAACCATGTGCCTGCAGAAAAAAAAAAAACTGATTGGCAATACAACAGTTTAGTCATGGAGGAAAACTCAAGTACGATGGAAACAACTTGAACAAATCACATTTACAAGTTTCTTAGATAGTGCAGCGGTAGAATATAATTAAGAAAAAGTTGTTGAATACTTATGGTGTCTATGGCAAAGATAAAAATAGGTCGCAAGCCAATGCAATGTATTGATGTCTGTGAATGTTCCCTTCCTTCACAGCTGCCTAGTGTACTGTTGGTTATAGAGATGGGCAAACAAGCAATAATGATGTAACACCACCACGTCATAAACTAAACTAAATCAGATAAGCCCTTAAACATACTCCCAAGTTAAAGACAAAGGCTTTAGAGTAATATCTCTTGTGATGACACAGAAATCAATTTTGAATAACAGAAAACAAAGAACCAGATGAGAAACTTTAAACTCGCAAAACACAGGCATGAATGAATAAATTGCCAACGACAACAGCAAAAGAAAAACAAACCGTATAGATCGCAAACATCTACCGGTCATAACATGTATCAAGTAAACATAACTAAATGAGGAAAAACAACGCTCATAATGGCGTCACACGAAAACAAATAACAAACCACAAAACACTACCCTATAGAGCATTATACTAAAATGCAACACAATAATCAGCCCAACTATTACATGGAGCATGAACGTAACGCTTTCTCAACAAATGAATTAAAGAAAAAGTATGAAAAAATAAAACAAACAATAATTTTCATATACCCACTCGCAATTCACCAAACAGGCATTTCAATCAAATGGGTTTGCTCGGCAACGTATCGATAGTCTGCCAGAATTCCGGAAGGAAATAAGCTACCTTAAAAAAAATATCGTCGGCCCAGATTAACAGAGAAAAAAGTTCAAGCAAATCAAACTCACACACCAAAAATAAAACTTCTCGTGCTAAAGAAAACAGAACAAATCACAATCACAATCAACGGTTCCAACAGAACAACCCCAATATAAACTCAAATATCTGAAATAAAAACAAAGAAAACAAGAACGAGCTCCAGAAATTGAAGACATCCGGACAATACATATGTTATGCTTGCATTGGAGTACATAAAACTAACCGTTTTTCCTGAATCAGATCTTATTTCTCTTGTCTGCTATAACCGAATCCCCGTCTCTCTAAGCTTGAACCGAGCAGGGGATAACTGGGGGCGCAAGGGGAAAGAGAGATTCGCTTTTCGGATTTCTAGGCATGGGAGGAGGCCGAGACTAGTTATATCTCCTTATTATGATTATGTTCTTCAATTTGACTTAAATTACTTTCTTCCTTTATATATTTATATTTAAGGTTATTAAAATAAAGCCGTAGTAATATTTAAAATAAGTAATTTATTTTAAAAGGATTGAGAAATTTCAATGCTGCGATGTCGGCAGGGCCGCGTTAACAAGAATAATGGACCGGCCCATTTTGGAGCATCAGACTGACAACCCAGGCCTGGACATGACGAGTAATGTTGAGCTTCAGCCCAAGAAACTGAACAATCTCGTTTTATGACTTGGATTATGGGCTTATGACAGTCTCGTATCCTTTCAGCACTTCAACTGTAGAAACGTAAATCTAAAGTCAATTCAGGTTATACGATTGGAAAATTCTATATACTATACTATCATCCCACTTTTATCCTATTAAGTATGATGTGATACATTTATCACCATTAAATGATCATTTATTGCAAGATTCTTTATTATCTAATAGTGATGAATGTGTCACATACCACTTAGCATGATCAAAATAGGATGAGAGTGTGGTGTATAACATTACTTCTCAGTATATCTGTGAAGAAAATTTTTATACACTACACTAGTATCTCACTTTCATCCCACTATATAAGATATGAGGTGTTTATCACAATTAGAAGATATTTTATTAGATGATTTTTTATCATTTAATGGTGATAAATGTGACACAGCTTACATAGTGAGATAAAAGTGAGATGGGAGTGTAGTGTATAACATTACCCATCTATGAATAATAATTAAAGGAAAATTTTATACACCATACTACCATCCCACTTTCATCTCATTAAGTATGATGTGACACATTTATCACCATTAAATGATCATTTATTGCATGTTTTTTTTATCATCTAATGATGATGAATGTGTCACATACTACTTAGTATGATAAAAATAGAATGAGTGTGTGGTGAATAGCAGTACTCATAATGAAATATTTGAATTAAGATATTTATTGGGTTTTATGAAAAGTGAGAAAAAGGAATTAAATAACAATATTATAAAATTAAAAAATTATTTAAATATAATTTTTTAATATAATTTTTGTTTTAAAATTAAAAAAAATAGTATTATTTTTTGTGTTTTATTTGATAGTTTGGAAAAGTTGTAATGATTAGGAAAAAGAAAGTTAAAGATTTGAAATTGAAAAGTGTTTTATATTTGAATGATGTTTGAAATTAAAATATCTGAGAATACTTGAAAACAATTATATTGCTAAATGGACCCTTAATCTCTATGAACCCAACTAGTTCAATGTGTTGATTATGGATTACGCAGTTGGAACGAAATTTGCCCGCTTATTAATCAAACTTGACACATATTGACCGACAACCTATATATTATGCCAAATTCTAACCATTTAATCTTATATTACACCAAACAATAAACTATTTTAATCTGGTGCAAGGCTAGTGTCAGATGCGCAAGTCGTGTTAATAATTATCCGATCTATTAATTAGTATATGAGTACACACAATAAAATAAATAGAATGAATGAATTAGGAAGGAAAGTGAATTCATGATTCTATATTAAGTCGGTATTTTTAGATGTTTTGACCGATTGAATCTACAAAGAAGCCTTTCACCTAACACCTAAATCTAATAAATATGTAATTTATTATTTATTTTATTTTATTTAAATACATATTTAAATATTAAGATAGAATGACAAAAATGATAATCATATGTTGATTAGGTAGAAGTGTGTGGTGTAAGACTTTCACGTAAAAGTTCTCTTACTAATAAGTTTTTGTCATATGTCGAAACTCAAGTGTATATAAATTTAGAAAAACGTTGAAGGCAGTCAACTGGTGCAAGTGCGGAACAAACGGCGTTGACGTGGAAAAAACAAAACGACGCCTTTTAATTTTATTAAGTTGCCCCCATTTCTTCAGCCCTCCCTCCTCCTTTCCAAGTTTTGACCCTTCTTCTGTGTTTCTCCTTCCCCGAGACCTTCCTGTGTTACTTTAACCCCTCTCCCCCTTTCTCTCCCCAGTTGCCCCTTCTGTCCGTCCTCACGACATAATCTATATGACCCTCAAGAAATTTCTCTCTCGACAAGATAAGGATTGTCTTACACTTAAGTGAATAATTTTAAACTTTTTCATTTTTTTTAATCTCTTACCGACAAGACAATGACAACAACCTCGTGTGTATGTTTATTGATGCCATGGGTGAGTACGACGAGAACAACGTAGGGATGAAGGTCGAGGCTTGTACCCGTTGCCTCTATTCACAGAGTAACACCTTGGTGCCTTGGGCTGGTTTAGACTATGGCCGATCATGGATCCCACTAAAATCCACAGGTAAGACAGAACCTCAAACTTGAACAATTCTTATCGTTCCGCTTGCTCTCATTGCATGCAGAGTAAGTCCGTTGCTAGTTAAGTCCAACGGCGAGAAATGCTACGAAACCTCTGGACACGTCGGCGGCCACGATACGGTGCCTACATTTGCGCCATCATCTCAGCTCTTCTCCTCCTCCTCTCAGTCTCTCTCCTCCACAGTCGCCTCTCTCACTCCCGATCTCAACCCGACCACTGCTGCTACTTTCCCGACTCCCAAAACGACATCGATGTCGGCCTTGGGTTAGGTTGACCCACCCAACATAGTACCCACCCCAATCTTCTACACCCACACGAGGAAGGAAGAAGCCCGTTGGATTCTGGATGGACGATTTCCTTTCATGCACCTTCAGAATGTTTTGGTCTTAGAAGCGGGAAACGAAATGGGTTTTCATCTCTGTTTTCAAATTCATCTTTGTTTTTTTTTTTTTTTTAAATATCAACTGACGTGGCATCATTAGTCGACTGCACAACGTCTACATGAGACTACTGTGTATATAAGAACTGATAAACCTATGGGTAACAAATATTATATATATACTGCAAATAAATAAATAAAAATACAATACAATACAAACATTTTCCCATCTTTTGACTTTCTCTTAATTCTCTTTTTTTTATACATGATTTGTTAGTGTTGGATTTAGTTAATATCGATACATAAAATATTAGAAAAATGAGAATAAACCATACGAAATTATCATAGTACTTTTCGGTGATTTTATAGAACTTTTGTATGTAATTTCGACATACGATTTATTATCAAATCTACCTTTGTACAACTTTTATATTTACTTATCAAAATGATACTTTTTTCTATTTAATAAAGAGCTTGCACATGCAGTTCTTAAATACAGACTGCAAATAGAATTTCTCTATACTTAAAGGGGTCCTACCATGTAAAAACCCATAAGTAACTGCACGTTTTTTTCCTGGAAAATAATTAACTTACAATTATTTTATAATTTTATATTAAATTAAAGATAGTTTTTATTAAATTAGAATTTATTTTAATAAAATGACATGTTTGTATGAATTAACTATAAAATAAATTACAAAAAATAATAGATTTATCGTGAATATTTTATATCAAGCACGTTGTTTTGAGTGCAACCCGACTGTTTTTAGAGAGAGAACATCTTCCTTCTCTCTAGAAAACTCCATCACTTTGAGTTCTTTCGCCGGAGAGGAGGGTGGAGCTATGTATACACTTTTATACACAATGTGTATACACAATTTTCTTTTATTTCCATTTTCGCAATATGTATACACTTCTATAGTAGTGTTTTTTTCCTCCGCCTTCCATTGGTTCGGTTTTGGTCAGATCTACTACTTTTCGGTCGCCATCAATCGACATGCGCCCCGCCATCACATCCGCTAGTCGCCGATCTATTGGAACGACGCGGTCCCGCAGAGTTGCATCAAAAAGCTCGGCGCGTGGCCCTCATGTGCGGCTTGTTTCCGCGTGTGTTCCTCACTCGCTACCGCGCCCCGACGCCTCCGACGGCTACATGCGCCGTATCATAAGATTTCTCTCGCCGAGATCTTCCAGATCTGGCCTGCCTCGCCTTAATATTACCGGCACGTGGTTGCCACACACCACCACAGATGCGCGGGAAGGAAGATGATCGATCACAGATCAGCTCATTTGATGACGTGCTTTCTACAATGTTATCGTTTTCCCTAACCAATAATTTTGGGAAAGGGACTACAAATATCTCTAAAAAACATTTCAGGATAACAAACTGCAATGCACTCACCACCATCACCGCTTCCAGTGGAGGCTCCACCGCCACCAACGGTGGTTCCATAGTTCGCATAACATTGTGAACTGTTTATTTCCATCTTTTAAGACGGCGTCCTCTTTGTAGGGCATGGGTAGGGATTAAGAAATTGGTCCCAAAACTCTTTTTTTTTTTCTTTTTCTTTTTTTCCACCTACTTTGCATTGTAGCTTTTGTACTGGGGCATTTGTTGTAGAACCCCCACCCCCTCCTCTTGTATCATAATTTCCGTTTCTAATAGAAATTTGCTTGCTTTAAAAAAAAAAAAAGAAGAAAAAACATGTTTTCTTTTTAGGAAGAGAAATGGTAGATCCACCGATGATTTCTACGACATTTTATACCGAATTCTCTTTTTGTTTTTGTTTTTATATTTTATTTTTATTTAATGGCTAAATAAATATTTTTTAATGAGTTTGTGAATTTTATTTTATTTTTTAAAATGTTTAAATGGATTTAAAAAATGTTTAAAAAAATATAAACAAAAATTAAAATAAAATTTACACTATTCAATTTAAAAAAATATGTAGAAGTATCTCTAGCCTAGTAGTCTAGCATCACTTAGAGCATATTTGGGATTCAGTCGGAAATATAGCTTATAACTTTAAGATTTATAGTTTATAACTTAATTAATAAGTTCTACTATTAAAAATTTATTTAATGTTTGGTAACTATATGTTTAAAGCATTTTCAAACATGCTACGTTTGTTTGGAAACAAATTAAAAAAATGATTTATGATATAGAAATTAAGATTATTTGAATTTTTAAAAATTATGATCATATCTTTAAAAATTTGAAAGTTATAATTATCTAAAAATTGTATCAGTATTTTCATCCATTGACAATATTTTTAAAATTCGAATTACGTTTTACATTATTTGGAAAAATACGTTTGAGGAAAGTATTTTTTAACTTATTTGAGATTAAAAGTATTATAATTCCTAACATTTAAATAATTTAATTTTTCTATTAAAAATCTTTTAAAACTATTTAAATACTTTTTAAGACTCTACGGTAATTCCAAACAGACCCTTAGTTAGGAATGGTTTTGGTGGCTGTTTCAAGTTTCGTTGGTCACTGAGAGGATTATTAACATTAATAATTAATTGATTTACTACGTACTCGTGAAGTCAATAATAAGATTCATTGAACCTGGGCAGCATACGGGGTTCAATGAACCTAGTCACACACACTAGGGCATCCGATGAAATGTGAAGCCATGTTTGGATGTTTAAAATATTTTAAAATTTTGTGAATAATAGTAAAATGATTTGAATTAACGTGTTTTATTAAGTTTTGAAAAATAAGTGAGAAAAAATAAATAAAAATATTTTTTAAATTAAGTATTGTATTAGAATTTGTGAAAGTGAATATATAAAGTTAAAAAGTTTGAATATAATTTTTAAACATTATTTTTTTTTTAAATTTATGAAAAAAATTATATTTTTATTTGAACAATGATCAGGTAAAAAGTTTAAAATTTGAAATAGAGAAGTATTTTGAGTTTAAGTGTTGTTTACAAATAAAATTATGAATATTTTTAAAAATATTTAGGTGTTGTTTGGATAATGAGTTGAGATGAAAGTTGAATAAAATATTGTTAAAATATTATTTTTTAATATTAATATTATTTTGTATTTGAAAAAGTTAAATTGTTTATTATATTTTGTGTGAAGATTTGTAAAAGTTGTAATTAGTGGCAAACCAATTAAGGGGCAGGAGGCCATGGCCCTCCAAAGTTCGAAAAAAAAATTAATTTTTATTTATTTAATAGGATTATATTAATCTCATATTCTGTTGACTCTCTCTCTCAAAAATTATCTTGGTCCCTTCTATAAAATTATTTTAATCATATAAATTATTTTGACTAAGAAATAGAATAAAAAATATTTTATTATAGTTTTAACTTTGCTCGGCCTCCCTACAACAAATTCCTGGTTCTACCACTGGTTGTAATGATGAGATGAAATGATATGAGATGCGTGAATATGGTTTTAGATGAGTTGAGTAAAATATTGTTAGAATATTATTTTTTAATATTATTATTGTTTTGAGATTTGAAAAAGTTAAATTGTTTATTATATTTTGTGTATAAATTTAAAAAAATTATAATGATGAGATGAGATGAGGTTAGATGAGATGATTTCTGTATCCATTTGAATTCAGAAAGTATTTCATCACATCTCGTTATTATAATTTTTTCAAATTCTCACATAAAATATAATAAACAATTCAACTTTTTAAGATTCAATTTAATTTTTTCAAATTTTAAAATAATAATAATATTAAAAATAATATTATAATAATATTTTATTCTTCTTTTTATTTAAAATCATTTCATTTCATCAATAAACGAGGGAAATAAATGAGGCTATCCAAACATGCTCTACTCTTTACTCCAATTCGTCAGATCCAAAACCCGGACAGCATGACGTGGGAAAGCCGCTAAAGAAGTCCTATCGGATGCAACGCTTCCACCGCGTGTAAGCTGGTGTTGAAGGTTTACGGCTCGCGTGGAACACACGAGCGGGCGTCATTTATCATGTTGTTGTCCATGGCACAGCCTAGCGGTACTGCATGCATGACTGCCGTTTCAACGGCGTCAGCTGGTAATGCATGCAGATGTGACAAATTGCACCTCAAATGTGAGGAACATGCATCGTCAGTAATTCTAAAATTTGAGTCATACCCTCGAAAAAAAGTTACATAAAAATAATTTTGATAAAGTTTTATGTGATTCGTCAATTCATTTTATAATAAAAATAATTATATAATTTAATGATTCACATCATATCACATTAATTTATAAAATTATTTTTATATAATTATTTTGTAACTGAAATATTTCTCGTAAAATTTACCCTTCAACTAATTAGCTGATGATGCGGGTTCCTCTCATGTTTCTGCCAAAATTTAGATAGCTAGAAAGATAATTTGAGGAATTAGGAGGCCAGCAGCCCAGCACTTTTTAATTATTTTTGATAAAATTTAGATATAAAGCTAATTCGAGGCCAGTGATCAGTTAAAAACAAGGAAAAAGAAATCACTAACTTATAATAATTATATTATAAGAAAAAAATTTTACATTTTTATTTATTTAATATTTTTATTTTAATATTTTACTTAATTTGTATTTAATATTGATCATTGTTTATAATCGAAAAGAATATTAAGAATAGGTTTTTCAAACAAGAATATCTCTTTATCCTTTTTATCTTGAAATATTTTTATCTTCGAATTTTCTTGATTCCCATATCTAGATAAGAAGTTTCATAAATTGGTCTATTTTTATTGAGTAATACTACATACAGTCGTGGAGTGCGCAAGTACCGTACAGTCGTTTTAAAAATTAAAAGAGTAGGATCCATTATTAAAAATTTAATTTCTTTTCATATGGGTCTTATATTTTTTCAATTTTCAAAGCGACTACATGGCGTTGCATACTCACGACTGCAAGTATTATTTCTCATTTTTATTCAACAGAATTTGTCCAAAGAAGTCCTCACAGCATTTATTTTACTTTTAATTATAAATTCCATTCAAATCTGGTGTCTAAGATATTCGACTACAAGCCATGGTCATGTGTTTTTGTTTACTTGTTTTTCAACAATATTGATGTGACAAATTGTACGTTCAGGGTATAAGTTCCGATTCTACATATATATATATATATATATATATGTATATATGTGTGTTAAATTAAACAGCTAGACAAAACCAAGACCCATTAATTGGGGTCCACTGCATTGATAATTAATTTGATATTAACTACTGCTGATTAACAATGAGATTAATCCCCTGAATGCATGGCGTCCTTAACCTCACGCACACAATCCTAAAATATGTATCCTATACCCGTAGAAACAAACTCGAACCAGGACGCAAAACCGGCCATGTTCATCCATTTACATATAGCCTAATTTAAGGCTACATGCATGCTAGTGTAATTAGCACACACACTCACTCTCTCTATACATACATATATATATATATATATATATATATATATATATATAAATTCTATACACCATACTACCATCGTAATTCATCCTATTAAGTAAGATGTGATACTTTTATCATCATTAAATAATTATTTATTACATGTTTATTTATCATTTAATGGTGATGAATGTGCCACATACTACTTAGTGTGATCAAAATAGGATGAAAGTGTAATGTATGATATTATTCTTATTACATCATATTTAGTGAGATAAGAGTAAAATGGTATTACGTTTATAGGTAACGGCGTTTACATTCCATTGTTTATCCATCTCTTGTCACCTTTATACATTATTATACCGAGACAATATTGTCTTCTTATGTAAACGTCGTATCGCCATTCCATTTCTCCAAAAGCCACTTCTCATTCTCTGTTTCCGTGTCTGTACATGTGTGATAATATGTCTATAAGTATACGATCCATTCACTGTCTCTGCCCTTCACATCATTCTCTCTCAAAAGGGCTGGAGAACCATACAAAAGTGAAAAGAAAATAAGACTCGCATAGATATTTGAGAGACGAGGCCGGGGTTGGAAAGAAGTTTCCCGGGTTAACAACATTAATGGCAGCTAGGATCCCGGTGAGGTTTGAGTGGGTAGCGGCGGCGTTTCACGACGTGTCAAGGGTGGGCCTCTGCGAGAGCAGCGGGAGTGAGCACTCGCCGGAGAGTCCTGCCGATTTGTCCGATCTTGTGAATTCTTTCATCGAAAGAGATGGCGAAGTTGATGGAGATGACAAAGAGGTAGAGCTTGAAAAGGAACAAAACCATGCAGAGTACTCGCCGAATTCGTCTGATTCCGAGACCAAGGAAATGCTACGGGACCTGTTTGGTTGGGACGACGACGGCGCCGATGGTGATCATCACAACGATTTAAAGCATAAGATTCGTGCTGAAACAAGACACGCAAGCCGCGGGCTGATCGGCGACAGGTCGTCCCCGGCTTTTAAACGACAATTGATGGCTCGCCTACGTGATAGAGGTTTCGATGCTGGTGAGAATGAGAAATGTCTAAGCTGTTAATTAATCAGGCAGTTTACTTTTACTGATAAGATATTTAATTAGCTGAGTTGTCAGTCATGCGTGTCTCACTTTATATGCCTCCACGATTTGTGACCAAATCTAGTAATTACTTTCTTATTTGTATGCGATGCTCCATACATTAATAAGTATGTTGCCATATGTTGCATAGTACCTGACGATGAGACAAATTAATAAGTATATTTATTTAAGAATTCAGATTTCAGCATACACATGGAAGATTGCACAAGGATACATCCTTTTTGCTGTGTCATGATTTGTCCTGATGATGAATATGAATCCCATTTTGTATATGCAGGCCTTTGCAAATCCAAATGGGCTAAAAGCGGACGGTTCCCAGCTGGGGATTACGAGTACATTGATATCAATATATCTGGGAACAGATACATTGTCGAAGTTTTGCTGGCCAGAGAATTCGAAATTGCTCGTCCGACGGATCGATACACATCGTTGCTGGATGTTTTTCCACCCATATTTGTGGGTAAAGTGGAAGATCTCAAGCAGGTGGTGAGGCTTATGTGCAGGGCTATAAAGGAGTCCATTAAGAGCTCCAACATGCACGTACCACCATGGAGAAGAAACGGGTACATGCAGTCCAAATGGTTTGGTTCTTATAAGCGGACAACAAACGAAGTTCCGACAGGGAAAGCACGATCTAACAACCATGCTGTTGCCGGAAAACGATCGGTTGGGTTTGAGGCCTTGCCTGCGATATCTTACCATTGCAGAGATGATTTTGCAAGTAAAGTTGGGTTAAGAGTTGGGCATTTGACTGCAGCTCTAGAGGGCAGTGGCATGGGCATGCAGTCGTTAAATGTAGAATAATTTTTAAGTTACTATCATTATTTATATATCTGTGTGTAATATGTATATACGTGTGTCTTTTTGATGGTTTGGTGCATTTGCAGTGTTGGGACGTAAATTGTGTGGAAGCGTAAGCTAGGATATTTTAATTTTTTCTTCTTTAGGGAATGATTACGTCTTCTACGGATTTTTGTTGCCTCTTGCCCAGCATCAGTGGGATTTGTAGCATAGTCTATTCTGCAACATGTGAATAAATATTGGCATTGAGTTCTGTTTTTATCAATGTTATTTTTCAAGCGTGTAATTAATACATTTTGTGGGGTATTTTCATCAAGAGAGAGGGCTAGTTCTGGTTTTGGAACAGAAGAACCATCATATTCATACACATGCAATTAAATCAAAAGACTCGATACATGACTGACATACATCCGCTTAAAGACTATTTATACATATAGGATAGTGCAGAAATTAATGTAGGAAGTCCCAATGCATAAGCTTGCTTGCAAACACGATGAATTTATATAATCATCTCTGAAAAGAAGATCAATCAAAGTCAAATAAATCAATTCCGAAGTTTTAAGCTCATTTACCAGTCTGAAAAAGCCGCCTAAGTGACAGGCTAGTATAAAGACAATCCAACATTACAAAAAATACTTGCAAGGCAGTTCATCATATAATGGATCAGTAACCAGGCTCCATAAATTGGCTTCTAATCCTCTCTCTCTCTCTCTTCCCAATATTCCCCACTATATTGGCTGGGTAGGAATGCTTTTCAGTTTTGGGTATTTGAATGTACTCAAGTAGGGTATTGTATAAAGACAAGGCAGGGGTGATATATTGGAATCACGAGCCTTACCAAAAGCAGAGATTGCTGATGTTTGGTTATGCTAACTGTAATGGCTGGGGTTTTCTTTGCAACGGATGAGAGGAACACCATCTTCCCTCCAAATTATCCGCTCTTCACATAATGCTGCTGTCACCTCCACATACAGCCGATGTTCCTAAATTAAAATTAAAGACATCACGAAAAGGCAATCCACTCAGACTGGAACTTTATCATGCACTGCAGGACAAGAATTCCATTTTTTTATAAGAAATAAACCTATATTTTTAATAAAATCTTCTATTACTTATTAAAAAAAAACCCTAAATTATACCGTCCAAATACCCGTTCAATATATATATATATATATATCATCCAATTCCTGTACTTCTCCTTCAAAAGACAGCAGGGATCCAAACAATCATGTATAAGGTTCAGTGATTTTAGAGGCTATTCTATTATTTGATTCAATAGGAGTCATAAAGCAATTTTCCAAAGAAATTCCAGAATTTGGTATTACCATTGTCCCTGCTTTAAAACTCTCAGAAATGACTCATGATTCAGGTTTTCTCAATTTCATTGCAAAGATCACATCGTGATTCAGAAAAATGAAAACAAAGGTCATTACCTCCTGAAGCACTTTTGCTGCCAGCTCCTCTGCAGTGTCATTAGCAAGCACAGGGACAACACTTTGAGCAAGGATACGACCTGTGTCATAGTGCTCATCGACAAAATGTATTGTTGGACCTGAGTATCTAACCAAGAAAAAGGGATGAAACCTAATATCATGACCTCTTCATATACACTAATAAATGAAATTAGAAAGTTCGACAAAATGGACTGAATTATGGGTTAGTCCAGATATAATATTTTTTTTAGATGTACTTCACCAAATGCAGCAATCTACCTTGCTCCAGAAGCAATGACTGCCTTGTGCACCTTCATACCATAATAGCCTTTGCCTCCAAAAGCTGGAAGGAGTGATGGATGGATGTTTACTATGGATCTATGATAAGCTCGGATCAACTCCACTGGTATAAGTTTTAGATATCCAGCCAAGATTATAAAGTCAACCTCAAATCTCCTGATTAAGATAAGACATTAAATGTTAAAAATTGTTCAGTACCATTTCAGCAAATCAAACTTTTTAGTTTCCTCTTTTTCCTCTCTTTGTACTTGGAAAGGACAAATGTGTCACTTAAATAATAAGAAACCCCATAGAAATGTTCTCGGGGATGCTATTTCATGTTACAATTTCCTGGAATGATAAACATTAAAACCACACATTATAGCTCCATTCACATATTTCCTTAGCATGTGAAATTTAAACAAAACACTTGCAAGAAGCAGCAGTGTGGAAGATGATTCCGTCGTGTATTATGTGGTGCATTTGGATGGAAAGGAACGCGCGGTGTTTTGAAGATAAGGAACGCACAATGACCAAGGTGAAGAATTTTTTTCTCCACACTCTAATGTGTTGGTTTTCCACTATTGTATTACACGGGGATAATGTCCAGGATTTCTTGTCTTTAATTTATCGTTCTTAGAATGTAATTAGGAGTTCTTTTGTATACTTCCTGTGTACAAGGGCTAAGCCTAGTTCATTCATATATATAATATCTATCTTTTACTGATAAAAAAAAAACAATAACTGAAGAAGGATATATATCGCAGCCATCTTCTGTTTCCTAACAACATGATAGTGGAAAATGTTTCTTTTTATTTTTTCATACTTCCAAACCACTGGTGAAAGAACCGAACTTGGCAAATGATTAACAGTATTTGTGCAAAGTTTTGTACCACATAGAACCCTCTTAGAAGGTGAGTGCATATGATCAAATAATTAGCAGCGGTTACATACAGTAACAATACTTTCAAGTACCAGACAGACACGCTACAATCCTATGAGATGAACTTAAAGATATCTTCCATCCCTAAGAAAGTATTTGATACATTTAAAATGTTGTTTGGATTAAGAATGAGTTCTAAACAACATACATAAAATCAACCAAGGACAATTAGAAAGAAAAAGTAACTATCTCAAGGATTGCCTAAAGGAACACCATCATTTAACCTTTGTCCAAAAGACTTATTTCACAAGTGACAATCGCAACAGATGGTATTTTCCTTTATTGAAAAGTTTTTTTACACAATTTCTTAAATTTAAGTACCCATAGAATGTAAAATGTTTACGGCAATAAATAAACTCACTTGGGTTTATGCATAAAAACACCTAGCTAAGATAAAATTGTGAACCCTTCTATTTAGTGTATTTACAACAAATAGAATTCAGCATTCATAAATTCGAAATTAAAAAGAGAGAAAAATCTAAATCATCCACTTTTGGGAAGAGAGGCTGACCTAAGCGCAGATACAAGTTCGCTTGGAGAGAGTCCATCAGGTTCATCTTTTGATTTGGGGAACAAAACAACTGGTATGCCCTTATCTTTTGCATACTCTGCACCTCCACAGCCTGCGATATGGAGGGTTAAGAACATGTATGAATACGTACACCCTTCAAAGCAAAGGTTTATATGCATTATAGTCCCACGGTCTGCAACTCACTTTCTGTTCTTAACTATCACCTTAGATTAGCAAGCAAAGCCCATATTCCGTCTATAAGTTGGAACTTGCTCCAACCACCTGTCAAGGAAATTATATCGCTACAATCTGGAGCAAGTCTCAAATTTTAATATCGGACCTAGTTTTTTTCTTAAAAACAGCACGCACAATAAAACCAAACAGAAACTACTCCATTAAGAGTGAAGAGATCCAGCTACACGAAATAAAAAAAAAAAAATCTAATCTGGACTAAACATAGGTATGACATACTTAAGATGCAGAAGCACAAGGACCGGTCATACTATGTGACTACAGATGCCACATTGTAAATTGAAATAAGAGAGCACACAAGAAACCATCGTCCAGGTCTACCCCAGTGATTAAGGACGTTTTAGACTTAAGAAATATGCTCGTATATCATGTGATTATGAGCAACTTACTGATTAATCATAAAAAATAAAACATGATTTGCCAAGTAAATTGCAGAGAAAAAAAAAAAAAAAAACCTTTTTTAGTTCAGAGGAAACCCCCACTAAATTACTGTTCATCAAGAATTGAAAAGATGATATAATCCCACAGCACAATCGAAATGAGGATAAACTGGGTACCAAAGATAGAATGAAACCTCGTTTGTTTGTGACCAAAACAACTACATCTCCAAGAATTGATCCCCGAAGAGAAGCTTTGTGAATGGACCTGAAGTTCGACCCTCCACCGGAGACGAAAACTGCAAGCTTTTTCCTTCTAACCCCGTTTTCCAAATCTTTCCCATGTGAAATAGAATCCCCTACGTTTTCTACACGATTAGTACAATTCAATCTCTGCTTAGACCATGCCCTTTGCGGAGAAGAGTGAGGGGTTGTGTAGGAGACCCATTTACGGCGCTGAGAAAAAGATACCGAAGAAGAAGGAGATGGCGCAAAAAATATTGGAGTTTTGGCGTTTCGAAACGATGAAAATATTTTTGGATCTGCGCAGGTTCCATTGGCACGCATCTGTGAAGAGGACGAGACCCTAGAAGGGGAACTGTGGGAAACCGTAGTGGAACTCAAGCCTCGAAGTGAAGACCCAGGAACTCGAAGAAAGGAACTGAAGTGGAAAGTCAACTCAAAAACTCAAAAGCGTATAACATCAAACGGTGCTTGTGTGTGTGTCTAAGTGGAGGCCCAAGCCCATGCGAGAAGTCCAAGCTTATGCGAGAAGCCCAGTAGCTGCTGAAGATCTATGTCGTTTTATTACTTTATTAATGCTTTTTAACGTCATGTCGTTTACTAGTTACATAAGTGAAACTCTGCGTTTCACGCAGCGTTCTGATCATGACACAGAGGCATGTCCCCTGCTGTCGTCTACATCATTTCCTTTCCTGTTTCCACAGAACCTGTCAGAGAATATAAGGCAGGAAGTTGAGCATTAGGGTTTATTCTAGAATCTGAAATTCCTTAGACTATTGGGAGGTTTGGATTGCCTCGAACAATCCAGTATTTTCTACGAAAGTTTATGACATTTTATTCCTTGATTCCATCTGAACACTGAAAACACTAGCTCTCAGTTACACATTTCCATTGTTACCATAGCTGCAGCGTGAGGGGGACCTAACATTTGGTATACAGACCCCAACGTCCTGATGGCTGAAGGAACTCGATCCAGGCTCCAGCAAGATACTCTTCAACGTCAAGTGGATGTCCATGAAGAAACCTTGCAGACAATGAATGAAAGGTTAGATCAGCTTACTGATATGATGCGAACATTTATGGCTCACCAAAACAACAGCATTAATAGAGATTTAGAAGTGGGTTTAGAGGGAGACCAGATGCATAATAGGGGGGGTTTTCCTAGATCAATTCGTATTGATTTTCCCCATTTCGATGGGGATAACCCTTCCGGTTGGATTTTTAAAGCCAACCAGTACTTTGAGATCCACCAAACCAGTCCGAACCAGAAACTTTTACTAGCATCTTCCCACATGGAGGGCGAGGCCCTTATTTGGTACCAAGACGCATGGGAATCGGGACAGCTGACAAGTTGGGAAGTTTTTGTTCGCGCATTGCTGTTGCGCTTTTGTCCTACGGCCTACGACGACCCGATGGAGGCCCTGACTAGGTTGAAATAGACTACTACTGTTGCAGCCTATAAGTCTCAGTTTGAGTCATTGTCGAATCGCTTGAGAGGCTTATCCGACCACCACAAACTTAGCTGTTTTCTAAGTGGTTTGAAAGACGAGATTCGCCTACCAATCCGTATGTTTTATCCCATTAATTTGGGTGCGGCTTTCGGGTTAGCAAAGATTCAAGAAGAGTACCTAATGGCTACGAGGAGATCCTTGGTTAGAATCCCTTATGACAAGGGATTTTCTGTATCAAACACTACCTCTAACCCTGTTGGACAGCATAGTGACAGTGGCAACAAGGTGGGCAAGTACATTCCCCCAAACAGAAATTTTTTGTCCACCACAATGGATGAGAAACGTCGCAAGGGACTTTGCTGCCACTGCAATGAGAAATGGAGCCCAGCTCACCATTGTCAGTCCCCAAAAGTTTATTTATTACATGCCCAAGAAGATGGTACTGATTTGGGTGAGGGTGGAGATATGGAAGGGGAAGGGGAAAAGGAAGAAGTGCAACAAACAGTGGGGGATCAGCCTGAAGTTGAGATCTCCCTAAACGGGCTAAATGCCATGGCTGGAATTCCAAATTCCCAAACCATGAGGTTAGTGGGAAGCATACAAGGCGAGGAAGTGGTTGTCTTAATCAGCAGCGGTAGCACTCATAATTTTATGGACCCGTGGGTCGCAAGAAAAACAAAGCTACCAGTGGTGGAAGCAACAACTATTTCGGTTAAGATTGCAAATGGGGATATTGTGCAAGGGGAGGGCCAGTGCAAGAAGGTGCCCATCAAGCTGCAAGGTACACATTTTGATCCCTCTTTTTATCTTCTGAAATTGGGTGGCTGAGACATTGTTATGGGTGTGAGTTGGCTGCAAACTTTGGGTCCTATTGTTTGGGATTTTTCAAAGTTAACCATGAAGTTTGGTGAGGGTAAGAAATGGGAAATGTTCTTTTTCCAACAACATTAATAGAGATTTGCTAATGATGTTCTTTTTCAAATGTCATTAATTCTTAAAAACTCTCTTTCTTGAATCATAAATGTATCTCACTAATTAACTTGCATTCAGAATGCCAAGTTGAAATAAATGCATGCACCTCAACTACTTGAAGGCAACGTTCTCTAGAATCTGTTATATGTTTTTTTTTTCTTTTTACATCTACTGATGGATAAAATATGGATGTATAAAGTTTAAAAGAGTAATACTATATGATGTATTTATACTTTTACTTATAATTTTACTTACAAGATTAATTCTGTTAATTTTCTTTTAAAATTCAAATTTCGTGATTTTAAACATATTAATAACTGACATATGGATAAATAAGTTTTTTGTAAGTTTTTCTTAAATATAACTAACATTTTTCATTTAAAAAATGAGATATACCTAGTTTAAGAGAATAAAAGGAAATAAAGATATAGCCTTAATAACTATTATAAATAATTCATACATGAAATGCTTGGCTTTCCCTTGACTATAATGGAATTGAAAATAACCATTTTGATTTTTTTGTATGTCAGCGATAATATCAAATCAAACATATAATTCTAGACTTGATTTTCATAATTATCAAATCAAGAGATTTGGTTTCCATAATTATCAAATCAATAGATTTTATTTTCATATTGATTAAGATATTTACTTGATCTCATCTCCACTTAATTTTCTTATAAATAGGGATTAATACTTTGTTTTCAATCACAATAGAGAAATGATTTGTACAAGTTTTAAATAGACAAGTTCCATACAAGCCCTTATAAAAAAGTAGATCTCATATTAAAAAAGTATAAAAAAAACTATTATTTATTAGTGATCACAATATGAGTAATTCTATATACAACCGTGAAGTGCATAAACGTCACGTAATCGCTTTGAAAAAGAATGGGGTTCACTATTAAAAAATTAATTTTTTTCATGTGGGGGTCTCATGTTTTATTCACTTTTTTCAAAACGATTACGCGGTTGCACAATTCACGGTTGCAAATATATTTTCTCATTTCTATTATATTTTCTTATTTTCAATCATGGCATCATAGTTCACAGCTAACGCCATGCTCCATTCTGTAAACTATTTCTTTCAAAACTTTTTCACTAGCTTTGGTCTCACAAAATCCTCATACCCATTCAACCATGTCTTGTCTCAAATTCATGTCATCCAATAATCTATTTTAGTTGTAAAGCTATTTTTTTTAGGTTCTTTGTGAACCCAACTATTCTTTTTGGTTTTTTCTTAGCATTGTTTGAAACCCCAAACCCATTTTTGAATTTTTATTTTTGGTCCTATAGTTGACCAAGGTTATATTTAGCCCATTGTTGACTCAATCTTTCGGCATATTGCTAGCCCTATATTGGCTTTGGCCCATTGTCAGTCATAGTTTCAGATCTGATGTTTCGATTGTCAGTCACTTTTATAACTACTGTTACTTTTATCATTTCATTGGCAATCAATGAACGAATATGAAAACTACATTTAAATCTCAAACTCAACCTCTAGGGGTTGGTTCAAGTGGTAAAGGCCTTGGGCTTGGGGGTATGCTTCCCCAAGTCTAAGGTTCAAATCTCCTTGGGTGCAAACAATTTTTAGGGGTCACACTCCCTGATGAAAAGTCAGCGATTTAATCAGTTCTATGTAAGAAAACTTCTGAGAGTGCAGTGCACGAGACCGGGGTTTACTCTGCAGGGGTGAGTCCGAAGGGCCCTGCCTTGGAAAGGTTCCCCGACATATATATATATATATATAAATCTCAAATTCAAAATTTCAAAATTATCTACCTTGAGTTTAGGAGATGTTAGAGATAATATTAAATCATAAATTTGATTTAATTATTATTCTAATTTGATTTTCATAATTATGAAATTAAGTGATTTGATTTTTTTAATAATCAAAATATTTATTTTATCTCATCTCCATGTAATTTATCTATAAATAGTAATCAATGCTTTGTATTCAATCATAATGAAGAATAATAAAAATGTAACCCTCAAAGTATATTTCCCTTATTCTCCCTCTTTTTTAAAATTCTCTCAATTTTACTATATTTTACATTTTCTATCGGTATAAAAAACTAAAAAGTGGAATTTATTTATTTTTTAGCCAATAATTAGTGGGAAGAAAGGATGTGCCGTTTGCGGGGATATCGAGCGAAGAGACGCCCCCGTAATCCCCATTAGGCGAGGTTATATACGTATTGTTGAATTTGTTGATCCATCTGCGTAATTTTTGTTTTCATCCAAAAGTTGAAGCGCTTATTTATAGAAGAGAGCTGCTACAAAGAAGCCCCTACATAGCACGAAATGCACGAACAGTGGCAAGGTGGATAAATAATGAAAAGCAAATAAAAAAATAAAACAAAACAATTAAAATGTCAAAACGGCTCGGAAGCTTTTTTATACTCTTTGCTTTCTCCCTCCACTGTATACCTAGTTCATCTCCTGCACAGTTTCATAAAAACAAACAAATAAAACTTCTCTTCTACATGTCGATTCGTCCATCCACAACATTGCAATATTTCTTTTCTCTGAGGTAAAATACATGTGTAAGTCATCTGTAAACATTTATTTTGGGACAATCCGAGAATATTTTATCTTCATCTGTATATGTAGTTAGTGATTTTTAATTAAATTGATAGCATCTATTTTATCTTTATTGTATACTTTATTCCTTCTATAACTTAAAAAAAATTGAAAAAAAAATACAGAGCAGAAACCATGGCTAAAATTTACAATGATTTTATTTTTTTTAAAGAAATTATTTTTATCTACATCCTCGAGTTTAAGTAGTTTCAGCTTCCATTTTTTGTTGCTAGTCTCATGATTGATTTCCAGAAGTTCTTGGGATTGTGAAATAATTTTAGTGTCGGTCATGATTTCTTTTACTTTAAGTGTTGGGAATTATCAGGACAAAATGGTAAAATAAAATACTATTGTTTTATGCAAGGATAAAATGGAGTTTTCATACTGCTAAATGGGTTTCATGCTTTTCGTGCCTCCTTCCGTTCGTTCATTTTAGCATTTTTCTTTATAGAAAAGGGAACTGTAATGGGTCCCGAATTCGAGATCCAAAATGTGTCCCGAATAGATTATTTTTTTTCTTCATTTTTTCTTTTTTTTTCATATATTTTTTTAATCATCATAAAAGTTTTTAAAAAAAATAAAAAAATCACAATATTATTAAAAAATATTTTTTTAATCATTCAAAAAAAAAAAATCCTATTCGGAACACATTTTGAGTCATTTCCCTATAAAAAACGATTTTCTGACAACGGTTGAGCGATTGAAAAATGAAATGTCTCATCCAAACTGCACTTGCATGGGTGCACTAGCTGTACTTTCTGAAATTTATCAACTGCTTGGAGTTTTCTAGCGATATGAAACCAAATCTGATACGAAGGGAGGCAAATGTATTTTCTCAATATTGTAGGGGAATTAAAGAGATATATGTGTTAAAATATAATATAAATATTCAATTCAAACCCTTTCTATCAACTTAATTTTGTAAAATAAGTGGTGATTTTTTATGATATTAAAATAGTAATTCTGAATTTGGATTTTGACTTTACATTTTATCTATTTAATTAAATATTTCATGTATTAGATACAATTTAAAATTTTGAAATAAGTGATAATTTTTCACAATATGTTAATATGGTGGTACTCTCAATGTATTAATATTGATTCCTTACTGTTAGAATGAGTTCAGTGAAAGTTTTATATTATTACAAAATAAAAAGTTTACGCGCTTGTACAGTCACAGTAGCCCTATTACTAGGAATATATGTATTAAATTCACATGATCCTGATACATAAAATACAATATGTAATGATCATGACAAGGCCATTTACAAACAATTTTGTTTTAGTGGGAATTCATACAGACAAGAAATAGAATGTTTCGGAGAGGACGACAAGAAGCCGAGTCCATCTAATTGTTGAGGAATAATTTCACATTACATGTGGACAAGGTCTTTGACATGTTTATAAGTAATGAGTAATCCTCTCTTGTAGAACCGGTTTAATGAGATGAGTTAGGCCCATGAATTTCTTCATAGTATCAGAGCCTGCTACAAGACGAATGGGGGCCCACACTATTTATCCCGTGACAAGGACCAGAAAAAATACTGGCCTGCACGTGAGGGAGGGTGTTTAGGAATAATCTTACATTGCCTATGGACAAGGTCTTGGGCATGTTTATAAGCAATGATCAATCCTCTTTTATAAAACTGGTTTTATGAGATGAGTTAAGCCCATGTGAATAGCTATTTGAATATGTGAATTTTAGAACTAAAAAAACAATATAAAATAGCTATCTTTTTTTTTTTTTTGAAACCATATAAAATAGTTATCTTATGATGCAGAACTGTTAATCTTGTTAAAACCATCGTTCTTGCTTAAAAACAATGCTTTGGCTGGTGCGGCAACACTCACGCGTCCCAAAATTTGGCAACCGGGAAAGTGGCTATATACCAGACAACACAATGCCGTTCGAGAACCTCGGTTCTCGTGCTACTGAATCCCAAAAGGTTGCAAATTGTAATGAGCTGCGCTTCCAGATACCGGAATGTACGTCACTACATATTGGAATGTATTTTAATAGAAAAATGATACTTGTAGTTATGAGTATGCAAGCGTTGTGCAGTCGTTTTAAAAAAAGTGAATAAATATGAGACTCACATGAAAAGAAATTAATTTTTTAATAGTAAACTCTACTATTTTTCAAAGCGATTACACAGCGTTTACGCATTCCACAACTATATGTAACATTACTCATTTTATTATATTCATATAATACTCTCATTTAGAAGAATATAAATAAAAAAATTGTCTAGTTAAAATCTTATCAAGAAAAAATTCTATGGAAAAAAAAAACCAATAACAAAGAAAAAAGAGTACAATATTCTTATATACATTGAAATACTTTAGGATTGACTCGTTACAAGAAAACCCATTTCTCTAAAAATGTCTAATTACATAACAACATTTAACAATATTCTAAAACGAAGAAAATCTGGATATTGGTACCACTACAGTACAGTATCATCTGCACGATTAGTACAATTCAATCTCTGCTTAGACCATGCCCTTTGCAGAGAAGAGTGGAGAGGTTTGAATTTAGAGATGAATTGAGATAAATTGAGATAGTTTGTGAATAGTTGAATAAAAGTTGAATTATTTATTATATTTGATGTGAGAATTTGGAAAAATTGTTTTGGAATTTGAAAAAGTTTAATTGTTTATTATATTTTGTGTGGGAATTTGAGAAAATTGTAATGATGAGATAAGATGAATTGAGGTGAGTTTTGAATCCAAACCTCTCTGTTGTGTAGGAGATCCATTTATAGCGCTGAGGAGATGACGCAAGAAAGAATGGGTTTTTGGCATGTTGAAACGATAAAAATATAGTTGGGTCTGCGCATAACCCTGAAAGCAAGCTCTGAGTTTCCATTGAGATACCGAAGAATAGAGCGGGAAGCGCAGCTCATTACAATTTGACAACTTTTTGTAACTCGGTAGCACGAGGATCGAGGTTAACGAATCGATGTTGTCTGGTAAATAAATAACTATTTATGTATATTATCTTTATTTATAAATACAAATGGGTAACATTCAGACTTTTTGAATATAAAAAATCTTATTTATAATTTTTTTATTATCATATATGATAAATTTATAAATAAATAATTTTTAATCATTTAATTTTGTTGTAAAACTAAATAAAAATAACAAGAGAATTGTAAGATTACAATATATGAAACTAGTCTGTCAAGAACTCAATATTATTTCCCTCTACATTCTTGTTGTTTGTCTAAACCAAATCCTCATCAAGACTCCCTTTTATAAGCATTGGAGGATATATTACATTAAATAGATACATGAATTTAAGGAATGACAACACATGAATCAAGAGGATATATGAACATTAAAAATATGAATACATAAATGGGTTAGAATTCTAATGGTCATCATGTATTTACAACACTCTTCCTTGAAAGACCATACACAAAAATACATGCCTCGTTAAAACCTTGCCAAGGAAAAACTTGATGGGAAAAAAATCCATGGCGAACGAAAAAGAGTACAATATTCTTAGATACCTTGTAATGCTTTAGGATTGTCTCGTTAAAACCTTGTAAGAACACTCTCATTGGATTAGCTAAAAGCTAAATTCAATAAGTATTTAGCTATTAAAGAGTAAAATATGCTCACATTGGATTAGTCAAATTCTAAATATTTAGAATTTAGCTAATGTGACTTTCAAAAAATTTTCCAAATTTGAAGGTTACTGTACATACATCAAATACATATTTTATTAATTATTTATCTCTCTTTTTCTTTCTATCACATATTTTATCACAATTAATATATTAATTTGACTTAGTTATATATTAATTTAATAAGAACATGATTATTAATTAACATATAATAAGTAGAATAGTAAAATATGATAAAATTAAATAAATTAATAATTAAAAAAATTAAATATTTTTTAAATTAGTAGTTATTCATTACCATATAATGAATAAATGTATAATCTAATGTGGAGATTTAATGTGAATAACCAAAACTAAATTCATCTTATATTATTTTATTATTATATAACGAAAAAATAGCTATTCCAATGTAGAGATTTATGTGATATAAATAGTCAAAAGTTAAATTTATCTTACATTCATCAAAATTGTCCTTTAACTTTGGCTAATCCAATGAGAATGCTCTAAAGGAAAACCCATTGGGAAAAACCTTAGCGAAGGAAAAAATATACAATATCATTTTTTCATGTGGGTCTCATATTTATTCACTTTTTTCAAAGCGACTGCAAGGCGTTTGCGTATTCCACGACTGTATGTAGCATTATTCATTTTATTATATTCATATAACACTCTCATTTAGAAGACCATAAATAAAAAATATATATAGTTAAAATCTTATCAAGGAAACATTCGATGGAAAAAAAACCAATAACAAAGAAAAAAAAAACAATATTCTTATATACATAGAAATACTTTAGGATTGCCTCATTACAAGAAAACTCATTTCTCTAAAAAGGTCTAATTACATAACAACATTTAACAATATTCTAAAAAGAAGATAATCTGGATATTGGTACTACTACAGTATAGTATCATCTGCACGATTAGTACAGTTCAATCTCTGCTTAGACCATGCCATTTGCAAAGAAGAGTGGAGAGGTTTAAATTCAGAGATGAATTGAGATGGGTTGAGATGGTTTGTGAATAGTAGAATAAAAGTTTAATTATTTATTATATTTGATGTGAGAATTTGGGAAAGTTGTTTTGGGATTTGAAAAAGTTGAATTGTTTATTATATTTTGTGTATGAATTTAAGAAAGTTGTAATGATGAGATGAGATGAATTGAGATGAGTTGAGGTGGGTTTTGAATCTAAACCTCTCCACTGAGTGGCAAAAAGCTATCGAGATCTTTATTTTGATTCCAATTAGTTTCTAATAAAGGATTCCAGCAACAAAACTCAGTTAGTTGCTAATAAAGGATTCCAACAACAGATTCAGAGTAGCTAGTTTATTTTGTTTGGACAGTAGCAAAGTAGCAAAATTTTCTACTAACAATAGGCGTAGTAGCTAGTATCAGTGGCTCTACTTAGCCTTTCATCAAACATCTTGTGTGCCTTCTTATTCTTCCATCATTCCAGTAGCCATTACACTCACTATATTCCTTTTTACAAGCAATTCACACAACAGTCATTACATTTTATGAAAAATTCGCGGTGACACTCCCCAATCAAACAAACAAAAAGAAAGGGAGAAAAAGAAGATGAGGCTTCAAGGGAGAGGATTTCGGATTGACCTTTGTAGGAAGAGAGAGAGGATGAGCCTTCCGCGTTGGAGAAGGTGACCGGCTTTGAGGGAGAGGATTTCAGAGAGGATGAGGCTTCCGCACCAGAGAAGGTGACTAGTGGGTGCTTAGGTGGAAGAGGGAGGAGGAGGGCTTCGGCGAGGCTTCGAGGGAGATGAAATGCTAGTCCCGAATTGAGAAATGGATTGAAGGCTTCGGTGTAGACAGGTACACAACATGTAAAATGGAAGAGCTACGTGGTGGGTTTTAATTGGAGGGCTGTTATTGGGTATTCAACAGCCCGATCGTTTATAAGGTTTTCTCATGCTTCAATAACTTTTTTTGTTTGCAGCGATTTATGACCATATAGTAACTAAATAAATTGTCGTAATAAGAAAGAAAGTGTTGCGACGGTAGTAAGAAGCGTCGATATCGAGTCTGGGGTGCCAAACGCACGAAAAGATTTGTTTTTCCCCCTTCTCCACTTCCTGGTTTAGAATTCCGAGTCCCACAACCTTTGATTTTTCCTTCTTCTCCATTTTTCACCTGCCTGCAAAACAACCCCACCAAGTTTGTACACGGCGATTTAAGAGCTCGAGATTCCATACTGTAGCAGCCTCGTTGGCCACTTGGTTCTCCTTCTGCGGAACCTAGGCCCTTCGTTCCAGACTCAAAAGTGTTATTTGTGTTTGTCTCCTTCGACTGTTTTTTAAGTTCCAAAGTGTCACCCATTTAAAATTAGTGCAGTCCAGGGTAACTACAGAGTCTCTTTTAAATAACCTACAATGCCTTTTATGTTTTCTGCTTTATTCAAGTGCAAAATTGTTAAGTATTGGCGCTGGTACTAGCTTAGCTATCCTTGTATCATGTCATAGTTGTCTTTGTCTATTTTAATGAAGCCCTTTCGTCCATACATTTGAATAATGCTTTCTTTTTCATTCTCGCTAAGTTTTGCAATCGAATACAATCTTTATTACCAGAGGGAAAGTATATATTATGCCTCAAGACCTATGATTGGTTTCGAGTTTCATTGTCTACATTGTACAACTGATTATAGTTATAAAAACATTGAAATATACAATTCTTTACTTACTTCAAAACGAAGTTTCTTGGATGCCGAAAGAAGATGTAGTATGTGTAGGTGGGGGAAAAGAAACCCTGTGAATAGCCATCCCTCTACTAACACTGGTTGAACAGTTCAAAATAAGCATATCATCAAATTGAAATTGATGGTTGTTAATAGTTGCAATAGAAAAATTATTAGTAGCTCATGTGTTTTGGTTATATTAGTAGCTCATAACTTTGGATCTTTTTTGAGTATGTAAAAAGAATATTAGTGCACTCCATAGTATAAGGTAAAATTATGAAGTTTGTAAAACTTGGATGTATATTATATTTTTTTTTATGTATTCTATTTTTTTGCTTTTTTTTTTTTTTGTGAAAAACCTTTTCCAGTGAATAAAATTCGCTAGAAATATTTTTTTTGTCCATTAAACTTATTTGCGGCGATTTGTGATCGCCAAAAAAGCTCTATTTTGGCAAAAATAACTTGCTGGTAGTACATAATGGCAATGATAATTCATAATCGTTGGAAAAATGATCTAGTCATTTGTGGCGATTTATTAAGTATTTGCGACAAAATTTTTCGTTGCTTTTGATTTTTATCAACGATTTAATGGTAAATGGATCACACCATTTTTAGCGAGTTTTTATGCATTTGCAACGACTAAAAATCACCGAAAAAAGTATTTCTTATCGATGAGTTTTGCTGATCGCTGAAATTGATCAGAAGTGAAGCTTTTATTTCATTGAAAGTGCATCGATTTAAAAATCGCAGAAAATTATCAAATGTAGCGATTATTAGGGATATTTGTAATGATTTTGAGCGTTGAAAAATACTTAATTTCTTATAGTGAAGTTTTTTATTTTTTATTTTAATGTTTTGTAAAAGTGGTGGATTCCTCGTAGAAATCGTTTGAGATAAGAAAGTTTTAGGAAGTATATTTTATGGGATTTGTGAAAGTAGGAGTTCCTAATAAAAATATGTTTGAAGAGAAGAGTTTTTGAAATATACTTTTTTAGAAATTATTGTTCTGTTTTTAAACTAAGGCACACAAGTTTATTTGTTACATTTTAATTATTTTATTGAAAAATAATGTTATTGTTAGTCAATTAAAGCGTGACACGTTAATGAAAATATCTAAACTGTTGAACAATAGTGATCAAATATTTTTATTAACGGTTAAAGTTAGTTAAATGTGTTGTATTGATTTGAGATAACAAAATTTAAAATAAAAAGTAATCTTGTTTTGTATTTTTTTTTTAAATTTTAATGTAAATTGTATATTTTATATAATTAAAACTAACATAAAATGATGAGATGAATTTTCTTATAAAGCAAAAATGCCCTGATGCTCAAAAGAAGTTTGAATCGAGAATGAAAGAAATCTTATACCTAATTCTCAAATTTTTTGTTTAAAATTATTTATCACTACCAATCATTTTCTAATTTTATAAACCTTATTTTCAATCCACAGTATATAGATGATGTTGAAATTTTTCGCATCAGAGTAATTTTACATATAACCGTGAAGTGTGCAACCGTCGCGTAATCACTTTGAAAAAGAGTGGGATCTACTATTAAAAAAATAATTTTTTACATGTGGGTCTCATGTTTTATTTACTTTTTTCAAAGCGATTACACGACGGTTGCACAATTAATAGTTCCAAATATATTTTCTTTAAAGTGAATGATATAAATTAGGAGACATATTAACATAACTCTTTTTAAAATTGAGAAATGCTACAAGAAAACCTTACATCATATACCTTCAACTAACCAATATGTGATTTGTATATTTGTCTTATTTAAACACATATTTTAGAATTTAGATAGAAAGACAAAAATGATAAATCACATACTGATTAGGTAGATGTGTGTGGTGTAAGACTTCCGTATAGAATTTATTTTTACAATTATAATGAGTCTACTATAACTAGTGTGTTAATACAGTGGCTCATATGTAGCAAAACTCTATAATAAGAAAAATTTTATTCAACAATCCTACACTACAACACTTTTTATTTTTTTCCCTCTAGGTTGTATTTGGTTGTTAAAGCAAACTCAACTCATTTTAATTCATTTCAAACTAATTATTGATGTAATCTATTATTTTTCAAATTTCCATAAAAAAATTAAACTTATTTTAACCTATTTCTTACATTTCAATCTAAAAAATTTAAATTCATAAAATTTATAAAATATTATTATTTATAATTTAACTTATTTCAATATTCAAACATAAACTCAGCATATATATATATATATATATATATATATATATAAAAAGAGTAATGATAAACACATAACACTTTACATAACACTTTTACAACACATGTTATAAAATAAGGATATTTTTATAAAATGATGTTAGTTTTATAAGGTATTTTACAAAAATATTCATACTTTCAAAATATTGTTATATAAAGTATTATATAAAATGTTGTGTGTTTATCAATTTTCATATAAAAGATAGGGCTGCAGTACAAGAAGTATCGTAAAAAAAGGCATAGTCGCCGAATTCAGAAAAAGAGTCCACATTTGAATGGTCCTGATAGTATCAAATTATTCAAGCCGGATTTGGCTACCAAATCTCAGCCAAACTTAGAAATACATCCATTTCAGACAGAGTAATAGAAAAAAAAAAAAAAAAAAGAGAGAGAGAAAAAGAGATTTATTAATTTTTGTGGTGTGTCGAGGGGAACGGACGCCCTGTCGGAACCGATTCTGATCAGCGAATCATGGAGGGGGTGGGGGCCCGACTGGGGCGCTCCTCGACTCGGTACGGACCGGCCACGGTGTTCAATGGGGCAGTGAGGAAGTGGAAGAAGAAGTGGGTCCACGTAGCGCCATCTACTAGTGCTGCCTCTAACAACACCACCACCACTACCAATCACTCTCACCAGATTCACAACCAAAACAACAAAAGCAACGGCACGACCAACGGTAATAACGGTTCCCATCTACTGCTTTACAAGTGGACCCCAATCACTCAGAGCAACAACGGCAATAACAGTAACGGTGACAGGAATTCCGGCAAGGATGACGCAGCGGCTGCTCCGGAGGAACCGCCTCGTCGTAAATTCAAATACATTCCGGTAATTTTCCCTCAATTAGTTATTATTTTCTTGGGATCTTCATTTTTTTTTAATTTGGGTTTCAGTATTTGAATTTGGTCATGTGGGTGTTTACTGGGATTTTTATTTTGACCAAAGCATTATGGGTTTGGGTTATTTCAGAAAATGGTCTGTAAACAAGTGACCTGCTTTTTGGGATATTTGCAGAATTGTGGGTTTTGGTCTGTGGTAGCTGATATGTGATCTGGGTTTTTGGGTAAGTGTCATTTTCAGGGTTTTGGTTTATGGGTTGGAAGCATTTTTTGGATGACTTGGGGTCTTCTTTTTGAGTGCTTTTGCTTTGGTGTTTAGTGGATGTACTGGAAAAGAAACGGAAACAAAATATGGACCTGATTGGGGATTGGTTGTCATTTACTATGCTGGAATGTTTTGAATTTTCAGTTATGAGTCGCTGTAAGGACCGTTAACATGTTACCTTGTGGACTTGAAGATTACATAAATGTTGAGACTTTTTTTTTTATAAGAACATTAATGTTGAGACTTTAGCTTTGTTAGGACTCCATGTGGACATGTGGATATGCCATGTGGATAAGTGTACTTGGGCATATCTAGTTGAAAGATTTTTGAGGAGTGCTTGTTGGATATGACTCCCATGTGTATGTACACTGTAATTTTGTATGCACGTGTATATAGCCATTCCTTTTTTGGGTTGTGGGGCTGGGGGCGGGGAGGCTTATATCTTTGCCATTTTAGTGATGATTTTGGCTCAGATATCTGTAAGACATACAAATATTCAAGTACAAACAACTATGTTGTCATTCTCTATACAGTATGTTTTCCACACAAATTTTAGCCATAGAAAGTTTGGCTTCTATAACACGAACATTGGTGAGAGTCCAATGCCCCGAAATCACAAGTGTTCCAAAGACTTGAATAGTTGGTAGCCCCAGTTAAAGTTTTACACTTTAATACCATAGCACTGCTACTTTAAAAACGCGTGTTTGTAGATTGGTTCTCAACTTCTCATGATGTCTTTATGCAATGGACCCTTTTTGGATTGGCTGCATTGTCAGTTCATAAGATTGTGAAGACAAGCTATGATGAATTTTAATCATTTCATCTCTTTTTTTAAGAGAAATAGATGCTGATAGATTTATCTGGGTTGTAGAAGATTTCTTTCATGCTTACAAAGCATTTTATTTTTTAACGGTCTGTTCTGCTAAAAGGACACAATTGATGATGTGATTATCTACAATGGTCTTGTGTGTAAAATTAAAAATAAAGGTTATGTATGGGTTGCTCTTGTGTGTGGCAACTTAAACCTTGCAACATCTGAAGTCTTGTTCTCAGGGCTGGATGTGCACTGGTTGGACTTTCCATGTTGAAATAAACCGTTGGCTCGGTATTTTAACGTGTTGATTTTAGTGGTTTGAAGTTTGTGAAACCATAGACTGAGCTGTTTAAATGTAATAGATTTGGAAATGCAAGGTGTTTTATGGGATAATTTTTTAGGCAAGAGGTTAAGCTGTACTTCTCCAATGCTCATTGACATAGTTGTAAAAACAAGATGTGAGATTATTTTTTTTCCTCTTATTTGCAGTTCTAACTTCTGACCTACATACATACCGGCGCATCTTTTGTGTGCCATATCTAGTCTTTTTCTTTATGACCGTTCTAAAGTTATCTTATTATTGAATGGCATCTGAGAAAAGAGATTGGCATCCTGCAGTAATGCATTCTGAATTGAACCAAGCATCATTAATGTCATTCCGGGGTTGCTTTTAAGTAGAAGAGGATACTCTGTTGAAAATAGTTCTGAAACGTGTCTGTCTCACTAAACATTACATGGAAATTGAGGCTTTGTGACATGATTTGTAACTATAGTTTATGATCGTTGCTTGTTGGTGGGAATTAGAGATTTTTAATCCCGGATAACCGGAGATTCAATCTTTGGTCTTTTTTCCCCCCTGCTATCATATTTAGGTATCGCTCTTGTATATGTCCCTTATATTTGGGCTATGCCTATTTATATCATCAATAAAATCCTTGTTTCACTGATAAAAAAATTTCATATGAAAAAATGGTCGAATGCATGTTTACGTACTTTGTACTGCTGTCTAAATACAAAAAAGGAAGGAAAGAAAAGGCTACGGGAATACCTTTCTCCAGTATGTGTTAGTAATGCTGGAAGTAAGCTTCTATGCTGGTGCCTGGGAAGAGTAGAATTGCAAACAAGCCCTTCTTCTGTGTTTGGTTGTAATTGTTTTGTGTTTTAATGAATGATTTGGTAGAAAACACATTCTATAGAAGGCTGAACCTAACAGTATGTCCTAAATGACCACCCATCATGGAAGATTTATTTCTAGATTGGTTCCCTTCGAATAGTTTGATTATCATTCAGTTTTGTTTGTTGTTACGGGCTTTTTGGATTCATGGTCATTTTGGCCTTTGGGCTGTGCAGATTGCCGTTCTAGAGGAACAGAAGAATGAGGATGCCGAAAACGAAGCTGCTGAAAAGGTTGATGACGATTCTAAATCAATTGATACTGAGTCCACCCCCAGGGGAGACATTTTGGATGAAAAACCTGACATTAATGATTTGCCAGAGGAAAGTCAGGTGAAAATGCTTACACATCACATTCTTGTTTTCATCATTACATAGGTAGGTAAAACTCTTGGTGGGAATATGGCATCTAAGGCACAGAACTTGTGCTCACACTTCACACAAAGTGATCTGAACAGAAAGACTGTGTGTACTGATGGATAAGGGCAATGCTCAAATTTAGTTAGTTAATCTTGGTCATTGCTTTAGCATAAAAAAGGAAAAGAAAGAAAAGCGAGAATAGTGATTCAGTGAAGGTCACTTACAGAATCCTGCCACTTACCTAGCTATCTGTTCTGCCTTAAAAATTAAGAAACACGGGGTTTTATTTTTAAACTCTGAATTATAGTTATAAAAGAGGAATGTTGAATAAGATAAGTAATCCATTGTCTCTGATTTCTAGCTGCATGCCCAAAGACTGGTACAGGAAAAAGTTTTAGTTTCAAAGTCTGCTTTCCATTGCAGGATTGAGACATCAATCTTAAATTACGTATACATGTCTCACTGAAAGGTTACATGTAATATTGAATCCAATTATTATTTTTGTCTCAGGAAAATAATCAAGTAGTATGCCAAGATCTGAACGAAAGCACTTTGGATTTGAGTTTAGGCTTGAAGGGGCATGATGGTGACCATAAGCCTGATTCAAAACTGATCAGATGAGAGATAGTGGGAAAGGGAAGGCAGGGCAGGTGGTGTTGGGACATGATTGATGGCAGCCCTGGGGTTTTAGGTTGCCGACTGAGGGCATGATGGTCAGCAATCTACTTGTTTGTGCCTGATTCAAAGAGACGAATTTTTTATTGACATATTGAGCCACTGGCCGTTGTAGGCAAGCGTATTCTAGTGGCATATGCATGTACTTTAGTCTTCAATTGATTGCAATTTGTATCGATTTGGTTTTAGTCTTTAGGAGATGACAATGGAATGTTTTTCTCTTTAGCTTTGTCTGAGAACTTCTAAGCTTGGACATGCTGGACTTACAAAGTGAAATGGAAATTGAATGAATCAATCTTAGCACTCTTTTAACTACTTTAAGTAAACCTTATATTTTCAAGTCCTGATATTAGTCTGCAGCATGCGAATTGCACCGCTGATATTAATATATAATTTCTCATCAAGAAGGCAGCAGGTGAAATGTCTTATAAAGTAGGTCAAAATAGAGATGATTTAAATATCAGCTGAATATCATGCTTCATTCATATACAGTGTCCTTATCATTTACCTTAGAGAATAATGAAAATATGATGATGAATAACATCGCTCTTGAATTTAAGAGCCTTAGCAATACTAGTTTAACTAGCTGCAACAGGCTGGTTTTGAGAACCGATTCATTATAATAAGTCACATGAAACATGCCATGTCCTATTATAATAATGTTTTTGACACAAGGCACTGTGTGGAGGTGTATCATGCCATACCATGTCATTGTCCAAACTTGACACAAGAAGTTTCAAGCACAAACATATAAATCTTCACCGACGGCAAAGAATCCGATAAGATTTGTTACAATCACGATATTTCACAAAGGAAAATTCTATACACCATATTACCATTTCATTTTCATCCCATTAAATATGATGTGGAACATTTATCACCATTAAATGATCATTTATTACATATTTTTTTATCATCTAATGGTGTTAAATGTGCCACATAAACCACTTAGTATGATCAAAATAGGATGAGAGTATGGTGTATAACATTATCTTTGTAAAATGGCTCAATTATTTATAGCTTGTTTGCCAGTAGAGTGACAATCAACAAAGTTACAAATACACAAGGATAGAAGCATGGTAGTATAGGTACTTGAATAATATGCAAGGAAAGGAGGCAAAAGGAAGTTTATAACTTTTCGTCATCATTCTTGTGCAACAGCTACTTCTTCATCGGAGAAATAATCATGCCTGAAAAAGTTAAAAGTTAAAAGACATTTACAGCAAGAAAATCTACGACATTTCCCATTAGAGTTTTCAGCAAGTTTAATTGAAAATCCTACCACGTTCCAAATTAAACAACTAAGACCTTTCATCTTCCCTCCCATTCACAGATTGTTTTTTTTCCCTATATGAAAGAACTCATATAGATCATAATAATTCGATCCAACTTACCTTATTTGGCGTGAAAGTTGGTAGAGTCCCGTCCCTGCCATTGCAAAGCTTACACTAAAAAGGTTCCAATTCTTCTGCAAATTGAAATAAAATCTAATCGAGAATTAGAATTATGCACAAACTCCCACCCCATAAAAATTTCATTAAGCAATATCAAGAAGTGAGCAAAAAATGAATATTCCACATTATTATTTTTTATGAATAAGAATATTCTTCATTAACTAGAGAGGAATTAGAACAGCATAAAGTGTTTTTGCCAGACACAATAATAAAAAAGAAAGAACAGACTTCCCTACTCCTTACTTCTTTTTGGGGAGAGAATCATTGATTAAAAATCAGATAATAGCATAAACCTGGAGTTCATATATTTCTACGGCGCATTCAACTTCACTGGGATGCACATGGTGAACCTAGAGCAAAAGGTGATTTTGGCAAAAGCTAGAGAGCAAGAGAAAGAGAGGATTAAGATGAAACTCCCCATTTTGCTTTTGGGAGACGAGAAAACTATAAATAAGGCAGCAATAAGAGATAAAGCCCAGTAATTTGTGAAGAAATTGAAAAGACACTTGTGGAAAGCTATTCATTTCCTGATACCTGCTGTTCCTCTTCCCTCCTTTTGCTCAACCAATAGAGGGGGAGAAATTTAGATATATAATTCATGATATCACTTTTACAATCAACCATATGAACCAGTCAAAACACGCACTCAAACCTTAGATATGATAATCTGATTGAAAGATTAACTCAAATATGTAGAAGCTACATACATGCACACATACAAAGCAAGAAGCATGAAGAAAATGAATGTCACCAAGTAGAGAAGTGTTCTGCAAATGCAGGTTGACAGTGTCTCTGTAATATTAAATTTGTGCCAAGAATCAATACAACACTGTTGGAGGTATTACATCATCATTATCTGTATCTCCTAACTCCTAAGGCAGGCAATTGTATAATTAGTAAAACCTACCGGAGTGATTACGGTGCTATAACGTGACCAGATAATTCCAGTGCATGCAACCGCTGCATAAGATAAAGTAGGAGTGAGAAATTGATTAGTTGGTGCAAATCGAAGCAGGAAAAAGAACACTTAAATTACTAATAAATATCCACTTGTTGAATACAGACTGATTATATGCTTGAACTTGTGTGCTGCATGTGTATGATTGTGTTTGTGAGCGACTGATCATATGCACACCATGACAAACATGCATATGAATTCATGTGTTATACCTATTTGCTGAGGATATGAAAGCTTTTCTGGTGGTTTGGAGAAGTCGGCAACATTGGCTATGCTGATGCCCCATTTGAAAGTTGGTGCCCAAAAGTGAACTGCAACGCAGCTAATTTATGCATGCATACAGTAACTATTGACAAATGGTAACATCCATTCAAGCAAAGCAACTAATACATCGAAACACATATAACGATTTTTAAAAAATAGTAAGACGCACAGGGAACATTTTTGTTTTCTTTTAAATATCACCTGTCAAACTAATTCGACAGAAGGCATCTATCTATGGATAATGATGCTTCTGGCCTCCAAGCCTTTCAGCTGGTTTGACCAGAAATGCTATGCTCACAAACAAAACCAAGTTGAGATTTGGATAGTGGTTTGATACGATATCAAAGTTAAAAATTAAATAAATTATTATTATTATTTTGAGATTTGAAGATGTTGAATTGTTTATTATATTTTATGTGAAAATTTAGAAAAATTATAATGATTAGATGAGATGAAATGAGTTGATATTAATTTTGACCTAGTTTTTAAAATTAAGAGAGAGAGAGAGTTTAGAAATCCAAAGGTCTTCAAACTTCCCTAGTGATTCCACAAGAATAACTAGAACAATTTCGGTCACAATTAGCTTTACGTTCACATAGTAGATTTTGAGATGATAAAATATTGTTAGAATATTATTTTTTAATATTATTATTATTTTGAGATTTGAAAAAGTTAAATTATTTATTATATTTTGTATTGGGATTTGAAAAAATTGTAATGATAAATTGAGATGAGTTGAGATAAGTTTGTGATCCAAACTATAACATAAATCGACTCTGATGTCAGTGACAGGAACAGTAATTAACCCTTCTGCGATCCCAAAGATCACTTTTTCATTAGTCAACGTGGAACCTAAACTTCGGGATCTAAGTTGCATTTGTGTAATTAGGTGATGTAAGATATTCTGAAAATAATAAAGAAAAAATGATAATAAAATATTAAATGATAGTAAAAAATAATAAAAATTATGTAAAAAATAATGATAAAATAATAAATAGTAGTTAAGTGTTCTCACCATCCGTTTGAATGTTGAACTGAGTTGAATTAATAATAGTAAGTTGAAATAGTTGAGTGAATTTTATAGAGTCTACTTAAAATGAGTTTAAATGTGTTTGTATATTAAAATGAATTTAGATGTATTTATGATAAATTGAAAAAGATTATGAGTCCCGCGTATAAAGAGGTATTGAGTTGAAAAATGTTATGAGTATCATGTGTAAAGAAATTTTGAGTTAAAATTAATTTAGTGATTTGAGAATTTAGTATTTGAATATTTACTTAAAATTACACCGAACTAAATTACAAACTGGGCCTAAATCTATGCGAAAGCAACTCCTACGGAAACGAGGCGACACAAGCTAAGAATATCGAAAGCAAAGCATCCTAATCGTGCAGAAGGAAACGAACCAAAACTATATATTTTAGAAAATAGAAGTTAGAACATAAAAACGGTTTAGCAAAATAGAACGACAACTCACTGGTTTTAGGTCCGGCCGGGTGGTTCAAGAACGCATGGAGCTTCGAAGCCGTCATGGATGGGATGCCTCTCTCTCTCTCTCTCTCTCTCACTCTCAGGGAGACGGAAGGGATTCAGTTCGTTGCGTTGGGTACACGGTCCAAGACTCCAAATACCAAGGGCTATTTGGTTTGGTAATACGGTCTCACGTCTGGTCTACGACGCCATGCCACGTGTACTTTCATTGATCAATTACCTTCGTCACCTTTTTTTTATTATTTTGTAAAAAATTATTTTTTTGTTTGACAAATTCTTAAATTGAACAGAGACGCTGCTCCGATTCCGATCTGATACCGACTCCCATTATCCATTCCGATTTCGACTCTGATTTTGTTATCTGACTCCGACTCCGACTTTGTTATCCGATTCCGACTCCGAATATTGGATAAATGATTGGGAAAGAATAAAATATTTGGATAATCTGTATTCAGAAATTTAGTCAAATTCAGGTTTTTCCTGGAGTTTTAGCATGGAGTATAGTCTGTGGTATGATTTTTGTTTCTGTGGTGCTTTTGGGGCTATTTGTGAGTCACTCTGAACTAACTCATTTGGTTTTTACTCTATATGATGCCATGCCAAATTGATGATTTGTGTGTATATATATATATATAGATATTTTTCTGACCATTGGTTATTATGCTAGGAAATACCAACTTTCCAAATTGTTTATGCAAAATTGATCCGGTGTGTCCAGTGCTACAATTTTGGCTCATCGCTTGAAATTTGAGCCTAGTTTATACCCTTTGAAACAGATTTCTCAATCATTGTATACCTGTTCAAGAATAGCTACTGAGATCTGTTGCAAGAAACTGGAATATTTCATTCTCAGTTGAATGGAATGAAACAATTTGTAGATGAAAATCATGGTGCAGTTTGAAGATGCACATGATACAGGATTTGTAGGTAATATGTCATATGCTACCATACTCCTACTTTCACATCACACTTTCCAGTGTATAGAGCTTCTTCATGAGCATATTCAAATCCTGCTACCCCCTCCCAAACATACACAGAGAGTAAAGCATCTTGCATTGTTGATTTGCGTTAGTGCTGGTAATTTGCAAATCTTACCAATTCTTTTGCAGGTGCCTTGGCCTTGGAAAGTATGCTGCTGAGCTGATTGCAGTTTGTATCGATTCGGTTTTGTCTTCAGCTTTGTCTGAGAACTTCTAAGCTTGGACATGCTGGACTTACAAACTGAAACGGAAATTGAATGAATCAATCTATAACTCTTTTAACTACTTCAAGTAATCATTATATTTTTAAGTCATGATATTAGTCTGCAGCATGTGAATTGCACCGCTGATATTAATATATAATTTCTCATCAAGAAGGCACAAGGTGAAATGTTTTATAAACGCTATATATAGTATTACGCAAGTATTGTATACTCATTTTGAAAAAGAGTGGGTCTTTTATTAAAAAATTAATTTTTTCATGTTATCTCATATTTAACCACTTTTTTTTTTTCAAAAATAGTGCTCGACGTTTGCATATTCTATTACTGCAAATATCATTTTCCATATCAAAATAGTGATGCTTCTTCGATAGATAGATTGAAATGAACTCTTGGTTTTGGTTAAATGACGCCTATGTGCCGTTTGGTTAAAACATACGAACGGCAAGGTTTGTGCACGTGACTTAAATATCAGCTGAATATCGTTTCACATTTGAGTATTATTCCTATCATGCTTCATTCATATATGGTGTCCTTCTTGGAGTTACAGCCGCAAAAGGAATTCCCGTCCATCAACGATGGACTCTCTGATTTGATGCAGGAGCTTATTGTTAGAAAACCATTGGATTATGTATATGCATATGTATCTTTATATATATATATATATGCATAAGATGACTTTAAATTGGGTTGCATTAGATTATGTATATCTAAAAATTTGCATAGTTATGAACATTATTTTTACAAATTTAAAGATGCATTGTTCACTCTTCAAATTTTATTTTATTACTTTTTTCTCTCTCCTCCCCTCTCTCTCTCTCTCCACCAACCAATAGAATTTTAGAAAAAAAATTTAATAGATGCTAAATGATAAAATTTGCAATTGTGCTAATTGCAAAATAAAATAAAAAATTAGGAAAATAAATAAAAAATAATATTTTATTATTATTTAGTTCAAAGATACATAATCCAATGTGAGAGTTTTTTTTTTTATATGCAAAATCAATCTTGATTTTGTATATTCATAGAGATTGATTTTACATATGCATATAAAGAAATCAACATATTCTGTTTAGAAAAATGTTATTCATCGTTCTTTAATCATTGCTTTCTGACGTCAAATTATCGGCAGATAAGGGGGAAAATAAATAATTATTCAATCATTTACTATAGAGAATACTGACAATATGATGATGACTAACATCGCTCTTGAATTTAAGAGCCTTAGCAATACTAGTTTAACTAGCTGCACCAGGCTGGTTTTGAGAACCGATTCATTCTAATATGTCCCATGAAACATGCCATGTCCTATTATAACAATGTTTTTGACACAAGTGAAGGTGTAACATGACATACCATGTCCTTGTCCAAACTTGACACAAGAAGTTTCAAGCACAACATATAAATCTTCACCGACGACATTCTTATCAAAGGCCTTAAAAACGTTTAGTCCCTCCACATTGGAGAAATGAACCAATATCTCGATTATCTACCCTTTCCAAGTCCTGTACACAGCGAGTCTGAATGATAGGAATGTTGGATCTATTAGCAGCCATTTAAGAATTCAAGCAATCTCTCTATGGGCCTCGAGATGACAAACTAGATGGAATTGTGGACTGCATTTGTTACAATCACGATATTTCACTAGGATAAAAACAAGTGTTTTTTAGAAACTATCACTCAGTTTGGGAACCTTGAATGCTCAAGGGCTCAATTATTTATAGCTTGTTTACCAGTAGAGTGACAATCAACAAAGCTACAAATACACAAGGATAGAAGCATGATAGTATAAGTACTTGAATAATATGCAAGGAAAGGAGGCAAAGGGAGGTTTATAACTTTTCGTCATCATTCTTGTGCAGCAGCTACTTCTTCATCGGAGAAATAATCATGCCTGGAAAAGTTAAAAGGGTGGGATGGGAGTCATGAAAAACATGGAGAAAACATTACAGCAAGAAAACCTTTGACATTTCCCATTAGAGCTTTCAGCAAGTTTAAATGAAAATCGTACCACGTTCCAAATTAAACAATTAAGACCTTTCATCTTCCCTCTTTCAACACCTTTTATTATGCAAATGATTTGATCAGTTAAAACTAACCATTCACAGATTGTTTTCCCTATATGAGGTGTCTCAAGTCCATTAACTTCAACAAGGATGAAAGAACTCAAATAGATCATAATAATTCGATCCAACTTACCTTATTTTGCGTGAAAGTTGGTAGAGTCCTGTCCCTGCCATTGCAATATTTACACTAAAGAGGTTCCAATTCTTCTGCAAATTGAAATCAAATCTAATTGAGAATTAGAATTATGCACAAACTTCCACCCCATAAAAATCTCATTGAGCAATATCAAGAAGTGAACAAAAAATGAACATTCCACATTATTTTCTTTATGAATAAGAATATTCTTCATTAACTACAGAGGATTGAAGAGACTTGCTTCTACCCCTTACGCCAAAAAAGAAAGGGAGTTGAAGATGCTTGTTCTATTAATTATGACGCTCAGGAAGGGAGTGCAAGTAGGGGTAGGAGCAAGGCTTGGGCGGACATTTGTCATTAATGAAACCGAATATTTTCTCCTGGAATGTAAGGGGGCTGAATGATCCTTGTAAGCACCTCCGTGTAAAAAATTTGTTAATAAGTTGGAAGGTTGATATCATTTGTCTTCAACAGACCAAAATAAAGTATATTGATAGAAGTATAGTTACTAGTCTGTGGGGATGTCTTCATAGGGGTTGGGTGAACCTTGCCCCTAATGGGGCATCAGGAGGTATCCTTTTGTTGTGGGATATGAGAGTTCTCAATATGGTTGAGGAGTATGTTGGGGATTATTAGGTGGCTTGCTCGTTTCAAAATGTGGATGATGGTTACAAGTGGACTTTTGCTGGTGTTTACGGTCCTAATCTAGACAACAATAGAAGGTTCCTTTGGGAGGAGATTGCTGGTTTATATAGTTGGTGGGATGGGCCATGGCGTATGGGGGGGACTTTAATATCACCTGTTTCTCGAGTGAAAGATTGGGGGATTCTAGTATTATCCCAACTATGGCAGATCTTTCTGATCTTATCTGGTCAAGATTGGACAGATTGATGGTATCTTCATCTTAGGAGTCCCATTTTTCTGATTTATGTCAAAAGAGACTTTTGAGACTATGTTCGGACCATTTTCCAATCTTGCTAGATTGTGGGGGCCTTCACGAGGGACGTAGATATTTTAAATTTGAAAAAATGTGGTTAAAAGCTGATGGTTTTGTGGAGAAGGTGAGATTGTGGTGGTCCTCTTATGATTATTCTGGCACGTCCAGTTTTGTGTTGGCTGGAAAAATTAAAGTTAACAAAAGATCTGAAACTGTGGAATGTTGAAGTGTTTGGGAAGATTGACGATCAGAGAAAGACTCTTTTTGAGGAACCATCACACTTTGATGAGAAGGAGACTGCTGGGACTCTCACAGATGAGGAGAAGGTAAGGAAGATTATCGTAATGACTGATCTGGAAAAACTTACTCCTTTGGAAGAGATTTCTTGGTGACAAAAATCTAGGGCCCTTTGGCTAAAGGAAGGAGATAAGTGCACCAGAATTTTTCATAGAGTGGCCAACTCTCATAGAAGATTTAATGCTATTGAGGTGCTGCACCCAGAAGGTAATATCATTATGGACGGATCTGATATTGAGGAACACATTGTGCAGTTTTTTTATAATCTACTGACAGAGCAATACCCTTGGAGGCCTAAGGTTGATGGGTTGATATTTGACATGATTGATCAATCGTGTGCTGATTGGTTAGAAAGGATGTTTGAAAAGATAGGAGTGTATAATGTGTTGAAAGGTATGGAAGGTGATAAAGAACTGGGACCTGATGGTTTTTCAATGGCTTTTTTTCAGGTTTGTTAGGACATTATAAAGGAGGATGCTATGAAGGTTTTTGTCGAATTTCACTTGCATATGAAATTTGAGAAAAGCCTTAATGCAACTTCCATAGCCCTCTGATCATGTTAACTGGGATTTTTTACTTTACATTCTTGGTAGATTTGGTTTTGGGGAAGAGTGGTGCAATTGGATGAAGCATTGTATCACTACCGCTAGATTTTCAGTGCTGGTCAATGGCACTCCCAAGGGTTTTTTCAACAGCTCTCGTGGTTTGAGACAAGGACATCCTCTATCTCCTTTTCTCTTTGTTTTAATTATGGATGTTTTGAGTAGAATGTTGAAGGCAGGGGTGAATGGATCTTTCTTGTCTGGGTTTTCAGTGGGCAGTTCATCATTTGGGAGCGTCAATGTATCTCACTTCTCTTCGCTGACAATACTTTAATTTTTTGTGAGCCGGATCCTAACCATATTCGATCATTGATCTTGCTTTGTTTTGAAGCGGTTTCCGGCCTTAAGGTGCACTTATCTAAATCTGAATTGGTACCCATTGGCTTGGTTAATTCTATTGGAGAATCGGTTGACATCTTGGGTTGTAAGGTCTCTTCTTTGCCTTTGAAGTACCGGGGCCACTTATAAATCCAAGTCAATATGGGATGATGTTATTGAAAAAATCAAGAATAGATTGGCTGGTTGGAAAAGGATGTATATCTCCAAAGGGGGTAGAATCACTCTTATTAAAAGTACTTAAACTTATAAAAAAAAAAACTACAGAGGAATTAGAACAGCATAAAGTTTTCTCCACACTTTTTATTAGTGTTTCATTTCCCCTTCAAAATGTGCGATTCTCTGAGCAATCAAGTACATGTGCATGTTCTCATCCTTTTTATTTTTTTTGGGGGTGGGGCATCAGGTTATTAAGGACCTTACACGCAACAAAAAGGAGGCTCATATACCAGTCTAGACACAATAATAAAAAAGAACAGACTTCCATACTTTTATCTTTTTGGGAGAGAATCATTGATTAAAAGATCAAATCATAGCATAAACCTGGAGTTCATATATTTCTACGGCGTTCAACTTCACTCTTTCTAGGGATGCACACGGTGAAACTAGAGCAAAAGGTGATTTTGGCAAAAGCTAGAGAGCAAGAGAAAGAGAGGATTGAGATGAAACTCACCATTTTGCTTTTGGGAGACAAGAAAACTAGAAATAACGCAGCAATAAGAGAAAAAGCTCGGTAATTTGTGAAGAAATCAAAGAGACACTTGTGGAAAGCTATTCATTTACTGATACCCATTCCTCTTCCCTCCTTTCACTCAACCAATAGAGGGGGAGAAATTTAGATATATAATTCATGATATCACTATTACAATCAACCACATGAACCAGTTAAAACATGCACTCAAACCTTAGATATGATAACCTGATTGAAAGATTAACTCAAATCTGTAGAAGCTATGTACATGCACGCATACAAAGCAATAAGCGTGAAAAAAATGAATGTCACCAAGTAGAGAGAAATGTTCTGCATATAGGTGTTGACAGTGTCTTTGTTATATTAAATTTGTGCAAAGAATCAATACAACACTTTTGGAGGCATTACATCATCATTATCTGTATCTCCTAAGGCAGGCAAAATTATCAATAGTATTCTGTTGGGTGGCTTCTTTGGGCAAAGTATTGACTACTGAAAACCTTAGAAGGAGAGGTTTGTTTATTGCGGATTGGTGTGTTTTGTGCAAAAGGGATGGAGAATCTGTAAATCACCTTTTCCTTCACTGCGAAGTGACAAGATTCTTGTGGAATGAGGTTTTGAGTTGGACAGGATTACATTGGGTTATGCCCAGGGAAGTGGTGGATTTATTGGTAGGGTGGAGGGGTGTGAAGGGCTGTAAGAAGGCGATGTGTGTTTGGAAAATGATTTATCCTTGTCTTATGTGGTGCATTTGGCTCGAAAGAAATGGGAGATGCTTTGAAGATAGAGAACGTTCTTTGGGAGATCTTAGGTTTTTTTTCTTGAGTACTTTGAGTTCTTGGGCTAAAGCTTTTGTAATGGAGGATAATTTTCTGCATCTATTTTAGCTTTATGGTGGTAGTTTTCTTTTTTGTTTCTGGAAGTTGTAGGTATTTCCTTTGTATACGTTCTGTGTACTTGGGCTTATGCCTATTTCTTTGAATAAAATTTATAACTTATCAAAAAAAAAAAATCGATAGTAAAACCTACCGGAGTGATTACGGTGCTATAACGTGACCAGATAATTCCAGTGCATGCAACCGCTGCATAACATATAGTAAGAGTGAGAAATTGATAGCCTGGTGCAAATTGCAGCAGGAAAAAGAACACTTAAATTACTAATAAATATCCACTTGTTGTCGAATACAGACTGTGAATATATGTTTTAACTTAGGTGCTGCATGTGTATCCTTGTCTTTGTGAGCGATTGATCATATGCACACCATGATAAAACATGCATATGAATTCATGTATAATACCTATTTGCTGAGGATACGAAAGCTTTTCTGGTGGTTTGGAGAAGTCGGCAACGTTGGCTATGCTGATGCCCCATTTGAAAGTTGGTGCCCAAAAGTGAACTGCAACGCAGCTAATTTATACATGCATACAGTAACTATTGACAAATAGTAACATCCATTCAAGCAAAGCAACTAATACATGAAACACAGATAACGATTTTTTAAAAATAGTAAGAAGCTCAGAGAACAGTTCTGTTTTCTTTTAAATATCACCTGTCAAACTAATCCGACAGAAGGCTTTCTATCTATGGATAATGATGTTTCTGGCCTCCAAGCCTTTCAGGTGGTATGACCAGAAATGCTATGCACACAAACAAAGATTGTACTCATCCAAAAAGGATCAAAATTTAAGAGAGAGAGAGAGAGAGAGAGTTTAGAAATCCAAAGGTCTTCCCTAGTGATTCCACAAGAATAACTAGAACAATTTCGGTCACAATTAGCTTTAGGTTCGCAGAGTAGATTTTAAGATAACAACATAAATCGACTCTGATGTCAGTGACAGGAACAGTAATTAACCCTTCTGCGATCCCAAAGATCACTTTTTTCATTAGTCAATGTGGAACCTAAACTTCGTGGATAAGTCTATTCGAAAGCAATTCCTACGGAAACGAGGCGACACGAGCTAAGAATAAGATCATCGAAAGCAAAGCATCCTAATCGTGCGGAAGGAAACGAACCAAAACTATATATTTTAATTCTCAAAATTATATCACCCCAAACATCAGTACATAAAAACGGTTTAACAAAATAGAACGACATCCGAGTCAACTCACTGGTTTTAGGTCCGGCCGGGTGGTTCAAGAACGCTTGGAGCTTCGAAGCCGCCATGGATGGGATGCCTCTCTCTCTCTCTCTTTGTGGGAGACGGAAGGGATTCAGTTCGTTGCGTTGGGTACACGGTCCAAACAGTAATGCGGTCTCACGTCTGGTCAATGACGCCATGCCACGTGTACTTTCATTGCATTTTCACAACTATTTTTATATTTAATTATTATAATTTTAAATTTTTACACAAAATAAAATAAACAATTTAATTTTTTTCAGTTTTAAAATAAAAATAATATTAAAAAATTAGATTATAATAATATCTTATTCAACTTTTAACTTTTATATCAACTCATCTTATCTACGAAAACGAAAGATTTTTATAACAATACTTTTGATAAAAATACAACGTGCCATTTCTTCAAGATTCTTTCTCAAAAATTTAGTTCTTCTTTTCAGATTAAGTTTTCAAGAAAAGGAACATTAATAGTACTCAATTGTATAAAAATCCTAGAAACCGTCCCTTTCTAACCGGACCCTCTCTCTCTCTAAAAACTCGCTCGTCCGAATTTGGCTGGGGAAAGGGAGCTTCAGCTCGTTCTTCCTCTTCCTCTCCTCCCTCTCCTCGTCGTGCCGGCCCTTCGTCTCCAGTGATTTTTGTTTGGTTTTTTTCATGTTTTCGACCGAATAAAGGGGTAGCCATTTTCGAGCTTCTCCGGTGGCCATCGTCCGACACGCGCACCATCGGAAGAAGCCTCACCTGCCGATCTTGCGGTCGACCGGATTGGGCGCCAATCAGAGCGGCACGTTGCGCTAACGCACGACTTAAAGAAAACACGTGGGGTACTCAAACCACCGCGATTCATCTTCCGTCGACACCATGCGCTGCAGCTCAGGGCCCAGTGACTTTAGCAACGTCTTGACCAAACGAACGGCTCCTTCCCAGTGTGGCACGTGTCATGCATACACCACCGATGCTTACCATTTTGTGTTTTTCGACTCTGTTTGGTGTTGTTTGGTAGTGTTTATTTGTTTCCAATACTGTATTTTCGACTTTATGTTGGTGTTTTTTTTTGTTAAAGTTTGTTTGTTATGTTTTTTATTCTTAGGAAAATAAAGTGAAATAGACTATTGGACTTTTGTTCATAGCGGTGTTGGGTTCCTCCCTCCTCTGTGTTAGAAGCATGGGTGTGTTGTTTACTTCTCCTCCAAAGGAGGATGGAGTTTTGATGCAGGGTGTTTTTTCCTCTGTTTTAATACAGAGAATGATACTCTATTTTTTAGAGTTTTCATGAAGTTAGACAATGCCCATCGCAAAGATTTTGTGTATGGGGATGCTTACAACAAATGTTAGTTTGACTTGTAATTTGAGTCACAGATGTAACTTCCTTTATGGAATGAAATGAAATGAAGTCTATTTCTTAAAAAAAAAAGTTTTCAAGAAAAGATGAATCTTTCTGTTCGCTCAAATCCTTATGATAATTCCTCTGGTCCTTATTTTCTTCATCATGGAGAAAACTCAAGATCAATGCTGGTTACGCAGTTGCTTACAGGGGATAACTTTCATACATGGAAGAGGTCCATGTCAATGGCAATTAGTGCTAAAAATCAAACAAACTTTGTGAATGGAAGCTTGCCCAGACCTACTGAAGATGATCCTTGTTTTGCTGCCTGGATACGATGTAATGATATGGTAATTCTTGACTTGTAAATTCTCTTCCTACAGAAATAGCTTCTACAACTTTATTCATGACATTGCTGCTAATATATGGAAAGAGTTACATATGCCTTTTGCAGTAATCGCCCTAGAATTTTTCAATTGAGGAAAGATCTCTCAGCTTTAACACAAAGGAAATAATTCAATTAGTACGTGTTACTCTCAATTGAAAGGTTTGGGATGAACTGTCCACTCTCAAACCATTAGGCGTATGTAATTGTAGACTAATGTGTGTTTACAATGCCACAAAATCTTTAGTCGAAAATCAACAAGAAGAATATGTTATTCAGTTTTTAATGGGTCTAAATGATAGGTATTCCCAATTCAGAGGGCAAATTTTGCTAATGGAACCATTTCCTACCATTAGCAAAACTTTTTCTTTGATTTTGCAAGAAGAGAAACAGAGAGGTGTCTCCATAAGTAACACACAACATCTTAATACTTCTACTTCACTTTCCACTAAAGTCAACACTAATGTTTTTGTGTCCAAGAATGCTGGTAGACCTTTCTCGAAAAGATAAGGTGATTTGCAGTCATTGTGGCTATAATAGCCACACTGTGGATAAATGTTACAAGATTCATGGTTATCCACTTGGTTAGAAGTCTGCCAAAGTCAAAGAATTTATCTTCCGGTGTAACACCCCGTATTTTAGTGTATTTTAATGAATGAATTATTTTTATTGATTTAGAATTTGTTCTCTTGTTTTAAAATTATTGGATTTTTAATTAGACTATTTTTATGATTTTTAGTTTACGAAAATTATTTTTTTAAAGTGCTTTCTTTAAATTAATTATTGTTATGTGTTTAAATTTCTTCTCGAATTAAATTAACTTATTGTTGGATTTAATTATTTATTTTCAATTTAATCACTGTGTTTGAATTATTTTATTTCACTTGCAGTTTTAAAATCGTTTCTGTTGGATTATTTTTTTTGTGACCCAAGATGTGAGGACTGGACCTCATTTCTTTCCCTCCATTTTTCTTTTTCCCTTTTCTTTTCTTTTCTTTTTCTCTTCTTTTTCTCTTTCTTTTCTCTCCTCTCCCTCTCTCTTCCCGCGCACGGACGTAGCTCTCTCTCTCCCCTCTCCTCCGCCCGTTTCCTTCTCTTCCACCCAGCGCCGCCGTGCGCCACTCGTGGCCGACACCGCCCACCCCACTCGATTCCCCTGCAGCCGGCGACCACCTCCCTCCAGTTTCAGCTTCTCCGGCGCCACCGTTAGCCTCCACGCGCCACACGAAGCCGCGGCCTTCTCCTCACTCCAGCGCCGCCGTCGCACCACCATTGGCCGTCATTTCTTCACCACTTCATCCTCGACCTCCAAGCAACCCATTGAACCCAACCCCACCTCCGATCCGTCACCGGTGAAGCCCCACCAAGTCCATTTCCGATTTGCACATTTTTGGCCTAAAACCACCCTTTGCGCCGCCACCCACGACAAACCACCACTACCATTGGCTTCACCGACATCCCTAGGCCCCCTATCAATCTCAGGTCTTCGTTTGCACCCGTTGAAAAGTGGGTATCTGTGACCCACGACCACAGTGTATTTTGCACTGTTCTACAACTATTTTTCCACTTCTTGCGCCTCCGTGATCCTCCATAAATTATTATATAGCAATGTAAGTATTTTTCAAAGAATTCTCGTGAATTTAATGTATTTTTACACTAGCACATTACACTGTATTTAAATGTTGATTGGTTTTGCCGGACTGAGTCCGAGGAGTAACGGGGTTGATTGGATTGGGTGATGGAGTTGTTAGTATGATTGGTTTAGACTATGAGATTTGTTGGCTGTTCGGGTTTAAACAGTAGTGTTTTGTGTATAACGTGGGTTGTGGTGGATATTGGTGATTTTATGAAGTAATGATATATTTTGGGATTAGGAAGGTTTTAAGTTTTGAGAAATTTAAAATAGGTTATTTAAGAAGTTTAGGTTTAAATATCGACATATGTGATCTATTGGAAACTTACAGAAATTACGTGATTATTTTTATAGGTGACGATTTATAGTCGACTCGACATTTTGAGGAAATTTTTGGAAAAGTTAAGTCGTCCAGGTAAGCGGGGTTCTTATGCTGGATTTGCATAAAAAGAAATGAACTGAGGTTGGTTTGTAAAAAAATGTGCATGTTGTTTTAAAAATAAAAAGTGAAAAACAACCTCAGTATATGTTTTTGCATTCCCTCATGAGATACATATGAAAGAGAAAAGAAATGTTTTTGACATGAAATGTGTAGACATGAGCAATATTTGACATGTTTCTGAAATATGAAAAAGAGCGAATATGATATCATTGAAATTTTTATGCATGTGATATGAAATGATATGGATCTGTTTTTGATCAAATAGAAAGGATATGAATATGTTTCGCACGTGTTTTGATATGATATGGATATGATAAAACTTTGGCATACTTATCTGTTCTGAATATGGTTCTGATATGATGATACTGTTCACGTGATATGGTTGGTACCACCATGATATGATATGAGTGCACCCACTTTGGAAACAAAGTGGTCTTTTTACGTGTTCTTTCCTGTGTGCACACTCGGGGCTCCGAGATTGAAAAAGGGGAAGTTCACCACATGATACTGCCTGGTTTGGCCACCGGGGATAGCACAACCCTACCACGGGGGTTAAACATGGTATATGATATGACATGATAAGATAGAGATGTTCAGTTATGTTATGCCAAAGTGTTTTTGAATATGAAATGGATCCTCAAATATGAATTGTTGACTTGAGTATGAAATGTCTGAAAAGTCGTTCTGATTTTCTGATAACACGTTTTCTGATATCTGCATATAAAAATAAAATGTTTTGTTTCTGCATATTGAACTTTCTGAAAAGGCTCATGTTTACATGCTAGTATATGTTCTCTGCTTACTGAGTTGTTGATAACTCACCCCTTATCTCCACAATATTTTTCAGATGATTTGAATGTTTCAGTTGAGAATCAAGGATATGGAGCATGGGTGAGAAGAGTTAAGAATGATGGTTTAAGCATAGAAGATTTATATGGGTATTGAGGATTTTCATTCAGTAAGCTTGTTATGCTCTGATGATGTGATCTGTTGGGAGATTGATGTTTATATTAAATTTTGTATCGTCTTAGAATGGTTATTCTGGAGTAATTGATGTAAATATATGAGTATTTTGTGTGATTGGGAAAGATTAGAATATGTACTATGTGGAAGGAAAATGATTTTTAAGTGACATGAGTTAACTCTCCGGACCCTTGGGTACGGGGCGTTACATCCGGGGTCGTGAATCAAGTTAGTAGTTCTGGCCTTGAAACTGGTCCAGTTTGTCCTTCACAACTTTAAGATGTACATGAGCAATGTCAACAATTGATTGCCTTACTTCAATGTATCTCAGATTCTAAATTTATATTGAATCAGTCAAATTTAATCTACAGTTAGTCAGGCTAGTTTATTACCAACACCCATTTCAAATGTTCACAAAATGCTAATTTTCCAGGTAAAACTTCTGTCTTTGATCATTCTCATATGCCGATATATATTCATCTTCCCAAGAATGGATCATTGATGGTGGGGCAACTGACCATATGGTCTGTTCCACCTCTTTGCTTACTTTTGTTTCTTCACCTACCAATCATACAGTCAAACTCTCTAATGGGACTATTGCACACGTAACTCATATAGGTACTGTGCATATTTCAGATTCATTAGTATTAAAAAATGTACTTTGTGTTCCAGCCTTTTATTTCAACCTCATTTCAGTTCATAGACTATCTGCAGTTTCATCTTTTTGTCTCATATTTTTACCCAATATATGTCTTATCCACGACCTACAATCTTGGAAGATGATTGTGATGGGTGAGCAAAAAGTTGGTCTATACTACTTGCTGCAGGATTCTAAAACTAGCTCAAAAATTGTTGTAATTTCTTCTTGCTTGAAATCCAAAGTTGCCTATGTAAATTCCTCTTCTCTTGACTTATGGCACTATAGGTTAGGCCGTCTTTCCTTTCCTAGGTTACGTCTTCTTAATAAAATTGTACTTAACATAAAGTTGTCAAATGACAACTGTCGTTTAGCCAAATAGCACAGACTTCCATTTCCTTCAAGTCAAAGTGTATCTCATTTTCCTTTTGAAATAACACAATGTGATATATGGGATCCCTTTTCCATATCTTCTATTGATGGCTGTAGGTATTTTCTCACTATTGTGAATGATTTCTGTAAGTGTACATGAGCCTATCTCATGCATCATAAAAATCAAACCAGGCATCTCTTACAATCCTCCTTTGCTTTAACAGAGAATCATTTCAATAGAAGAATTAAACACATTCAGTCTGACAATGGGCTTTTACTGTATATTATGCCATGCCAAATTGATGATGTATTTATATAGATATTATTATGCTAGGAAATACTAACTTTCCAAATTGTTTATGGAAAATTGATCCGGTGTGTCCAATGCTACAATTTTGGCTCATCGCTTGAAATTTGAGCTTAGTTTATACCCTTGAAACATATTTCTCAATCATTGTGTACCTGTTCATAATTAAATATGGAAGTGATGGCACATGACATCCAAGTCCCACTGCATGATAAAATCAAAAGTGCATGTGAATGTCGTCCATTTGAGAAGTGTGATTACAATTCAAGAATAGCTATTGAGATCTGTTGCAAGAAACTGGAATATTTCATTCTCAGTTGAATGGAATGAAACAAATTGTAGATGAAAATCATGGTGCAGTTTGAAGATGCACGTGATACAGGATTCGTAGGTAATATATCATATGCTACCATACTCCTACTTTCACATCACACTTTCCAGAGTATAGTGCTTCTTCATGAGCATATTCAAATTTGACTTCTTATTTTAGATCAATTATATAGAATTTATAGTTTTATTACATTCATTCTATAGGATGGCTACGCCCCCCCCCCCCCCCCCAACATACACAGAGTAAAGCATCTTGCATTGTTGATTTGCGTTAGTGCAGGTAATTTGCATATCTTACCATTTCTTTTGCAGGTGCCTTGGCCTTGGAACGTATGTTGTTGTTTCCGAAAAGTCTAGGAGGAGATGATATCTTCAGCAGATGGCTTCCTCTTAATTCTTCTATAAGACTATAATAAAACGAATTTTACCAAATAAAGAGGGCACTTCTCTTCTACGGTGTGCAATTCTTGCTCACAAACTTAAGTTTTACATTACATTTTATTGGTCCTTTTTTTTTTTTTTACTTAATTTTTCTTCCATCTGTCTCATCTTGGCTTGCCATTTCTTTGCATATGGGCAAAGATCTTAGTGAATGTCTGGTCGTCCTAACTTCATCCTCCATTTTGACATACTTATGTCTCAAACTAGTTATGGGTTTCTTTGCACTTTTTTGTCCATCCCTTAGTGTAGGTTTGGTGACTCATACCATGTCAGACGAGTTTGTAGCATGTCCACAAGAATGACATAAATGTGAATTTGATGATGTGTTGCAGTTGAGTGGGGATTGATGGGAAAAAATATGTCACTAAAACAAGTTGTATGCATTTTCTTCTCATAATTGGTAATACAGTTCCTCCCTCCCGTGAATATCTATTTTGCTCGGTGAAAAGAGAAGCGCCTCCAGACCAACACGATTTTGTCTCTGACGCCGACAAACTTTTGCAGCCATCTCACCGCCGCACGCCTTATACACTGGCAGAGAAGCACAATGAATGATTCTAAGGTATATTTTATTTTTCTTCTCTGGGTATCCATCTTTCAATTCTTTTCCCTAAAAATGTGGAATTTAATTTGTTTTTGCGGTGTTTGTTTATGGATGTTCTTACTTTCGTTGGGTTTGTTTCAAAGAGAGATTTAGATTTTGGGTGGTTGCATTTATGACATGTGGCTATAAGGAAAGTTGAACTTTTTCCATGCTTGAATTGTCTCTTAGCTTATGCATGAAAGGGAAGTTGATAGGTGTCTGTGTTTTTGCCTTACAAGTTTCTATTGTGGTTTTGTTCCCCAAGATCTGGAATTTTCAAATTTGTTCTGCAAATTATCACTCTTTGGGTTTTCCCTCTCTCAGTTCTGCAAATTATCACTCTGTAGATTAAAGGATCTTATTAATTGCATTTTTTATGTTGAGATGAAGGATCTTATGTCGAGTTCGGATAGTGATGAAATTGAGATACTAATGAGTAGAAATTGTCCTCAAGTTGAAAATGAAAGTATTGAGGCTGAAATCATAGAAGAGCAATATGATTTGAATGTGAGAGATGAAATGAATATGGAAAATCGTGTAGATCAAGTGAATTTTGAAGATTGAGTGAATGTGAAAAATGGAGTGAATGTGAAAGATGGAGATGGAGTTAATGTGATTTCCACTTCCAGTAGTGGACTTTTTGAACCGTTCGTTGGGAAGGAATTTGATGAGGTAGAAGACGTCCAAACATTTTACAAGGCATGTACAAGACGAAGAGGTTTTGCAATGAGGATCAACCATACTCGATTATCAAAAGAGGATAAAAAACTAATTCTAGTAGACTATGTTTTCACAAAGGAAGGATTTAGGCGTGAAAGTCTCAAACAAAAAGAATGAAAAATTCCTGAACCTGCTAAAATCAAGATTGGGTGGAAAGTAAATGTGTATAAAAAATGATGGTGAAAAGTGGATAGTATGTAAGTTTGTGCCTGAACACAATCATGAACTACTCACACCAAGAAGTACTAGCTTGCTCCATGGACATAGAGGAGTGACACGTGTCTAAAAAAAATATTCTCACTTTGAATGAGTCCGATGTACCGACAAGGAAGATAATGTCAGTGTTGAGTAAAAAATCAGGTAGTGATTTTAACATCGGTTGTATTGGTAAGGACATCGAAAATTATTTGGAAAACAAAAGAAGAAAATTGTTTGAAGAAGGAGATGCACAAAGGTTATATCTTACTTTCTTGATCGACAGTGTAAAGAACCTGAGTTTGTGTACTCCATGCAGGTTGATGAGAATGGGTGTATGGGGAGTTATTTTTGGGCGGATGCAAGATCAAGGTCTGCATATCAATATTTTGTAGATGTTGTCACATTTGATGCGGAATACCTCACAAATATTTATAAGATGCCATTTGTGCCGTTTTCAGGAGTTAATCGTCATCACCAAACCATAATGTTTGTTTGTATGTTGTTAGTCAATGAAACAATTGAATCATATATGTGGTTATTGAGAACATGACATGAAGCAATGTTTGAGTATTCTCGGTAGTGTTGGGCTTCGGTACCAACAACTATGCAGAGTTATTAGGTCTATTGCATGAACTTCGGTTGGTTAATGAGATGGGCTTAATTGATATAGATGTTGAGTTAGACTCTTTGCTGGTAGTGCAATGGCTAAGAAAAAAAATATGTGCAAATTGGTACCTTGGGGATTTTTAGGAAGAGGTAATGGTGATTTCACAAGGCCTTAACGTTCATTTCTCTCATATTTTTCGGGAAGGGAATAAATCTGCAGACTATCTGGTAAGGTTGGGGGTGGAAGGTACTAGCAGGTTGTGGGGGTCCAATCGGGAGTTGCCCTCTCTCAGAGGCATCATGCATCTGGAAAAAAATGAGTGTCCCACTATTCGGATGGTATAGCCATGGTTTTACTGTTGTTTTTTTCTGTTGGTGTTTGTTGGTTTTCAGTATTGGCTTTGTTGGTGTTTTTGTCTGGTGTTTTTGCTTTCGATACTGGCTTTGCTGGGTGTAATAGGAACTTTGTAATAGTTTTCCCCTACCATGAAGGGGGTCATTTGCAATAAATCACAGAGGTCCTCCCTCTGTTTAAAAAAAAAAAAAAATTGGGCATGCCCCTTCAACCATAATTACTGATGATGACAAAGCCATGGCCAAGACCATTGTAGAGGTACTTCCAAATACAACTCACCAATTGTGTTTGTGACATGTTTTACAGAAATTTCCAGAACATCTGGCACATGTTTATAATAAGTTTTCAAACTTTCAAAAAGAGTTTCGTCATTGTATCCATGAGACAATAACGATTAATGAGTTCAAGGAGGAATGAAGTTCAATACTGGTGAAGTATGGTCTAGTAGGTAATGATTGGTTGCAAAATTTTTACAGTCGACGAGGTAAGTGGGTTCTGGCTTACTTGCGAACCGCATTTTGTGGTGGTATGTCAACCACGCAAAGGAGTAAGAGCATGAATAAATTTTTCAAGAATTATTTTCGTTCAAGCACGATGGTGAGTGATTTTGTGCATCAATACGAGAAAGCCTTAGATGCACGTTATTTAGGAAAAAGAAAAGGATGTGAGAACGAAATCGACTAGAGCAATTTTAAAAACCTGTCACAAAATTGAAGAAGAGGCGGCCAAAGTCTATACAAGGAAGTCTTTTATCATCTTTCAAGACGAGTTATTCAATTGCCAAAGGAACAAAACAACCAAAGTTCAGAAAGAGGGTGAAAATAAGATATATGGAGTGACACCATGTGGCAAAAAAAAACCTATTTATTATGTGACTTTGGAGAGTGGAGAAGCGAAGGCAATATGTACATGCCATATGTTTGAGTTTCTGGGTATTATTTATAGGCATATCCTATATGTCCTTGCCAAGAAAGAGAAGTTATATATGTTGCCACATCATTATATTCTAGAGAGATAGACAATCAATGCTAAGAGTCGAGGTATACTTGAAATACCAAATTCTCAAGGGAATGTAATGACACAAGAAGATCCGATCATGCAAAAAAGGAAGTTGATGATGCAATTTCACGATATTGAAAAACTTGACTCACAATCAAGTCAGAGAATGAACCACCTCTCTCTTGGCTTAGACAAAGCCCACAAGGAATTGCTTTTGATGGAAAGTATTGTTGAGAAAAATATAGAAGGTGGAGACATGTCAACGAATGATTCCCATATGTTAAGATCACAAGTTGTATCAAATTTCTCACAAACTTTACAGAATCCTCAACGGGTACTAACGAAAGGACGACCAAAAAGTTTGAGAGTAAAGAACCCAAAAGAGACTCAAATAGTACTATTTGAAGAAAATGTGTCGTAACATTTGCAAGATTGAGGGTCATGTGAAGAACAACTGCCATTCAGTGAGGTATTGTACTTATTAGCGTTTTTACTTGTGTTTTAATCAAATAACTTCATTTTTGATAATTTATTGTCTTTTATGTAAGGATCTTGGAAATATAATTGACAACATATCACAAAGCATGGATTTTCAAGAAGAAAATGAGGTTGGTGTTTAAGTTGGTGTTTAAAATGTTGTGTATGGAACGTGATGGTGTTGTTGTTTGCAAACTTATTTTATTTTTTTTTATGTTACAATTCATGAGAGTGGAGATAAAGGCTTGTTAGAGTGCATTCGAAGGCTTATTTGGAGTTGTTGAAGATTTGGACTTGTTTAAGGTTGTTTCAGGAATTTACGATATTTTGAAAATTTGGACATTTGAAGTGAAACTTAATGTATTTGGACTTATGTTTTTGGAGTCATTGTATTTTGAATATATTTTCAGAGTCGCTGCATCTTTTTATGTTTGAATTTGTAGCAACGATCATTATGTATTTGAATATTTGTTGGGTTAACTGTAGAAATATTACGTCAATATTCTTGTGCGATATACCTTTTAAAAATCTTATTTTATCCAAAAAATGATAGGTGCACGAACCAAGTGTACCTATGATTTGTATATATTTAAGTTTTTTTGTTTTTTTAGAATTTGTGTTTGTTTATTTTTTAGTATTGTGTTTGTTTATCTTTTTTATTATTTTAAAAACATAAAAAATGCTTTAAAAAAACATTTTGATCTCCCATTCTACTATTTCATTGGGGCAAATATGGGGTCCAAATACTTTTTAAAAAGTATACAATATACTCAAGAGAATCCAAAAACAAGATTTGCTACATATTTCTTAATTTATTAGCATCTAAAACGTCTTGTAGGATCATGGAAGTCTGCACAGTACCAAAAAGAAAAAATACGAAAGTTCAAGGAATACACAAAGATCTACGTTATTTCACTAAAAAAGAGAGAATCAAAGAGAGATCATTAATACGTGTTGCAGTCCACATTGGGGGTCAATTGGTATAGGGTCATTGATATGACAAAGTTGGGGAATCTGTTTAGCGCTGTCGAGATTAATATGAAATCCTAGCGCAGCATTCTTCAAACATTGACAAACAGCCCTGCGTGTTTCAGTGGTGGAAGCCTCTTGGGTAAGTTTTTGAACACCTAGACAACAGAGAAAGCTGGGCGAGTTAGGGAGAGCACCCTCCAAGAACGGCTTGCATGGCACCAAAATCACTAGGGCCTCGGGGCATGTCATGGCCTCTGAATGGCATGCACTCAAGATCAAAATCACGAACCCAAAAGCCAATGCAGACAAACCCCTCATTTTCTTCTCCATTTTCTTGCCACTATATATGGACTTTCTTCCATATCTGCTACACAAATGAATGAACTTGCTTTAGAGTGTAGAAGCAACCTCAATTCATAAGGGTGTGCCATGAGTGCACTTATGGCAACCATTGAACCGAGTTAAAACACTTCTTTTTTAAGAGAAAAATGTGTAATTGTAACCCTCCATTTTTCAGATTTTGATCAATTATGAAAGTATGTGTGTAGTTTCGGATTCTGATACATGAGGTTAATTAAACAATATCCTATTAATTCCTCCTTAATTAATACTACATAAAACATCAAGTTATTAAATACATTATCTTTTATACATTATTAAGTTATATAGTACTTGTATAGATGGCAGTTTTAGTTTACATTTTTTCATAAAGAACTTTGATTTTGGGATTTTTATAACCTCCAAGCTTTCTTTAGTATGTGGTATTCCTCCTATGAAAATGGGAGAAATTAATAAGATTTATGGATACCGTCCCTTTTTTCTTATGATTTAAGTATTAAATGATACAATTTATGTTAAAGTTCGCGGCTCAACGAGAATAAGTTTGAATAACTTCATATTTATTTTATTTTATGCCGTAACTTTATCTTTAGAAAGAGAATAAATAAAGCATTTAGAAAATAAGAAAAAAATCCTAATTATTCTATTTATGTTGCTTGAATCGTTATATATATATATAACTTTTGATATATGAATGTATAAACTATATATATATATATATATATATATATATAATGATATTTAGAGAATTTCAAGGTTTCTTTTCAAAACTTGTAGATAAAAGCATAAAATGTAATATAAATAAGTGCATGCTTCTTATTTAGGAGAAAAATCTGGCTGTTACCTACCATTTTTAAGGTTTTAATTACCAAAATACGTGCTAATGTTTTGATTGAACACCGCTTCAAAAGAATTAAGTTAAACCCAGTAGCTCTAATATACCATAATTAAGAATTTTGGCCTTGAACATCGAGTACACGGGGAACATAGTGTTTTGGAGAGTCATGATCTCCTCCTTATATATAATACAATATGATCTCCTCCTTTTTGCCCATTTACTTACATGCATATATGAGATGACCAAAATCAAGATCTGTTATTCATATTTTGGCATCATAAAATGTATCAATTTATTTATAATGTGTACATATACTCATTCATACACATCATGTTTATCATGTTGGCATCTATACTGCCTCATTTACTTTGCATATATAGACTTCTCGTGATCAAATTGTGATACTATTTGTTAGACCATGTGATGTCAATTCCACTTCAAATTAAGATATACTTGAGTTCTTTATTGCATTAGATCTCGCACTCTGCAAAAAGCAGTCATAAAGAGTGATATTGTGAATCTCGACATTCATTATAATATGAAATTAATGAATAACTCATGATCATGTGCCTTATTGTCTTGGTTTTGGCCTCGCACTTATATATATTGCTAATAGTCGTTGATTTTATATGGAATGTGACTTAAGCTATGAGCGTATTGCTTCTTTTAGTTTAGATAGTGTTAACTTCGCAAACATATCTTACAAAAAAAAATTCACTTAACTTAATTAATTAACGTTGTTCATCCGAAACAAAAATGGTTCTTATCAACAATGGTAAAAGCGTGTTTAGATTTGTACGACATCTCCAAGCATTAGTAATTTAGTACTGCAGTCTGCAGATATGGAGGTTAACCTCTAAAGTTGAGTAATTAATTGGGCCAGATCGAGAGCGTTGTAAAGAAACTAGGAATCGTTATATTCGTTTAATTAATCTTTTCATGCATATTTATAATATAAGATCATAGCCAAAAAGAGTCGACGGCCTTTGATATATTAATGTTTACAACCCAATATATATTAATTGGCTATTATATATTGCTCTATTCTATGCATGTCCCCAATCTTTATTTGTTATGATCTCCGCTCCTTATCGAATCATCATAATCTGCAAATCACAAAAAAAAAAGAAAAAAAAAAAGATATTAGTTGAGAAACTGATTCATCAAGCAAAAAAAGATAGTTTCACATGCAAACATTCCCAATATTATAAATTTATATGTAGTAGCTAGCTAGCTCACGATGAATCACTATTTTTTGGCATGAAACAAGTAGCTAGAAATGCACATGCGTGCTCAAACACAGACCGCATGCATGCAGTCAGAGATAGGGAGAGAAATAAATTACTTGTTGCAGTCCACATCGGATTTAATCGGAACCGGAGTTTTGATATTGCAAAGGTCGGGAAGTTGTTCAGCCTTATCAGGCTTAACACCACCCTGGCCTATAACATTTTTGAAACAGACACACAGAGCCTTGCGATCTGCGGAGGTCGTAGCCTTATTTAGCACATATTGTGCACCATGGCAGCAGTTAGCATTGGGTGGCGGTGGGCTAAAACCGGTCAAGAACGCCATGCAAGGCATCAAAGCTTGCAGTGCATCCAGGCATAGATCGGCTCTTGCAGTAGTTGCGCTTAGGATCAACATCATCATCATCAACCCAAAGGCCATTAGATTTGTCTTCTTCTCCATTGATATCTTTTGGATTAAAGACTAATGCTTAGCTACAGATATGAACTTGTTTTGATGCATTGTATAGGTGCAAGCTTACTGCTCTATTTATAGAGGAGTTGTAATGTGCTATTACTAATTACCTTAGTTAATGAATATCATTAAAGTAGTAGTGGGCCTGGATTTTCATAAATACGTCCTGAGAGAGAAAGAAGAAAGCTAATTAATGTTATTCAATAATTAAGAACCAAACTACAAAATAAGTAATTTCTACCTTCCATATTTAAAAATATAACGTCCATCTTGAACAATGAGCAAGTATAAGTTCAATACCCAAGCTTTCATTTGTACGTGGTATTCTTTCGCTGTAGGTGGGGCAATTAATATAGTTTAGGGGTACCGTCAATCTTCCTAAACAAATGAATAAGTCTACTGGACAAGCTGGTTCAGATTTACTCGAACAAATAAGAATTCAACTCAATTTGTTTATTAAGTGAAGTGCTCAAGAACACAAAATTATTATTATTATTATATTTTTTAGAAAGATGACGATACCTCAATTTTATTGGTAGCCCTCACTTATGATGAATGAATGCCGTAGTTACATCCAGACACCTAGGAATTACATATAATCATAAAGTCCAAACCAAGGCATCAAAACGAACACCAAATTATGATCAATTATTAAATGATACAATTCGTATAAAGCTCAGCTCAACTTGCATAAGATTGAATAATTTTATATTTATTATATTTTATAGTAGAATCTTATCTTTAGAAGGAGGATAAATAAAGTATTTAAAAAATAAGAACAAAATATTCTTAATATTATGTATATATGTTATATAAATCCTTGTGTGAGTGTCATGTGCATATATATATATATATATAATATATATATATATAACTATTTACAAAGTTTTGTAAGAGTTCAAAGTTTTTACTTAAAATTTGTAGATGAAATCATAAGATGTAATATAAATAATTGATTTATTCAAAATTAAGTAGCTCGTAAACAAACTCGAAATTAATTGAATATATAATACAATAAGCTAGTTTCTAGTGAACATAATTACATATATAATACAATATATATGTAACTCGATAACAAACTTAAGCTCGACTTGTAATGAAATAAAAATGAAACCAATAAGATCTAACCAAACACTACTCAACTTGTTTATACTCGTATTAATCATGATAATAATAGGTATCACACGAATTCCCCTTGGCAGCGTTGAACCGGAGTTTTTTTCCTCTCTCTCTCTCGGAAAAGGAACACCTTCATTAATATAAAAGTATTCAGATACATCAAACTATAAAAGTACAAGTAAAAATAAACTAAAAAATTACATTACACTACAAAAGAGGTGGATCTTTTCCATTATGAAAATCCAAAAGACAAGGTGGAACTTCAGTAAGGGATTTGCTTCCAAATGCATTATTGGCAGCTGCCCATTGCGCAATTCCGTGTGTGCATCGATTCTGATAACAATGTATTTTGAGAGTCTCCCATTCTTCAAAGTTATTCAACATAATTATTGTGTCACATTTTATACCTTCTGCAATCCAATCTTGGCTTTTTGTTGAATCTTTCAAAGCTGTAATTGTTCTCTGGGAGTCTCCTTCTAGCCTGATTTTCTTTAGTTGCAATCTTTGGGCTTCTTTCACTCTGATGTATGTAGCCATTGCTTCTCCTTGGTTCGGGTTGCAGCTACTTGAATGCTCTGCTACAATGAAAGATACCACATTGTTGTTCGATCTGCCTATTGCCACTGATGTGCTGCCACTCACTCTAACTACTGCATCAAAAGTTACAGAAATACACTCTAGGGGAGGGGGGATCCATACTACACTTTGTTGCTGATTTTTCCCCCATGCCTTACTATGATCTTTAAAAGACTGGTTGACTTGTCTAATGAATTGATGGATGGATTGCTTTTTGGAATTATGAATCACTTGTTTTCGATAAAACCAAGGGTTATCCATTGCTATCATAGCGAAGAGTTAGAAATTATGGCAATCATCAGTATCAATTTGAAGATTGGATTCAGGATACACATGATCCAAGTATTGATATCTTGATTGCCAATTGAGGAGATATTGAGTGGCCAGGGGGACTGTCTCCACAATACTCTAGAGTAAGGGCAATCCAAGAAAATGTGAGAGACGGATTCTTCAGCCGAATCGTAGATGGGGCAATCCAAGAGATCATTCTGGAGGATAAGACGATGTTTTAGAAGAGCTCTAGTGGGAAGAATGTTATTAAAGATCTTCCAGAGAAAGAGTTTTAGTCCGTCTTGAATTTTAAGCTTCCAAATTTTTTTTCCAGACCTAGGGGGGGTACATTGGTACTAGTTTGAGGTACTAGAGTGGCGTACGTTGATTTAACAGAGAATTTCCCTATCGAATGATGCTTCCAAATAGGTTTATTGCTGATAGTGTGGAAATGTAATTGGGCTAGAGGAATTTTCTCTATTTCCTTAACCGAATCTTGGGAAAAAAGAGCATTGAGGGGAAGATAATTCCATCTCCTGGATTCTTCAAGGGTTAGTTCAACGACAATCATTTGTGGATCTTGAACAGTGTTTGGTGATGAAGGGACGGGAAGTGAGGACGACACAAAAGGGATTCATGGATCAGTTCAAGCTTTGGTATGAGTCTCATTGTTCATTTGGAAGCACAAACTAGTTGGGGTGTAAAAAAATACCGGTGAACCAGTAAACTGGACCGAACCGGTTGGTTGGGTCCGATACCAAGTTTGGTTTGGTCCAGTACCGGTTTTATTTTTCTTAAAACTGGTCAAAATCAGTCCGGTTCTGATTTTTCTTTTTCTAAAATAGGATTGGACCGAATCGGACCAGATCATATTTATATATTATAATTTTTTATATTATATATAATTTTTATATATAATATATAATTATATATAAAATAGTTTTGTATTATATTTTAAATTACTAATTAATATAATATTAAATTTTAAAATCTTATGTCTCTATGGTCTGCATGACTTTGATTAAAGTAGTGCGCCAGGGTTTTCATTAATACGTCCCGAGAGAGAAAGAAGAAAACTAATTTATGTTACTCAATAATTAAGAATAAAACTACAAAATAAGTAATTTCTACCTTCCATATATAAATATATAACTTCCATCTTGAACTATGAGCAGTAAAAGTTCAATACCAAAGCAGCAACGTTAATTAATGTCAAATCAAAAACATGATTTAATTATATTTTTCACTTGAATTTCATAATTATCAATTTTCATAGTTATCAAATCAAGCGATTTAATTTTCATAATTATCAAATCAAGATATTTAATTCTCATAATTATCAAATCAAGAGATTTAATTTATCAATATATTTATCTTATCTCATCATCTCCATCTATTTTTTTTTTTAAATAGAGACCAATTAATACTTTGTAATCAATTACAATGAAGAAATTGTAAAGATGTACAATCAACCTAAATTTATAAGGGTGCGCCACAAGTGTGCTTATGGCAACCATTGAAATGAGTTAATTTTCAGGAGAAAAATGTGTAATTGTAACCCACCATTTATCAGATTTTCAATTATGAAAGTATGTGTGTACTTTCCAATTCTGATGCATGAGGTTAATTAAACAATATCCTATTAATTGTTCCCTAGAGTAATATTACATACAGTCGTGGAATGCGCAAACGTTGTGCAATTGTTTTGAAAAAAAGTGGGGTCTACTATTAAAAAATTAATTTCTTTTTATGTGGGTCCTATATTTATTCACTTTTTTCAAACGATTGCACGGTACTTTCACATTCACGACTGCAAGTATCATTTCTTTTATTTCCCTAATACCTACATAAAACACCAAGTTAAATACATTATATATCTTTTAAACATTATTAAGTTATACACTTGTATAAATGGCAGTTTTAGTTTACAATTTTTCATAAAGAACTTTGATTTTGGGATTTCTATAACCGCCAAGCTTTCTCTAGTATGTGCTAGTCCTTCTTTGAAAATGGGAGAAATTAATAAAATTTATGGATACCGTTCCTTTTCATGAAAAGAAAATATTGAATAACTTTACTGGACAAACTTCTCAAAATTGGTTCACACAAACTTGAATTCAACTCAATTTGTTTATTAAATAAATTACTCGCGAACATAAGATTTTGATTTAAGTATTAAATGATACAATTTATGTTAAAGTTTGGCTCAACGAGAATAAGTTTGAATAACTTCATATTTATTTTATTTTATGGCGTAACCTTATCTTTAGAAATAGAATAAATAAAACATTTAGAAAATAAGAAAAAAAATCCTAATTATACTATTTATGTTGCTCGAATCGTTATATATATATATATATATATATATATATATATATAACTTTTGATATATGAATGTATAAACTATATATATATATAATGATATTTAGAGAATTTCAAGGTTTCTTTTCAAAACTTGTAGATAAAAGCATAAAATGTAATATAAATAAGTGCATGCTTCTTATTTAGGAGAAAAATCTGGCTGTTACCTACCATTTTAATTTAAGGTTTTAATTACCAAAATACGTGCTAATGTTTTGATTGAACAATGCCTTGCTAATAAAATCATGTACTAATTTACCTCTCCTTCAAAACAAGTTATATATTAAACCCATTGGCTCTAATAATATACCATAATTAAGTATTTTGGCCTTGAACATTGATCATAATTACGTACATGAGATGGCCAAAATCAAGATCTGTTATTCATATTTTGGCATCATGAAATGTATTAATTGATTTATTGATGAATACGTATACTCATTCATACAGTACGTACGTGTTTATCATGTTGCCATCTATAGTAGTGCGAGCTTAATTATTGCTTCTTTTAGTTTAGAAAGTGTTAACTTCGCAAACATATCTTACAAAAGAAAAAAAAAAAATTCACTTAACTTAATTAATTAACGCTGTTCATCCGAAACAAAAATGGTTCTTATCAACAATGGTAAAAGCGTGTTTAGATTTGTACGACATCTCCAAGCATTAGTAATTTAGTACTGCAGTCTGCAGATATGGAGGTTAACCTCTAAAGTTGAGTAATTAATTGGGCCAGATCGAGAGCGTTGTAAAGAAACTAGGAATCGTTATATTCGTTTAATTAATCTTTTCATGCATATTTATAATATAAGATCATAGCCAAAAAGAGTCGACGGCCTTTGATATATTAATGTTTACAACCCAATATATATTAATTGGCTATTATATATTGCTCTATTCTATGCATGTTCCCCAATCTTTATTTGTTATCTCCGCTCCTTATCGAATCATCATAATCTGCAAATCACAAAAAAAAAAAAAAAAAAAAGATATTAGTTGAGAAGATTCATCAAGCAAAAAAAGATAGTTTCACATGCAAACATTCCCAATATTATAAATTTATATGTAGTAGCTAGCTAGCTCACGATGAATCACTATTTTTTGGCATGAAACAAGTAGCTAGAAATGCACATGCGTGCTCAAACACAGACCGCATGCATGCAGTCAGAGATAGGGAGAGAAATAAATTACTTGTTGCAGTCCACATCGGATTTAATCGGAACCGGAGTTTTGACATTGCAGAGGTTGGGAAGTTGTTCAGCCCTATCAGGCACAATACCACCCTGGCCTATAACATTTTTGAAACAGACACACAGAGTCTTGCGATCTGCGGAGGTCGTAGCCTTATTTAGCACATCTCGTGCGCCTTGGCAGCAGTTAGCGTTGGGTGGCGGTGGGCTAAAACCAGTCAAGAACGCCATGCAAGGCATCAAAGCATGCAGTGCATCCTGGCATAGATCGGCTCTTGCAGTAGTTGCGCTTAGGATCAACATCATCATCATCAACCCAAAGGCCATTAGATTTGTCTTCTTCTCCATTGATCTCTTTTGGATTAAAGACTAATGCTTAGCTACAAATATGAACTTGTTTTGATGCATTGTATAGGTGCAAGCTTACTGCTCTATTTATAGAGGCCAGTTGTAATGTGCAATTACGTACTAATTACCTTAGTTAATGACTTTCATTAAAGTAGTAGTGGGCCTGGATTTTCATAAATACGTCCTGAGAGAGAAAGAAGAAAGCTACAAAATAAGTAATTTCTACCTTCCATATTTAAAAATATAACGTACATCTTGAACCATGAGCAAGTATAAGTTCAATATATACCAAAGTTGCCCTTCAGCCTTTCCGGAAATTTTATGTTTTTTTTTTTTTTTTTTTATGATTTTTGAATTTTGTAGGTTCCATATTTTAAATTTATCAGTTTAGTTAGATTCGGTTCGGTTCTTTTATTTTTTGAAAAAGAAAATATATATGGAGTAGCCCACATTTAAGAAAAAAGAAAGAAACAACCAAGTCATGTGCATCAAGTTATAAGTGTCGGCCAATATATATATTGTACTGAATATTCTTATTGTTAAGCCAAAAACACAAGGGTGCTTTTGGAAATTTATGCGGAATAATGACGTTGTATTTGCTAATTTTATTCTTTTTCGAATGTCATTAATTCTTAAGAACTCTATTAATTTGTTGAATCGCATAAATGTATCTCACTAATTAACTTACATTAGGAATGCCAAGTTGAATCATAAATGTATCTCAATTACTTGAAGGCAACGTTCTCTAGAGAATCTGTTATATGTTTTTTTTTTATCTTTTTACATCTACTGATATATAAAATATGGATGTATAAATTTTAAAAAAGTAGTACTACGTGTACTTACACTTTTACTTATAATTTTACTTATAAGATTTATTTTGTTAATTTTCTTTTAAAATTCAGATTTTGAATTTCAAATTTCATAATTTTAAGAATATATATTAATAACTGACATATAAAGAAATAAGTTTTTTTTTTTAATTTTTTTTTAAGTTCATCTAGCATTTTCCATTTTAAGAATGAGATATACCTAGTTTAAGAGAATAAAATGAAATAAAGATATAGCCTTAATAACTATTATAAAATTATTCATACAAGAAATGCATGATTTTCCCTTGAGTATAATGGAATTGATAATAACCATTTTGATTTTTTTTTGTATGTTAGAGATAATGTCAAATCAAAAATTTAAATTAATTATTTTCCAGATTTGATTTTCATAATTATCAAATTAAGAGATTTGGTTTCCATAATAATCAAATCTAAGAGATAATTTACTTGATCTCATCTCCATTTAATTTTTCTATGAATAGGGATTAATACTTTGTATTCAATCACAATAAAGAATATAGTAATGATGTCGCATTCAAGGTCTTTCTTTCATGAGTAATTCTACATACAACGGTGAAGTGCGTAAATGCCACGTAATTGTTTTGAAAAATAGTGGAGTCTACTATTAAAAAATTAATTTTTTCATGTGGGTCCCATATTTTATTCACTTTTTTCAAAGCGATTACGCGACAGTTACACAATTCACAATTACAAATATATTTTATCTTCTTTCATTCTCCTCATTCTCTTTTTTCAATCTCAATTTCTACTATATTTTTTTTTTTTAATTTTCAATCATGATTTCATAGTTCTCAGCTAACGTCACGCTTCATTCTGTAAACTATTTCTTTTAAAACTTTTTCACTAGATTTGCGTCTCACAAAATCTTCATACCCCTTCAACCTCTTGTTCAACTATGTCTTGTCTCAATCTCATGTCATCCAAGAATCTTTGTTAGTTGTAAAGCTTTTTTTTGTTAGGTTCTTTGTTAACCCAATTATTCTTTTTGATCTTTTGTGAGCATTGTTTGAAATCTCAAACCCATTTTTAAATTTTTATTTTTGGTCTTATAGTTGACCAATATTATATTTAGCCCATTGTTGACTCAATCTTTTGGTCTATTGCTTGCCCTATGCTGGCCTTGGCCCATTATCGGTCATAGTTTCAGATCTGATGTTTTGATAGCCGATCGATCACTTTTATCACTTCATCACCACTACTACTACTTTTACCATCTCATGGGCAATCAATCATCGAATATGAAAACTACACTTAAATCTCAAATTTAAAATTTTAAAATTATCTACCTTGAGTTTAGGAGATGTTAGAGATAATATTAAATCAAATTTTGATTTATTATTCTGATTTTATTTTCATAATTATGAAATTAAGTGATTTGATTTTTATAATAATCAAAATATTTACTTAATCTCATTTCCATGTAATTTATTTATAAATAGTGATCGATGTAACCCTCAAAGTATATTTCCCTTATTCTCCTTCATTTTTATATTTCTTCGTCTCAAATTTTACTATATTTTACATTTTCTATCGGTATAAAAAGCTAAAAGTGGAATTTATTTTTTTTAGCCAATAATTAGTGGGAAGAAAGGATGTGCCGTGTGTGGGGATATCGAGCGAAGAGACGCCCCCATAATCCCATTAGGCGAGGTTATATACGTATTATTTGAATTTGTTGATCCATGTGCGCAATTCTTGTTTTCATCCAAAATTAAGTTGAAGCGCTTATATATAGAAAATGATTTTTCTGACGACGGTCGAGCGATTGAAAAATGAAAATGTCTCATCGAAACTGCACTTGCACGAATGCAAGTAGCTGTAGTACTGTCTGAAATTTATCATCTGCTTAGAGCTTTTTAGCGATATGAAATCAAATCTGATACGAAGGGAGGCAAATGTATTTTCTCAATATTGTAGGGGAATTAAAGAGATATGTGTGTTAAAATATAATATAAATATTAAAATTAAGAGAAATTATATTTGTAATCATGGAGTACGCAAGTGTCGCACAATCTCTTTGAAAAAAGTGAGTAAATACGAGATATACATGAACAAAAATTAATTTTTAATAGTGAACCTTACTATTTTTCAAAACGATTATGCATCGTTTGTGCAATCCACGACTACATGTAGCATTTCTCTAAAATCAAATCATTTATATCAACTTAACTTTTTGGGACAAGTGATGATCTCTCATGGTATCAAAGTAGAAGTTCGTTTGTTTTTGCAGATGAGACGATATGAGTTGAGATTAAAGTTAAAAATTGAATAAAATATTGTTATAATATATTTTCTTAATATTATTTTTGTCTTGTGATTTGAAAAAATTGAATTGTTTATTTTATTTTGTATCTAAATTTGGAAAAGTTATAATGATAAGATGAGATGAGTTGAGTTGAGAAGTATATTGAAAACAAACTAACAATATTTTATTCAATTTTTAACTTAATCTCATTTCATCTCATCTATCTACGAAAACAAACGAGGCCGAGTTTGGATCTTGACTTTACACTTTACCTATTTAATTAAATATTTCGTGTGTTAGACAAAACTTAAAATTTTAAAACAAGTGGTGATTTCACAATATATTAGCATGGTGGTACTCTCAATGTATTAATATGGATTCCTTACATATGGTAAGAGTTTAGTGAAAGTTTTATATTATTACAAAATAAAAAGTTTACGCGCTTGTACAGTCAATATATGTATTAAATTAACATGATCCTAAAATACAATATGTAATGATCATGATCAATGCCAATTACAAACAATTTTGTTTTAGTGGGAATTAATACAGACAAGAAAGAGAATGTTTCGGAGAGGACGACAAGAAGCCGAGTCCATCCAATCAAGGGAGAATTTGCATATGTGAATTTTAGAACTAAAAAAACAATATAATAGTATAGTGATGGCCGGTTTGAGATGGTTTTTATATCGGGCTATGGAACATTGTAATCATCGGCTTCTTTTGTATAAAAAAAGTCCAGATCATCCTCGGGATGTCCTTGGGTCAACACAAGTGATGATCTTAATGGTCTCGAGAGAACTGTAATCCTTGTTCTTCATGTTCGTCAAAGCAGATTTTTGTCCAAAAAGTCAGAAACTGCAAGATTAACCAGACAGATTGTTAATGGCAGTGAGTCATCATGTCCTTCTTTGTATCGATCGATATTGGTCTTATATGTGCATGTTAATCTTCTCATCATTAGTCATTGATATCTAGAGATCTAACTTGGATATATATATATATAATTTGCTATACACTTTCTAGCTAGTTTTGTTTCTGTTGACAGATTGTTCACGAGATGTGAAAATTTTTGTTTTCATGAACTTTTGTAAACTGATTTGATTCAATGTTGGAGTTGGATTTCCTTTCCTTCTTATGATGCAGAACTATTAATCTTGTTAAAAACCATCGTTATTGCTTAAAAAAAAATGACCTTGGCTGCTGCAGCAACACTCACGCGTCCCAAAATTTGGCAACTGGGAAAGTGGCGATATACCATACACAGCCTACTTCGAAAATGTAAGAAAAGAGAGAACTGGGGTACTGAGAATGAACCCAAATGATCCAGAGGAGAATCCAGAGGCATTCGTGAATGCAGATTACAGAATAGTTCAGGCTCCTTTACATGTCAACTCCAGAAAGTCGATTATTTCTCCTGTAGAGAACAATCATCATGTTGTGGCCGGAAAAGCAAGGCATCGTGGGAACCATAGAAGCCACCTTACATCAGAATCTGGCAGCGACAGAAGCAACTCTGATTCTTCACTTATGCAGCATAGCCACCGACGTGACAAATCTGACAAGAAAAAGAGTTCTTTGGCAGAGGGAATTAGTAACTTATCATCCGGCCATAGCAGACACTCCACTCGGAGCGATCCCCCTGTAAGTCTTCTCTTCCAAAAATAATATCCCATATCCAAAAATATGCTTTTTTTTTTTTTGTTAATTACATATATTAGATTGACGTGTGGAAATTGATATTGAGAATTATATGGGTCGGGTTGAACATGACAGCATCATAGAGCAGCATCCGTACCCAAGTTTGGGGCTTGGGATGAAGCAGACCCTTCATCAGGAGATGGATTCACTGTCATATTCAACAAAGTCAAGGAGGAAAAACAAACTGCATCTTCCCATTACCCAGTTAATGTGCCACAACAACCGAGCTATCATTCCAATACTCAAAGACAGGGACGTTCTTCCTCTAAATCAAAGGTATATATCATTCAGTTTATTTTGTCCTATTTACTTATGACTATATACATATAGCATAACAATCCTTATGGTACCATATATATGCAGATATGTTGCTGTCTGTTTTCATGCGGAAGAGAGTGATTTACAATTTCACATGGCTTTACTTTTGCTTTTCACTTGCTCCTCTAAAAGGTGACCAGAAAATGATTGTTGGCTTTGCTATTATCCTCAAAGTTTTTACTGAGGGTTACACTATTAAACACTTTTTTTTTTATGAGTCTATATTAAACTTGATACTGCAGAGTTAATTTCTTATTAATGTTTCTGGGAATTTCCTGATCTGTATGTTAAAGAGCATTGGGGTAGTTGATATTCAGGATGCACTATCCCTTCAAGGTGTTTAATTATAAGTTGCAGAGCCTTTTTTTTTTTAATTTGTCTCTTCATCTTTTTTATTTTATAACAGCAAATGCTTCATTCATAATAAAGAGTATGCATACAAATAGATCCAATTACATAACAACATCTAACAAGCTCACTAACAAAAAAAAAAAAAAAAAATTTGTAACTTATTATTTGCGACGATATTGAGGGGAGACATTATCACATGGCTAGTCTAATTGTACTGGAGAGAAATCATCTATAAAGACAATTTTATAAACATTTGATGGGAAATTTTATTCTTGAGTCAGTGTAAACAACATACACAATAAAGTATTTATACAGTATAATTTGATCTGAAAGAAAAATTTTAAAATTATAAATTAATTCTTGTTATATAAGTGAACTTCTTAGTCATGAATATTTGAATAGGACAAACCGTCTCGTGGATATCTTTGCTTCGTAAACATTCTACAAATTGATTTGCAAATAGAAGAACCCATGTACCATTTTTTTTTTTTTTTTTTGTGTACAACTAAGATTTATAGTTTATTTTGAAATCATATATTTTTTTTCTTTTCACAAAGATGCATGTTAATAACTTAATATTATTATATGGAGACAACTATTTTTATTGAAAAATGCTAAATGTACTTTAGAAAAATTTATAAAAAAACTTATTTTTCTATGTGTCAATTATTAATATGCTAAAAATTATGAAATTTGAAATTCAAAAGAAAACTAATAAAATAAATTTTGTAAGTAGAATTGTAAATAAACGTGTACTATTTTTCTCCATTTATGTGCTATATATGTATTACAAATTTACATAAATAAACTGGCCGTCCTAACAAAAAATCCTAGTTTTTTAATTTATATCGTGTAATCTATCAATTGTTTAAACGGATCATTCCATTTGAAATTGAAGATACAGATTTTAAAGTTTATTTTGATGACATATTAACAATTTATATTAGTATTGATATTGGTTTCATCAAATTTATTTTTAAAATTTGATGAAGAGTATATATTTTTCATAAATCCAAAACTCCCTTAGTCATAACTTCACATTGGATTAACGTTTAGATTAGTCAAAATAATAATATAATATTATTTTTTTAATAATAATATTTTTAATTTATTATTTTTCATATTTTACAATTACACTAACTATATATTAATTAATAATTTAATTTGATACTTAAATTATTATTTCCCAACTTAAATATATTGTGGCTCAAAATTGAAAAACAATAATTTAAATATATAAAATAATGATTATAAATTGTGAATAGCGAGTCTTCAAATTTAAAAATGAATTAAAATATACTTAGCTCAAATTTTCAAATTTTAGTATTTAGTGAATCAATTTTAAATATATATTCATCAAATTTTAAAAATCAGACTAATGAACCAATGGTAATGTTCTACGAGTTGTCTATTCAAAATTTCAAACTAGTCAAGGACTGATCGTGTTGTGCCAAAAAGCGTACAAATTAAGCGGTTGTAGGACAGCCTTAAAAACGGCGCCGCATCAACAGATTCAACACGCAATTGAAATTCGCCAAAGCGCCAAAACTGTTACGAGAAAGTTAAAAAACCAATCAAAACCAGGAACATCATTCTCTCCTTGCCTCTCACTCTCTTCGATTCCCCCTTTCAAAATTTTAAACTCCCAAGCCGAGCGAGTTTCTTGCCTTGCTTGGTTCTAGAAAATGGAGATCGCATCGGTGCCGTTCGGTTCTTGCACCAAAGAGCACCAGAAGATCTACCAGGAATGGTTCAACCTTGCCGATTCAGGTACCTTTATTCTCTCTTGTCTTTTATTGTCAAACTCATCCTTTTGTATTAATCACCGAAGCATTTGCCACTATTCTTTCCTCCAGATGGAGATGCCCGTATTACCGGAAATGATGCCACTAAGTTCTTCGCGATGTCGAAGCTATCTCGGCCGGAACTCAAACAGGTCTCCCACTTTTCACCGTCTTTTTTGAGTTGTTGGATTTTACTTATCTATATCTATATAGGTTTGTAAATTTCTTTTATTGGACTTTAGGAGGTTCGATTACCATTTACCGTTCGTGTATCCAAACTTCCAGTTCCATTATAGTAAGTGACGGATTAATCCGTACACTTGTGGTGGAGTTAATTTTATGTACGCCGTGATTCAGTTGAGTGGATTTATCTTCTATTATAAGAAGTTTCCTTGTTTAGATGAGACTGGTTCTCCCTACATGGCTAAACCGACATCACATTGTAATTTATCCTATCTTGATTGCCTCTATCGAGTTTCCAACTAAATAAGGAAAAGCATTTAGAGATTTTTTTTTTTACTTGTTTCGGTCCTCGTAGTTTGTATTTTAGGAGACTTATTTTGCTTGTGTTTGTTATTCTAGTTTTAATTTCTTCTATTGCTCCCATGATGAGTGATTTCTGGAAGATATAGGAAGTACTCAAGTGTTCTAACTGTCCCTATGCATTTATATGGGTTTATGTTGACTTTACTATTTTGTCACTCGAGTGGAAATCATTGTTCAGAACTCACATATTTTTTTTCCCTATTTGTTTTCAAAGGTTTGGGCAATTGCAGATTCAAAACGACAAGGGTTTTTAGGTTTTACAGAGTTCATCACTGCAATGCAGGTTGAATATTGTACATTTTCTTGCAGATTTTATCTAAACCTTAACTGATATCTAATTTTTGTAAAGTACAGCTGGTTTCCCTGGCACAAGCAGGACATGAATTAACCCCAGATCTCATTAAAACTGCAGGCAAGTTGAATAATATTTTTCATTCTGGCTTTGCTATTTTTCACACAATGGCAATGGGAAAATTGCTTTAGAGCATCTCGACTAGAGTTTTTCCCTATTGAGATCAATTATCGATTTCTAAATTGGGTTTATGCCTCTCATTTATGTTAGTTAACGGAGAAGTTGTGCATATGGACCCGATGAACCGTGCATCATAAACCTCCATTCTTCATATATATTGAATTTTAAACTTACATAAGCAAGGTGCCAAGTTGTTGGACCTTAAACTGTGGGAATCATTAAATTTTTAAGCATTTTCTAAAGCATCAACTTACTTATAAATGTTCGAAACTAATTTACATACTAAGCTTCTTGTACACCCCAGCCTTACATAGACCAAAACTTTAAAGATATGTTAAGAAAATACTGAAACATTTGGAAAACATCCCTCTCCAGATCGTTTAATTGTAGCTTTAAGAATATTCATGTCATATGTCATTCACATGTTGCTGCCTTTGCATCAACGACTTATGCTTTAAGCTTGATCCCTAGGCTGTTCCTTAGGAGCCCTACTTGAATATTAAGCTTCAAAGGCTATATAATCATTTTTTATCGTGTATTCTAGTTGTTTAAGTGAGGTTGACACATTTCCTTCAATTATTACAGAACACATTGAGAACATTAAACCTCCAGTGATGGAAGGTTTGGATGGTTTAGTAGCTGTAAGCAGTCTTCCTTTCTTCCTTGGTACTTTATGGTTGAAACTATTAATGCCATTGATCCTTTTTCTTGTTCCTCTTTTCTCAGAAAACCAAGGCTTTGACGATAAATGGCCACTCTGAAGTAAATGGTGCATAGATCTCCCAACCTATCAATGTTATGAACGATTTTTTTTTTTAATTTGTCTCTTATTATGTGAGTTTACCACTGCGATGCAGGAAGTGTTGAAGTTCATCCACCACCATCAGCTCAATGGTTTGGTTCAAAATCAGCAAAGAAAGTAAGATTTGTCTTCGAGAGGATTTATGATTTTTTGCTGAATCTTTTATTCTGTCATCAATATTTGTCAGAAGTCAGACTATTGGTACTTTCTTATGTTTTTGTTTATACTTTTGGTACAAGTCCCTGTTTAGAATTATCAAGCTCAATTTCTCAATTAATGACTTTTATCCAATTGGTTTACTTTTCCTAGTGTTCTCCACACACCATATGAATGCTCAAGAGACCTATGAAGATTCTCAGTTTCTCTCTATATACATATACGCACGTGCGCACATTGATATTTTTATAACGACTCCTCAATTTAAGTATGAAATTAGTATAATAGATTTGTGAACTTATTTGGGCAAAGTGCTTGTAATGCATGGATGAGATCTGAACAGAAAATGATCAAATATATTCTCGAGGCACTTAAGTATTGGTGAGGATATTTGTTTTCTGTGCATGTAATACTTTACCCTGCAACATTGATGAGTTCACCACTTGATGGCTACTTCATTTTTATTGTCTTTAGGCCAATTAATTTGTATGAAGTTGATTATCCATACTTTTGATAGTTAAGTTTCTTGTATTCACAATTTTTTTACCTTATTTTTTAAAAAACTTGGTTTTTTTTTTTGTTGAACTTTTGTTTTTCTTTTGGCTTGAACTATACTTATAATATATATATATTCTTGAACTATACAAAGTATACTTGTTTATTATGGCAATGCCTTCCACTTTCCTTTTTAGCTAATATGTTCCCTCCCTCATTTTCTCTTTCTCAGCTTCCTCCCAGTGCAGTTACATCTATTATTGATGGCTTGAAGAGATTGTACATTGAAAAGCTAAAGCCATTGGAAGTTACATATCGTTTTAATGATTTTGTATCGCCCTTTATGGTGAGCAGGCTCAAAATTATTTTAATTTATATAACAATAGATTTATCTATTTTATCGGTTCAGTATAATCATCTTTTAAACTAGAGGTTGTGGTTTTGGAAATGGAGGTCTTCTTCTTTTCCTAGCTTCCTGTTGACTCTAGGTTTGAAAACTAATGTAACTTTGAGGATTTATTTTTTGTTTGTACTTTTGCAGACTAACAGTGATTTTGATGCTAAACCCATGGTCATGCTTTTGGGTCAGTATTCAACAGGAAAGACAACATTTATAAAACATTTGCTTAGATGCAACTATCCAGGTTAGTTAAGTTCATTTATTGCCATGTGTTGATTCACATCTGTCTATATGATTGGATCATAATGTTAAATGTCCTTGACTTTTACACTCTTTCTCTTTGAACAGGAGCTCACATTGGTCCAGAGCCTACAACCGATAGATTTGTTGTTGTCATGGTATAATAAGTCATTCATTTTCCCTTGCTATTTATTAAGGCTTGTTAAGTTCATGTAGGATATAGGAGTGTTAAAAAATGATTTGGTCATGATAGAAATTGCCATTGTAGCTTTCATGTAAGTAGCAAGGTGTTTCTAGGCATTTTTTTTTTCTCACATACCTTTTGTGATTTTTCCATCTACATTGTCATATGAGACTCTGTGTAATAAATGAGTTTAATCTTATTGTTAAAGACCCAATCATTGATCCAAAAGCCCTAGGACTGTTGGATATTAAATTGGTTAAACATTTAACCCTCAATCATAACATTTCACCATGCTTCCGAATCCAACGTTCATGGTGGTCCACTCTATCGACACTAACCTAGTGGTAGTCCTTTCCCTTTTGGCGGTTTTACTCATCTATCAATATTCAATGACTTAACACTATGCCCATATATAGTATCAAGACGTTTTAATCCAGCTTATAGGTCGCCCCCTCACTCGTGGCGTAGTCCCTGTTTTGATACCAATTGTTAAAGACTCAATCATTGATCCAAAAGCTCTAGGATCGTTGGATACTAATTTGATTAAACTTTTAATCCTCAGCATCATAGCACTTGTGTCTAGATTTTGAAAGTGCTTGGGATTCTTTTGTGCAAATATGCTTTATGAGCTATAAAGGTAATTGATAAAAGGTAATTGATATTAATAGCAAATATCTCATTGTGTCCTTGAATTCAGTCTGGACCTGATGAAAGAAGCATCCCGGGGAACACCATAGCTGTTCATGCAGAGATGCCATTTAGTGGTTTGACAACTTTTGGCGGAGCATTCTTATCAAAATTTGAGTGTTCTCAAATGCCTCATCCTGTGAGTAAATAAATTACTTTTCTTTACATAACTGCTATCTAAGTATTATTTATTTAAACATATATATTGTCAGTATCATCATCATCACTTGAACAAGCTAATCTTTCTCCCTTGTGCTTCTAGCTTTTAGACCAAATTACGTTTGTGGATACCCCTGGGGTTCTATCTGGGGAAAAGCAACGAACACAAAGGAGTTATGATTTCACTGGTGTCATATCATGGTTTGCAGCAAAATGTGATCTGATTCTTCTTCTGTTTGATCCCCATAAACTTGATATCAGTGATGAATTCAAGCGTGTAATTTCATCTCTACGTGGTCATGATGACAAGATACGGGTTGTTCTAAATAAAGCAGACCAAGTTGACACCCAACAAGTGAGATATATAGCTAGCCTTTTAATTTCTCATTTCTGTGTTCATATATTTACTTTTAGTGGGTATCTTTTGATGAATGTATCTGACCTACTTATCTGTTGATGTCATAATTTTTAGCTGATGAGAGTTTATGGAGCATTGATGTGGTCACTCGGGAAAGTTTTGAATACTCCAGAAGTTGTGCGTGTTTATATTGGGTAGGTCATTTCTTTCTTCTAGGTATTTTCAATTGAGTATCATGTTTTTAGACAAACAGACAAATCATTTTCTAAGAGTTCAATAGGTTATTTGGACATACATATGTAAATTAATTATTTCATGCAGTTGAAAATGAGATTTAATGATTATTATCTTGTTGATCCTATCAAATCTACTAGGCATGATTTTTTTTCATTGGTCTATGGTCATTGTTGAAAGGTTTTGAACTTAAGGAATTCTCCACACAACAATTGGTGAGGAGTTCGTTTGTATTTATAGATCTATTTTACATAGCATCAGTATCCTATTAGAATTGCATATCAGTATCCTATTACAATTGTCTAACTTTGTACTGATCAGAAGTCTTATCCTGATCTTATCTTCTTGTCTTCATCCTTATCTGTTTGAGTTTTGGTTCCGTCTGAGTTCTCATACAACTCAATCTCTTCTATAATTGTAGAAAATTCACTTTCATGGTCAAGCATGTTATTACAAGAAATTGAATAATTTGTATCCATAGTTTTGTTGTGCTTGTCGGTTAAATATAAACTTGAATGAAAATGTCATGATCCATCGAAATGCAATTGGTGCCATCAATATACCAATGCTAAATTAATGTCAATTAAAGAGTTTTATCATGGTGTCATACTTCTAGACTTTCGGATTTAGATCATGTCTTACATCCTGAATTAATGTCAATTCTTCGGTTTTTTTTGCAGCTCATTCAATGACAAGCCTGTTAATGAAGCGGCTGTGGGTCCAATAGGCCGGGATCTTTTTGAGAAAGAACAAGATGATCTCCTTGCAGATTTAATTGATATCCCAAAGAAGGCTTGTGATCGTCGAGTATGCTCACCGTATTCCCTTTTGCTTTAATAATTGGTCGTGCACACTGCACATGATATATCTATATATTTTCAGATTTACATGCTAGCTAACTAGTCTGGTCTTCCATGTTGCAGATAAATGAATTTGTGAAAAGAGCAAGAGCTGCTAAGATTCACGCCTATATAATTAGTCACCTTAAAAAGGAGATGCCTGCCATGATGGGCAAAGCAAAGACCCAACAACGACTTATTGAGAATCTGCAAGATGAATTTGGAAAGGTTTGTCTCTCTGTCTCTCTGTCTCTGACTCTCTGTCTCTCTTTCTACTGTGCATGCAACTTTATTTTGATTCTGCAAAACAGATCCAGAGGGAGTTCCATCTTCCCGCGGGTGACTTCCCAAATGTCGAGCACTTCAGAGAGATCTTGAATGGTTACAACATCGACAAATTCGAGAAATTGAAGCCTAAAATGATTCAAGCAGTAGATGATATGCTTGGATATGAAATCCCAGAGCTCTTGAAGAATTTCAGAAATCCTTACGAATAAAAACATTGCTAATTACATGAAACTATATAAGGTCCGGGTGAGTGATGATAGTTTTGCAACATGCTATGCATAAGCTTTTGGAAATCAGGGGTGCTATTTTTCATGCTTCGATATGTGTTTTTAATTAATACTTTTTGATAAACTTGACTGGGACATGCAGCAATCAGCATTATTTCATCATAATTTAGCACCTTTGGTCTCTTAAATTTTGTATATGCGCACTAGATTACTAGCAAAGGCAGCAGCAGCAGCAGCGTAAAAAATCTGTAAAAAGTTACTAGGTAATTTTATTGGAAAAATTCTATTTCAGAGTAAATATCCGATCATCCTTGAACCTCAACAAGCCGGAGCATAAAAATGAATTGCATCCGTCGTCATCTCTTCTCGCAAACAGTTCATGGCTCCGTCAATTTTCGATTTCTTCGTCTCGTATTATAATATAATATATTTTGTTAATTTATCGCTTTACGTTGAAATTTTTTACAGAAAAAAGAATAAAAACTTTATACTCTTGGGCATCTGTTCTTGCTTGGTGCTTCTCAAAACATGGCTGCGGATGCCAGCGTCAGATTATTCTGCTTATATAACCAGGAGAAACTCTTCCTCTTTCTTTAAAAGAATAACAGGAGAGACTCTGGTGGTAGGGTGAGGGAAGAAACGATAAATTCACAGGTTATGTATATATTTTGTTTTTCTCCTGATTTTCTTCTCAATAATTAATATTATAATGCCCATGCATTATTAGGTAGGGACCGCGTGAATGATGAAATGGATTCGAATTTCATCATCACTGTTTGCTGTATGCCACACAACTAATCATAAGCACAAGTACCTTTTGAATGGCAATCACTTTGGCAACTCAAATTCCTGACTTGTCAGTAACGAAATTTACTCCAAAACGAAACCATGACTAGAGATATTTGAATTTGGAAACTTGAATCCAACGAAGGAAGCCAGAAGAAATACAATGCATCTACATTTTCTCTTTCATAGGTGTGATTCATACACTCGAGTACATGGAAAACATGTTTTTTTTTTTTTTTTTTTTTCAGGTAATGATCAAATGGAAGAAGGAACACCTGTTTAAAGAGGTAATGAACTAGAATGGGGAACATTATTGTACATGTCATAAACATCAAGAATATGAACACTAATGGGATTTTCATAAACAACTCACACTATCAAATAAATACAAATTAAAATAATTAGATGATAAAACATACATACTGATAATTCTAATTTCCGTGGTAGAACAACTGGGAGTAGCAAACATCTCAAACCACTCGAGGCAACTCAACGACTTATGTACATATCAAATTAGCAAAAACCATAATTTGCAGCTTCCTCGCAATACACCATCTTCTAGCTGCTGCTGATGCTGCTGCCTTTTTTTTTTTTTTTTTGAATGGTAACAATATCTTCTAGCTTCTTCATAGCTTTGATCCTTTTTCCCTGTTATCGCATAACTTATGCATCCTTAGGACATAAATTTCCAAGTAGAGTTTCATTGACTATCACAGGATCTTCAGCCTACTCTGCATCTTCTAGGGTAACTTACATACACTTGAAATTTGGACAGGAAAGAAGTGTGTGGTCAGGCAAATTTGCATATTTCCATCACTTTGCCCTTCCAATATTTACCTGTAACATAATCAAAACCTAAAGATGCGCAAAATTTTTACACAGGAACCACATCGGCATTTTGATTTTCATCACATGTCAAAATTAGTCCTTCAACATAAGTTGGGAGAAGGCAACGGATCCACTGACAGCCTGTTGAGACAGGCTCTGCTGGTGGAACAATCATAAGTACATTTTCATGGCGCCGGACAACCCCCATCACACTTACAGTGCTCCCTTCTTTGATATATCTGATATACAAGAAACATACACTATGAAGCATACAGTCTGCAGATTCTATTACACCATTCTTAGAAAACACACACAAAGACGATAAACCTGCAAATATGACATTGAGAAGCATGGAATTTAAAAAAATACTCAAAAAAGAAAATAATTGGTATACCCTTCTTTGAGTCGCATTACACGATCATCACTAGAGAGGCTGCGATCAGCTAGCCATCGTAAAAAGTTCGGGGATAAGTCTTTGTTTGCCTTTGTCACATCAACTACAGTAGATGGTTTGACAAATGGAGCAACCTTAGCCCCATAACCTGCCTTTACTAGTGCTCTCAACCCAGATTGGAAGTCTGATATGTAAAAGTCAGCAACATATTTCTGTTCATTAAAAGTAACCAAATTATTATTGGCCAAAATTTGATCCTCAAACCATCATATAGAGTAGATCAATAAAAACAGTTCCCCAAACTAACCTCGGAATATCTAGATCCCCATGAAAAGCAACGATGTTTTGGGTGTGCAGATTTTCCACCACATCCTTTATATTCATACAATTCTGTGGAAACATATACACACCTAGGTACCCTCTGGTACGATGACTCCAAAGGAATACTGCCACAGGTCACGACCTGCATGAAAGATAAATATGCACATTACTTCTCAAGAAAATAGCAAGTATGGAAAAATGATACCTTTTTCATAAGTATAGAAAAGTGAAACAGAAACCTATAAACAATCCTTTTTTCAACTATAGCTTTCCTCTCTCTCTCTCTCTCTCTCTCCCTCCCTCTTCCAAAATTATAACAATGTACTTATTTAATCAGAAGTGAAATTGCACAAATATACCATTAAGAACTTCTAAAACAAAAGAAATTCCAATTACAGTCTGTGCATTATGATGTAGGCTGATCTATTTATCTTGAGCAAGTGGATGCTGCCCAAATCAGCTACTGATGATAAAGGCCACCAGTAAATACCAAAATTCCATCTAAAACCTCCAGTTATTTTTTATCCTTTCTCCAAGAATAATCCTCTAAACCAAAACTCCTATTAGGATTTTTATTTTTATTTTTTATCAGTGACTCCTATTAGGAACTTTTATACAACTCACTGTAGTGCTTCCTCATAAATTGGTTACTTTGATTTCCACATTATAGCAATTTCTTCAATCTTCCAAGTACTAACTAACCTAAATGCTTTATTATGGGTCTAACACCAGATTTATAGATGAAGTCGAGATCTTAAAGTCTTGAATTATTCTTTCCTCTAAGTCTTTTTCTTTTTCACCACCAGCCCATCTAATTTCCAGGCCAACTAAAAACCAATATCAACCAGGAATTTGCCATACATATTCAACATGAGAGTTGTAGAAGGCTCCACAATAAAAGCCATTAGGTCAGTCCTGCATATGACATAAAACAACGAAAAAGAATGCAAAGTTCAATGGTGAATCAGAGTTTAAAAGGAAGTTGGGTGTTCAACAACATATTCTACCCAACAAAATTCAAAAGATTGCATCAGCTTGTCAACATTAAAGGCGATGCCAACTTTCAAATGCATCAACCTTATCATTTCACTGGTATAGAGCCTTTTAAGAAATTACAAAAGTTTAGGGGCCTTTATAGGCATCCAAATAGTTTATATGTGCTGTAGTAGTGAAAATATCAGGGTAGAATAAAATATTATCATCAGAGAACCCATTTCCAAAGCGGGTTCTAGGTCACTTGTGGCATTCTATATCCTTTAATCTCCAAAGAAGCAAGGCATGGTCCCTTGCAAATTCTAACAAGCACATGCAACCCAGAAATTGCCCTTGAAGCTTTGCTTGCAGTACTCCATTTTTAACATGGACCCAAAACCATCAATAAGTTTCTAAGTCAGTGCAAGTAAATGACTGACATCGAAATAATTGCATGGTTGCATATGCAGTATCTACAACCTCATTCAACTTCCTAATAATAATAATGGAACAGGACGACTCCCAAAAATAATAATAACAATAATAATTAAATAAGTAGGCAGATTATAATCTTCACCATATCCGAAATTTCAATCTCAACTGAACCTGCACGGGTCAGATCATAAAACTCGTCCAGATTCCAGTCCACCTATTACATATTACATATGACCTTGGTGAAAAAGAAAAAAAATGTCGATTTCTGTCTTAGTTCTCCAGCGCATCCCCCCCCCCCCCCCCCCCCCCCCCCCCCCCCCCCCCCAAGCCCGCCGCCCAGCCAACTGTACTTTAATCATGACTAATAAATGAATATTAGAACAATTACCTAATCAAGTAAATCAACATTACGACAACGATGATTGATTCCTCTTTAAAACCTGTCGATTGAGTAATTAAAATCAAAACCATTATTATTTATTAAATATTTGAGATTTTACCATCCGGAAAACTATAAACTGTCTATCCTAATTCGCTTTCATTGACAAAACCCCACCTAAAAAATACGAATATCTAATTTCACAAATTTCCATCCCATTCCATTCCGTTATTAAAGTATGGATATGGAGTAAGTAAAAAGAAAGGGAAAGTGAAGAGACACAGGGGAGAAATTACCCCAGTAACCTTGACGTACTGTCCGTCGACAGCACCTCTGAGCTCAGCGTCAGGGTACCTCCTCGCAAACCCTAGCAACCCTCTTCTTCTCCAAACCAAATTCCAAGTGACCACCACGAGCACTGCCGGCAGAACCACCCCTCCCACCGCTACCAGTACCACCGCCTTCTTCACTGCCACCATTAGGAACGCTCCCACCAGCAAGCCCATCGCCACCGCCACGACCACGACCCACACCGCTGCCTTCGGCACTGCCATCGAGCCCACCCGTCTCACCTTATCTGTCGCCAAGCTCGTTACGGAAGGTCCGTACACCGCCTTCCCGGAAGACTCCATGTGAGCCGACGACCGCTTGCCCGTCGAGGATCCTAGGAGTGGGCCGGACCCAATGGGACCGGAGGTGATGAGCCCGGTGGGCTGGAGCGGCATCGGTCCCGACGATTTCTTCGGGATCGGACCAGAGTTGGTGTGCTTCGTGCTCAATGGGCCGGAGTTGGACCCGGATCGGACCGATCCGCTGTTGTGTTGAGAGGAGGAGGAGGGGCGTGATGACTTTGATGGCGGCGGGGCGTTGGCTGAAGGATCGAGGACCTGGATGTCAAACATTTTTCCGAGTTCACCGGATTTCTTAACGTCACCGCCGGTGTAGGGCACGGCGCGTGAAGCCATTGTGGGCTGGCGCTCCTTGACCTGCTCCGGCCTCCCTGACACGTAGAGTCCATTGCTGAGCTGGTGCGACGTGATTCGATTACTCATTTCTCTGCAGAGAGAGCGAGACTCAATGTGTGTGTGTAAGTGCTGTGAAGTGTGAGAGTGTGTGTAGGTGTGGAGGAGGTGAATGGAGGTGATGGTGGCCAAGTGGGGGAGTTATGGGGTTGCCGAGGATGAAATGGCGGAAATGAGAGTTACTTTTCTTGTATTGACGTGCGTATCCTTGTCTTGAAATGGCGGTACAGTGTTTGTTCTTGGAAAAAATCTTCTTCACACTCTACTATTTATCACACACTCCACACACTTAGTGTATTTGAGTTTAAAAAAAAAAAAAAAAATTTAGTGCATGGTGTGTGGAGAGCGTAGGTAGATACGTAGAATTACTCTCGTTCCTGAGTGAGTTCACAACTTCACTCTCCGAGGCTGACGCGTCACACTCATTAGTCTTTTTTATTTTTTTATTTTTCTCAGATCACACTCATTAGTCATTACTTACCTTTTTGTTACATTTTTTATTTTTTGTTGCTCTCTTTTTTTACACTACTTTGAGATAATATAACTTTTATTAATGTTATGGTTATATATTAAATATAATACAATTTTCTATTTTTTTTTATGATTATCCATACTTATTATTTTCATACATTGTTAATGGTTTTATAAATAATAATATCACCTAATTATTAACTTATTATATATATGAAGCGTCAACCCATTTTATAATAAAATGTGTTTTATAATACAATATAACATCAAATTATGTTAGTTTTTAAATTTATTTTTACATGATTTATTTATAAATCAAATATCTCTCTTAATTAATTGACCATTTAGATATATATATGTGTGTGTAAAACTTCTTTTCTTAAACTAAAGATCTTTAGAACTGCAACATGAAAATATTTATTTTTATTTTTAATAATAGTGTAAAGAGAAGAAAATTGGTAACAAATATAATTATAACACACTTCTTTAAGCTTATAAAAAAATAAAAACTGCCTGAGCTATTTAACTCAAGATTATACAAATTATTTTCAAAGATTAATACGAAGAATCTTATCAATAGAAAGGAAAATAAAAGGTTTGAAGGGAAATAAATAAGAAAAATGTTAGATATAATTATAAAGTGTTCAAATAACGAATATTTTTATTTTAAAAAATAAACAACTATGAGATTTACATTAAAAAAGTTATTTTTTAATAATAAATTTTAATTTTTAAAATAAAATATACAGTATTTATAATTATATCTAATATTATTTAATAAATAATTAAAAAAAAAAAAAAGTTAAGGTGGAGGACTGACTGACTGAGGAGCAATGCATGGGAGCATGAGCATGCAGTAAAAAATAGTTGTCGTCTTTCAAAAGCAGTTGTTCTTCTTCTGAATCATATGTCGCATCCATGGGACACAACGTAGATCTGCTGTGGCCAGAAGATCTTCTGGGTTTTTGTAAATTTCTGTTATTCTTTTCTTGGTAAACTCCAGATAGATCAACGGTTCAGGACAGAATCCAATCACTTCGGTGGCCACCGAAATCATCTGTGGACGTAGCAGCGTCCAAATTCGGAGTTCCAACTGGGACCCAATCATTTGCCTCGGTAGATCTACAATCCTCATCTTGGCCTGGAACATGGGACCTACTGTTTCCTCGAATCAAGCGGTGTCAGTCGAATCAGTCGCGAGTTGTCAAAAAAACACAGCCGTGGTTAAATTTCATAGAATTTGTGAAGTTCTGGAGGGTAATGTCGGGAAGCTTATTGTTCTAGACGGTCGGCAGCGTTGAACACTCTCATACTCATATAGCTAGCTAGCTAGCTATAGGGACGAATATATCCTCGTAGATAGGAGTAGTCTAGAATCTAGATTTATTTTTTTTAAATGCTTTTATTACGATAGTTGACTAATTGGCAACTGGCAAGTGAGAGATCAATAAGCACGTGTTTATTTATTGGGCTATTATTAATAGGAAAATGCTTGCTTCACAGATGAAGCTCACCGAAAGCGGCCACCGATTTTTTTTATTTTTTTATTATTACTATTTTTATTTAGTAATTAAAAAATAATTTTTAAATGATGTTATAATTTTTTTAAAATATATATATTTAAAAATATAAAAAAAATGTATAAAAAAAAGAAATAAAGAAAAACACATTTACTCTGTTCGGTGGCCTTTATCTATGGACGTAGCAGCGTCCTTATTAATATATCCACTCCAGTCTATGTGTCAGAGCGCAGGAGTGGACTCTTGGTCTGTCTCTCCGCCCCCGCATTGATTGTTAATTTGTTAGAATGGAAAAAACCTAAAATAAAATAAAAATCCACAACAATAAATAATACACATCAAATCCACAACACAATATAATACATAATAATAAACAAAATACAAATCAACCGATTTGATCAGGAAATAACAAAAAAAATCCTAAACTACAAAAAAAAACTCACTAACGCCAGACTCGAAGTCGAGGACGAAGATGATGAATAGTAAAGAACAGCGACTACGAGTGGGAGGGAGGACAGTAGCAGTGTATTGGGTTAACACCCACGACATTGTTGTTTCGGTGTTCATTTAATAAAAAGAATTTCATTACCAAAACGACTTGATTTTGATAACGAACATTTATATATATGTATATATATATATATGTTTTGGGTTAGGCTAGAGGGGCAGGCCTAGGCTTAGCCCACCCCTTGATTCCCCTGCGGGGCGGGGGCTCTACCGCCACATGGGCGAGCAGGATTGCCTTCACAACCTAGGCAAGGTCGAGGCAGTGGATGGTGGGGTGGTGGGACTAGAGCCCTGCCGCCTTAGCCCTATAAGCGTGAGCCTTGAATATACATTAAATAAGTTTTAGAGTAGTGTTATATGTAATTATAATTTTATGTATAAGATTCATTTTATTAATTTTACTTTTAAACTTAAATTTTAAATTTTATAATCTTTTATTCATCAATAGCTGGCACATCAATACGTATTATTATATAAGTAAAAATTATAAATATAAATAAAAGATTTCTAAATTTTAACCGATTGTGACACTAACATCCACATTTTATAACATGCGATAAATGAGAGTTTATTGAATATAATTTCACATTATCTAAAAAAAAATTGCATTGACAATAATTTTAATGAACTCAATTAATATAAAATTAACCGGTTCTTTTGAAATATAAATCCATTTAGAATTAATACTTGGAGATTATATTATATAATCATTTAGACTTATGAGTTTATAAGTAAGAAAATAAGATTATAACAACCAGTTTTTGTCACAATTGATTTATACGAGGTTATGTTATGCGCAGAATAATCGGGACACATGGACTTATAATTTGTTTTCATATTTATGGACACCGAATGAACTGGACATGATGGACTTATATTTTGTTTTAGCAACTGTATGAAAATTTTGAAAAGAGAAATATTTGGTCTATCTATAATAAATTTTACAAGAATTTATACAACGTCACTACAAGAAAACTGCTTATTTGTAGTAAGCTATTTCTTGTAAAAATGATTATTTCCTACTATAATGAATTTGTTTTTGTCACAAATAGTCATTTTCGTCGTAAATAATCCATCACAAATGTATATTTTTTCTTGTAGTGCGTATTAGACTTCAAGTTTTGTGTAAGTTTACAATCTAACATCATACATAAAGTCACATAAGTTTATAAATTTATTTTTATAAATTAAATCTAACACTTTAATTTTTTGAATAACCGGTAGAGATTTCAAAAAATATATATGATAAACTTTAAGAGTAATTCTATATACAATCGTGAAGTGCGTAAACGACGCGTAATCATTTTGACAAAGAGTGGAGTCCACTATTAAAAAATTATTATTTTTTCATGTGGGTCCATGTTTTATTCATTATTTTTAAAATAATTACGCGACAGTTGTACAATTTACAGTTGCATATATCTTTTCTCAAACTTTAAAAGGTTATTGTGGCGGCAGACTTTACGATATATCGATAGTTGTTAACTTGTTATGTGATCTTAAAGCCTCCCCTTTTAAAAAGGATTCCTGCTTGCTTCCCTGGTTGGTTTTGAATTTTAAAGTTGAGTTTGCTTGCTAGCTTTGCATCTTGGTTTTGTTCTCAAAGATAACAAGAGATAAAACTTCTCAACTGTCTTATCCACACACAAGTTTGTCATTTAATCAAGACCATCCATCATCCCAATCATCCTAACCAACCTTGTCTTTTAGCTCTTTTCCCAAGTGGGCATGGCATCATTCTCCTACAGGAAGCTCAATTTGAAAGTAGTAGTTCTGTTCCCCCAAAGTGTCGAATCGAATCCTCTTATATATAATTTGATCAGACATTTGAAATCATCATGTGTATGAAACCTTTTCATGTAAAATAACAATTAAAAATAACATATTAATATGATTTAATATCGACATGATTGGTCCACCAAAATCATGGCTAGCTTAATTAGGAGGTCTCATTCTTAGTTAGATGTCTTAAACAATCATCATCATAACTTCAGTCAATTTAATGGTTAATGCATATATGGAACTCTTGATTAATGAGTAGATTGGGCCAGAGCTTAAAAAAAACATAATGGATAAAAGGGATGCACTTTGTAACGATGGCTGAGTCGGGAGGGAGACTCAAAAAAGAAAAATAATAGTTACAGTCATGAGTGCGCAAGCACCGTACAATCACTTTAAAAAGAATGAATATATACGAGATCTATATGAAAAAAAATAATTTTTTAATAGTGGACCCCACTCTTTTTCAAAGCGGCTACCGGTGCTTACGCACTCCACGACTGCACGTAGTATTACTACAAAAAAAAATGGCATTAAAAAAAAAAAAGAACAGGTTGATACCCTATTAAGGAAACAGCTTTGACTTTATTAATAATTAGTTTTGAGTCCATCTAGAGAGTGTAATAGACTCAATTTTGAATTGCTTTTGAAACTTTAAATAAAAAGAAAAGGATAATCGCCCATCGCTTTCGGGTCTTTTTCCAAAAGGGAAGGGTGGAGGTTCGAGCATTCATGACCTTTTGTTTCTTTAATATAAAGTGTACGTTACTGTGTACATGCATGCAGCAAAGGTTTTCGGTATGGTGCTCGATCGGCCCCTCTTGTACTTGTTTTAGAGACGGCCTTTTGCTCGGTATATTTATTGATAATGCTGTAAGTATTGGTACGTACTCCGCCATGGATGACCTCCATTGTCGACAGTGTGTTTTACCTCCCAACAACACCATTCGCAGATCAGTCTTTTATATATCAATTAATGTCAAGTTGCTTGGCTTGCTTTGTTTGCAGTTTCAATTGATTTTGAAGGAGGAAGTTGACTTTAATTGACTTAATTATTTGGAGACACGATGTCATCAAATCCTGGCTGTAACATCAATACTATTAACCACTTTATGCTTTGAACTTTCTTCTTATCAAGATTTTTCATGGTATTAATGAGTCCCTTTAACAGAATGTGATAATTGTTGAAAATTATGAGAAGTGCTAGATAGTAGATTCACAAAAAGACTTCACAAAAGTAAACTTATAAACTGATATGACTTGATGTGGTACATTAGATTATAAAGTATCTTTTACTATAAATTAGATCTGACGTTTCACATCAAGATACATCAATTTATAAATTTACTTTCGTAAGATTTCTTTATAGATCTAGTAAATCATAGTCATTTTAAGGTTATTATCATTATAATGTGTTTGTTTTTCTTTTATGAAAATTCAATTTTATTTTTCTAGTTCTTTCAGTGTTTTGGAATCAATTTGATCTCCTCCGGAAAAGGCCTGTGATATATGTCTTTTAATATCAGCAACAACCCCTGACTCGCATAGTCACACATCGCTTGGAATTAAAATATATAAATTTCTTTCATTCATTTTATTTGAATTTCCACTTTTCTATATCACTTTCTCCTCTCTCTCTCTCTCTTTCTCAATTACAAGCCAAGTAAAATTAAAAAAATAAAAATCTTTAAGGACAATCATATTTATATAAGAGAACTGCTACATACAGTCACTTTTACATATTTCTTAAATACTCAATTAATGTGATTGACCAAAACCGTTATTTTATATTTAGAAAAAGTGATACAACCAATCACATTAGTGAAGTGCGCAAGGAATACGCAAAAATGACTGCACATAAATTTTTTGTTTATATAATTTGGTAACCCATTCTAAAATTGAGTAATTCTATGTACAACCGTGAATTGCGTAAATGCCGCGTAATCGTTTTGAAAAAGAATGGGATCCACTATTAAAAAATTATTATTTTTCATATGAATCTCATATTTTATTCACTTTTTTCAAAACAACTAATATTGTAAACATGTTTTCTCTATAAAATTTAGTGCACATGGGCCATCTCAGGCAGAGTAGAGTGGCTAATATTCATATTGGGCTGCTAACGAGCCTTTAAAAATTAAGTGTGTAGGGCTTTGAAAGCTACACGCTTTAAGCTTTACCCAATTATTATAGCTCATATACCAAAGGGATTGGACTTTCAGGCTGAAATGTGGATTGTGGGACGGGGAGGACATAGTTGCATGAGTCCATCATTATTTACATGGTACTATATCTCGTGAACACTTTCCTCAAGTTTTAAACAAAAAATATGATGGAAAGACCAACTTTTTAGAACATGAAATCCAAGGACTATACATTATTTTTTTGCAAACCCGTAATTTTTTAAGTGTAAACTTATGGACTAATTTTTAAATTTGTTGTTTCTATTTTCCTTCAGAAATTCTACTCATCAGCCACTATTCACTCGTACATCCCACACCTATAATTTTTTTTTTCATAGAGTACGTGTGTGTTTTTCATAAGATGTGTGGGGTAGTGAATAATGACTGATGAGAAGAATTTTTCATTTTCCTCCCTTTTCATAAAAAATATTGTGGTCTCTTGATAATATAAAGGTTAAATACTAAAATGATTCATATTGTTTGTCTTCGGACAAATTGGCCCATAGATTCTAATTTTAGACTTTTCAATCTCATGCTTTCAACTTTGATGGGTTTATATATGCTAACCCATCAAATTAATTAATATTTGTCATGATTTTTTGGTTTATATTTTATCGAGCAATGTTACAATTATAAATAAATTTCATAAAAATAAACTCACAAACTAACGTGATTTCATATGATACGTTAGATTTATCACATCAAATCACGTCAATTTATAAATTTACTTTTATAAAATTATTTTGTGACTAGCTAGATCATTTAGCTAGTTCACTTTGTATTAGATATGGAGATTTTAAACAACGGAGATAATGTGATTGAACTCGATAACATTAGTGTAAACAAGAAAATTGAAAGATAATTCCTTTATCTATCACATAAGGTAATTGAACCGATTGACATTTGAGTGGAGATAATTTAGTATCTGTTACTAATCCATAATGTGATTGAAAACAAGATAGAGTTTTTTTTTTTTTTTGAAAAGAAAAACAAGATAATGTGATTGAAAACAAGATAGAGTTGATAGATATGAAGAGGAAGAAAGTGAATATATATACCCAACTCCTCCTACATTTCAGGGTTTAGCCATTTCAATGTTCTTGTTCCTTCGTTTAAAAGACCAAAAAAAAAAAAAAAAAAAAAAGAAAAAAGAAAAAAAAAAAAAAAAAAAAACATCTTCGAGTCTACTTTGCAAGATCTTATCTAACTGTCCAATCATAGCCTTAAGCTTTAACTAATCTAAAGTTTTGCACCTTAAATATGCTTGGTATGATTTCATTATAAATACGACAAAAAGTCAAAAGACACTTTTTACACTCTGGCTGAAGTGGTAGACTTTCACATTAAATGAAATCTTAAAGATTTTTTTTATAATTTTATATTAAGTAATGTTAGATACAATAAGTTTCACATTTTTATTTTGAAAAAAAGTGAGATCTACTATTAAAAAAATAATTTTTTCATATAAGTCCTAAATTTTCACACTTTTTTCAAAGAGCATGCGCATAACTTACATACTAGAGGTGCTACCCGCACTCCCTAAGACGGGAGTGCTTGTTTCTCGAACTCCGTTCTTGCAATTGTAGGGGTGGTGTCTGTCCATTGGGATCCGGCCCCACAAACTAGGGGCAAGGTCCTCGCTCGTCTTGTCCGGGTGTCGAGGGGTGGATTTGGATCCCTGGTCTATTTGGCCCCAAATAGGGTTCAGAGCCTGTTTCTAGGCTATTTTGAGCCCGAAATTTAATAAGAATTGTCTAAAAATAAAAAAATAAAAAATAAAAAATAAAAACTATATTTTACATATAACATAAAAAATGGTTGTTTAACATAAAAACCTAAGTATCATAAACTATTACAATAATATAAATTAATATAAAAATATTAAAAATTATCAAATAATTTAAATAAATAATATTACAATATTACAAATTGTAGCTAGTAAGATGACTTTGAGTCCTGAGATTGGAATTTTGGGATGGTGGGTAAGTGAGACTGTGAGATTATAAAATTTGAAACATTAATAGGAAAACAAATTAGAATTAAAAACAATATATACATATATAAAAAAGTTAAAAACATAAAACTACAAGTACAAACTAAGTAAGACTATCAAAGATTGCATATTAGATCATTTTGGGATTAGGCTTGGGCAAGTGTGGGCGTGAGGTTATAAAACCTGAAAAATAAAATAAGAAAAAGAAATCATAAATACAAACATTATATAGATATGTGAAAAGTTAAAAAAATTAAAATTACAAACCAAGATGACATTGAGATTAAGATGAGATTATTAGGATTGGGCACCCTTGAATGCGGTAGGTTTAGGTACTGTAATATTATCACTCCTGAATGCGACAAACTCATCAAACAATCTTTTAAGGACTTCTCGTACTCTTATCGCAATATGATCTGCTCATGCCTTCAATCTATACATTATGCCATCAATTTTGTACTATGAGTAAAGAATAATAGCTACATATAAGAAAATGTTTAACCTACTCAAATCCCCTCAATATTTGTCATACTTAGCCCGCATGCTCATTGTCATTTACCGTAACCTAGTTTGGTCACTCCTGCACATTTTATCAAATTGTTCTTTCACCTGACATACTTGCTGATAAAACTCATTGGATGTAATGTACAGAGAACCGAAAATGGTGGTTGTGACCTCGTAGAAAAGCCTAAAAAATTCTACAAAAATCCCAACAACAAGTCAATCATCATTGTTAGGCTTGCCCAATCCCCCCATTGTCATTAAAATGGTTGGCATATTGTATGCCCTTCTCACCCAATAATTTAAAGGTCTTTTTAAGCTCTTGGGTCGTTTCCAACATCAAGAATATTAAGTTCCATCTTGTAGGGATATTATTACACAACCACATAATTCATTCAATACCCACAACCCTTACAACAACCTTGAATTTATCAAGCTGTGCTGGTGAAGTTCTCATAAAGCTCACCTTGGTTCTAACCCTTGCAACCGAATTATTTTTAAGATATCCCAAAGTGGTATCGTTAGAAGAAGTATTGTCAAACGTTACTGTCACAACCTGCACCAACCCCACTCATCTATTATGGCCTCCAAGACTTTCCTAATGATCTCACTCTTGTGATTGACAATTTGACAAAAATTGAGATTTTTTTTGATTAATTTCCAATCACAATCTTCAAAATGTGTCGTTAAAAACATATAATTAAAATTTTGGACTGATGTCCTTGTATCAGTCATGAGACAAACTCTTTGACCCCTCAATTGGTTTCTCAATAGTTCTCTCTGTACACCGTATAGTTTCATAATATCTTTCGCCAACGTGTGGCGAGAAGGAATGTCAAATCTAGGTTCCAAGTACTTAGAGTATGTTTAGAACCATTCACCCTCCACAAAATGAAAGGATAGTTTGTTTATAATCACCATACGAGCTAGGTATCTCCTACATTCTTTCGGATCTTAATTCATATACCTCTTCAACGTTCTCCCCTCTCCTCCCCACTACTCCCATCCACCATTTTTTTAAGTTCAATCTCAATTCTAGATTGACTCTTTTCTTGTAAAGAACGTTTAATTAGACTCTTTTGCATTATTTTTGTAAGTGGACCTTCAATCGAGATGAACCATGTCCTATGTAGTGACATTCATACATTTCACCACAATGGTTACACTTAGTTTAGGGGTTATTGGGGCTAGCATCTTTTATTTTGGTGAAATGAGACCACATAATTGAAACTGATTTCTTACTTGATGTGCCCATGAGTGTAGGGGTAGGAGTAGTAGTAGGGGGGTTGGTAGGGTCAGGAGAGCTAGCACTAACCCTAGTGGTTGGATTTGACTCACTATCTATTTTCATTGAATGACAAAAGCCGCCTAACATGATAGCATGATGCAAAAATCACAAAACAATTAAAATCATACAGTCATGAACATCAAGGGGTTATAATATTGAAACCCCAAAACATATTGCAAAATTAAATTAGGGGTTTCAACTTTGAAACCCCTAAGAGTTTGGGGTTTCAATTTTGAAACCATAAATTTAATTTAGGGTTTCGGATTTTAGGGTTTCAATCCAAAACCCTAAATTAAATTAGGGGCATCAAAATTGAAATCTCTAAATTAATTTAGGGTTTTAATCCGAAACCCTAAATTCAATTTGGTGCTTCAAAATTGAAACTCCAAAACATTTAACATAAATTACTTGAGGGTTTCGGATTTAAACCCTAAATTAATTTAGGGGTTTGAATTGAAACACTAGATACTCAGTAACAAACCACACAATCACACAAACTTTCACAGTGCACAAATCACAATTACATCCTCCAATTGCATTCATCAAGCTCATCCTCCACACCAAGACACAATCCAAAATAGACCTAAAAAAAAGGGCTCGGGATCAAGGATACTTATAGAACATAGGAGAGGACACTCGGCAACGTCTTTGGCAACGAGGGTGCGAGAGTGAGGGTTTGAGAGAGGGGCTATATTCAAAGAGAGAGGGGCTTGGGAGTCGGGGGAGAGTTTTCGTGTTTTAGTAAAACGACACTGTTTTGAGTATTACGAAAATGACATCGTTTTACTATCAGTATAATCCTTTTAAATACACACAATATATATATATATATGTTGTGCGGGGTGGGAGAAAGGCAGATGGGGCCCAGCCCATACCACCCCCCGCACCTTCAAGGGTGCCCAAATGCTAGCGGGGTATCCTTCTTCCGCATCCGGTAGACGGGGCTGCTGGTCTGCCAAAACGGAGGCAGGGTGGAGGGGGGAAGATCCCACTGTCTTCCCTTATTACACATCCTAAAATTACAAATACCATTTTTCTTTTATATGAATCAATTTGGCGTACAACTTACACACCTGTTTAGTGTATTGACCGGCATTGTTTTTTTTTTTTTTTTTTGCGCTCCAGAGACCAAGAAGTTAGTCATCAAGCAATATAAACAGTATGATTCATGAATGAGTGCCGGACAACGAGAATCGTGTTCTTCACCACTTAGATCGGATGCCAAACGATTTGCCAGTTGTCGACTATCCGTCAAACCCACGTGTACAATGCCACTTGTATAAGCGTTTTTAGTACGACAATGTTATGTTACCGTTAAAAGGATGGGATATATGCCAAGCTTCCAAAGACCACAAAGCACAGCAAAGCAAAGGAAGCTGAATCTATGAACTTTTGCCACTGTGGCCACTTAGCATTGATGATGCAGGAAAAAGAACACAAACAGAAGCAAGATGCAGAAGGAGCTTGATTCGGCCGAGAAAAAAAAGAAAGAAAAGAAAACTCTTTACTTTTTGAACCAAGCAATCACGAGACGCCCCTGAAATCTGTGCCCTTGAATTCATCTTTCTGCTGCCAAAGGACCTAATCCGTTTCATCCTATTAGAGCCAACCGTGAAAACCTGCCTCCCCTTCTCCCTAGCTCTGGAAAATCATCGCTTTAATGAGTTTTCTCTTCCTTTCATTCCAATCCTTGAAACCATGAAACCCCATTATCTTCCTCTTCACGTTTTTCGTTCGCATATATATTTTTACGAAGTTCTCACTGATCCATCGCCGCTTTGATATTAAAAAAATACAAATGCTTGGCATAAAAATCAGTCATGTGTTCCTCTCTCTTTGTTCTGTCTCTGAAAAACTAGGTGGGTAGTCTTTGATTTCGTAACTTTTCTCGGTAATTCATGAAAACCCCGATTTCTTTTTCATATCTCTTCAGAACCCATGTTTCTGAATCGGTTCATGCACTTCCTGAAATCAATTCACACATTCAGAAGGAGAATTCCCCTTGACAGTTTGCTTTGATTCAATATTCTCTAATTTTCCACATAGCCATTTCATATTAAGGGCTTGAGAAGCTCACCTAGAACTTCAATGGCAACGTCTTGTTTCCACATGCTTCGCCTTCGAAAGTCCAAGAGCAAACATTTGCAAAACGCTTCCTCGTCCAATACCCGGTTCAGTTCTGATATGGAGAACATGGAAAGGAAGAGATTTGATAGCTTCGAATCATGGTCTATGATATTGGACTCTGAAAATGTGGAGAATTGGGAGGTGTCTAAGGAGGATCAGGAGGAGTGGACCGCCGATCTCTCACAGCTGTTTATCGGTAACAAGTTCGCGTCAGGAGCACATAGTAGGATTTACCGTGGAATTTACAAGCAGAGAGCTGTGGCTGTAAAAATGGTTAGGATTCCAAAGCATAATGAGGAGACTAGAGCTTTATTGGAGAAGCAATTTAAGTCTGAAGTTGCCTTGCTTTCACGTCTCTTTCATCCAAATATAGTGCAGGTAAGTTTTCGTATTGAAATTGAAAATTTCCATTTATTATTCTATTTATCTATCTTTACTGTGGTGTACATATGATAGAATTGTTATCCCTGAATTTCTTTTTTCTTGGGAATATATGAGAGAGAGGAAAAGACACTCATCCATTGATTGCTTATATTTCTATTTACTTTAAGATGCAGAACTTGCCACGTTCTGTATATTTATGATTGTTTATTGTACAGACCTTCCCAAATTATCGGAAATTGCTTATCAAATTCTGTTGCGATCGATGGGTTGCTGTAAAAAATAATTGAAGAATTTAAATTAAACTGTTTTCTCCTATAGCCAATCACTAGTACAATTATTACACAGTCCTTGATCATCATGGTTCCAGCTCTATGGTAGTTGGTATGGTTTAACTACTCTTAAAAGTGAATTACTAGTTCTTTAATTTCTCAGAGAACACATATATATATAGTTGGATCCGAATATTTTCTGAGTGGTGCATCAAAGTGTGTTACAACCTCAAGTTTTCAGGGTATCCAACCAAGTTCATCAAGTCAGTTGTCCCTACCCTCTGGTGTCATCTGTAATTTCCTGATTCCTCTTAACCTTGGGGCATGATTTAAAAAAAAAAAAAAAAATTCCCCTTTGCCTTCTCTCAGTTCTTCAATTCATAACTTTAATTCTTATTTTTACATTCCTTCCAAATTTGATGTGTTTATGCTTTTGCTCGGTTATAGATGTGGAATGCATAATGAAAACTAATTGGGTCCGCTTTGCTTATTTTAGAAGAATATTACTCTCGATTCAAAACTTCCTTCCATTCAACACATCTTCATTTATAGTGAAGGGCTTGTGAAACTCTATCTTCATATAGAAAAATTGCTGACAATCAGTTTTGTTGCAGTTTATTGCAGCTTGTAAAAAGCCGCCTGTATACTGTATCATCACTGAATACATGTCACAAGGAAATCTGAGGATGTATCTTAACAAGAAAGAGCCATACTCGCTTTCGACAGAAACAATACTGAGGTTAGCTCTTGACATATCTCGAGGAATGGAATACCTTCATTCCCAAGGGGTGATCCATAGAGATCTCAAATCAAACAACTTGCTTCTTAATGATGAAATGAGGGTCAAGGTGGCAGATTTTGGTACATCATGTCTTGAGACACAGAGCCGGGAAACTAAGGGAAACATGGGAACTTACCGTTGGATGGCACCTGAGATGATCAAGGAGAAACCTTATACTCGAAAAGTTGATGTGTACAGTTTTGGGATTGTACTATGGGAGCTCACAACAGCGTTGCTTCCTTTTCAAGGAATGACCCCTGTGCAGGCTGCATTTGCTGTGGCCGAGAAGGTCAGATGATCTCATACTTGCTTTCTTGCAATATCACACTTTTACATCATTGCGTTTCTTATATCTTTTTTATAACTAATATTAAGCTCAGAGTTTGGATTTCTGAGCTTCCAAGCATATGATGGCGCATCTTTGACCACAAGTCATCTTGTCAATTGCATAGTGATGACCTATTCTTTTGATGCTGTCATGAAGTTTTGAATGTACTTACCCAAAATGAAGTTTGGTGTTATACTCATTCCTCTTCTTTTGACAATTGGCTTCAAAGCTTACCAGACATATTGGAAGTAATTTTCATTTAATTTTTGAGAAGTACTGTTTTAAATACATAAAGTGCCCTGATTAGCAGGGAATGCACAGGGTGACCTTTTCATATCCTTGGTGGATATCGCACAGTGCTGCCATCCTTTCTAAGTCCTTGTTGCAAGTAGAGATAACTTCCTTTCTTATAATATTGTTACTGATATATCCCTCCAGAGTCCAATGATCTCTACGATGCCATTGGCATCACCCTTCCTTCCAAAGTTCTTGGCATTCTGGTTGTACTGCTACCATTCCCCTCACTGGCCCTCAGTTATTTCAGTTAGCACTGGCACAAGTTGTCGATTGTTTGCTGGCTGTTATATGCCTCTACTAACAGTGCCAAAAAAAAAAAAAAAAGTACATTTGGCATAAATTTAAGGATGGTTTTTCATGGCACTAATTCCCGATCCTGGACCCTTTACCAGCCTGTATGTATATGGTTCTTCTGGCATGAAGTTTTCATCACATAGAGGAGCAGAAAGATTGAATAAAACCAACAATAGAGAAAATCATGAAGGGTCTCCAAGTTTGTTGCTAATTTTATTCATTATGGATACTTTAAATGGCAGAACGAGCGCCCTCCACTGCCAGCTAGTTGTCAGCCTGCACTGGCTCACCTCATAAAGCGCTGCTGGGCAGCAAACCCCTCAAAGAGACCGGATTTCAGTGCTATTGTGTCTGCTTTGGAGAAGTACGATGAGTGTGTCAAGGAGGGCCTTCCTCTTACTCACCACTCAAGGTTGGTCGGCAGAAATGTCATTCTTGAACGTTTGAAAGGCTGTGTATCCATGAGCAACTCCTCCATACCTGTACATGCCTGACCTTATAACAAGGTATTGTTAATGTCTGTGTTTAGATAATCATATTAGTAGATTACAAGGTACATAGTTAATGTTTTTTCTCAACTAAGCTTTTGTGACTGTATTTGAATAGTGTAAGGTTGATGTTCTGCTGTAGGCATGTCAATCTACTCCACAAGGAATAACTTGGACTCGGACCCACCATTTGGTAGCTCCCCACTTTTTTAATAAGCTGATTATGATATGTACGTGTTCATATAGCCTAATGTTTCAAAGGAGAGAAACAAAAAAGAATAAATATGCTGCAGTGATATACCGTCTTTTATATTACCCAAGTAGGAGCTAACAAGTGGTGGGTTCAGCTCGTGTTGGTATATATGCCTTGCTAGTTTTGAATTCCTTCTTTTAGTCATTGCAATGTATAAATGATGCTAATGTTCTACTATTTAAGTTCTCTGTTCTTCTTTCACATAACATTGTTTATTTCCAATCTTAATGCAATGATGTCTCTAACTTTTGAACTATGCCATGTTGAATTTTCCTTATTAACTTCTCCTAGACGAGAAGACATTCTGAACTATGAAATGCAGCACCTCCAATGCCTCTCCTATTGCAGGTGAAAACAAATCTGGCAGGCACAGTTCGACATAAACCATCCCACCAATGTGTTTGATGCAGGCAGGACTCACAATAGGCCCAACCCACTAGCATTTCTCTTAGCTCTAGACTTCTGTTGTCCCTAGATGGTCACCAAGGTTTTCATAATTTAATCGTAGGTTAATAAAAGCCACATATGACGAATCTAATATTCAACTGCACTTTCAAAATTTAATGTTCACCTATGACGAATCTGCAACTTACCAAGATGCTTTTGGTCCACATATGTATGTTCCAAATTTAATGTGAATTTAATACCTATGTGCAAAATAATAGGGCCGTTATGACCTGTGGAGAAGCTCGTAAAGTTTTTATTTTTAGTAATATATGCCTTTCACTAAACTCTTACCATAAGTAAGGAATCAATATTAATACATCGAGAGTACCGCCATACCAACATATTATGAAATCATTATTTATCCAAAAAACTTAAGTTATCTCTAACACAAAATATTTAATTAAATAGTAAAGTGCAGTGTCAAGTGCATCCCTTTGTATCATACTCGTTTTCATTATGCTTAAAAGATCTAAGCAGTTGATAAAATTCAGACAATACAACTCCTTGCATGCATGCATGAGCAGTTTGGATGAGACATTTTCAATCGCTCGACCGTTGTCATAAGAATAATTTTTTAGAGTAATGCTACTTATCATCCTCTCATCATCCCGTGATGTGGTATTAGATGATTGAAGATTATTTATTATGTTTCATGTAAGAAAGCACAACTTACTAAGTTGCTCCACAAGTTTATCCAGTCTAGCAAATCTCAAGTGTCTTCTCTTAGTGGCGAAGTATACTACGTAATGTAAACTAGAGTAACACTCAACAAATCCACAATCTAAATACTATTTTAAGAGAGAACAAAAAATAAAGAGAGCTTTGTGTTTCAGACAATCCAAAAAACCAACTGAGGGGGGCTATATATAGCCCACCCCACACGGTTGGCCAGCCTTCAATCTGCCATTTAAATGGCAGTAACGCATGCAATGTAGGAGAGAAGGGGGTCAGCCCCATGTGGTTGCCCCTCCATCTAACATCTCCCATTTGTACACAGTGGGCATGACCCCAGGTCTGCATCTCTCTAGTGTTCTCAATCTTGTTCATACAAGTAAATAGGTCGTACGACAACCAAACACATTTGTAAAAAGAAAGGTGGGAGTACTTAAACCATTTCTCTCCCAGAGAAAACCAGTATAGCAACATCCCTAAAGTGTCTTGTCATATCCTAGACTCATTCGATCGCATCAGCTCAAGCATTTCCGAACCCTCTTGAGTTCAAAAAAACTCAGAATAATGCTTGACTACCTCCAAATCATTTCAATGTGTTCACAACCTTAGTCGCTACCAATGTGTAGCGGCATAGTTTGACGTTAGCAAACACTATCGAAGATACGATGTCAAAGAGTCTTCCCTTTGCCCTCATGTCATTTAACTTTGGCTGAATCGCTTTCCCATCAATGCCTATTTAAACCGTATCAATCATAACCGTATCAATCATGGTCATAGACAGCATGCCAAAGTAGCAGACATCACAACCTCTATCTCATGACATAGTCAAAAGTAAATAAATGACATTTAAAAATATGAGATTCACACAGTGAGAAAGAAGAGAACCATTTACTCACTTATTCATTTGATCGAATAAATACATGTAGTATGAAATACATGTTACGGTGGATTTCTCTTTCTCAAGGAGCATATGTCTATATTAACACCGTACAGATATTAGTCTAGCTGCTCCTTAAGCGTCTAACCCGAGTTCCTCCATTTGCTCACCTCCAAGGCGTCAAAGAAGATTTTGCATCTGGTTAACCACAGGCTACATGGATTGTGGGGGTACCCATGCATAATCTTTTCAATAGATCTCATCTTAGCTCCCACCAAGACGACATATCTTTGTATCAACCAACTTATCCCTTTGGACAAGTACCTAGGGACATAATATCTCATTTCTACTCGCTACTCAAGCGCCAGAGGCGATCACTTGTGTGAGTGAGCTGATCTAAGCCTATTGACATATCTTGTGTGTGTATCAGAAAAACAATACGATAAAGAAAATAACTGAATCATATTTCATTAATACCCTAAAGGAAAGTTTACATCTCAATGCCAATTGAAACACAAATTATATTTACAATCTATGCAGTCCTAAATTCCTAACATGAGCCTATTAAACATTTCTTGCTATAGGCTTTATCAAGGGATCAACAACCATGCGACTCGTAGAAAGGTGTTTCAAGACCACTTCCTTTTGCGCTACCATGTCTCTGATGTAGTGATATTTGATATCTATGTGTTTGATTCTTCCATGATACTTTGAGTCCTTAGCATATGCGAGAGCTGCCATGCTATCGCAGAATATCGTCACTGGTTCTGAAGTATCCGTGCCAATGTCTAAATGCATGAAGAACCTCTGTAACCAAACAACTTCTTGAACTACTGCTGAACAAGCTATGTATTCTGTCTCCATGGTAGATAAGGCTATACAAGGTTGTTTCTTACTGCTCCATATAATGACGCCATTGTTGAGTAGAAAGACATACCCAATGGTTGATTTGCACTCATCTAGGTCACTTCCCCAATCATTATCGCTATAATCTCTCAGCTGCAAATCTGAACCTTGATAGCACAACACATAGTCCGCAGTTCCCTTGAGATATCTCATAATCCTCTTGATTGCTTTCCAGTGAGCTAGTCTGGGGCTAGATTAAAATCTACTCACCAAGCCAACTGCCTAGCATATGTCTGGCTGAGTACACATCATTGCATACATCAGGCTACCCACAACATTAGCATAAGGGACACGAGCCATATTTTCCATTTCTCTTTGAGTCTTAGGACACATATCTTTAGACAAGCTCTCGCTTTTTACAATAAACGTGTCAATGGGTTTACATTCACACATTTGGAAGTGCTCAAGAAATTTCTTTATGTAAGTCTGTTGGGACAAATACAGAAGTTTCTTTGATCGATCACTGTAGATGTTAACTCCCAAAATGTATTCTGTCTCATCCATATCCTTTATCTCAAAATTGAAGGATAATCACTATTTTGTGACGACTATCAACCCTTTATCATTTCCAGTCAGTAGTATATCGTTAATATATAATGACAATATAATGAAACTCTTCTTAGACCTTTTGACATAGATACAATGGTCCTCCGTGATCATCGTAAACTCATTTGAGAGAATGGCTTGATGAAATCTGATATACCATTGTCTAGATGATTGCTTTAGGCCATATATAGATCGTTTGAGTTTGCACACCTTGTGCTCTTGACCTTTGACCACAAAGCCCGTGAGTTGATCCATATAGATCTCCTCATCTAGTGCTCCATTGAGAAATGCTGTCTTAACATCCATATGGTAGAGTTCCAAATCCATGTATGCTACTATAGCTAGAATAAGGCGAATTGAGGCAAATCTCATCACTGGTGAAAACGCTTCCTCATAGTCTATACCTTCCTGTTGGGTATATCCTTTTGCCACTAAGCGAGATTTGTACCTTTCTATTGATCCATCCGACTTACGTTTTACCTTTAGAACCCATTTGTTCCCAATAGCCTTGCGCCCTGACAGTAAATCTACCAAATCCCAGACCTGGTTTGTCCTCATAGATTTTATCTCATCTTTTAGTGCTTTCATCTACTCATCTTTAGTAGAAGACGAGAGAGCCTCATGAATTGTTCTACGCTCATCATCATCATCTTGCGGAGCTACCATAAAAGCTTCCTCTTAATTTCAAAACTACGACGGAGAACACTTTCACATGTGCTTCTACGCGGCTGAGGCTGTTGTGGTTCATATATAAGTGGTGTGATCCCACTTGGAGACAAATCACTCTCACAATTTGTAAGAGTTTGAGGAATTTCTTCCTCATTCACGACTAAATCTCTTGGAGCGCCTTCCTCTTGACCCACAATCTTATGGAGTTCCAAACTCCTATCAACCTCACCCCTACTTGGAAATTCATCCTCTATGAAATCCACATCTCGTGACTCAATCTCAGTAATAGATCCATCAGATTGTTCACCTATTAGCACATACCCTTTTGAGTGTTCCTGAATACCTTATAAAGATACACTTTTTTTTTTCTCTAGGGCCTAACTTCCCATATTTATGAAAAACATCGTGAACAAAACCTGTTGAACTCCATGACCGCAAGTTACTCTAATTGGATTTATCGCTGGACTATAATTCATATGGGGTGGAAGATACTGATTTGGAGGGCACTCGGTTAAGAATGTAGGCAGTAGTCAAATGAGCATCCAAAAAAAAAAATGATAGATTTGCTTACGCCATCATTGACCTAACCATCTCAAGCAGTGTTTGATTTCTCCTTTCTGCCATGCCATTTTGCTGTTGCGTACTTGGCATCGTCAATTGTTTTTTAATTCATTTTTTCATCACAGAGCCTTCTAAATTGCTCAGAGAGATGTTCTCGTCCTCGGTCAATTCTCAGAGTTTCTAAGCTCTTGTCTGGCTGATTTTCAACCATTATGAGATATTGCCTAAAGCACTTCAATGCTTCAGACTTATGGGAGATTAAGTAGACATGGCCATAATGTGAAAAATTATCTATAAATGTGATTAAGTAGACACATCCATGTCTTGCCCTCATATTCATTGGATCACAGATGTCTGAGTGGACTAATTGTAATGGAAAAGATGCCCTAGTGACTTTTTCAAATGATTTTTTCTTGACTTTTCCCATAAGACAATGTTCACATGTGAGCAAAATAACCTTAGCGAGATTGCCTATCAGACATTCTCTAGCTAACCAAGTCATTATTTCTTGCCCTATATAGCCAAGTCTAACATGCCATTTATATGATCCCAAATTATCATATACAGAAAGAAAATCAATAGACTCATTCATATTTGGATAATTCATATCCAATATCATAAAACCGTTTGATAAAAAAACACAAACATAAAAACATTATCCAAATAAAAGGAAACACCATGGTTTTCAAATACAATCTAAAAATCAAGTTTTAACAAAGTAACTACAAAAAGTAAGTTTTGTCGGATCTCGGGAGCGTATAGCACATCATGGAGAAATAGAGTGCGGTCACCCCGCAAGTCCAGCTTGTAGGTACCAAGTCACAGCACCTCCACCCTAGCTTCATTTCCCACCTTGATATCACGACTCCCAACTGGAATTCGACGATAGTCTACAAAACCAACTCGATCTCGCGCGCTGTGTTCGGTCGCTCCAGAATCAACAGTCCACACAGGATAGGAATGAGCAACCATCACATGGCTAGTTACAAAAATAATGTGAGCAAAGTTAGAGTGTACCTTCTTCAGCTCAGTGCAATCATGAGCGAAGTGGTCTTTCTTTCCGCAGTTGAAGCACTCTAATTTTGACTTGTTCTTCTCGCGTTTGCCTTTTTTGCTGCGCTGAGATGTTTCTGACACTTTCTTCACTTGTCTAGTAGTTACCCCTATCGTGGACTTCTTGCGCTTAGGCTTAGATGCCTTGTGCGAACCAGACTCAGGCATATAGGTCGAATGTTTGGGCTTAGCAAACTCTAGGCGCTCAACCTCCAGCTCCAAGTGACGCGAGATTTCATCAAAATCCTTGATGTTCTCATTATGCATCAAATTCTAGCTCATATTCTCCTAAGAATTCGGTAGTGATCATATCACTGCACGGACTTGTTGTTTATTAGTCAGGTTGTTTCCTGCCGTCCTAAATTCGCTGATCATAGTCGACATAGCCCTAAGATGCTGCTTCATCATATGGCCAGAGCGCATCTTATAGGAGTCAAACCTCATGGTCAATCCACATAACCTTGTGGCTGAAGTTCTCCCAAATTTCATTTTCAAAGCTTGTCACATGCTTTGGGTAGTGTGCATGCTACTCAACATGATTATGCCCGCACATCGGTTCTTCTTAGCCCATTCAGTATAGGCTAAATAATCTATCTTGTGTTGTTCTGAGTTCTCTTCCTCAGGCGCAATAAGGGAGTGAGATAAGGCTTCCAAGACCTCTTGCTCATCTAAGACATATTAGATTTTGCGATTCCAAATGTCGTAGTTATCCATATCCAATTTCTCCCATTTATTTAAATCGACAACTATATTCTTGGATGCCATTTCACTACAATACGCAAAGAAGGGATATTTTACACACACCAAAGCAATCTGCCGCGCCCATCCAAGCTAGAAAAAAAAATAACACAAACATGTTGTAAGATTGAAAAATCGCTGAGCTTCATAATCATCTCTTGTGCCACAATGTCTAATTATTAATTTCTAACGTAATTTTTGCTCAAATTTAAAAAAATATATATGGGAGATCAAATCCTCTTGAATCTCAACTATACTCCCACTATCTTAATTAGTTATCTAGCCCTAGTCACATGTAAATATATAACCTACTAAAATCGCAGTAACCTTTTGGGTCAGTCTACAAGGGTAGTTACTCAAATTACAACAACCTATTGGGCTAGTCTACAAGGATAGCTACTGAGACTACAACAACCTGTTGGGCCAGTCTACAAAGATGGTTATTTTAAGACCATTACAATCCATTTTTCTTGTTCCATTAGTGCATTTACAGTTCTTACTGGGGCCACCGTAGTCTTTTGGCTATACAGTGCATTTACAGTTCTTACTGACTGCAATTCTTTCAGCTTATCATTCACACTGACAATACTAACTAAGACTACTTAGTGTGAATTTTCTATTTTGTCACTAAAAAAAATGAAGGCTAATGTCTAAACATTCAAGCCTAACATATACATTATTGATAAAATAATCATATATCCACATGTTCAACTCACACATACATGTAATCACATTTAATCTAAAATATTAAATAAAAGATCACATGTAATATAACAAAAAAAAATATCTAAGCATATATTAAATCATGCTAAATAAAAAAACTTTTTTTAGTAGAAAACAAATATATAATAAATATATTTAAAAACCCCAACCTAAACCAAAGGAAACTCGTAACCCAGTGGTGCGCCCAGCTCCTTGGTTTAGTAGGTGGTCTGGGTTCAAAACCTAGGTGTGCCACTTTATTGTCTCCTTTAATTTTGTGTTTATAAAAAAAAAAGGCTCAAACAGTGCTGTGTAGTGATTTTTAAACATAATGGCTTATTCGACCCAAGCCCTTTTTTTTTTTTTGGTTATAGAAAAAAACAGTGGGCCGAAAAGCCCAAACCCAGCCAAAACAAATAGCCTAGATGACTTAGTGGTCATCTTCAACCTCTAGGTAGGGCACTATTCATGTGAACAGTGCCACTCTGTATAGCAAAGCAGTTGCTGCCACCATCTCAGCCACAGAAAACCACAGACAGCCGCATCCGTAGTCTACCCATTCCTCGAGCCGCTAAGACCCTAGCATTTAAAAAAAAAAGATGGCACCGTACCACCTCTTTGGTGCGTGCTGCACTAGTGAGGTGGTGCTGCACCATTACTTGGTGCGCGCTGCACCTTGCGGTGGTGCTCGCAACACTACCTTGGTGCGCACAGTACTTCACTGCTCATGGCTGCTCAACCCAGATTGAGTTTTAAAAAAAAAAAACTATGGCAACACCACTGGTGCGCACACACTAAACGACTTTCATGGGATTTTTTTTAAAAAAAAATAGAAGACAAAAAAATGGCACTCAGGTTTTAAGCATATGCAAGAAAAAAAATATAAACTGGGAACAACTAAAAAAAATGCTCTGATACCAATGTAAGAAATCACAGTTTACTAAGTTGCTCTACAAATTTATTCAGTCTAGCAAATCTCAAGCGTCTTCTCTTAGTGTCGAATTGTACTACGTAGTGTAAACTAGAGTAAAACTCAACAAATCCACAGCCTAAATACTATTTCAAGAGAGAACAAAAAGAGAGAGTTTTGTGTTTCAGATGATCCAAAAAACAAACTGAAGGGGACTATATATAGCCCACCCCACACGGCTGGCCTTAAAGGCAAGCCTTCAATCTACATTTAAATGTCAGTAAAAGCCATGCGTTACAAGCAAGTAACGCATGGCTTAAATCCATTGTAACGTTACAATGCAAGAGTGGAAGGGGTCAGTTCCACGTGGGCGCCCCTCCATCTAACATTTCACTTGTAAATTTATAATTTAATACTACATCATGAGATGATGAGAGGATGATGAAAAAAATGACGAGAAATAGATTTTTCAATTTTCTATATATAAGCACTTCAAGTTTTGTATGGCAAGAAAAATTGCACGCATGGATCAACAAATTCAAATGTAAGTATATAACCTCCCCTAATGGGATTATGGGCTAGGGCTCTCTTCGTTCGATATCCATGCACACGGCACTTCCTCTCTTCCCAATGCCCACTAATTATTTGTTGAAAAAAGAAATTCCAGTTTTTAGATTTTCATACAGATTGAAAATATATAATAAAAATTAAGATGAAGGAAATTAAAAGAGGAGGAGAATGAGAGAGACTTTGAGTACATCTTTACTATTCTCCTGTTGAATACAAAGCATTGATTACTATTTATAAAGAAATTATATGGAGATGATATAAGGTACACATTTTGATTATTATGAAAATTAAATCAGGGTAATAATTAAATCAAAGTCTTGTTTTGATATTATCTTTAGAGAAAAGCTCTGGTCAGGTGACAATTTTCAATTTACATCGGCCAATAAAATTTCAACATATATAGTCTGAGTCCTAGTTTATCGAATCAGCTCCCGATTCTCCTCTCCCCTTTTGGTTTCTCAGTTGTAAACAGAGAATTTTGGATTCTTTTCCATTTGAAAGCTGTGGAGTACATGCCGTTTAATCGGCAACAAAAGAGTTTGCTCCATTTCCTTTTCACATGAATGGGATCTTTGTAATCTGAAATGCCAAGCAAGTCCTCTGTTATGTTTAATGAAATGTTCACCAGAACGATCGAGATTCTGATTCTTCACGAATGGATGATGGCGGGAATACATCTCCATTTTAAAAGCTAAATAGAGCTGAAAACGTGGGCATGTGAGATTACTCTCTAGTGTCTTACAATCACTCTTGAATTTCATTTCTTGATTTTGGGCTTTTCGTAGATCTTTCGAAACTCCTCATGGATAATCTGAGGGGCCTGCATCCATCGGCCATGGATTTTGGTTCTTAGTGCATAGATCTTTGTTCCAGTTGGTCCTATAAATCATGAAGGAAAGAACACACGTCAGTACAATCATTCCTGTCATCATTCCATAGCAGATCCCCTGAAATTAGAAATCAACACCATCAAGTAAGAAGGAAGTCAGTTTTTCATGTGTTTGATAGTTACTTTTTCTTTATTACGATTTTTTTCCCCTCATGGTCAGTTTAAATGTAGGAGTTTCATCGCCATTTTCACTGGGGGGGGAGCAGGGTGACGGGGGTGGGGGAAGGGGAAGACAATGTTCGAAGGGACTTTTTATTTTACGCAGAGTGAGAGAGAGAGAGAGATGGGGGAGGAGGCCGACGGGGGTGGGGGAGGAGGAGAGGGAGAGAGAGAGAGTGAGAGTGAGAGTGAGAGTCGGGCACAGAGAGAAATGAGAATACAAAAACGTGATCAGCTGCATGCTGGCTTATTCTCAAGCCAACATAGGCCTAACATTAGGCCTAAAGATTGAGCCAACAATGGATTAAATATGACCTTAGTCAATTGTAGGATAAAAAATAAAACACCAAAAATGGATATGAGATTTAAAATAATGCTCACAACATATCAAAAGAATAGTTGAGTTAATAAAGAACCTAACGAAAAAGGTTTACAACTAACAAAGATGCTAAGAAGACGTGAATTTGAGACTAGACATGATTGAAGGGCAATGAAGATTTTGTAGGATGCAAAGCTAGTGAAAAAGTCTTTAGAAGAAATAGTTTATAGAATCGAGCCTTGCGTTAGCTAAGTATCACTATGATACTATGATAGAAAATATAAAATATAATAGAAATTGATCAGATGAAAAGAAAGAAAATAATGAGAGACTTTGAAAGCTAAGATAAATATTTTGATCACTATGAGAATTAATTCTCTTGATTTGATAATTATGAATGTTAAATATCTTGATTTGATAAGTATGGAAATAAAATCTCTTGATTTGATAATTATGAAAATCAAATCTCTTGATTTGAAAATTATGAAATTCAAATGGAAATAACTAAATCAAGTTTTTGATATTATTAGAGATTCCAGATAACGTTGCCTTCAAGTAGTTGAGGTACTGCATGCATTTATTTCAACATGGCAATTAACCCTAATGTAAGTTAATTAATGAGATACATTTAGTTTAATAAATAGAATTCTTAAGAATTAAAAAATGAGAGAAACTAAAAAACTCAAAAATTTATAAAAAACAAATACTTAAAAATTTCGAAAAGGATGAAGGCCGGCAACTTTGGTATTGAACTTTTACTGCTCATGGTTCAAGATGGACGTTATATATATATTGATATATGGAAGGTAGAAACTTATTTTGTAGTTTTGTTCTTGGTTATTGAGTAACATAAATTAGCTTTCTTTTTTTTTTTCCCTTGAGACATATTTATGAACCCAGGCCCACTACTTTAATGAAAGTCATTAATTAAGGTTAGTCATAACACATTAGAACGCCTCTATATATAGAGCAGCAAGTTTGCACCTATACAATACATCAAAACAGCTCATATCTGTAGCTAAGCATTAGTCTTTAATCCAAAAGAGATTAATGGAGAAGAAAACAATTCTAACAGCCTTTGGGTTGATGATGATGATGTTGATCCTAAGCGCAACTACTGCAAGAGCCGATCTATGCCAGGATGCATTGAAAGCTTTGTTGCCTTGCATGCCGTTCTTGACGGGTTCTGACCCCCCAACACCCAGTGCTAATTGCTGCCTAGGTGCAAACGAAGTGCTGAATAAAGCTACGACCTCTGAAGATCGCAAGGCTCTGTGTGTCTGTTTCAAAAATGCTGCAGCCCAGGATGGTGTTAAGTCTGATAGGGCAGAACAGCTTCCCGACCTCTGCAAGATTAAAGTTCCTGTTCCGATTAAACCCGGTGTGGACTGCAACAAGTAATTTATTTCTCTCTCAATCTCTGACTGCATGCATGCATCTGGCTTTGTTTGAGCAGGCGTATGCATTTCTAGCTACTTGGTTCATGCGAGCAGTTTGACCAAAAAACAGTGATTCATCATGAGCTACTAGCTACTGCATATAATTTTAATACTGGGTCTGTTTGCATGTGAAAATATCTATTTTCTTGTTGAGCCCTCTCGACTAATTATATGTGTTTTTTTTTTCCTGTGTGATTTGCAGATTATGAAGATTCTTTAAGGATCGAGTGGAGATAACAAATAAAGATGGGGAACATGGATCGATAGAGCAACATATATGGCCAAATATTGGGTTGTAAACATTAATATATCGGAGCTCGACTCTTATATCGGAGCTCGACTCTTTTTGGTTATCTTATATTATATATATGCATGAAAAGATAAATTAAACGAATAAAATGATTCCTAGTTTCTTTGCAACGCTCTTTGGCCCAATTAATTAATTACTTGACTTTAGGGGTACTTAACCTCCATATCTGCAGACAGCAGTATTAATGCTTGGCGATGCCGTAAAAATCTAAACAAGCTTTTACCATTGTTGATCAGAACTATACTTTCTACACTAAAGAGAGAAGGAATCAACTCATAGCTTAAGTCGCATTCCATATGAATTGTAAAAATCGCCACAAATAGTTACTTTTTCTGGCGATTTTTTTTCCGCTGCAATTATTCAAAAATCGCTGTAAAAGGCCTTCCCGTTTGATGCCAAATCGTTGAAAAAAGTTAATTGCGGCGATATATATGGTCGCAAAAAGTTAAAATTCGCTGCAAAAGCTTCGCTATTTTCGCAGTGATATCAATGATCGTCGCAATAAAGTTTTTGCAGCGAGTAATTGTTGCTGAAAAAAAGTATTTGCGGCGAAATGTAAGTGTCGTAAATAATCTTATATAAGGAAAAATTATTTTCGGCAAAGTTTATTCGCCGGAAATAATGTTTCAGAAAATTTAAAAAAAAAAATTACACAAAACAGAGTGATCGCTGCAATATAATACACATCCCTTGCATCTTCTCAATACAACTCTATTTAATATCTAATTCTCAAAGTAAGCCTCCAAGTGAGCTTTCATGCTTCACTTTATAGTTCATTACAAAGATCCAAGAACTTCATCATTCCATCCAAACACGAATTTAAAATTTAAAATATCAATCAAAGCTACACAATTTAATTCAAATTCAATGTAAAAAGCCATTTCTCCATTCATTCAAGTTAGCTAGCCCAAAAATACTATACAATACATATTCATTCAAGTTCCATTCACCTTTTCATATTCTATATTACATAACAAAATTCAAGACCTTCCATTGAACAAACATAAATGTATAACTTCAAACTAATTTTAATCACTAAACATCACATATATACAACAAAAACAATGGACTACCAAACTCTGCCCAAACACACAAATATGTACATAATTTATATGATTGATTTAACCATATATTTGGCATTTTTGTGTGGTAATAGTAAGAACTTCCTACTAATGTCTTCCATTCATGAACTTAATCAACTTGCAATTTGTCTTGAACTTAATTATACCGCTTGCATATGGTCCGAACTGAAGAAGTTTAAAGATATTTTGTGACGGTTTATTGTTCAATTGTCACAAAAAATATTTTTAGTGACGGTTGGAGGTGTTCCGTTCGGTACAACGTTTGAACGTTCCTTTTTTTGTGATGGTTGTGAAATGTCACAGAAAGTCACGTTCAGACGTAAAATTAAACGTTCGGACGTTAACCCGACCGATTAGCATTCGAATAAGAGAATTTGATGTTCGTTGATTATCTTTCAAACGTATCATATTTACGTTCGAACGTTAATGCGTCCGAACGTTAATTAGATTAAACGTTCAAATTTCCGTTCGAACGTAAACGTAAATGTTCAAACGTAACACGTTTAACGTTTGGATGTTATTTCGAACGTAAACGAAGGGGCGTTCGAATGCAAGTGCTTTGTTTGAACGTTAATCGCTTTATTGTTTGAATGGTTTGTTCGTTTGAGAGGACGTTCGAATATAGAGGTTTACGTTCGAACGTTACTATCCAATTTATGTATTTACGTTTGAACGTTGGTTCGAATGTGAACCAACGTTCGAACGATTTTAATTTACATTCGAACGTACAGATCAGAAATACTAATTTCATAAAATTTAAAAACATAATACCAATTGTATCATATTACATACCATCAATTAACAAGTAACAATGTCTTATAAAAGCACAAAATTAGATATTAAAACTAACCACAAATATTGATAAAATTTATTTCTTCTTTTCCCTTGCCCACCGCGATTTTGTTGCAACGACATAACATGCTCCATTTGCACCATCATCTCCCGTTGCACTTGCTCTTGTACTTCACTGCGTATTCTTTCCTCCTGGTCTCTCTGTTGGTCTTGTAAACGCGTCTCTAAATGAGACTGTCGTTCTAAGAGAGACTCTAACTATTGTTGTCTCGACCTCATATACTCATTCTCACGCCGTGCAGCTTCTAAATCTGCCGTAAGATTATTAATTTGTGAAGCCGATGAGGTTGAGGAGGATGAACATCTATGCTTGATAGATTGACCCAAACCTCTTGCCATACTAGACTGCGGCCCGAGCACTTGTGTGAATATGTCTATATCACTAGGAGATGTTTCCCCAGAAGCTGACTGCATCTCCATCATTTTTTCCTGTAATTTGAAAGGTAATGATCTTAAATAATTAGTAACGTATTAAAAGAAATAGAAATAAAAAAAATTATTCAAATGTTATGTAAATAATTTATTTAACAAAATTAACACTGCTTACATAATTATCTGTAGCGACATGATCCATCCACTCACTATGCTCATTAGTGCAGCATAGACATGAATGAGGAAAAAGTTTTCAGGATCATTACGTTTGTAACAAAGCGACATTAGCAATTTTTAAAAGATAATGTTAGTACTTAAATAAAAGAATATCAGGAAAATAAATTAATTTATAATTTTTTAATTACCATTTTTTCAGCAAGACGGTGGAGTGACCTTGAACCGGCACGATGGTGGACAATCAGAGTGGATCTATTCTGTGCATTTGTAGAACTCAAGTACTACAAAATATATGAAGAATGTTAATTGTAATATGTATACATATAATATATAGAACGAATATTAATACAAATAATTAAAAGATATAAATGTAAAATACCTGATAATCTGGAGATGCGAAAATATCACAACAGTTTCTCCAATCATCTAACTTCATCTGCTGAAAAGGAGACTGTGCAGCCTCTTACAACGTCTCAAACTTCTTGAAGTGGTCATGACATCGTCCTTTGTGACGTCAGAATAGTGTAGCCATCAACTCATTTACGGTTTTCAAATTCTTGCTACGGCCAAAGTTGAGGTCGAATTCATCATAACAAGAGAATCATGTCAAAAATATAAAATACTAATTTAGGTGAAAAAAATGTACTAAAAAGTAAACTCACCAGCACACGACTTCGAATGTACTCCTTAATCTCATTCGGAACATCTTGCCATGAGCGCACATAAAATGGAGCATAAGCTCAAACTACTGTGCCAATATAGGAGGAAAGCGTTGCTGCACTATTATCCACTCCTTCAGTGGAAGTATCAGGAATTGTGATCTTCAGTTTTCCGTGCCTTCTATTTTTTTCAAGAGAGATTCCACGTGTATAGCCACGACCGCGACGTGCAGATGCATCAACTACATGATAATAGATAGTATAATTATAATTATATAGTTATTGAGACAAAAATATTAACTATATGATTAATTATCAACGACAATATTTCCTTACTGGTAGGTGTCGACTGGTTGTTGTTCTCTTCTGTGTTAGCTTGATCTTCAGGAACAGATTCCTCGAGTGGGGAGTCCTCAATGGATTCAGGACTTGGACTTGGCGGAGGCACATTTCTTCGTTGTCGTTTTGGCGGCATTCTTGAAAAGAATTAATTATATCAAAGAAAATTAATTAGAATCAATTATGAAAATTCAAGATATTTTATAGTTACCTATATGAATAAAATATTTCGTACTTTTATTCTTCATCTTCGGATGAATTTTGCATGCTTGTTTCAGAATCTCCATCAATAACATCTTCATCATCATCATGCACCTCTTCTTCATCATCCTTATCCACCTCCTGCCCGAATTCTGATTCGTCTTCATCTTCTGACTCTTCTTCTTCTTCTTCCTCCTCACTTACTTGAATTGAATGATCATTTAATACAAACGGGTCGAGATGGACGGGTGGGACATCATCTCTACACAAGGGGAGCAACTCGAGTGCACCGAGGTCAACAAACAAGTTAATACCATCTCCATCTTCCTGGTATGCCTTTACAATTGTAGTGTCATCTTCATCTCCACTATTCTCATAATCTGCACTCGTTTCTGGTTCATATATATTTCGAGGGATAAATTTTTGTACGACTCGCCAAGTTATCTCTCCACTATCTTCATCAGCACTTTTCATTGGATCAATCAAGTAATAGACTTGGGTAACTTGACAAGCCAATATGCATGGATCATCTTTGTACCATTTAGATGCAATAGTGACACTCGTAAAGTGATTATCCCTATGTATCGAAATCCGACCACCGCCTAGATCCCACCAATCACATTTAAAGACATATGTTACAGACCCACCCAGATATTTCAATCCATCACGTATGAGACCATAATAGTCAATAATATCTGTTCCATGACTCCCCTTGACCAACACACTATAGTTTTGAGTCTTTCTATTATGTTCACGGTCTAAAGTATGTAATCTATAACCTCGAAACGTGCATGCAGTGTATCGAAGTGCTCTATTTGAGGGACCACGGGCCAATGCATACAATTTAGAAGAAATTGATCCAGGATTACGAGCACGTTGTTCCAAAATCTAACAATTGAAATAATATATATTTATTATTTCATTATCCAGAGTTAAAAATTTCAAAATATAACATATATATAATTTTAGTTCATACACGTTCTTCAAACCATCCGGGAAATTGTTCGTTCTAACATGTTGCAGTTGTTCCACTATCTCTTCTCTAGACAACTCTTTTGGTGCAATTCTATCCTCTACTCTCCCATCAAACTTGGCACATTCTCTTCTTCATGCATGATTTGCTGGTAAATAACGTCGATGACCCATGAAACACAACTTCTGAGAATATTTTAGTCACTCACTAGCAGTTTCTTTATTATACGCCGACAAGCTAACTTCCCTTTCGTACTCCAACTGGAAAGATTCCCATATGCCGGGAAATCATTTATGGTTCACATTACTACAGCATGCATCTGAAAAGATGTCGACGTGCATGCATGATAAGTTTTAACGCCTGTTTCCCATAACTCTTTTAGCTCTTCAATCAACGACTGCATGAATACGTCAATATCATTCCCAGGTGATCTGGGACCAGGGATGAGTAAGCTTAACAAAAAGTTTGGCGCCTTCATGCACCTCCATGGTGGAAGATTGTACGGATCCAATACTATGGGCCAAGTGCTATAACTTGTATTCATATTCCCAAAAGGGTTGAATCCATCGGTTGTGAGTCCCAGGCGTACGTTCTGAGCTTCTATCCCAAACTTTGGATATTGATTATCGAAAGACTGCCACGCAAGTGAATCAACTGGATGCCTCATATATGCATAATTCTTAACTCTTTTCTCCTTGTGCCACCTCATATCATGAGCTGTTTTCTTACACATATATAGTCTTTGCAACCTAGGTTTCAAGGGAAAATACCGCAACACCTTAACCAGCACGTTTTTCTTACCCTTCCACCTGGACTCTCTGGATATAGGACATGGTTGTTTCTCCTCATTCTCCTTCCAGAACAATACACAATCATTCTTGCATGCATGTATGGACTTGTACTCAAATCTTAATCCCTTTCTCAACTGTTTCGCTTCATAAAAGTTATTGGGCAATGCAGACCCTTCGGGAAGCACCTCGTTAAATAAGTCTAATACCATGTTTATTGCTTTCGTCGACATCCCACACAATGACTTAATGTGAAGCAACCATACAATAAACGACATTTTGGAATGTTTTGCACAACCTGGATAAAGCTCGCGCTTTGCATCTTCCCACAGTGAAGCAAAATTTTCACAATCAGTCCCTCCACCACTTGAGGCATTGTCGTTAACCTCATCCATAAACATCCCAGCTCTAATGTCACCCAACATCTCCTCCATCTCATCCTGTCCATAATCATCATCCATGTGCCGCAAATAATTGTAATGATCGATCAATACATCTGCTGACTGTTCATAGGGCTCACCATGCAGTATTCATTTGTTTAGGAAGAATGACGGTACTTCTAAACTATATTATATGTGCCCCACACTTTGAACCGAAGAATACCACATACGTACAAATGAAAGCTTGGGGTAATGAAAAATCCAAAACCATACTTTTTATGAAAAAAAAAGAAACTAAAACTACAATCTATACAAGTATATAACTTGATAGTGTATTTAACTTGATGTTTTCTGTAGTATTAATTAGGGAATAATTAATAGGATATTTTTAATTAACCTCATGTATCAGAATTGGAAAGTACACACTTACTTTCATGATTGAAAATCTGAAAAAGGGATCAAGGTTACAAATACTCCTTTTTCTCCTTAAAAAAAAGTGTTTTAACTCAGTTCAATGGTTGCCATAAGCGCACTCGTGGCACACCCTTATAAATTTAGATTGTTTCTACTTGTGACGCAAAGCTACATCCTTAATTACCATTTCTTCATTGTAATTAAATATAAAATATTGGTCCTTATTTAAAGAGAAATTACATTGAGATGGTGAAATAAGATAAATATCTTGATCATTATGAAAATCTATTGATTTGATAATTATGAGAATTAAATATCTTGATTTAATAATTATGGAAATCAAATCTCTTGACTTGATAACTATGAAAATCAAATCTCTTAAAAGTGATACTTATGAAATTCAAGTGAAAATAATTAAATAAAGTTTTTGATTTGATGTTAGGAAAATGCAAAATGTACATAAGAAAAACTTGCAAAAAACTTACTTATCCACATGTAAATTATTGATATATTAACAATCATGAAATTCAAAATTCAAAATTCAAAATTTGAATTTTAAAACATAACTAACAAAATGAGTCTCGTAAGTTATGGAGTATAAGTAAAACTATAAGTACATGTAGCACTACTCTTGATATTATTAGAAATTGTAGGTAACGTTGCTGCTTTGGTTTTACTGCTCATGCATGGTTCAAGATGGACGTTATATATTTATATATGGAAGGTAGAAACTTATTTTGTAGTTTTGTTCTTAGTTATTAAGTAACATAAATTAGCTTTCTTCTTTTTCCTTTGAGACATATTTATGAACTCAGGCCCACTACTTTAATGAAAGTCATTAATTAAGGGTAGTCACAACACATTAGAACGCCTCTATATATAGAGTAGCAAGCTTGCACCTATACAATACATCAAAACAGTTCATATCTATAGCTAAGCATTAGTATTTGATACTTATAATACTTGTATAGTTATCATAACTTATAATACTTACACTGTAGTACCTATATAACTAATAGCTACTATATATATTAATTATTTTAACTTATATAGTTATCATAACTTATAATATTTACACTATAGTACCTATATAACTAATAGCAACTATATATATATTAATTATTTTAACTTATATAGTTATCATAACTTATAATATTTACACTATAGTACCTATATAACTAATAGCTACTATATATATATATATTAACTATATTAACTTGTATAATTATCATAACTTATAATAGCTATAGCTATATACTAACTATATATATAATACTTACACTATAGTAGCTATATAACTAATAACTACTATATCTATATTTATATTAATTATATTAACTTGTATAGTTATCATAACTTATAATACTTACACTATAGTAGCTAAATAACTAATAGCTACTATATATATATATTAACTATATTAACTTGTATAGTTATCATAACTTATAATAGCTATAGCTATATAGTAACTATATATATAATACTTACACTATAGTAGCTATATAACTAATAACTACTATATCTATATTTATATTAATTATATTAACTTGTATAGTTATCATAACTTAGAATAGTTATAGCTATATAGTAACTATATATAATACTTACACTGCAGTTATATAACTAGTAACTATAGTTAGTGTTATAATATTATATAATCGGTAGAAATGATTGGGCTTCACTCCTTATTCATTTATACCGATTAAAACAAAGGATAACATTTAGATAGGAAGTTTTCCAGTTTGGGGTTGAGTCGACTCAGCCATGGCTGTTAGGCTTCTTCCCGTTCGAACTAACTCTAGTTCGTTCAAATGCTTAGTTGCCAAACAACATTATTCCTGTTCAAACAAAATAAATTCGTTCGAATGAACAAAGTTTCCCGGTTCGAATGAGCAGAACAGTCCATTCGAATAGATTTGACTAGTTCGAACATAATATGTTCCGTTCGAACGAATTATTTCAATTCATTTCAATATACTATAATTCTTCAATAATATAATTTAAATATTATAGTTAATTATATTCTTACTTTCCTTATGGTTAAACAGTATATCAATGGCATCTAGCGGAAGAAAACGTGCTAGAGATTAGCCCAGCCAAAGAAGTGGAGCTGCTCATGCTCAGGAGACGAGGTCGATACTTGTCGAGTGTCCAGTCATTTTGTCTGACTTCTCCGATCTTTCATGGGAGGGACGGAGCATACAGTCCATCTTCACTGAGCGGAAATGGATATCGATCTGTGAGCAGCGGGGGACTGCATATCTAGAGATGGTCGGTGAGTTCTATCGTGCCATGGGAGAACTTAGCACTGATGCTCTATTCTTCACCCTATCGGTCCGGGGAGTGAATATTAATTTCTCTCCCTGTATTATTGCTGAGTTCCTTGACATCCCGTGCGTGGCAGACGCATATCCTGCAGTGGCTACACGGGGACTAGCGGCTGCACCATCTGATTCCGACACACTGGCCGCATCCTCCACGCTAGCCCCGAATGTAGATTTGGATGCTGGTGAGGATGGTAGTGAGGATGAGGATCTACCTGATGATGGTCTCACAGATGATCAGGTGCGTCAGCTACTGCGAGACCCATCGGCTCCTCCATATTATGGGAGCAAGGTGATCCGACAGGCCGATTGTATAGCATTTTTTAGAATGCTTAATTTGATTGTCGACTATAACATCGATCCGAAAAAACACAAGACTGATTTTGAGATTGATCGAGCCAAATTTTTGGTGCGGATAGCACGGGGGGATCCCATTGATCTGGCATTGTATTTATTCCTCCGCATTCGATCGGAGTCACGATTTTCTAGTGGAGGTAGACTACCATTTGCATTGTTGATATCTAACCTCCTACTCCGATCAGGGGTTACAGTGTCGGCCACTGAGCGGAGGTCGCCACATATGGGGCCCCTTAACAAGATCACATTCAGTAAGAGGAAGGGGCACTTGCGGAAGACTGCACCAGGACAGCCTAGTGATCCTCCCACATATCCAGCTTCTAGTAGTGCTGTTGTTGTTGAGAGACAGCCTCCTGGGGCTACTATGGATCAGGTACGAGCTCTGTTTGTGGAGTTCGTTGAGCCCATCATGGAGAAACTTAGGGATATGGAAGAATCTATTAAAATGTTGCAAGAGGATGTTGATCTACTAAGGACCCAATGATCTACTTTGTTTATATTTTTCATTTTACTTGCCGTTCATAATAATATAAAAAATGATATTATCTTTAAAGTTATATTTAAATAAATTTAACATAAAAGAAATCACTATAAAGTTTTGAAGTTAATTACATAGAATTAATTTATGAATTTATAAATATTTTAACTCACTGCAAATCATAATATATAATATATACACATATTTATATTTTAAAAATAATAACAAATTAATGGGAAAAATATTTATTACTTTAATGGAAAAAATACATGCGCAAATCCATACTAATAAAAAAATTAATTGAAAAAATTTCCGTTCGAACAAATAAATTTAAGTTTGAACGGTTATTAACTTTGGGAAAAATAAATTAATTTCCCGGCCAATATTATTATTCGAACAGATTATATACTGTTCGAACGAACATTAATTTGATATTCGAATCTATTTTGTTCCGTTCGAACGGTTTTCTTTTTTTGAGACGATTTTATTCGTCACAAAATATCTTGTTCGAATGGATGGTTTTCCATTCGAACGAATTTCGTAGCTAAGGTATTTTTGGAGACTGACTTTTAGGGACGAAATTTAATTCATCCCTAACATATTTCATCCCTAAAAGTCAAATTTCTTGTATTTTGTGTGGTTAGATCTTATTGGTTTCATTTTTATTTCTTTACGAGTCGACTTTAAGTTTATCGTCGAGTTACATGTATATTATGTTCACAAACAACAAGCTTATTGTATTATTCAAGTAATTTCAGTTTGTTTAATAGCTACTTAATTTTGAATATATCAATTATATATTTTATATCTTATGATTTCATCTACAAATTTTAAGAAATTTTTTTTTGAACTTTTTAAAAATTTTGTAAATAGTTTTACACATGGCACACTTACACAAGGACTTATGCAACATATGCACATAATATTAAGAAGATTTTTTTTCTTATTTTTTAAATACTTTTTTGTTGAAAAAAAAAATGCAATTTCTAAATAAATGATAACCGAATAGCCAGCTGAATCTGTGCTCTTATAGTCTGCATCCAAGGCATTGATTGAAACAAATATAAAAACAAAAAAGATAACTCCATTTTTGTTTAGTTTAAACATCTTTCAAGAACTACATTCTGATTGATGATGTCAAAATTAAAGACAAAAACATGTGAATGCAGTTTCAGCTCTTAGTCTGCTCCCTCAACCTCCTAATGGTGCTCCTAACAGTCACAGCACTGGCAGTATTCAATGTGTATGCACCTCCTGCTTTCACTTTTCCACAATCCTTGCAACCCTAGATCCCATAGCATTCCTCTTCACCGCAAACTTCCCGCAAAATTCGTAGAAGTATTTGCCATGTTGGCTAACTTCCATCTTCTTAATCTGCTTCCTCAGACTAGCACCATATCGAGTGCCATACTTCCCAACGATACCCGTTTTCTTGGTTCTAAAGATATCGTTCTACAATAAAACATGATAAATATGAAGTTATTCAAACTTATGCGAGTTGATTTGAGTTTTATATGAATTGTATCATCCAATAATTGATCATAATTTTGTGTTTATGAGCAATTCATTTAATAAACAAATTGAGCTGATATTAAGTTTGTTCGAGATCTTGGACAACTTGTCAAGTAGACTTATTCATTTGTTTAGGAAGAATGACAATACTTCTAAATTATATTAATTGCGCCCCACACTTTCAGCGGAAGAATTCCACGTACAAATAAAGACTTGGGGTTATGAAAATCCAAAACCAAACTTTTTATGAAAAAATGGAAACTAACTACAATTTATACTTGGTAGTGTTGTCTGTAGTATTAATGAGGGAACAATTAATAGGATATTTTAACTCAGTTCAATTTTTGCCATAAACTCACTCGTGGCACACCCTTATGAATTTAGGTTGTTTCTACTTGTGACGCAAAGCTACATCCTTACTATTTCTTCATTGTAATTGAATATAAAATATTGGTCTCTATTTATAAAGAAATTACATTGAGATGATGAGATAAGATAAATATATTGATCATTATGAAAATCAAATCTCTTGATTTGATAACTATGAAAATCAAATCTCTTAGATTTGATAATTATGAAATTCAAGTGAAAATAATTAAATAAAGTTTTTGACTTGATGTTAGAAAAATGCAAAATGTACATCAGAAAAATTTACAAAAAACTTACTTATTCACACGTCAATTATTGATATATTAAAAATCATGAAATTCAAAATTCAACTTTCAAAATTTTACTTTTAAAACATAACTAACAAAATGAGTCTTATAAATTAAAAAATATAAGTAAAACTATAATTACATGTAGCACTACTCTTGATATTATTAGAAATTGTAGGTAACGTTGCTGCTTTGGTTTTACTGCTCATGCATGGTTCAAGATGGACGTTAAATATTTATATATGGAAGGTAGAAACTTATTTTGTAGTTTTGTTCTTAGTTATTAAGTAACATAAATTAGCTTTCTTCTTTTTCCTTTGAGACATATTTATGAACTCAGGCCCACTACTTTAATGAAAGTCATTAATTAAGGGTAGTCATAACACATTAGAACGCCTCTATATATAGAGCAGCAAGCTTGCAGCTACACAATACATCAAAACAGCTTATATCTGTAGCTAAGCATTAGTCTTTAATCCAAAAGAGATTAATGGAGAAGAAAACGATTCTAACGGCCTCTGGGTTGATGGTGATGATGTTGATCCTAAGCGCAACTACTGCAAGAGCCGATCTATGCCAGGATGCATTGAAAGCTTTGTTGCCTTGCATGCCTTTCTTGACGGGTTCTGTCCCCCCGACACCCTGTGCTAACTGCTGCCTAGGCGTAATCGAAGTGCTAAATAAAGCTACGACCTCCGAAGATCGCAAGGCTCTGTGTGTCTGTTTCAAAAATGCTGCAGCCCAGGATGGTGTTAAGTCTGATAGGGCTGAACAGCTTCCCGACCTCTGCAAGATCAAAGTTCCAGTTCCGATTAAACCCGATGTGGACTGCAACAAGTAATTTATTTCTCTCTCAATCTCTAACTGTGTGCATGCGTTTGGCTGTGTTTGAGCAGACGTATGCATTTCTACTTGGTTCATGCGAACATTTTGACCAAAAAACAGTGATTTATCATGAGCTAGCTAGCTACTACATATAATTTTAATATTGGGTCTGTTTGTATGTGAAAGTATCTATTTTCTTGATGAGTCATCTTGACTAATTATACGCTTTTTTTTGGTGATTTGCAGATTATGATGATTCTGCAGTAAGAATCGAGTGGAGATAACAAATAAAGATGGGGAACAGTCATAGATAGAGCAACATATATGGCCAAATATTCAGTTGTAAACATTAATATATCGAAGCTCGACTGTTTCTGGCTATCTTATATTATATATATGCATGAAAGTATCAATTAAATGAATAAAATTATTCCTAGTTTCTTTGCAACGCTCTTTGGCCCGATTAAACCTAGGTGTGCCACTTTATTGTCTCCTTTTATTTTGTGTTTAAAAAAAAAGGCTCAAACAGTGCTGGGTTACGAAAATGGCCTAGACATTGTTTTTTAACAAAATGGCTTATTCGGCCCAAGCCCTTTTTTTTTTGTTAAAGAAAAAAATAGTGGGCCGAAAAGCCCAAACCCAGCCAAAACAAATAGCCCAGATGACTTAGAGGTCATCTTCAACCTATAGATAGGGCACTATTCACGTGAATAGTGCCACTCCTTGCAGCAAGGTAGCTGCTGCCGCCACAGGCAGCCACAGAAAACTGTAGACAGCCGCATCCGTAGTCTACCCATTCCTCAAGCTGCCGAGACCCTTGTAATTTTTTTTAAAAAAGGTGGTGTGGTACCACCTCTTTGGTGCGTGCTGCACTTGTGAGGTGGCACTGCACCATTGGGTGCGCGTTGCACCTTGAGGTGGTGCTCGCAGTACTACCCTGGTGCGCGCAGTTCTTCATTGCTCATGGAGGCTCAGCCCAGATTGAGTTTTTTAAAAAACTGTGGCACCACCATTGGTGCGCACACACTGAACGACTTTCATGTGATTTTTTAAAAAAAAAAAAATAGAAGACAAAAAAATGGCACCCAGGTTTCAAGCATATGCAAGAAAAAAAATATAAATTGGGAATAGCGAAAAAAGCATGCTCTGATACCAATGTAAGAAAGCACAGCTTACTAAGTTGCTCCACAAATTTATCTAGTCTAGCAAATCTCAAGCGTCTCCTCTTAGTAACGAAGTGTACTGCGTAGTGTAAATTAGAGTAACACTCCACAAATTCACAGCCTAAATACTATTTCAAGAGAGAACAAAGAGAGAGAGAGAGCTTTGTGTTTCAGATGATCCAAAAAACCAACTGAAAGGGATTATATATAGCCCACCCCACATGGTTGGCCTTAAAGGCCAGCCTTCAATCTACCATTTAAATGGCAGTAAAAGCCATGCATTACAAGCAAGTAACGCATGGCTTAAATCCATTGTAACGTTACAATGCAGGAGAGGAAGGGGTCAGTCCCATGTGGGCGCCTCTCCATCTAACATTTCACTTGTAAATTTATAATTTAATACTACATTATGAGATGAGGAGAGGATGATGAAAGAAATGACGAGAAATAGATTTTTTCAATTTTCTATATATAAGTGCTTAAAGTTTTGTATGGCAAGAAAAATTGCACGCATGGATCAACAAATTCAACCGTAAGTATATAACCTCCCCTAATGGGATTATGGGCCGGGGCGTCTCTTCGCTCAATATCCCCGCACACGGCACATCCTTTCTTCCAAATGCCCACTAATTATTTGCTGAAAAAAAGAAATTCCAGTTTTAAGATTTTTATATAGATTGAAAATATATAATAAAAATTAAGATGGAGGAAATTAAAAGAGGAGGAGAATGAGAGAGACTTTGAGTACATCTTTACTATTCTCCTGTTGAATACAAAGCATTGATTACTATTTAAGTAAATTATATGGTGATGATATAAGGTACACATTTTGATTATTATGAAAATTAAATCAGATAATAATTAAATCAAATTATTGTTTTGATATTATTTTTAGAGAAAAGCTCTGGTCGGGTGACAATTGCCAATAAAATTTCAACATATATGAAATTTATTTGTCTTACGGTGAGTCGTAGTTTATTGAATTAGCTCATTTCCCTCTGATTTCCCCCGTGCCATCTCTCTCTTCTTTTCCTCTTCCCTTTTTCCCTTTCTCTTCTTTCCCCAGCGCCCCTCCCGATTCTCCTCTCCCCTTTTGGTTTCTCAGTTGTAAATAGAGGATTTTCGATTCTTTTCCTTTTGAAAGCTATGGATTACATGCCGTTTAATCGGCAGCAAAAGAGTTTGCTCCATTTCCTTTTCACATGAATGGGATCTTTGCAATCTGAAATTTCAAGCAAGTCCTCTGTTATGTTTAATGAAATGTTCACCAGAACGAGATTCTGATTCTTCACGAATGGATGATGGTGGGAACACATCTCCATTTTAAAAACTAAATAGAGCTGAAAAGTGGGCATGTGAGATTACCCTCTAGAAGCTCATGCACAAGAGGATGCTAGTCATTTTCAAGGCCATTCTTATGATATTGTCTCTGCCATTCAGTGTTTTGGAGAATTTGTTAGTGGGTCCATAGCTGATGAGCAGAGGAAGATTGCTGTTCGTAACTCATGCCTTGGAGCAGGGGCTTGTGGTGGGATGTATACAGCCAACACCATGGTGTCTGCTATTAAAGCAATGGGAATGTGTCTGCCTTACAACTCTTCGACACCTGCTGAATATCCATTGAAGTTGGATGAGTGCCGTTTAGCAAGGAGGTGTCCTTTGGAATTACTAAAGATGGACTTGAAACCACAAGAACTTATCACTCCAAAACTCCTATGTAATGCGATGGTTATTGTCATGGCACTAGGTGGCTCTACACATGCTGTATTACACTTGATTTCTATTGCAAGGTCTGTTGGTCTGGAACTAACTCATGACGATTTTCAAAAAGTCAGCAATGAGGTTCCATTTCTAGTAGATCTTAAGCCTAGTAGCAAATATGTCATGGAGGATGTATACAAGATTGGAGGAACACCCACGGTCCTTTGTTACCTTGTGGAGCACTGGCTTCTAGATGGGAAATATATGACTGTCACTGGAAAAGAAGGGCTATATTTCTCTGATCCTACACTTGTAATTGAAGGAGAAGAATCCATGTTTGCAGCTATCTCAGAGGATTCTCTCAGCTTTAAGGGCAAGGTAGTTAATGTTTGCGCCACAGCTATTAACCTTGTGGACAAGGGTCTTTTGAGGGGGAGAGGAGTTCTAGTTATTGCTTCAATACATGGGAAAAATATAAACTTAGTAAATCTTGGTAGAATTCTTAAGTAAAGTGTATATTGGCAATGGAAAAGAGGAATTGGTCTCAGTTGTTGAAAATGGTGTCTTTGTTAAAAGTGAGAGTGAATTTGACTTGAAGAATATTGTAGCCGCTGCAAGAAAAGCAGACAAGAAGGTTGATATTTCACTTCGGATCAACTCAGACGTGGAGCCCAGGTCCATTCCTTATGTTGCTACTGGGAATAAAAACTCTAAATTTGGCATCAGAAATGAGAAGTTGCCATGGTTCTTGGATGCCGTGAAGGCACTTCCAAATGAGCTGAAACTTGTGGGAGCACCTTGCCATCTTGAATCCACCATCACTAATGTAACACCATGACCCAATCTTGCTCAAATTTTATTTGTTTATTTTTAGTTCATTTTATTTTATTCTAGTTTCTTCGCACGTTATTTTTTTCTTTCCGCACGTTTTATCCTTTCCGTCTATATTTCTCTTTCACCCGTTAGTTCTTCCGTCCACTCCATGCATGCACACACACGACTCAGCTTTCACTCCCACACACGTCTCCCTCATTTCTCTAGGGTTCTTTTTTTTATCGCCAATATATATATATATAGATACGTACCTGCATGTTAGTTTACCAAGAATAGCCGCTAAAACTACCACGGCAATCTCCACCCACGCACGCACAAAAGCAGCTCCATCCGCAAACCATCATCCACCACAAGCCGCCACCCTTCTTAACCTCCAGGCAGTACCGCCACAACCTTCAGGCAGTACCGTCACTGTCTCTTCACCTCCACACCCACGACGTTAGACCTCGTTTGCAGCTTGTTATACCACCTCACCATCACAAAAGCCCACTCCCGTATGCGCTCAACCGAACGGAAACCATCCCCTTGCGAGTTTCCCTTGCATGACAGAAGCCTCGGGCCTTTGCCCAGCCTCTTGTGGAACCATAAGCCACTGTGCCCAGCCACACGAAGCCTCCGCCCAATGCCTCCCGCAGTCTCCATTGCAAACCAAAGATTTCCCCTGTTTTAGACAACTGAAACATAGCAGTCATGGCTCAACCAACTCACCGCGCGTAAGCCACCACCCCACTTGTTGCTGCAGCTACAAGCGACGCCGACGCCACAGCCATCCGTGATTGGACGCTGCCCTGGTCGACGCCCAGCTCCAGACCGTCGCACGTCTCGCTGCATCACGTGCTCTGCCGCGGCGTGGACCACCTTCGACCTCCGCCCAGCACTGCCGTTGTGTCGCTCATTCTCTTCTCGGTGAGTCGCCGACTGTTGCACCGTAAACTCATTCTGTGTTTTCTCAAAGAATTTATGTAAACTTAGTTTTACATACTTTTCGGGTATGAAATTACAATATTACCCTTATTATTGGGTGGTTTCAATTTGGTATTATATTTATATTAAATCTGTTTTTTTTTTTTTTTTTTTACATGGTCTTTGTGGCAAGTATAAGAAATTTACAGAAAATAAATAGGGTTTTCAAATCGTACGATGGTAGCATATTATTTTTACAGTAAGTGTGAAATTTTATTTTGAACATTTTAATTATAATCTCAGAAAATCACTTAAGTATTTTAACTTGTTATTAAGTAAAGTTTTATTTTTAGGGTAAACAATATTGGTGTAATATTATTTTTACACTTTAGATATGATTTAATCTATTTGAAAAATATAGTTATGGTTATTTTTAAAATATTTTGGGATAATTATATTATCCAGTATTAAACTTTATAGTTGGTTTTCAATAATAAATAGGTCTGACTTTTATATGTTTTAGTCATAGTTATTAAATCAACAGTGATGATTTGAAATTTTAGGTTTTGAGGATTTTAATAGGTTATTTTAGAAGCGTAGGATTGAATATCGAAATGTGTGATTAATTGGAAATTTATGAGAATTACGTGATTATTTTATAGGTGACTATTAATTATTGTTTGACATTTTGAGGAAAATTCCTGAAATGCTAAGAAGTCCAGGTAAGCGGGATTCCTATGCTAGACTTTGCATTAAAATAAAATGAGCTGAGGTTATTTTTGGAAAATATATATATCTGATTATGAAAAGAAATTTGAACTACCTCAGTTATTTGTTTTGCATTACTCATGAGCATATTTTTGACATTCTGTTTTTGAACTTTGAAAAAGAGAGCAAATATGAAATTTGTGCATAAATTATATTGTGATATGATTTTGTTCTGTTCTGAAGATTTTGTTCAGTACTCTGTTTGGATAAGACGTGATTTCTGAAAACCTTTGACATGACTCTCTGATTCTGAATTTGATTCTGTTTCTGCTCTATTCAGTTACGGCCCTGCCACGGGTGGTAATAGTGGTATACGGCCCAACCACGGGTTACAATAGTGGATACGACCCAACCACGGGTTATAATAGTGGATACGGCCTAACCACGGGTAATAATAGTGGATACGGCCCTGCCACGGGTTATAGTAGTGGTCTCTATTTTGAGTGCACACCTTGGTGACAGAGTGATTTATGTTCTGCTTGGCTATCCGCCGATGCACAACCCTACCATGGGGGTTATACATGGTCTCTGTTATGATATGATTTTCTGATGATGATGATGATCATTTATGCTATGCCAAATGATGTTTTTGAATGAAATTGTTTCTGAATTTTTGCTCTGATATTTTGATCATATTTTCTGCTTCCACACTCTGAAAATGAAAATGTTTTGTTCTGCATTCTGATTTCTGTAAATGCTCATGTTTACACACTGGTATATGTTCTCTGCTTACTGAGTTGTTGATAGCTCACCTCTTATCTCCATATATTTTTCAGATAATTTTGATGCTTCAGCTGAAGAACAAGAGTAGAAAGTTTTGCAAGGTGTGATGATCGTAGTGGAATAAGTGCCTGAGGGTACAAATGCTTATGTGAGAGTCGTAGTTAGTAAACTGATTTATTTTTCGGGTATTTGATTTGATGAGTTGAGGATGTTTTTGAATTTTTTTGGAGAATTTCTAATTTATGTTATTGGGGATTTCTTTATTTTCGCCATGGAGGAACTTAGATTTTTGGATTGATTAAATGGATTAATATTTTATGGAATTTTCTGGATTTTATAGTTGTGTTATTTAAGTTAATTTTAAGTATTAAGAGCTAACTCTCAGGACCTCCGGGAACGGGGCGTTACAGTTGGTATCAGAGACAAGTTTGAATTCTGCATACTATAAACCTTGGAGGTTTAGATTTTTGTGGGTTCATAGGATGTAAAAATTTCAGTATAGGACCTCGAGGACTATAAGGATGATTATGTGGATATTTAAGGTTTTAGATTTTGTAAGACTTTATGATTGAGTTTTGAGGCTTTGATGTATTGAGATTTTTAGATCCGACAATCTTACTTTGTGGACTATAGGAGATAATTTTTATAAGATTAATTCAAGGTTTAGATTTTGGTGGTTTAGATTCTAAAGATGTATGAGAGTTTAGAGTGATGTCGGGTTTATGATTATAGATGGAAGGAAGGATTTTTTGAGTTGGTTAAATATATGGCTAAGGATGGGTAAAACAAGTTCAAGATTTTAGTGATACATTTATTTAATTTTAACTTGTTTTAAATATTTTAACTGGTATTTATATTTTGTTTATACATGTTTTGTTTTCTTTCCCTAGAACGTTTAACTGAGTTTAAGATCTCAGGATAATTGCTCGTCGTCGAGTTTGAAACTTTGGAGATTTGAGATTCTTCAGATTTTATGGACTGAATATTTGAGGGTTTGAGGTTTAGAGATGATACATACTTTAAAAATGATTTTGAGGAGATTTAAGGTCGTAGAATTCTGCGGGTTTCAGGATATGATTTTTGATGATATGTATGGTTTTAGCACTTGCGGACCTATGAAATGAGTTCCACAAAATCTGAGGTTTTAGATTTTGCATAAATTAAGGAAACAATTCTTATGACATTTGAGATTTTAGTTTCAGTAGGCATATTCTGTGGACTATAGAAAATAATTCTGACAAGTTTTAAGGTTTAGATTTTAGGTTGACTTCGTGGAACGAGTTTTGATTAGGAACTGAAGATTTAGATGTGTGATATCGATGTATTAGAGTTTACATACACTTTGGGAGACTTTGCAAAATTAAATTTGAAAAGTGTACGGATTGGTTAAATGTGGCGGTTAGTTCTTTTCAGATATACTTGATTTGAGATACAATGTGTTTAGGATTATAAGTTGTTAGAGTGCGCAGCGGAAGCATGGTTTTGGTGATATGATAATGAGTTTATTTCATTTCTCATTAAGGTTTTATATTAGGTGGAGAATTTGAAATTTATTTTTGGGTCTTTAATTGTATTATTGAGGTTCATATTTTAGACTTGAAATAGTAGTGTGCGAGATCGTGAATGGCTAGGAAAAATATGAGAGAATATGATCGACAATATTGGAGGGTTAGAAGGTGGAATATTAGGATCGACAATTGCGGAATATTATTTAGGTCCAACAATATGATTGACGTACGGTGTAGGCATGAATGGTTGTGGCGGATAAATATTTAGGCCTTGCTTATAGTACTAACAAATTTCGAGGATGAAAGTTTTTTAAAGGGGGGAGAATGTAACACCCTGACCCAATTTGCTCTGCTGCCGCGTGGACCACCTTCGACCTCCGCCCAGCACTGCCGTTGCGTCGCTCGTTCTCTTCTCGGTGAGTCGCCAACTGTTGCACCATAAAGTCATTTAGTGTTTTCTCAAAGAATTTATGTAAACTTAGTTTTACATACTTTTTGGGTATGAAATTACAATATTACCCTTATTATTGGGTGGTTTCAATTTGGTATTATATTTATATTAAATCTGTTTTTTTTTTGTTTTACATGGTCTTTGTGGCAAGTATAAGAAATTTACAGAAAATAAATAGGGTTTTCAAATCATTCGATGGTAGCATATTATTTTTACAGTAAGTGTGAAATTTTATTTTGAACATTTTAATTATAATCTCAGAAAATCACTTAAGTATTTTAACTTGTTATTAAGTAAAGTTTTATTTTTAGGGTAAACAATATTGGTGTAATATTTTTTTACACTTTAGATATGATTTACTCTATTTGAAAAATATAGTTATGGTTATTTTTAAAATATTTTGGGATAATTATATTATCCAGTATTAAACTTTATAGTTGCTTTTCAATAATAAATAGGTCTGACTTTTATATGTTTTAGTCATAGTTATTAAATCAACAGTGATGATTTTAGAAAGTGATGATTTGAAATTTTAGGTTTTGAGGATTTTAATAGGTTATTTTAGAAGTGTAGGATTGAATATCAAAATATGTGATTAATTAGAAATTTACGAGAATTACGTGATTATTTTATAGGTGACGATTAATTATTGTTCGACATTTTGAGGAAAATTCCTGAAAAGCTAAGAAGTCCAGGTAAGCGGGGTTCCTATGCTAGACTTTGCATTAAAATAAAATGAGCTGAAGTTATTTTTGGAAAATATACATATCTGATTATGAAAAGAAATTTGAACTACCTTAGTTATTTGTTCTGCATTACTCATGAGATTCTGTTTGAGAAGAAAGTATTTTCTGTCATGACTGGGTTGACATGAGCTTATTTTTGACATTATGTTTCTGAAGTTTGAAAAAGAGAGCAAATATGAAATTTGTGCATAAATTATGTTGTGATATGATTTTGTTCTGTTCTGAAGATTGTGTTCAATACACTGTTTGGATAAGACGTGATTTCTGAAAACCTTCGGCATGACTTTCTGATTCTGAATTTGATTATGTTTCTGCTCTGTTCAGTTACGGCCCTGCCACGGGTGATAATAGTGGTATACGGCCCAACCACGGGTTACAATAGTGGATACGGCCCAACCACGGGTTATAATAGTGGATACGGCCCAACCACGGGTAATAATAGTGGATACGGCCCTGCCACGGGTTATAGTAGTGGTCTCTGTTTTGAGTGCACACCTTGGTGACAGAGTGATTTATGTTCTGCTTTGCTATCCGCAGATGCACAACCCTACCACAGGGGTTATACATAGCCTCTGTTATGATATGATGTTCTGATGATGATGATGATCATTTATGTTATGCCAAATGATGTTTTTGAATGAAATTATTTCTGAATTTTCACTCTGATATTTTGATCATATTTTTTGCTTCCGCACTCTGAAAATGAAAATGTTTTGTTCTGCATTTTGATTTCTGTAAATACTCATGTTTACACACTGGTATATATTCTCTGCTTACTGAGTTTTTGATAACTCACCCCTTATCTCCATATATTTTTCAGATAATTTTGATGCTTCAGCTGGAGAACAAGAGTAGAAAGATTAGCAAGGTGTGATGATCGTAGTGGAATAAGTGCCTGAGGGTACAAATGCTTATATGAGAGTCGTAGTTAGTAAACTGATTTATTTTTCGGGTATTTGATTTGATGAGTTGAGGATGTTTTCGAATTTTTTTGGAGAATTTCTAATTTATGTTATTGGGGATTTCTTTATTTTCGCCATGGAGGAACTTAGATTTTTGGATTGATTAAATGGATTAATATTTTATGGGATTTTCTGGATTTTATAGTTGTGTTATTTAAGTTAATTTTAAGTGTTAAGAGCTAACTTTCTGGACCTCCGGGAATAGAGTGTTACAACTAAGGTGGACATAATCAAAGATTCAACTGTTATTATGGTAAACTACATTGATGAAATGGTATGTCTTTAGGTAGAAGAAAGTAGTTGAGAAGCTTCTAGCCCTTTACACACACCTTGAGGACAATGTTCTTTTAAGGGGAGGAGATTGTTAGGAACCTGATGCGGCGCACTGTTTGGAGAAATGAGATTAAACGCACAAATTCAATAATCGGTGCTATACGCAACGTTTGGCATCCTTAGAGAATTTCAGCTTATTATTGTATTTTGTCTCTTTGTAATAGTGAGTTGCTAGATGTATACGTGTTAGTTTTTTATTATGAATCGAGCCTAGCGTTAGCTAAGTATCACTATGATACTATGATAGAAAATATAAAATATAATAGAAATTGATCAGATGAAAAGAAAGAAAATAATGAGAGACTTTGAAAGCTAAGATAAATATTTTGATCACTATGAGAATTAATTCTCTTGATTTGATAATTATGAATGTTAAATATCTTGATTTGATAAGTATGGAAATAAAATCTCTTCATTTGATAATTATGAAAATCAAATCTCTTGATTTGAAAATTATGAAATTCAAATGGAAATAACTAAATCAAGTTTTTGATATTATTAGAGATTCCAGATAACGTTGCCTTCAAGTAGTTGAGGTACTGCATGCATTTATTTCAACATGGCAATTAACCCTAATGTAAGTTAATTAATGAGATACATTTAGTTTAATAAATAGAATTCTTAAGAATTAAAAAATGAGAGAAACTAAAAAACTCAAAAATTTATAAAAAACAAATACTTAAAAATTTCGAAAAGGATGAAGGCCGGCAACTTTGGTATTGAACTTTTACTGCTCATGGTTCAAGATGGACGTTATATATATATTGATATATGGAAGGTAGAAACTTATTTTGTAGTTTTGTTCTTGGTTATTGAGTAACATAAATTAGCTTTCTTTTTTTTTTCCCTTGAGACATATTTATGAACCCAGGCCCACTACTTTAATGAAAGTCATTAATTAAGGTTAGTCATAACACATTAGAACGCCTCTATATATAGAGCAGCAAGTTTGCACCTATACAATACATCAAAACAGCTCATATCTGTAGCTAAGCATTAGTCTTTAATCCAAAAGAGATTAATGGAGAAGAAAACAATTCTAACAGCCTTTGGGTTGATGATGATGATGTTGATCCTAAGCGCAACTACTGCAAGAGCCGATCTATGCCAGGATGCATTGAAAGCTTTGTTGCCTTGCATGCCGTTCTTGACGGGTTCTGACCCCCCAACACCCAGTGCTAATTGCTGCCTAGGTGCAAACGAAGTGCTGAATAAAGCTACGACCTCTGAAGATCGCAAGGCTCTGTGTGTCTGTTTCAAAAATGCTGCAGCCCAGGATGGTGTTAAGTCTGATAGGGCAGAACAGCTTCCCGACCTCTGCAAGATTAAAGTTCCTGTTCCGATTAAACCCGGTGTGGACTGCAACAAGTAATTTATTTCTCTCTCAATCTCTGACTGCATGCATGCATCTGGCTTTGTTTGAGCAGGCGTATGCATTTCTAGCTACTTGGTTCATGCGAGCAGTTTGACCAAAAAACAGTGATTCATCATGAGCTACTAGCTACTGCATATAATTTTAATACTGGGTCTGTTTGCATGTGAAAATATCTATTTTCTTGTTGAGCCCTCTCGACTAATCATATGTGTGTTTTTTTTTTTTTCCTGTGTGATTTGCAGATTATGAAGATTCTTTAAGGATCGAGTGGAGATAACAAATAAAGATGGGGAACATGGATCGATAGAGCAACATATATGGCCAAATATTGGGTTGTAAACATTAATATATCGGAGCTCGACTCTTATATCGGAGCTCGACTCTTTTTTGGTTATCTTATATTATATATATGCATGAAAAGATAAATTAAACGAATAAAATGATTCCTAGTTTCTTTGCAGACAGCAGTATTAATGCTTGGCGATGCCGTAAAAATCTAAACAAGCTTTTACCATTGGTGATCAGAACTATACTTTCTAAACTAAAGAGAGAAGGAATCAGCTCATAGCTTAAGTCGCATTCCATATGAATTCAACGACTATTAATTAGCATGAATGCGAGGACAAAATCAAGACAACAAGGCACTGCATCATGAATTAGTCATTAAATTCATATCATGAATGTCGGGATTCACAATATCATTTCTTATGGCTGCGTTTTGTAGAGTGTGATGTCTAATGTAATAAAGGACTCAGGTAGTGTATGATGTTTTTAACACCAATTAATTTGAAGCGGAGTTGACATCTATCTCATGGTCTAACAAATATTATCACGATTTGATCCCGATCGAGAACTCTATGCAAGGGAAATACGGGCCGTACTACTATAGATGGCAACATGATAAACACGTGTACGAATGAGTATATCATGCACTCAATAAATCAAATTAATACCTTTTATGATGCCAAAATATGAATAACAGATCTTGATTTTGGCCATCTCAATTCTCAAACTAAGGTATGTCTTATTGGCTTAATTTTGATTCCAACACAAATCGAGTTCAAGTTTATCATCGAGTTACATATTAATTTATTATTGGAGTCATTTCGAGTTTGTTTACTAGCTACTTAATTTTGAATAATTCAATTATTTATATTACATCTTATCATTTCATCTACAAATTTAAGAAAAAACTTTGAACTTTTGTAAAATTTTGTAAATAGTTATCTATATATATATATATATATATATACACACACATGTACACACACATACTGACCACAAACACACACACACACAAGGATTTATATATGCCACATATATACATAATATTGAGAATATTTTTTTCTTATTTTTTAAATACTTCCTCCTGCTAGAGATAAAGTCTACAATAAAATATAATAAATACGAAGTTATTCAAACTTATACGAGTTGACACTAAAAGAAACATGATCTTTCTCGGCGCCAAAAATAGTCGCAAATAACCCTTAAATTCGCTGCAAATGATCTTTCTCAGTGATTTTTACTCCACCGCATGTTCGTCCCAATTCTCCGCTCAATTATAAGTTAAACTAGTGAACTGTAAAAATAGCCACAAATAGTTACTTTTTCTGGCAATTTTTTTTCCGCTGCAATTATTCAAAAATCGCTGTAAAAGGCTTTCCCGTTTGATGCCAAATCGTTGAGAAAAGTTAATTGCGGCGATATATATGGTCGCAAAAAGTTAAAAATTCGCTGCAAAAGCTTCGCTATTTTCACAGTGATATCAATGATCGTCGCAATAAAGTTTTTGCAGCGAGTAATTGTCGCTGAAAAAGAGTATTTGCGGCGAAATGTAAGTGCCGTAAATAATCTTAAATAAGGAAAAATTATTTTCAGCAAAGTTTATTCGCCGGAAATAATGTTTCAGAAAATTTTTAAAAAAAATTGCACAAAACAGAATGATCGCTGCAATATAATACACATCCCTTGCATCTTCTCAATACAACTCCATTTAATATCTAATTCTCAAAGTAAGCCTCCAAGTGAGCTTCCATGCTTCACTTTATAGTTCATTACAAAGATCCAAGAACTTCATCATTCCATCCAAACACGAATTTAAAATTTAAAATATTAATCAAAGCTACACAATTTAATTCAAATTCAATGTAAAAAGCCATTTCTCCATTCATTCAAGTTAGCTGGCCCAAAAATACTACACAATACATATTCATTCAAGTTCCATTCACCTTTTCATATTCTATATTACATAACAAAATTCAAGACCTTCCATTGAACAAACATAAATGTATAACTTCAAACTAATTTTAATCACTAAACATCACATATATACAACAAAAACAATGGACTACCAAACTCTGTCCAAACACACAAATATGTACATAATTTATATGATTGATTTAACCATATATTTGGCATTTTTGTGTGGTAATAGTAAGAACTTCCCACTAATGTCTTCCATTCATGAACTTAATCAACTTGCAATTTGTCTTTAGTAGACTAATCAAATTTTAAGCTTCAACTAGTTCATGTAGGTATTTAATGATAACATACCTATGCTCCAAAAACAATCACGAGACTTTATAGGCTGATAAAGCTCCCCCTGCAAGTATTCAAAGTACATGATGAGCCAATACAAGTGATTCCATACCATATGCATGCAGTGGTTTATGAGTGTCTAAAGAATTTGAAACAAAAATGAACACTTTCAATGGAGACATAACTTATTAACTTCAAACTGACTTTAATCACTAAACATCACATATATACATTATATGGAAACAATTTCCAATATTAGTTATAATCTATCCAAACTAGTATGCTTCATTATCTCATAAAGCATCAATCCAAATGAAGACACAAAAGTTGTAGCAGCCAAAACTGCAGATATACATTCCTGAATTTGTATATTACATTAGCAATTTATACTATCGCATGGCATGCAAAATATTTTAACTTTTCTATTAAACATCATGAATTTGTATCAATTTTGCTTCCAAGTAGTCAAACACAAGCTTATGGCACTAAGTACCAATGCAAGACCATCATAATCCACTTCTCAAATGTATTCATTAAATCAATGCTTTCATAGTCCAGATTATCCAAGAAACTTGACATATGAAACCTTGCTTTAAAGGTCTTGCATGCATGATCATATGAGTATTCTAGAAATAAATAATGAAATGGTAGAAACAAAAGCATAGCAAACTGCATCAGCAAATGATCATGATTTTGCAAAAGATGATGAAAGAAATAGTGAGAGAGAGCTAGCTGGGAGAAGATTATAAGATGAATGATTAACAATATCTGCTGAAATATGTTCCAAAATCTTCAGTACCCTTGACTAGAATTAATATTATAAAGCTAGAAAAATCAAACAAGAACAATAAAAGAGTAAAGTTGATCAGACCCTTAAGAATTACTAATTTGTTTGAAACCCAGATTTATGGGTTTTAGACAAATTAGTAATTCTTAAGATGCACTCCCAAGCACTCTTAGTACAAAATTTGTCTGAAACCCAAAATTCTGACTAATTTGTTCTCATTAGTCAAATATCAAAGCTAATATGTGCCTGGGTTCAGAAAATTTAGGAAATATGACAAAATAAGATGTATTTCTAAAAGGTTTAAAAAGTAGCATACCGAGATCATTCTGCTGATTACTCTAATCAATATCCTTAAAGTGAACATTATACAAGGAGGACCACATATCCTACATATTCTCCACAGAAACATTATACAAGGAAGACCATATCAAAGAAAAAAAAAATTGTAAAACAAAATATAAATTGAGTATACCGTCTACTGGGAAATGGCAAGCCAAATCTGTTAACAAGGAAGTTGAGAGGGGTGGTCGTGGTGGTTGCTTGGCGTGGAGTGGTGGCTCGGGAGGAGCACGGTGGCGCTGGGGAGAGCTAGTGATCGTGGGTTGCTAACAAAGCTGGGGAGAGAAGGAGGGCCTCGGGCTGCAGGGCTGGGCGTGGAGGAGAAGGGGGCTCCGACAGAGAACTGGCGACGGCGTCGACGTGTGGGTGGTGGTGAACGTTGCCCCTAGTGGCGGCGATATAGAGAAATCCAAGAGAGAGAGAGAGGTGAGGCCAGATTCGGGGAGGAAAGAGATCGGCAGGGGGCTGAGGGAGAAGGAGGGGGTGGCCGTCGAGGTGAGGTGGCGCTGGCGTGGTGGCGCTGGCGATAGATTGTGCTTACCGGCGTGGGTTGTGCTCGAGAAGGAAGACCGTGGGAGAGAGAAGGGGAGGGAGGGGGGAAGGGCTAGAGGCAAATGAATGGGGAACGAGCGGGCATTTTAATTTTACTAGTTTTTTTCGACGTCTTAATCTCATCGCAAATAAAAAAAGTCATTAGCAACAAAAACAATATCGCTCCAAATACTCTTTTACGGCGACAAAACATCGTCGGAAAAACACTTACAGTGCATTCGACAGGTTCAAACTTCGTGCTGAATTCTGCGGTGAAATTTAAATTCGTCGCAAATAAGTAGTATTTCTAGTTATTTTTTACGGCGATTTTAAAATCGCTGAAAATAATCTATTTTGGCGATTTTTAAACATAAGAAATCACTGCAAATGACCACTTTCACAATCGCAGCAATTAACTAACCGTCGCAAAAAAATAGTTACTTTTTCTAGCAAATTTTTCGTCCCAAAAAGTCACAAGTCGCTGCAAAAGACCAATTTAGTATTTATGGTGAATTTCTCTGTCGTAAAAAGTGAAAAAATGCCGCAAAAGACCATTTTCCAACTTGATGTAAAAAAACTGCAACGATGTAAAAAATCACTACAATAAAGGCCTTTTGCAGCAATTTTATTTCCAACAGACAAAAAATCGCCTAAAAAAACCTTATTTCTTGTAGTGTGAGTTGAGCCTTTTACGAATTTTATCATCTAATAATCGATCATAATTTGTTTTTATGTACAATTCATTTAATAAACAAATTGAGTTGAGTTTCGACTTTGTTAGAGATCTCGAGCAACTTGTCTGGTTGATATTTTTTTTTCAAACTTGTCCAATAGACATATTCATTTGTTTAGGAAGAATGACGGTACTTCTAAACTATATTATATGTGCCCCACACTTTGAACCGAAGAATACCACTTACGTACAAATGAAAGATTGGGGTAATGAAAAATCCAAAACCATACTTTTTATGAAAAAAAGGAAACTAAAACTACAATCTATACAAGTATATAACTTGATAGTGTATTTAACTTGATGTTTTCTGTAGTATTAATTAGGGAACAATTAATAGGATATTGTTTAATTAACCTCATGTATCAGAATTGGAAAGTACACACATACTTTCATAATTTAAAATCTGAAAAATGGAGGGTTACAATTACACCCATTTATCCTAAAGAAAAGTATTTTAACTCAGTTCAATGTTCAATGGTTGCCTTATGAATTTAGGTTGTTTCTACTAATTGTGACGCAAAGCTACATCCTTACTATTTCTTCATTGTAATTGAATATAAAATATTGGTCTCTATTTATAGAGAAATTACATTGAGATGATGAGATAAGATAAATATCTTAATCATTATGAAAATTAAGGAGTGGTTTGGATTCAGAGATGAGTTGAGATGATTTATAAATAGTATAATAGAAGTTGAATTATTTATTATATTTTGTGTGGGAATTTGGGAAAGTTATTTTGGGATTTGAAAAAGTTAAATTGTTTATTATATTTTGTATAGAAATTTGGGAAAGTTGTAATGATGAGATGAAATGAGTTGAGGTGGGTTGAGGTGGAAATCAAATCTCTTGACTTGATAACTATGAAAATCAAATCTCTTAGATTTGATAATTTTGAAATTCAAGTGAAAATAATTAAATAAAGTTTTTGATTTGATGTTAGGAAAATGCAAAATGTACATAAAAAAAACTTACAAAAAACTTACTTATTCACACGTCAATTATTGATATATTAAAAATCATGAAATTCAAAATTCAAAATTTGACTTTCAAAACATAACTAACAAAATGAGTCTTGTAAGTTAAAATATATAAATAAAATTATAAATACATGTAGCACTACTTTGATTTTACTGCTCATGCATGGTTCAAGATGGACGTTATATTTTTATACATGGAAGGTAGAAACTTATTTTGTAGTTTTGTTCTTAGTTATATAGTAACATAAATTAGCTTTCTTCTTTTTCCTTTGAGACATATTTATGAACTCAGGCCCACTACTTTAATGAAAGTCATTAATTAAGGGTAGTCATAACACATTAGAGCGCCTCTATATATAGAGCAGCAAGCTTGCAGCTACACAATACATCAAAACAACTTATATCTGTAGCTAAGCATTAGTCTTTAATCCAAAAGAGATTAATGGAGAAGAAAACGAGTCTAATGGCTTTTGGGTTGATGATGATGATGTTGATCCTAAGCGCAACTACTGCAAGAGCCGATCTATGCCAAGATGCATTGACAGCTTTGTTGCCTTGCATGCCGTTCTTGACGGGTTTTGACCCCCCGACACCCAGTGCTAACTGCTGCCTAGGCGCAAGCGAAGTGCTGAATAAAGCTACGACCTCTGAAGATCGCAAGGCTCTGTGTGTCTGTTTCAAAAATGCTGCTGCCCAGGATGGTGTTAAGTCTGATAGGGCTGAACAGCTTCCTGACCTCTGCAAGATCAAAGTTCCGGTTCCAATTAAACCCGATGTGGACTGCAATAAGTAATTTATTTCTCTCTCAATCTCTAACTGCGTGCATGCGTTTGGCTGTGTTTGAGCAGACGTATGCATTTCTACTTGGTTCATGCGAACATTTTGACCAAAAAATAGTGATTTATCATGAGCTAGCTAGCTACTACATATAATTTTAATATTGGGTCTGTTTGTATGTGAAAGTATCTATTTTCTTGATGAGTCATCTTGACTAATTATACGCTTTTTTTTGGTGATATGCAGATTATGATGATTCTGTAGTAAGAATTGAGTGGAGATAACAAATAAAGATGGGGAACAGTCATAGATAGAGCAACATATATGGCCAAATATATAGTTGTAAACATTAATATATCGAAGCTCAACTGTTTCTGGCTATCTTATATTATATATATGCATGAAAGTATCAATTAAATGAATAAAATTATTCCTAGTTTCTTTGCAACGCTCTTTGGCCCGATTAATTATTCAACTTTAGTGGTTAATTCTTCGAGATGGGGTAAAATTCTAAAGATGCTTTTATCATTGCTGATGAAAACCATTTTTGTTTCTGATGAACGACGACAATTAAGCTAAGTGATTTTTTTTGTGAGATATCTTTGCAAAGTTCTAAACTAAAAAAGAAGCACTAAGCTCATTTTTCATATTATGAGTTATTCATTAATTTCATATTATGAATGTCGAGATTCACAGTATCACTCTAGATCTTTATGACAGATTTTTGCAGAGTGCGAGATCTAATGCAATCAAGAAGTCAAGTGTATATTTTTAACACCAATTAATTTGAAGTGGAATTGACATCTTATTGTCTAACAAATAGTATCGCAATTTGATCTCGAGAACTCCATGCAAAGTAAATGAGGCAGTCTAGATGCCATTAATTCATGATACACAATGTGTATGAATGAGTATATGTACACATTATAAATAAATTGAAACATTTTATGATGCCAAAATATGAATAACAGATCTTGATGTTCGCCATCTCATATATATATGCAATATGAGTAAATGAGCAAAAATGATACGTACCTTTAATTAGCTTCTTAAAACTTAAAAGTATATTTCCTTTTTTCTGTTCGTGGATCATGACTCTCCAAAAAACTACGTCCCCCGTCTACTCAATGTCCAATGCCAAAATAATTAATTATGTTATATTAGAGCCACTGGGTTTAACTTGTTTTGAAGCGGTGTTCAATCAAAACACACTACAACAAATAGTGACTTTTCGGACAGAAATTTTTCTCGCGAATGCTATTTTGATAACAAATAATTACGTTTTGCCACCAAAATCACGTGGTCAGAAGATTCTCATCGCAAATAATTATATTGGACCATTTTATTTGTCATGAGTTACAATATGTGAAAATTAAAGAATTTTTTCCACAAAATTAAGCTCATCAAAAAAAGTTTGCAGGTAATATTTTTTTTACGATAACATATGCATTCATTAGTGACGGAATTGGTTGGTGACAAAAAAATTTACAGTTCCCGCAAATAGTACTTACTATTTGGTAGCAAATAATTATGTTTTGCCACTTAATTCACGTTGTCAGAAAATTCTCGCTACAAATAATTATATTGGACCAAATTTTATTTTTCACTAGTTTTAATCTCTGAAAATTAAAGATTTTTTTCCACAAAATTAAGCTCATCAGAAAAAATTTGTAAAAAAATATTTTTTTTGCAGTGAAAAAAATTTTGTTGCAAAAGGTCAATTTTTACATTTTCGTTCTTTTGCTTCTGACCGTTTAAGAAACTGTCGGTAATTCTTGGTTTTTGCAGCAAAAATCACATTGCCGCAAATATTTTCAATTATAAATTTGTCTTTCACAACTAGTGGTTTTTTGAACAAGAGTTTTCCCACGAGTTTAATTTGCTAGCAAGTAATTATTATTTGTGTCGAATTATTTTGCGGCGAACATTACATCGCCGCGCAAACAGGTTGGTCGCTGTCGATTATTGATTATTTGCGGCGACAAATTCATTATTCGCGGCGATATTTGAGCGCCGCATAAATCTCAGTAAAAACGAAAATTGGGGGAAATTCAAATCAGTATAAAAAAGCCGGGAAAATTTTTACTTCTTTCTTCTTCCCCCGATGCCTATGCTCTGAAGCCCCCACCCCCGACGTCTCTTTCTCCAACTTTCTATTCGTTCTCTCTCTCTCTGTCTCTGTCTCTCTCCGCCCCCCCCTTTGCACCCCCGCAGTCCCTAGCCGTCGCCAGTAGCAGTTCTCATGCCGGTAAGTGTCTGTATCCCTTTAGTGTCTTGAGATTTAATATTGAGATTTGGTCAATTTCATTTCTCTTGGGCGTTGAATCTTCTTCTTCGTTAAAATCTTGGTCTATCTCTGAAACCCTACGTCTTCATCTCCTCCCTCTGCTATTATGGTATCTCTCTTGCCGACGACTTTTCTCTATGGACTGACGCCATTTTTCCTCGTCATAACCATCTAGCCGAGATTTAATGTTGTATGTGGATCAGTGGCCATCAGTCCAGAATGATGGTTAATAGAGAAATTTGTTAGAAATGTGAAAACAGTGTATGTAAATCACCAAGAGCAAAACAATGGAGAAGGTTTGGAAAGGATTGGATTTCGATATTTCCTTGTATATTTTTGTCTGTACAGAGTGTGGCTATTTATAGCATTACATGAATATCACTAGCATACAAAAGAGCACTGCCGTGCGCACTACTAACCAACTTTGTTTTTACATAAATGAAAAGGGAGCAGATGACAGACAAAGGACAGAGCTGTGCATATAAAACAAAACTTCTTGGTTCAGAATTTTCTTCTCTCATTCCCCTTGGTTCGTCCTTTTTCTCCTCTCTGCTGACTTGCCATCCAGTGCTGTTGTGGATGAGAGTGACTGTGTTCTTGCCTTTCCAACTCAGCAGCTCCATTGCTCTTCAACAAAATTAGCCTGTATATGACATTTTGATCAGCTATAGTTTTTTATTTTCTATCTGCCTACGTGGGTAGTATTTGTTAAAATATAGTATTGTATATACGTGTTACTTCCCTTTCACTCTGATATAATTTTGTTGTGAATGCATATTCATGTGTTTTCATTTTTGTGTTTAAAAAAAAGTGAGAGCTTGTTGACTCTTCTTTAGAGTCTAAAGAGGACTTGGAACTATTTGGTTTGTAGCAATATTGCTACTTTAATTGATAATGGAATCTAACTTGCTACTTTCATTGTTGGACTCTAGACCATGGAAGCATTGGTCCCAGATACCTCCGTGTTTAGCAGGCTGATCAGGGACGTTGATAATGACTCCATCCTCAGGCTCAATCACTATTTTATGATCTAATTTCTCCCAATTTTATTTGTATTATTTTTGGGGTCAATCAGTCGGTTTGTTTCTAGTGTTGGGAATTGAGGAAGACCTTTCTGGTAAAGGTTTACAAAAGTGGTAAGACAAAATGGAATGAGAGGGAGCCTATATCTCTGGCTAGATGGATCTAGATCCTCTGTTTTGAAATGGTTGAAAAGAAGCCATGGCTACGGGTTATCCTTCATTGTGATCTGAATTGAAAGCAAATATGGATTAGCAACCAATACAAATAACAGGCTTTGAGATTTATTGTACTTTGATGGGCATCTGCTATATATTGTACTTTGCAGGATAAATTTTGATGGAACCACTTGCTTTTTGTGTCATAAATTTGTAAATCATTATACAGGTTTGGTTAGATTGCAGTCTTGTCCAGGAAATTGCAACTGCATGTTAATTGTGTTAGTAGTAGTTGCTAGTAATGCTCCTTTAGGATTTTAATTGATCTTGTTGTGAGCTCAATGGTGTCTTTCCCGCCACAAAGTCTTTAATAAGCTTGAAGTCGGTGAGTTTGGTCCCTTCCACCAGTTTAGCCTCATTTGTTTTCGCAGACATTTCTCTTTTATATTTTTTTTCTTGTTTCCTCTCTTTTTCTAATCTTTAATTTCATTTCCTAATTTTGGAATAATATTATAGTTTTGGGTAATTTATTTGATCCCAAATTTTATGCTTTTATACTGATGGACTCAAAGTAGTTGTGAATAATAACATGCTCCCAAGAATTGAGATTGATAGATAGATGGTGGTGTGATAAACACTAGAGCATCGATTCATGAAACAAGTTTAAGCCTCTCAGCTACACCAATTTTAAGAACAATGGAAGCTTATTCAGTCAAATAAACAGAGCTTGCTGCTTCTAGACTTGTAATAAAATAGGCTAATAGCCCAAGGATAAATCAGAAAACCTCTGGCAAGATGATAAAAAGATTAAATAGCTATCTGAATCCGAATTTTCTGTTATATGCATATATATTTGTTTATTTTACTATTTGAAGTGGCTGTTTTCTGATTACACATGATTCTATTGAGATTGTTTAATTTCTTATATTGTGTTCTTGCAAAGAGCAGGCAAAAAAGAAGCAGCATTGAAGAATGAAGCCTTGAAACAAACAACTTCTACTGCTTCACCTGAAATTCGTTTGGTGGTGAGAATTTCAGTCATGAGCTTTGTATTGTTTTCTTTTTTCTTTTGGTAGCCATAGATTTGTATAGCTCTCTCTCTTTCTCTCCATTTTATGGGCTATTAGATTTATTTGGTTATTTGGTGTGGAATGATTTACATGGGCAGTATACAAGATTAGCAGGTTTTATGATTTAGGTGAGTGTGTAGTTGAGTTTTGTGAATAGTTGCTAAGTGTGGATTGAAATGGAGTTGTAAGTGAAGCATGGAGATTCTGAAGTATGTGGTTGTGTTGGTTTGTTTTATGTGGAGTTTAAATGGACTATGGATTTAGTATGTGTATTTTGTGTTGGGTGTTGCATATACTTCCGAAGTGAATTCCTGGGATTGTTTGGATTTAATTAAATATATACTTTTGTATGGACATGTGAAATCCTTGTAGACAAACAAGAAGGTGCTGAGCAGGGTTTTCTGGAACTGTTTTACACAAGAGTATCAGAATCTATTGTGAGTAATCTATAACCTTTAAGTTTCTTCATTATGTAAATTTTAAGTTGTACATAAAACCAAAGTTGCATTTTAAGTTTTAAACTATCCCAGCAAGTTAAGAACTCAATTTCTCTATGTATAATAGTCTCTATAACAGATTCCTTTTTCCCAAATATCTCTTGCCATCACTATATAATTGAACTCTGTAAAAGTGACATGCAGATAGGTTTCAAAGATTAATTTTTTATGAATGATACTATAGGGTGCAAAGTCACTGATTGTTTTGTTTCTTGAACAATCAGTGACTTTAGTGTCACTAATTGTGTTTCTTCATTGTTTTGTTTTGTTTCTTCATTGTGAGTTTGGGATACTATTTTACTAGTATTTTTTTATTTTATTTCGTAAAAGACTTTTCGCCAATTATAAATTACCGGGAATATTTTTTTGGTTGCAAATGCGTATTTTCCACGTTTTTCACCGCGGCAGATATGTATTTCCGACCCCAGTTAACCATGGTTGGCATATTTTTTGCCATGAAAGTTTGCACTTTTTGCGAGGAAAAAAATCATCGAAAATAAGAGTATTTCTGACACTTATTTCACTCGTAGCTTTAAGTACTATAAGTTGCCTCGTATTTCTGAGGAGTCAGCTACGATTTGAAATATTGAGAAAAAGTTATTTTGGACAAAAATATGGATTAATTGCGACAAAATCACTCGTGTGAAAAGACTAATTTATTGTAGTGACATTAGCACGCATTTTGGTAATTAAAACCATACTTTTATCCTAAATAAGAAGCATGCACTCTTAACTCCGGTTCAATGCATGCCAAGGGGAACTCGTGTGATACTTATTATTATGATTACGAGTATAAACAAGTTGAGTTCAAGCGAGTAGTACTGTGTGGTTAGATCTTATTGGTTTCATTTTTATTTCTTTACGAGTTGAGTTTAAGTTTATCATCAAGTTACATGTATATTATGTTCACAAACAACTAGCTTATTGTATTATTCAAGTAATTTCGGTTTGTTTAATAGCTACTTAAATTTTGAATATATAAATTATTTATTTTATATCTTATGATTTCATCTACAAATTTTAAGAAATTTATAGTTATACACATGACACATGACATACACAAGGATAGAAGGATTTATGCAACATATGCACATAATATTAAGAAGATTTTTTTTCTTTTTTTTTAAATACTTTATTTATCCTCCTTCTAAAGATATCGTTCTACAATAAAACATGATAAATATGAAATTATTCAAACTTATGCGAGTTGATTTGAGCTTTATATAAATTGTATCATCCAATAATCAATCATAATTTTGTGTTTATGAGGAATTCATTTAATAAACAAATTGAGTTGATATTGTGTTTGTTCGAGATCTTGGACAACTTGTCAAGTAGACTTATTCATTTGTTTAGGAAGAATGACAATACTTCTAAATTATATTAATAGCGTCCCACACTTTCAGCGGAAGAATACCACGTACAAATAAAAGCTTGGGGTTATGAAAATCCTAAACGAAACTTTTTATGAAAAAATGGAAACTAACTACAATTTATACTTGGTAGTGTATATTTAACTTGATGTTGTCTGTAGTATTAATGAGGGAACAATTAATAGGATATTGTTTAATTAACCTCATGTATCAGAATTGGAAAGTACACACATACTTTCATAATTTAAAATCTGAAAAATGGAGGGTTACAATTACACCCTTTTATCCTAAAGAAAAGTATTTTAACTCAGCTCAATGGTTGCCATAAACTAACAAAATGAGTATTGTAAGTTAAAAAATATAAGTAAAATAACGTTGCTGCTTTGGTTTTACTGCTCATGCATGGTTCAAGACGGACGTTATATATTTATATATGGAAGGTAGAAACTTATTTTGTAGTTTTGTTCTTAGTTATTAAGTAACATAAATTAGCTTTCTTTCTTTTTCCCTTGAGACATATTTATGAACCCAGGCCCACTACTTTAATGAAAGTCATTAATTAAGGGTAGTCATAACACATTAGAACGCCTCTATATATAGAGCAGCAAGCTTGCAGCTACACAATACATCAAAACAACTTATATCTGTAGCTAAGCATTAGTCTTTAATCCAAAAGAGATTAATGGAGAAGAAAACAATTCTAACGGCCTTTGGGTTGATGATGATGATGTTGATCCTAAGCGCAACTACTGCAAGAGCCGATCTATGCCAGGATGCATTGAAAGCTTTGTTGCCTTGCATGCCGTTCTTGACGGGTTCTGACCCCCCAACACCCAGTGCTAATTGCTGCCTAGGTGCAAACGAAGTGCTGAATAAAGCTACGACCTCTGAAGATCGCAAGGCTCTGTGTGTCTGTTTCAAAAATGCTGCAGCCCAGGATGGTGTTAAGTCTGATAGGGCTGAACAGCTTCCCGACCTCTGCAAGATTAAAGTTCCTGTTCCGATTAAACCCGGTGTGGACTGCAACAAGTAATTTATTTCTCTCTCAATCTCTGACTGCATGCATGCATCTGGCTTTGTTTGAGCAGGCGTATGCATTTCTACTTGGTTCATGCGAGCAGTTTGACCAAAAAACAGTGATTCATCATGAGCTACTAGCTACTGCATATAATTTTAATACTGGGTCTGTTTGCATGTGAAAATATCTATTTTCTTGTTGAGCCCTCTCGACTAATTATATGTGTTTTTTTTTTTCCTGTGTGATTTGCAGATTATGAAGATTCTTTAAGGATCGAGTGGAGATAACAAATAAAGATGGGGAACATGGATCGATAGAGCAACATATATGGCCAAATATTGGGTTGTAAACATTAATATATCGGAGCTCGACTCTTATATCGGAGCTCGACTCTTTTTGGTTATCTTATATTATATATATGCATGGAAAGATAAATTAAACGAATAAAATGATTCCTAGTTTCTTTGCAGACAGCAGTATTAATGCTTGGCGATGCCGTAAAAATCTAAACAAGCTTTTACCATTGTTAATCAGAACTATACTTTCTAAACTAAAGAGAGAAGGAATCAACTCATAGCTTAAGTCGCATTCCATATGAATTCAACGACTATTAATTAGCATGAATGCGAGGACAAAATCAAGACAACAAGGCACATCATGAACTAGTCATTAAATTCATATCATGAATGTCGGGATTCACAATATCATTTCTTATGGCTGCGTTTTGTAGAGTGTGATGTCTAATGTAATAAAGGACTCAAGTAGTGTATGATGTTTTTAACACCAATTAATTTGAAGCGGAGTTGACATCTATCTCATGGTCTAACAAATATTATCACGATTTGATCCCGATCGAGAACTCTATGCAAGGGAAATACGGGCCGTACTACTATAGATGCTTTTATCATTGCTGATCAAAACCATTTTTGTTTCTGTTGAACGACGACAATTAAGCTAAGTGATTTTTTTTTTTTTTGTGAGATATCTTTGCAAAGTTCTAAACTAAGAAAGAAGCAATAAGCTCATAGCTTAAGTCGCATTCCGACTATTAGCATGAGTGGGAGGCCAAAATCAAGACATTAAGGCACAACATGAGTTATTCATTACTTTCATACTATGTTAGAACTTAAATCAGAAAATATGTATTATATGTTAATATTTTACGGGCACTAAAATAACTTACCATTTTGTTAGACAAACAATGAAAAGATCGAGAACCTGCATGATAATTTATCTTTAAATTTGATCTATTTGTTTTGTTCACAGTACTCCGTTGCTAAAAACAAAATATTAGTCTATATGTTTAATACAACTGTGATATACTATTAAAAAAGATAGCAACGATATTACTTGATAAGCAGGATCTTCAAACATATCACAAACTTTCTCTCATTCGTTTGGTGGAATTGCTTGGAATAGATTTTGGCGCGCCTCTATTGTAGTTTTGAACTTCTTATAATGTGCATGACATCGATCTTTGTACCTCTGAAATGCATTTGACATTAGTTCCTCAACTGTTAATCGATCATCTCTTCTACCAAAATTAAACTCAAACTCATCCTTTAAAAAACTATAAACAATTAGGATAAATACTTGAAAGTAACATGTTATATACTTAGTTGCTTGAGATGTAGCTTATTACCAAACAATGGTTTTTTATGTGGTCTTTCACATCTAGGGAAACTTTAGACCAAGAGGATGTAGCAATCGGTGCATACGTGCAAGTAAGTGTACCAACATAAGAAGCAAGCCACGCTGCTGAATCTCCGAAGCCACCGATGTGATCATCAGGAATATCAACCTTGATTTTACCAACATTCCTTACTTTCTTTATGCAGACACCCCTCGTAGTGCCTCTACCTCGGCGCTTGCTTACAATAATTATATATACAGTAATTAAAACATAACTTTTTAATTAATACTTTTTATTTTATAGATATATTACTTAAATTGAGAATAAAATATGATATTTAATTTGATAAAATACCTTGTTCTGGGCCTGGTGATGTTGGCTCACTATTCATGACAGGTGAACCACACGGGGAGTCAGTAATGGATGGGGATGGCACACGTGTTGCTTTGCGTTTAGGAGACATATCTATTTGAAATTGTAACAAATTATTATTCAAACAAACGTTATCATAACTTTTATATGTTAATATTACTTACAAAAATTCATGTTTGAAATTCATTCACTATCCATTTTGTTGGACCAGTCGCCCTTATCCTCACTAGACACTTCAGTACTTCAGTTGATTCATCTTCTTTCGATATTTCACTTTCAATTACTTCGGGTTGAACATCTTCTCTACACAATGAGACCATATCATATTGGCTTAGATCAACAAATAGATTGATGCTTACTTCATTTTCTTGATATGCTTCTTCATTTGCTGGACAATCAACTTCTTCATGTGGTTCGTCTGCCTCTAGAATGTAATCATATACATTTCTTGGTGCAAACTTCTCCTCTACCTGCCATGGGTTTCCGTACTCCGGATCATCTAAATAAAAAACTTGATTTGCTTGGCAAGCGAGAACGAAAAGATCGTCCTCATACCATGAGCGAGATGTATTGACACTCACAAAATAATCATCGTTACACACTCCCAACCTAGGATTTGAGACATCCCACCAATTACATTTAAACAACCAGACCATATATCCCCCCACGTACTTTAAACAACCAGACCATATATCCCCCCACGTATCCATATGATATCTTCCACAATTCCGTAGAAGTCAATGTTATCATCCCCATGGCTTCCTTCGACTACAACCCCACAATTTTGAGTTTTCCTATATCGTTCTCTATCAGTTGTGTGAAATCTATATCTACGCACCAATCATCCTGAGTACTGGATGGCTCGCCTGGACGGATCACATGCTAGAGCATATAGTTCTGGTGAGATTGCTTCGGATTTTCACTATATTTCAATGCAACCTATATCAATAAATATTATTATATAGAAAAAAAAAGTAAAATTTAGGGGTATGAAATTCGTATTATAAAATGGGGCTTAACAGTAATATCGTATGTTCAAACCTCGAGGCAAACTCCTCTTCGTGATCCTTTTCTACGTCAGTTACACCATTCGAGCGAAGTAGTTGTATATGTTCGCTGTGAATGTTTAATTTGTATGAAATTATACTATATTATTATACATAAACTTAAAGATAATATTGATTTAGATGATCATCACTAACCTCAAGTAGTGATCAATCTCTGCGTAGTTATTCAAAACATACCATCGAGCTCTTTCAAACTCTCGCCCACATAGATTGTAGCCCCCTTATGAGCCTATGAGACACACGGTCTAGGAAAATACTGTAAATGTCGATGAGACTCCCATCTCTCACCCACCTTCATAATTTCGGTCTGGTCTTGTAAATCTAATATCAGCCCCATGAAAATACATTAAACAAAATGTATGCCACTCATTATCAATATATTACTCTACAATCGAACCTTCTGGACGAGCTTTATTCCCCACAGATCACTTAAGTTTTTCCAAAAACTGTTCAATAGGATACATCCATCTATACTGAACTGGGCCAGCGGCAAAACCCTCATGAGGTAGGTGCACAGACAAATGAACCATTACATCAAAGAATGAAGGCGGGTACAAACTCTTCAATTTGCATAATATTACTGCAATGTCAACTTCCATTTTTAACAATGCATCAACTTTCAATGTTCTACTACAAATGTCTCTGAAAAATCCCCATAATTCTGTGAGAGCTGTATGAACATCTCGAGTAAGCTTTCCACGCACACCAACCGGCAACAGATGTTGCAGAAATACATGACAGTCGTGACTTTTAAGACCAATTCTCTTCCAATCATGTATTCGAACACATCTTGTCATTTTGAAGCATAGCCATCGGGTAATTTGATTTTCATAAACTAATCACAAAATTTGTTTCTCTCATCATTTGAAAGTGTATACCATCCGATGGGCATATAAGTTGACAACCCATTATCTTGCAAATGCAACTCCGGTCTTATCCCCAGCTCCTTTAAGTCTTTAAGAGAGTTAGTTGTATCTTTTGTCTTCCCTTCTATTGACATCAGAGTGCCCAATATATTCTCACATATATTTTTCTCGATGTGCGTAATATCTAAATTGTGGCTTAGTGTCAAAGTATACTAGTATGACAATTCAAAGAAAATACTTTTTTTTGTCCAATTCAACTTCACTACTTGTCGTTTTCTCTTTCGAACCCTTGTATCCTTCCCAAATCTATTTTCTGAAACATCCCCCAACTGCACGATAATATCATTCCCAGACAACTCTGGCGGTGATGCCCTGCGCTCAACCTTTCCATCAAACATCGCTCTATTTGAACGCCATCTATGATCATGTGGTAAATAACGACGATGTCCTATAAAACATAATTTCCTATCATGACTCAACTACTGAGAGTGTGTATCTTTATTGCAAACAGAACAACATTTTACCTTTTGTGCTCCACCCAGACAGATTTCCATATGCTAGAAAATCATTTATTGTTCACATCACTGCAACATGCATCTTGAACTCCCCCGACGAGGCTGCATCATATGTACTGACACCCTGATCCCACAACTCTTTCAACTCTGCAATCAGTGGTTGCAGATATACATCTAATTCATTCCCTGGTGACCTTAGCCCTGGTATCAGTAGAGTTATCATAAAATATGGATCCTTCATACACTTCCAAGGTGGCAAGTTATAGGACCTTAATATGACAGACCAAGTACTATGAGAAGTGCTCATGTTGCCAAATGGATTAAAACCATCCGTTGCTAAACCAAGACATACATTGCGAGGTTCTTCAGCAAACCATGAATACTCGACATCAAATTTCTTCCATTGTAAGGAATCTGCAGGATGCGAGAGGAAGTTTTCAAATTTCTTCCCACGCGTGGCAGACACATATCCTGCAGCGGCTACACGGGGACTAGCAGCTGCACCATCTGATTCCGACACACTGGCCGCATCCTCCACGCTAGCCCCGAATGTAGATTCGGATGCTAGTGAGGATGGTAGTGAGGATGAGGATCTACCTGATGATGGTCTCACAGACGATCAGATACGTCAGCTACTGCGAGACCCATGGGCTCCTCCATATGATGAGAGCAAGGTGATCCGACAGGCCGATTGTATAGCATTTTTTAGAATGCTTAATTTGATTTTCGGCTATAACATCGATACGAAAAAATACAAGACTGATTTCGAGATTGATCGAGCCAGATTTTTGGTGCGGATAGCACGGGGGGATCCCATTGATCTGGCATTGTATTTATTCCTCCGCATTTGATAGGGGTTACGATTTTCCAGTAGAGGTAGTCTACCATTTGCGCTGCTGATATCTAACCTCTTACTCCGATCGGGGGTTACAGTGTTGGCCACTGAGCGGAGGTCGCCACAGATGGGGCCCCTTAACAAGATCACATTCAGCAAGAGGAAGGGGCACTTGTGGAATACTGCACCAGAACAACCTAGTGATCCTCCCACATATCCAGCTTCTAGTAGTGCTGTTGTTGTTGAGAGACAGCCTCCTGGGGCTACTTTAGATCAGGTACGAGCTTTGTTTGTGGAGTTCGTTGAGCCCATCATGGAGAATCTTAGGGATCTGGAAGGATCTATTAAAATCTTGCAAGAGGATGTTGATCTACTAGGGACCCAATGATCTACTTTGTTTATATTTTTCATTTTACTTGCCGTTCATGATAATATAAAAAATGATACTATCTTTACAGTTATATTTAAATAAATTTAACATAAAAGAAATCACTATAAAGTTTTGAAGTTAATTACATAGAATTAATTTATGAATTTATAAATATTTTAACTCACTGCAAATCATAATATATAATATATACACATTTTTATATTTTGAAAATAATAACAAATTAATGGAAAAAAATATTTATTACTTTAATGGAAAAAATACATGCAGAAATCCATACTAATAAAAAAATTAATTAAAAAAATTTCTGTTCGAACAAATAAATTTAAGTTTGAACGGTTATTAACTTTTCCCGGAAAAAATAAATTAATTTCTCGGCCAATATTATTATTCGATCAGATTATATACTGTTCGAACGGGCATTAATTTCGTGTTCGAATATATTTTGTTCCGTTTGAACGGTTTTCTTTTTTTGAGACGATTTTGTTCATCAAAAAATATCTTGTTCGAATGGATGGTTTTCCATTCGAACGAATTTCATAGCTCACGCACTTTTGGAGACAAAATGTAAATTTCGTCTCCAAAAATGACTTTTAGGGACGAAATTTAATTTGTCCCTAACAAATTTCATCCCTAAAAGTCAAATTTCTTGTAGTTTGTGTGGTTAGATCTTATTGGTTTCATTTTAATTTATTTCTTTACGAGTCGACTTTAATTTTATCATCGAGTTACATGTATATTATGTTCACAAACAACAAGCTTATTGTATTATTCAAGTAATTTCGGTTTGTTTAACAGCTACTTAATTTTGAATATATCAATTATTTATTTTATATCTTATGATTTCATCTACAAATTTTAAGAAATTTTTTTTTGAACTTTTTTAAAATTTTGTAAATAGTTTTACACATGGCACACATACACAAGGACTTATGCAACATATGCACATAATATTAAGAAGATTTTTTTTTCTTATTTTTTAAATACGTTTTTTTTTTTGAAAAAAAAATGCAATTTCTAAATAAATGATAACCGAATAGCCAGCTGAATCTGTGCTCTTATAGTCTGCATCCAAGGCATTGATTGAAACAAATATAAAAACAAAAAAGATAACTCCATTTTTGTTTAGTTTAAACATCTCTCAAGAACTACATTCTGATTGATAATGTCAAAATTAAAGACAAAAACATGTGAATGAAGTTTCAACTCTCAGTCTGCTCCCTCAACCTCCTAATGGTGCTCCTAACAGTCACAACACTGGTAGTATTCAATGTGTATGCACCTCCTGCTTTCACTTTTCCACAATCCTTGCAACCCCAGATCCCACAGCCTTCCTCTTCACCGCAAACTTCCCGAAAAATTCGCAGAAGTATTTGCCATGTTGGCTAACTTCCATCTTTTTAATTTGCTTCCTCAGACTAGCACCATATCGAGTGCCATACTTCCCAATGATACCGGCTTTCTTGGTTCTAAAGATATCGTTCTACAATAAAACATGATAAATATGAAGTTATTCAAACTTATGCGAGTTGATTTGAGCTTTATATGAATTGTATCATCCAATAATCGATCATAATTTTGTGTTTATGAGCAATTCATTTAATAAACAAATTGAGTTGATATTGAGTTTGTTCGAGATCTTGGACAACTTGTCAAATAGACTTATTCATTTGTTTAGGAAGAATGACAATACTTCTAAATTATATTAATTGCGCCCCAAATAAAGACTTGGGGTTATGAGAATCCAAAACGAAACTTTTTATGAAAAAATGGAAACTAACTACAATTTATACAAGTATATAAATTGGTAGTGTATTTTTAACTTGATGTTGTCTGTAGTATTAATGAGGGAACAATTAATAGGATATTGTTTAATTAACCTCATGTATCAGAATTGGAAAGTACACACATACTTTCATAATTTAAAATCTGAAAAATGGAGGGTTACAATTACACCCTTTTATCCTAAAGGAAAGTATTTTAACTCAGTTCAATGGTTGCCATAAACTAACAAAATGAGTATTGTAAGTTAAAAAATATAAGTAAAATAATGTTGCTGCTTTGGTTTTACTGCTCATGCATGGTTCAAGATGGACGTTATATATTTATATATGGAAGGTAGAAACTTATTTTGTAGTTTTGTTCTTAGTTATTAAGTAACATAAATTAGCTTTCTTCTTTTTCCTTTGAGACATATTTATGAACCCAGGCCCACTACTTTAATGAAAGTCATTAATTAAGGGTAGTCATAACACATTAGAACGCCTCTATATATAGAGCAGCAAGCTTGCTGCTACACAATACATCAAAACAGCTTATATTTGTAGCTAAGCATTAGTCTTTAATCCAAAGAGACTAATGGAGAAGAAAACGATTCTAATGGCTTTTGGGTTGATGATGATGATGTTGATCCTAAGCGCAACTACTGCAAGAGCGGATCTATGCCAGGATGCATTGACAGCTTTGTTGCCTTGCATGCCATTCTTGACGGGTTCTGACCCCCCGACACCCAGTGCTAACTGCTGCCTAGGCGCAAGCGAAGTGCTGAATAAAGCTACGACCTCTGAAGATCGCAAGGCTCTGTGTGTCTGTTTCAAAAATGCTGCTGCCCAGGATGGTGTTAAGTCTGATAGGGCTGAACAGCTTCCCGACCTCTGCAAGATCAAAGTTCCTGTTCCAATTAAACCCGATGTGGACTGCAACAAGTAATTTATTTCTCTCTCAATCTCTAACTGTGTGCATGCGTTTGGCTGTGTTTGAGCAGACGTATGCATTTCCACTTGGTTCATGCGAACATTTTGACCAAAAAACAGTGATTTATCATGAGCTAGCTAGCTACTACATATAATTTTAATATTGGGTCTGTTTGTATGTGAAAGTATCTATTTTCTTGATGAGTCATCTTGACTAATTATATATTTTTTTTTTTGTGATTTGCAGATTATGATGATTATGTAGTAAGAATCGAGTGGAGATAACAAATAAAGATGGGGAATAGTCATAGATAGAGCAACATATATGGCCAAATATTCAGTTGTAAACATTAATATATTGAAGCTCGACTGTTTCTGGCTATCTTATATTATATATATGCATGAAAGTATCAATTAAATGAATAAAATTATTCCTAGTTTCTTTGTAACGCTCTTCGGCCCGATTAATTATTCATCTTTAGAGTGTGATGTCTAATGTAATAAAGGACTCAAGTAGTGTATGATGTTTTTAACACCAATTAATTTGAAGCGGAGTTGACATCTATCTCATGGTCTAACAAATATTATCACGATTTGATCCCGATCGAGAACTCTATGCAAGGGAAATACGGGCCGTACTACTATAGATGCTTTTATCATTGCTGATCAAAACCATTTTTGTTTCTGTTGAACAACGACAATTAAGCTAAGTGATTTTTTTGTGAGATATCTTAATTTGCAAAGTTCTGAACTAAAAAAGAAGCACTAAGCTCGTTGCTTAAGTCACATTCCGACTATTAGCATGAGTGCGAGGCCAAAATCAAGAGATTAAGGCACAACAATGAGTTATTCATTAATTTCATATTATGAATGTCGAGATTCACAATATCACTCTAGATCTTTATGACCGATTTTTGCTGAGTGCGAGGTCTAGTGCAATCAAGAACTCAAGTGTATATTTTTAACACCAATTAATTTGTTGTGGAATTGACATCTCATGGTCTAACAAATAGTATCGCAATTTGATCTCGAGAACTCTATGCAAAGTAAATGAGGCAGTCTAGATGCCATTAATTCATGATACACAATGTGTATGAATGAGTATATGTACACATTATAAATAAATTGAAACATTTTATGATGCCAAAATATGAATAACAGATCTTGATGTTCACCATCTCATATATGCAATATGAGTAAATGGGCAAAAATGATACCTTTAATTAGCTTCTTAAAACTTAAAAGTATATTTCCTTTTTTCTGTTCGTGGATTTTTGTTAGGTCAATATTGTATAATTAGGAGGAGATGACTCTCCAAAAAACTACGTCCCCCGTGTATGCAATCTTCAATGCCAAAATGCTTAATTATGGTATGTTAGAGCCATTGGGTTTAACTTGTTTTGAAGCATTGTTGAATCAAAACATTAGCACGTATTTTGGTAATTAAAACCAGACTTTTCTCCTAAATAAGAAGCATGCACTCTTAACTCCGGTTCAATGCATGCCAAGGGGAATTCATGTGATACCTATTATTATGATTACGAGTATAAACAAGTTGAGTTCAAGCGAGTAGTACAAGAGGTTTTAGATGCTAATAAAGTAAGTAATATGTTGCAAATCTTGTTTTCGGCCATTTTTTGTAAGCGTGAATAATATTATGAATATTAATCAAAAGCTTTTCCGGTTTCTTTAGATTCTCTTGCATGTATGTATATTTTTTAAAGTATTAGGACCTGTAAGAGTTTACAAAACAGAGTTGCTTTTGCAAGAAATTTATATTTGAATAATGGCATTACAATGTTGTATATATACACTTTAATGGAGTTGTAATGAGCTGTCCTAAACAATTCTACAAGCAGTTGCGTACACAATGAGGTAGTGCTTGATATGGCAGAGTTTGTTACAGTGCTCTGCCAAGACCGGTACAACTATTTATAGAGAATCAATTCACAACCTATTCTATGTTATTCCTGAAGGTTCTGGATGAGCTGCTTACTTGGAGATTCCTTGTCGTGTGGCTTGTGTCGTGGATGCCAGACTGGATGCTGCAACACCCCCCTGCGAGCCTAACGAGGTATCAACAACAGTGAGGCTCTTCCGCATTGATTGAAATCAAGTGGACACAACAGGCTTAGTGAAAATGTCAGCCAATTGGTCCTTGGATGGGAGAAAGGCAACCTGAATGGTTTTTGCAGCAACTCTATCACGAACAAAGTGGAAATCAATTTCCATGTGTTTTGTGCGGGAGTGAAGGATTGGGTTTACTGATAGGTATTTGGCTCTAAGATTGTCGCACCATAGGATATTAGGATGGGAGCTTTAGGCAGAAAAATGTGGAGTTCTTTTCGAAGGGTTTGGATCCAAAGTAGTTCAGCTGTGGTATTTGCTAGGGCCTTGTATTCGGCGGCGGTGCTTGAGCGAGCAACGGTGCATTGCTTGCGAGAACTCCAAGAAACCATATTGCTTGCAAGGAAGATGCAAAAGCCGCCCATGGAGCGACAATCATCAGGGCAAGTAGCCCAATCCACATTTAAAAAAGCTTGAATTTGAAGTGAGGGTGATTTGTGGAGAAAGATGCCAAAGTTTAAGGTTTGGTTGAGGTATCTTAGGAGGCGTTTGACAGCCTGCCAGTGTGGATGTTTGGGATTATACATGAATTGGCAGATTTTATTTACTGCAAAATCTATGTCTAGTCGGGTTAGAGAGAGGTATTGGAGGCTTCCTATATTGCTATGGTAAAGGGTGGGATCAGAAAAGGAGGGAGTATCATTGATAGAGAGTCAGGTGCATCAGAAAAGGAGGGAGTATCATTGATAGAGAGTCAGGTGGATGCTAACATTGGTGAAGTTACACCATTGGCTAAGAGCATATTGGCTTTGGAGAGCATATCACATATGTATTTCCTTTGGGAGAGATGGATTCCATTTTCAAAGTATATAATTTCAATACCTAAAAAATAGGATAATCAGCTTAGGTCTTTTAGTGGAAAAATAGAGGCTAGATAGGAAATCAAATGGTCAATTTGGCTTGGATGGGAGCTGGTTACTACAATATCATCAACGTAAATCAACACGTAAACCAAAACAGATTGATGATAGTAGATAAATAATGAGCGATCAGCTTTGAAGGGTTGGAAGCCATACTCACAGAGGGATGAACTGAGTTGTGCAAACCATGTGCGTGGTACTTGCTTGAGCCATAAATGGCCTTGTGCAATCGGCACACACAGTCAGGGTATTCAAGATGAACGAAGCTTACATGTTGAGACATGTACACTGCGTCGGTGACGTCACCGTGAAGGAACGCGTTGTGAATGTCAAGCTGTCGGAGAGGCCATCCGTGAGACACAACTAGAGAGAGAACTAGACGGATCATTGTGGATTTGACTACTGGACTAAACATCTCGGAGTAGTCGATTCCATCTTGTTGGTGAAACCCCTTGGTGACAAGTCTGGCCTTGCGCCATTCAATGCTTCCGTCGGCATGATATTTTGTGCGAAAAATTCACCTGCAACCAACAACATTAGATGAAGGGGGAGGGGGGGACTAGGGACCATGTTTTGCTCTGTAGGAGAGCTTGAAATTCTTTGAGCATGGCATCACGCCATTCTGGGTAGCGTGAGGCGAGTGTGTAAGAGTGGGGAGCTTATGGTATATCGGCAGTTGAGAGAAGATAATGGCGAGGGGGTGGGTAGGGTATTTTGCCATGGGTAAAAGATTTGGGACATGAGCTATTTGTTCTGGAGCGTGTGATGATGGGAGATCTTGGAGGTGGAGGTGGAGGTGGTGTATTGGGAGGAGGCAGAGAGTTAGGGTTGGGTTATGTCAGGTTTGTTTGTTCAAAAGGGGGGAAGTTAGTTTGAGAAGACGATGGGGAGATTGGGCCATGTGATGATGGGCTGAGAGATGGACTTGTGTTAGATAGTTGGTGTGATGAGATTCGGTCCAAGGTAAGAGGTGAGATGATGGCTAGTGGGATGTGAGTGAGCTGAGTGTGATTGGAGTCCGGTTTGAGAGACTTTGAGTAAGGAAATGATTTTTAATTGAAGATAACATCCCTTGATATGTACATCTGATTTGAGTGAAGATGGAGACATTTGTAGCCTTTATGAATCGTACCCGAGAAATAAACAGGATAGAGAACGGAAATGGATTTTGTGGTTGTTATAGGGCCGAAGATTTGGCCAAAATTCGGTGCCAAAGACCTTGAGGAAGGTATAGTCGGGTTCTTTTTTAAAAAGAAGGTGGGGAGACTTGTTTTGAAGAGATGGAGATGGAAGGAAGTTAATGAGATGTGAGGCAGTGTGAGAAGCAACCATTTTGTTGGTGAGTGTGTGGGCAAGAGAGTTGGTGAGCAATTCCTTGCAAGTTGAGGGCATGGGTGAGGGGTCAAAATTCAGCCCCCCCACCCCCTAATTGCTTTGGACAGTTTTGATTTTTGTACCAAGTAATCTTTCAACATATTTTTGGAACATTAGGAAAGTAGATATTGCATCACCCTTAGAGGTTAGAGAATAAAACCAAGTATATCTACTATAGTCATCAACAAAGGAGATATAAAAACGAAAGTCATCATGTGATATATAAGGGGAAGGTCCCCAAACATCTACAAAGATAAGTTCCAATGGTCTAGTGGACTGATTAACAAATTGTTTAAAAGCTAATTGTCGACATTTGGCAAGTGGGCATGTAGAACAAAAAAACTAGGCTTAGTGGGGATAAAAGGCAAACATTTGGTGTGCAAAATGTTTGAGACTAGCTAAAAAGAAGGATGGCCGAGGTGATGATGCCATTGACCGATTGTAGTCCTTCCACCAACAAGAGCCACTAAGGAGGATTCGGGAATGGCTGGAGGAAAATGATAGAACCCATTATGTGTTGGACCTCGAGATAGAAGACTCCCCATTTGTTTGTCCTTCACACAAAAATGAGAGTCATGAAATTGAAGAAGACGTGGTTGTCTTTGCAAAATTGATAAACAGAAATTAAGTTTTTGGTGATTTGAGGAACATGTAGTAAATTACGTAAGAAAAATTTGGAGGAAGAAGTTGAGAGTTATGAGTCACCAATATGAGTGATGGGAAGGCTTGAACCATCACCAACTTTGATTTGCTCAGGTCCAGGATACTGGTCAGTGCTAATGTTGAGATTGTGAAGTTCGGATGTGAGGTGATTTGTTGCCACAGAGTCGAGATACTAGTTTTGATTTGAGGGAGATTGAGAGGTGGTGTAGTGAGCTAAGAAAGAACGAGATGACCCATGTTGATATGCTTGATCAAATCGATGTATACATTGCAAGGCAACATGTCCTACTTTGTTGTAGACTTGACAAGTAGGTTTCAAGGAGGGCTGAGATGAATTTTGATAGGAATTGAAGGATCGACCCCCATAGTTTCGACCATTTCAGCCACTATTTTGACCACCCCGAAAAGGGTTGCGTCCTCCACGAGTAAAGGAAGGTGTGGTGATATTGACTGAAGGGTTGGGTAGGATGCCTTGCTAAATAGAGTTTAGAGAGAGTTGACTTTCATGAGTAAGAAGATGATTGAAGAGCTTAGCAGAGCTTATGGGTGTTGTTCTTGTGGTGACAGAGACTACGAAGGACTCAAACTCTGAGTCGAGTCCATTGAGAAGGTAGGAGACAACCTCCGAGTCACGGAGAGGTTCTCCAGCTGCAGTCATGGTGTCTGAAAGCAAGCGGACTTTTCGCTAATAATCAGTAACCGAGAGAGAGCCTTTTTGTAGATTGGTAAGTTGATGCCTAATTTAAAAGATTTTTGCTTGAGATTAAGAAATGAACATTGTTTCTAAAGTGACCTAGAGGTCTTAAGATGTGCGAGAAGAGATAACCTGAGCTAGAATGGTTTCGGTAAGAGAAGAGAGTAGAGTACTTAAGAGGAGTTGATTAGTGCGGCGCCACTGGAGATATTCTAGACTGATTTTTGGAAGAGGAGAGGTAGAAGGAGAGGGTGGGACAAATTGTTGAAAGGGAGGTGGTGGTGGAGTAGAGCCATCAACAAAGTGGAAAAGTTCTTGGCCATGAAGATATGGAATGATTTGAGCACTCGCCATAACAAGTAGTTGTCTAAGCTTAGTTTTACCGAGACGACATGGGAGAAATTGTTTGAAACCTGGAAGGGAGGGGAGGAGTTTTTGCCGAGTGAGAAGGTATCGCTGGCCATTGGGAAGAAGAGTAGGCATGCACAATGAATAATGGTATATTTGAATAATGGTATTACAGTGCTGTATATATACACAATAATGGCGCTGCAGTGAGCTGTCCTAAACAATTCTACAAGTAGTAGGCGTGCACAGTGAGGTAGTGCTTGATATGGCAGAGTTTGTTACAATGCTCTGCCAAGACCGTTACAACCATTTACAAAGGCTTTGAGCACATCAAAATAGTTCTGAAATTTAAGGTGGAGAACTAAGCGCACAAGCCAAGCCGAAGTTACATAGTTGAAGGAAAATCAACGTTTTGAAAATTTTGCCCAAAAAGGTAAAAGTTTCATTTAGTATATAAAATCAAAATACATATTAAAACATAAAGCTTATAAGCATAGTCGAATTCGAATCGGAATCATTTTCCGAAAAAAATAAGATTTTTAAAATGGGCAAAATATATTAAATTACTGATTTGAAAGGGGAAAAGGACAAAACGATAAAATGGGAATTAACAAATCTGATTCTCATATGCTTGGTGTTGTCCTAAAAATCTAAACATGCTTTTAGCGACTCATCATCTCAACTTTCATCATCCTCCCATCATCCTATGATGTGTCATTAGATGATTGGAGATTATTTATTATATTTTACTTATAAATCTATCATCTAATGCCACATCATGGGATGATGCATGGGAGGATGATAGAAGTAATTAAGATGATGAATAGATTTTTTCTTTTATAATGAAGTTAACACATTTTGAAATAAGCAATAAGCTCATAGTTTAAGTCACATTCTAAGTCGGGATTCACAATATCATTCCTTACTATATCGCTTTGTGCAGAGTACTGCGGTGTCTCGATGATCTAATGTAACAAAGGACTCAAGTCATCATGTATCTTTTTAATTAACACCAATTAATTTTGAAACAATGGACTCAAGTCATGTATCTTTTTAACACCATTAATTAATTAATTTGAAGTGGAATTGACATCTCATGATCTAACAAATACTACTATCACAATTTGCTATAGATGCCAACATGATAAACATGTGTATGAATGAGTATATGTACACATGAATAAATTAATACATTTTATAATGCCAAAATATGAACAACAGATCTTGATTTTGGCCATCTCATCATGTATGCATGAGTAAATGGGCAGAAAGGATACCTTTAATGAGATTATACTGTTCGTGGATTTTTGTTTGGTTAATATTGTATAATTAGGAGGAGATGACTCTCCAAAAAATCATGTCCCGGCCTGTGTACTCAACGTACGTTCATGTTAAAGGCCAAAATACTTAATTATATGCTATATTAGAGCCAATGGGTTTAACTTATTTTGAAGTGGTGGTAAAGCATGATGATTTTAGCAAGCACAAGAAAAACGGATTTTTGTGACCAATTTATTACAACCAAAAGACTATTTGCAACTAATTTTAGTTGCAAATAGTCATTTCGCTGGAATTAACTGATCGCAAATAAACAGTTTTCTTGTAACTAGACATTGTTCAATCATCAAATTAATTAGCACGTATTTGGTAAGGACAATATTGCCAGGGTGCACACCAAATGTGCACAGCATACAGTGCAATTGCAATTAATTTTAAACATCCTTAACTATTAAAAAATATATATATAAATTCACTAGTAGTTACTTTCTTAACCATTAAGTAAAAAAAAATTTAAAATAAATAAAGGTCATCCAAGCATTTTCATTTTGGTAATTAAAACCTTAAAAATGGTAGGTAACAACCAGATTTTTCTCCTAAACAAGAAGCATGCACTCTTATGATCTCCAGTTCAATGTTTGTCAAGGGAAATTTGTGTGACAGCATAATTGTGATTAGGAGTATAAAGGAATTGAATTCGAGTAAGTAATGGCCGGGTGGTTAAATCTTATTGATTTAATTTTCATTCCATATACGAATTGAGTTCAAGTTTATCATGAGTTATATATTACATATGTTCACAAATAGCTAGCTTATTAATTTATTATTCGAGTCATTTCGAGTTTGTTCATGAGCTACTTAATTTTGAATAAATCAATTATTTATATTACATCTTATGGTACTTTTATCTACAAATTTTGAGAAAAACAGCTTTGAATTTTGTAAACATCTTTATATATTCTATATATTCATATATATATCAAGAGTGATATATATAAGAATTTAAGCAACATATAGACATAATATTAGGAATAATATTTCTTATTTTTAAATGCTTTATTTATTCTCTTTCTAAAGAAAAATAAAGGTCTACTATAAAATATAATAAATATGAAGCTATTCAAATTTATGCGAGCTGTGCTGAACTTTATATGAATTGTATCATATAATTAATAATCGATTATAATTTTATGTTCACGAGCAGTTCATTTAATAAATAAATTGAATTGAACTTGAGTTTGTTTGAGCCGATCTTGAACAGCTTGTACAATAGACTTATTCATTTGTGTAGGAAGAATGATGATACCCCTAAATTTTATTAATTGCACTCACTTTCTGTGGAGTACCACGTACAAAAGAAAGCTTGGGGGTTATACAAATCCCAAAAACCAATCTTTTAAGAAAAAATGGAGACTAAAACTACCACATCTATACATGTATATAACTTAATAATGTATAAAAGATTATGTATTTAACTTGATGTTTTATGCAGTATTCGGGAACAATTAATAGGATATTGTTCAATTAATTAAACCGCACATACTTTCATAATTGAAAATCTAAAAAATGGAGGTTGCAATTACAACTTGTTCTCCTAAAAAGGAAGTGTTTTAACTTGGTTCAATGGTTGCCATAAGCACACTCGTGGCACACCCTTATTATAAATTGAGGTTGCTTCTTCACTCTAAAGCAAAATCATTCATTTTTGTAGCAGATCGGGAAGAAAGTACTCCATATATAGTGGCAAGAAAATGGAGAAGAAAATGAGGGGTTTGTATGCATCGGCTTTTGGCCTGGTGATTTTGATGTTGAGTGCATGCCACTCAGAGGCCATGACATGCTCCGAGGCCCTAGTGATTTTGCTGCCATGCCAACCATTCTTGGTGGGTGCTGGCCCTGACTCGCCAGGCCTTCCCTGTTGTCTAGGTGTTCAAAAACTTATCCAAGAGGCTTCTACCTCCGAAACACGCAGGGCTCTTTGTCAATGTTTGAAGATTGCTGCTTCAGGACTTGATCGTACTACTCTTGATAGAGCTAAAGAGGTTCCCCAACTTTGCCATATCATCGACCCTATACCAATTGACCCCAACGTGGACTGCAATACGTATTAATCTCTCTTTGATTCTCTCTTTTTAGTGAAAGAACGTAGATCTTTGTGTATTCCTTGAACTAACGTGTTTTTTTTCTTGGTATTGTGCAGACTCCCATGATCCTAATTCCTACAGGAGGTTTTCGATGCTAATAAATTAAGAAATATGTAGCAAATCTTGTTTTCTGCGTGAATTAAATTATGAATATGAATCAAAAGTTTTTCCAGTTTCTTTACATTCACTTATCAAGTATATATACTTTTCAAAGTAACTTGTATGCGTGAATCATGGAAAATATATAAATTAAAGTAACATACATAATAATTATTTCCACAAGAAAAATTCAAAAGAGGGAAAATTATAAATAGAGCCAAAAAAAAAAAAAAACTATAAACGTACGTCCATAGAATATATATAGAGAACAACTTTAAGAACATCAAAATATTATTGAGATTTAAGGGGAAGAACTAAGCCCACAGGCCAATTAGCCGAACTTACATTGTAAAAGAGGTAAAAGTTCATTTTGTTAATCATGCAAAAAAATAAGCAGCCAAGTAATCACACGTGAGGACATAGATGCAATAGAGCAAAACTCTGCCTCAACAGAAGATCTCCAAATTAATGGTTTGGCACTTTTCGTATTTCCAAGACAAGAATCGCCTATAAAATTACAATAACCTGTAATTGACCATCAAGTGTCGAAGCAATAACCAGCCCAGTCTAAATCTGAAAATGCCTTAAGATGCAATTAAGGGCGAGGAAGAAGCTAGGAGAAGAAAATCCATGACCTAGAGTTCTGTGTATAAACTGGGGCACCCAACATATATGCAACTATAAGATGTGACTTTCTGGCCTTGTTGTTGAATTGACTTACAAGTATGTTAATAAAGAAAGTAATGTCCCTGTCTTGCTAGTATTGTCAGAGAAACAGGCATGTATGTCCTGTGATACGATAAGAGTAGCAATAAGTAAATATACTTCATTATGCCAAATTATGAATAATATATCTTGATTTTGGTCGTCTTTTGCATGCATGAATATATTAGAAGCCAGGGACATCTCTAGTTTCTTTAAAGTTATATATATTTGACATCTAGAGGAGCTTCAACTGTAGTGTAATCTGCATTCATGAATGCATCTGGATTCTCTTCTGGGTCATTTGGGATAATTCTCAGTACCCCAGTTCTCTCTTTTCTTACATTTTCGAAGTAGGCTGTGTATGGTATATATATCGCCACTTTCCCAGTTGCCAAATTTTGGGACGTGAGTGTGAGTGGTGCTGCAGCAGCCAAAGTCATTTTTTATTCAAGCAATAACGATGGTTTTTAACAAGATTAATAGTTCTGCATCATAAGAAGGAAAGGAAATCCAACTCCAACATTGAATCAAATCGGTTTACAAAAGTTCATGAAAATTTCACATCTTGTGAACAATCTGTTACAGAAACAAAACTAGCTAGAAAGTGTATAGCAAATTATATATATATATATATATATCCAAGTTAGATCTCTAGATATCAATGGCTAATGATGAGAAGATTAACATGCACATGTAAGACCAATATCGATCGATACAAAGAAGTACATGACTCACTGCCATTAACGATCGATATGGTGGGTTACTCTTGCAATTTCTGACTTTTGGGACAAAAATCTTTGACGAACATGAAGAACAACGAGGATAACAGTTCTCTTGAGACCATTAAGATCACTTGTACGTTGACACATCACTATACTATTATAATGTTCCATAGCCAAATAAATAAACCATCTCAAACCCATCACTATACTACTATATTGTTTTTTAGTTCTAAAATTCACATATGCAATTTCTCCCTTGACTAGATGGACTCGGCTATTCTTGTCGTCCTCTCTGAAACATGATTCTCTTTCTTGTCTGTGTTCCCACTAAACAAAATTATTTGTAATTGGCCCTCACGATCATTACAAATTGTATTTTATGTATCACTATGATCATGTGAATTTAATACGTATATTCCAAGTAATAGGCTACTATGACCTGTGTACAATTAGCGCGTAAACTTTTTATTTTGTAATAATATATAACTTTCACTAAACTCTTACTATAAGTAAGGAATCCATATCAATACATTGAGAGTACCACCATGCTAATATATTGTGAAATCACTATTTGTTTCAAAATTTTAAGTTGGTGTCTAACACACAAAATATTTAATTAAATAGGTAAAGTGTAAAGTCAAGATCCAAACTCAAAACTTCTACTTTGATACCATGAGAGATCACCACTTGTCCCAAAAAGTTAAGTTGATAGAAATGGTTTGATTTTAGAGTAGTAATACTACATATAGTCGTAGATTGCACAAGTTGCGCTGAGTAATCGTTTTAAAAAAGAGTCGGGTCCACTATTAAAAATTAATTTTTGTTCATGTGGATGATCTCATACTTACTCAATTTCTTCAAAGAGATTGCGCAACACTTGTGTGCGCACTCCATGATTGCAATATAATTTCTCTTGATTTTAATATTTATATTATATTTTAACACATATATCTCTTTAATTCCCCTACAATATTGAGAAAATACATTCGCCTCCCTTCGTATCAGATTTGATTTCATATAGCTAAAAAGCTCTAAGCAGTTGGTAAATTTCAGACAGTACAGCAGCTACTTGCATTCATGCAACTATGCAAGTGCAGTTTGGATCGCTCGACCGTTGCCAGAAAAATCATTTTCTATATATAAGCGCTAGCTTCAACTTTTGGATGAAAACAAAAATTGCGCACATGGATCAACAAATTCAAATAATACGTATTTAACCTAGCCTAATGGGATTATTCTCTTCGCTCGATATCCCCGCGCACACGGCACATCCTTTCTTCCCACTAATTATTGGCTATAAATAAATAAATTCCACTTTTTAGTTTTTTAATTATACCGATAGAAAATGTAAAATATAGTAAAAATTGAGACGAGGAAATATAAAAATGAAGGAGAATAAGGGAAATATACTTTAAGGGTTACATTGATCACTTTTTATAAATAAATTATATGGAGATGAGATAAAGTATATATTTTGATTATTATAAAAATCAAATCACTTAATTTCATAATTATGAAAATAAAATCAGGATAATAATCAAATCAAATTTTTATTTTTGTTCTTATAAAATCAAATCAAATAAAATCATGACACTCACACAAGGATTTATATAACATATATACATAATATTAAGAATATTTTGTTCTTATTTTTTAAATACTTTATTTATCCTCCTTCTAAAGATAAGATTCTACTATAAAATATAATAAATATAAAATTATTCAATCTTATGCAAGTTGAGCTGAGCTTTATACGAATTGTATCATTTAATAATTGATCATAATTTGGTGTTCGTTTTGATGCCTTGGTTTGGACTTTATGATTATATGTAACTCCTAGGTGTCTGGATGTAACTACGGCATTCATTCATCATAAGTGAGGGCTACCAATAAAATTGAGGTATCGTCATCTTTCTAAAAAATATAATAATAATAATAATTTTGTGTTCTTGAGCACTTCACTTAATAAACAAATTGAGTTGAATTCTTATTTGTTCGAGTAAATCTGAACCAGCTTGTCCAGTAGACTTATTCATTTGTTTAGGAAGATTGACGGTACCCCTAAACTATATTAATTGCCCCACCTACAGCGAAAGAATACCACGTACAAATGAAAGCTTGGGTATTGAACTTATACTTGCTCATTGTTCAAGATGGACGTTATATTTTTAAATATGGAAGGTAGAAATTACTTATTTTGTAGTTTGGTTCTTAATTATTGAATAACATTAATTAGCTTTCTTCTTTCTCTCTCAGGACGTATTTATGAAAATCCAGGCCCACTACTACTTTAATGATATTCATTAACTAAGGTAATTAGTAATAGCACATTACAACTCCTCTATAAATAGAGCAGTAAGCTTGCACCTATACAATGCATCAAAACAAGTTCATATCTGTAGCTAGCTAAGCATTAGTCTTTAATCCAAAAGATATCAATGGAGAAGAAGACAAATCTAATGGCCTTTGGGTTGATGATGATGATGTTGATCCTAAGTGCAACTACTGCAAGAGCCGATCTATGCCTGGATGCACTGCAAGCTTTGATGCCTTGCATGGCGTTCTTGACCGGTTTTAGCCCACCGCCACCCAATGCTAACTGCTGCCATGGTGCACAATATGTGCTAAATAAGGCTACGACCTCCGCAGATCGCAAGGCTCTGTGTGTCTGTTTCAAAAATGTTATAGGCCAGGGTGGTGTTAAGCCTGATAAGGCTGAACAACTTCCCGACCTTTGCAATATCAAAACTCCGGTTCCGATTAAATCCGATGTGGACTGCAACAAGTAATTTATTTCTCTCCCTATCTCTGACTGCATGCATGCGGTCTGTGTTTGAGCACGCATGTGCATTTCTAGCTACTTGTTTCATGCCAAAAAATAGTGATTCATCGTGAGCTAGCTAGCTACTACATATAAATTTATAATATTGGGAATGTTTGCATGTGAAACTATCTTTTTTTGCTTGATGAATCAGTTTCTCAACTAATATCTTTTTTTTTTTCTTTTTTTTTTGTGATTTGCAGATTATGATGATTCGATAAGGAGCGGAGATCATAACAAATAAAGATTGGGGACATGCATAGAATAGAGCAATATATAATAGCCAATTAATATATATTGGGTTGTAAACATTAATATATCAAAGGCCGTCGACTCTTTTTGGCTATGATCTTATATTATAAATATGCATGAAAAGATTAATTAAACGAATATAACGATTCCTAGTTTCTTTACAACGCTCTCTGGCCCAATTAATTACTCAACTTTAGAGGTTAACCTCCATATATATCTGCAGACTGCAGTACTAATGCTTGGAGATGTCGTACAAATCTAAACACGCTTTTACCATTGTTGATAAGAACCATTTTTGTTTCGGATGAACAACGTTAATTAATTAAGTTAAGTGAATTTTTTTTTTTCTTTTGTAAGATATGTTTGCGAAGTTAACACTTTCTAAACTAAAAGAAGCAATAATTAAGCTCGTACTACTATAGATGGCAACATGACAAACACGTACTGTATGAATGAGCATACGTATTCATCAATAAATCAATTAATACATTTCATGATGCCAAAATATGAATAACAGATCTTGATTTTGGCCATCTCATGTACGTAATTATGCTCAATGTTCAAGGCCAAAATACTTAATTATGGTATATTAGAGCCAATGGGTTTAATATATAACTTGTTTTGAAGGAGAGGTAAATTAGTACATGATTTTATTAGCAAGGCATTGTTCAATCAAAACATTAGCACGTATTTTGGTAATTAAAACCTTAAATTAAAATGGTAGGTAACAGCCAGATTTTTCTCCTAATTAATAAGAAGCATGCATGCACTCTTAACCCAAGTTCAATGCGTGCCAATTGCCAAGGGGAATTTGTGTGACACCTCAATTGTGATTAGGCGTGTAAAGGAATTGAGTTTGATCGAGTAGTGAGTGTTAATTAGTCATATATATTGCCTTAATTTTGATCCCAACACAAATCATGTTCAAGTTTATCATCGAGTTACGTTATATGTTCATAAATAACTAGCTTATTAATTTATTATTGGAGTCAGGGTTTATTCCCGAACTACTTAATTTTTAATAAATCAATTATTTATATTACATTTTATGCTTTTATCTACAAGTTTTGAAAAGAAACCTTGAAATTCTCTAAATATATATATAGTTTATATATTGTTAGAAACTGTTAAAAACAGAAAGTGAAGATGAGAAGAAACTGAGTTAAGAAGAAACTGATTCTCATTGATTTGTTTTGGTTACACGTGAGTCACATATATATACATTACAAAGGAAAGCAGAAAAGTAAAAAGAAGGTACTGAAAAGCAACTTGATTATGTACACAACATCAATTCAGAACTTTCTATGGACAGTATGGTAGATGCAGCTTTATGCATCATGTTCCTCATGCTTTTCTGAAATGCAACTCTGCATTTCCTCATCTATGGTTCACTTTTTCCGTGCAATCACTTTTGCTGTTGCTGCTACCTCTTGTACTGCAACATACTTTGTCAACTTTATGCATGTCTTTGAGTGTTGCAATATATCTCAGCCATACTCTGGTTGCTGTCCTTGTGTAGAACCAAATTACATTGTGTTCTGTAAGATGATACCATGGTTGCTGTCCTTGTGTAAAGCCAAATTACATTGTGTTCTGTAAGATATATACATATATCAAAAGTTATATATATATATATATATATATAACGATTCAAGCAACATAAATAGAATAATTAGGATTTTTTTCTTATTTTCTAAATGCTTTATTTATTCTCTTTCTAAAGATAAATTACGGCATAAAATAAAATAAATATGAACTTATTCAAACTTATTCTCGTTGAGCCGCGAACTTTAACATAAATTGTATCATTTAATACTTAAATCATAAGAAAAAAGGGACGGTATCCATAAATCTTATTAATTTCTCCCATTTTCATAGGAGGAATACCACATGCATACTAAAGAAAGCTTGGCGCGCGGTTATAAAAATCCCAAAATCAAAGTTCTTTATGAAAAAATCATGTAAACTAAAACTGCCATCTATACAAGTACTATATAACTTAATAATGTATAAAAGATAATGTATTTAATAACTTGATGTTTTATGTAGTATTAATTAGGGAGGAATTAATAAGATATTGTTTAATTAACCTCATGTATCAGAATTGGAAAGTACACACATACTTTCATAATTGAAAATCTGAAAAATGGTGGGAGGTCTAATGCAATAAAGAACTCATGAGATGTCAATTCCAACTTTTTATTTTTAATAATATATAACTTTCACTAAACTCTTACTATAAGTAAAGAATCAAATTAATACATCAAGATCAGTACCACCATACCAACACACACACACACATATATATATATATATGAAATCATCATTTGTCCCAAGAGGTTAATTAAGATGATATGTCTAACATATAAAATAATTAATTAAATAGTAAAGTGTAAGGTTAAGGTCCGAACTCAATACCTCTATTTTTATAGAATGTGAAATCACCACTTGTCCCAAAAAGTTAAACTGACGTAAATAGTTTGATTTTAATATTTATATGATATATATTTTAACACATATATCTCTTTAAGTTCCCTACAATATTGGAGAATGAGAGAATATTGTGAAATTACATATGGGTCCCTAATTTGTATCATCTTTGATTTCATATCGCTGAAAAAATCTAAGAGGTTATTGTTAAATTTCAGACAATACAGCTCCTTGCATGCATGCATGGGCAGTTTGGATGAGACATTTTCAATCGCTCGACCGTTGTCATAAGAATCATTTTCTATATATAAGCATGCAACAGCTTTTGAATGGAACAAAAATTGCGTACGTGCATGGATCAACAAATTCAACAGTACGTATATAACCTCGCCTAATGGGATTATGGGCTAGTGGGGCTTATCTTCGGTCAGTATCCCCGCACACGGCATATCCTTTCTTCCCGGCCACTAATTATTTGCAGAAAAAAAAAAAAAAAAATTCCAGTTTTTAGATTTTTATACAGATTGGAAATTTAAAATATATTAGAAATTGAGATGGAGGAAATTAAAAGAGGGAGGAAAATGAGAGAGAGAGACTTTAAGTACATGATCTTTACTAGTATATATTCTCCTGGTTGAATATAAAGGTAGCATTGATCACTATTCATAGATAAATTACATATATGGAGATGATATATATATATATATAACGTACATATTTTGATATTATCTTAAACATCCCCTAAATTCAAGGTGGATAACTTTGAAATCTTCAGTTTGAAATTTAAATGTACTTCATATTTGTATATTAACATGAGCCGAAAAGATGATAAAAGTGGCAGTGGTGATGAAGTGATAAAAAGTGACTGGTAGCCGGAATATCAAATCTAGAACTATGAGTGACAATGGTTGATAATAGACCAAAGCCAATATAGGACTAACAATAGGCCGAAAGATTGAGCCAACAATGTACTAAATATGACCTTAGTCAATTATAGGACTAAAAATGTGGCGCCCTCGACCCCCCACGTGTGATTTGGTGGAAATCATGACATCAGAATGATGACCACACGGATCATACATCCAACCGCATTGTGCAAGTGTGTGCAAACATGCAAAATGTGTACAACATAAATATCGCAGCGGAAAAATATAAGGCAGTCAAAAACTAAGTACCAGAAGTTTAACAACAATACAATCTGAAATAAAGGGGTCCCCATTTCTCAGATCTATCCAAGACGTCCGGTCTTCCCTATCTGAGATAAAAAGATGGGGTTGTCTTTCACCAAGCTATTCAGTCGGCTTTTTGCCAAGAAGGAGATGCGGATTCTTATGGTGGGTCTTGATGCTGCTGGTAAGACCACCATCTTGTACAAGCTCAAGCTTGGAGAGATCGTAACCACCATTCCCACCATTGGTTTCAATGTGGAGACCGTGGAATAAAATAACATTAGCTTCACCGTTTGGAATGTTGGTGGCCAGGACAAGATTCGACCTTTGTGGAGACATTACTTCCAAAACACTCAGGGTCTTATTTTTGTGGTTGATAGTAATGATCGTGACCGTGTGGTTGAGGCTAGGGATGAGCTGCACCGAATGTTGAATGTGGATGAATTGAGGGATGTTGTGCTGCTTGTATTTGCAAACAAGCAAGATCTTCCAAATACTATGAATGCTGCTGAGATTACCGATAAGCTTGGTCTTCACTCCCTCTACCAACGCCACTGGTATATCCAGAGCACATGTGCGACTTCTGGGGAAGGTCTCTATGAGGGACTAGACTGGCTTTCCAACAATATTGCCAACAAGGCTTAAGAGATCCTTAAATCTTCATCAACTTTTTGGGTTGCAATCTCTATCAAAGGGGATGTTACCCTTGTTATTTGACGTTCATGCGTTTTGACTTGTTCCTTTCCTGAAAATGTATCCGTTTGTTTAGATCTTTCTTACTACTACATGATAGGCATCGGCATTTGGCATTGTAGATTCTAAATAATTCTTGACTCACAATTTATACATGATCCTTTTTGTAAAACAAAAATAATAATAATAAATTAAAAAAAAACCTGAAAAAAGTCTTCCAAGAGGTTAGTACAATCATACGGCTGAAATAAATGAAAGGAAAACAAAAGTCCAACAACAAATAACGCAAAAAGTCTCGTGCCATCACTCCTTAGATGGGGTGGGTCCCTCCAGCTCATACCCCTCCTCTGCATCAAAGTCGACGATCCCATGAAACGGAACTATAGGTAGGAATACCACAATGATATTTCACAATCTTAGTAAATAAATTAGCAGAGAGACATCCAAGAGATTCAAGCATGAAATTATACAACAAACAAAGCACAACAACCATGAAAGCAATAACCCCAAAAATGTTCGTTTTTACAACCATCCCCAAGATGCATTTCTTATAACCACTCACGCCAAAAATCCCTTTGTGCCCAAAACACAACCATTTATTATAGTGTATACCACGGTCTCCCCTCGGGACCACCCGCACACCCTGGTTCCCTTCGTCACAACACGGGTGACGACCGCGCGTGTGACTTAGTTATGAGTTATGCCCAGCTCCGCGCTCGGCGTGACCAGGCATCCTCTAGCCCTCGCTAGCAGAGGACCTTCGGAGTCGTACCAAGAGCGTTACTGTCTTGGTTGAGCCTTTTGTCGCCCAGCGACAGCTCAGGGGACGTTACTCAATTTTACACGCTCCCGAATGACCAAAAGAGCTCCACCGAGATAATATCTCATCTCGGCTTGGGGTTGTAACACGCACGCACGCACACAAAAATATAATATTTTACCAATGACACCAAAACGAGTTTCAGATTACTCCATATAGCACAGCACAAATGAATAATTCAGAACATATTTAATAACGATGAATATGCAAATGCATGATAGGCAGTTTATTGGATGATATGTGGCATAGCACAAACAGTCAACCACACAACAACACGCAAGTCACAATGCCACCAATTCACAAATCTCAACTACATGCGGCTCTCAGCCTAAAATCCAATAACAACCACATCAATTATTCTCAACACTTCCCTAGGCCCAAGGCTCTTCTCAACACAACTAGATTGCAGCAAAGTTAGCGATAAATTTCATGTTAGAATTCCAAGGGTTGTACTGGAGAGTTACTTACAACTCGGAAGGCAAATATTCCGGATGATCGCGTGTGATGGTTTACGGGGTCCTGCGATTGAACGAGTGCGTGCGTCATTGTGCCGACGGACAAAGTTGGTTAGATTAAAAACTGGTCATCCGATAAAATGAAACACAAGGCAAGTGGCATAAAGCCTTACTATCTTGGTGTCTAGAGGGGCGGAGCACTGTTGAGCAATGGCGGTAGGCGGTGGTAGTGGTGAAACTGATAGAATAGAGGGGCTAAAATGGGTTTCTTTTAACAAAGATGGCAGATCTGATGAGTTAGTGGGTGAAGGTGAGGATTTTTGCGGCGGGGTGCAACGGAGCACAGCGGGACAGCGGCTACGATGAGCTTTAGCTCACGGGTTTGGTGGAACCTAGGGAATAGGATAGCGGGAAAGGGAAGTGGAGTGCACATGGGTGGTTTCATGGCCACTAAATGGCATCTAGGAGTGGCGGCACATGACGACGTTAGGGCAAAACTAACCCTAAGGGTTTCGGGATGCAGATCAAAAGGTGCGGAAATGCTAGAACACAGTTTTGGGAGAGGAGGAAGCTTATTAAGGGGTGGTTTGAGGGATGAGGAGCTCGGCCTATTTATAGGCCAAGGGGTGGCTCTCGTCAAATGCAGCTGCAGCTGTAATTGGGGGTGCAGGGTGGCATGGGCTTCACGAGCATCTCATGCTTGGTGTGCGACGAGTGGTGGGTAGTGGCGGTGAGCAACTTCCATGGTCGAGGCTTCATGAGGCGCCAATCGAGGAGGCACATAGATTGGGCAAGGTACACGGTGGAGGTAGACGAGAAGGATGGTTACTTCGCGAGAACCATGTGGCAAAGACGGGGTGGCGACGAGAGGAGGTGATGCAGGTCACAGGCGTGGGAGGAGGAAGTAAAAAGAAGAAAAGATAAGAAAGAAAGAGAAGGGAGTGAGCGGCGCAGGAGCAAAAAGAAAGAAGAAAGCTAGGGTTTTTTCATCCTACACACCAAAAGTTGTTCCAGGGGAGAAAAAAAATTGGCTCTCAGCTATCCCATAGGCTGGGCCTAGTTCTCCTCTCTTTCAGTCCTTAAATTTGGCCTACAACAACCCAAAAACCCACAACCATCGAATTGGGCTCATAAAACAATATATACCCTTAAAGAAAAGAATAAAATACAATAAAATTAAATTAAATAAAACACCCTAAATTTTTGGGATCTCACATCCTTCCCCCCTTAAGAGAAATTTTGTCCTCAAAATTGACAGGCTTAATCTATTAATTCCAAGACAAAAAACAAGATAAAGCTTAAAACATGCTGGAAATAAGACATACAATCAATAATACCCAAACAGATGCGGGTAATGCTCCCTCATGTTTGCCTTTCTGTCCCAAGTGAAGTCTTGAGCCATTGGTGACACCTTCACCAATGGTATTGTCTTAGATCTCAACCTTTAGTCCTTCCAATCCACAATTTGTGTCGGTGTAACCTCATATATAGGTAAGGTTAGGCTATAGTTGGAGGCTACCTGGGTCAACCAGTCGTGGCTCCTATTGCCTGAAACTCTTCTTCAGTGAGGATACATGAAACACATCATGCATCTCTCCAAAATACTCTGGTAATGCAATCTTGTAACAACAGGCCCAACCTTCTCCACTATCTGAAAATGGCCAACATACATTGGGCTAAGCTTCCCTTTCTTTCTCAACCGCTTGATGCCCCTCATGGGTGAGACTTTGAGGTACACCCAATCACCTTCTTTGAATGATAGGTCTCTTCTTCTTGTGTCTGTATAACTCTTCTGGCGACTTTGCGTTGCCGCCATCCTGTCTCTTATGATCCGAAGTTGATTCTTCATCTCTTGAACTATCTTTAGTCCAAGAAGTTTGCTTTCACCAACTTCATCCCAAAGTAACGGTGATCTACATTTTCTCCCATAGAGCCTCATAAGGTGCCATCTGAATGGATGTTTGGAAGTTGTTGTTGTATGCAAACTTTACAGCGGCAAGTGATTCTCCCAGCTACCTTTGAATTCCAAGGCACAAGCTCGTAGCATCTCTTCAAGAGTCTAAATAGTGCGCTCTGATTTGCCATCTGTCTGAGGGTGATAAGTAACAATGTTTGTAAACCACCACATATTTTTGAGGTGGAGAGTTTTCCATTTATAATATGTGTACAAGCAGAGTACAGTTGGATACAGAGACAATATCTACATAAAAAAAAGGAAAACAATCACAAGAGATAAAACTGCATCTCCTACAATCAAGGAGGAAAGGATTAAGGAGGATTCTGTAAATCAATGGTTGATTTACTGGAATCCTCTACACCCCCCGCAAGCTAAGAGTGGGATTAATATAAACTCGAAGCTTAGAACGAAAAAAAAAACATAAAGGGCCCGTGAAACACTCTTGGTGAAGATGTTGGCGACTTGTAAGTGGGATGGAACATGCTGAGTGCGAAGAGTACCAACGACAACAAGCTCACTCAGAAAATGATAGTCAAGGTCAATTTACTTAACACGCTTATGGGACACTGGATTTGAACTTAGAATAATAGCGCTTTTGTTCTCACAAAGAAGGAGAGGCCAGTGAGTTAAGGTGACCCGAAGATCATGTAGGAGATGGATGAGCCATAGAACTTCAGTAGTAGTGAGGGCGAGATCATGGTATTCGGATTCACAGCTGGAGCGAGAAACGGTTGGCTATTTTTTGGCACTCCAGGATACAAGATTATTGCCAAGATAGATCGAGTAGCCAAAGGTAGAGCGTCTAGTGTTAGGGCACCCAGCCCAATCTGCATCCGAGTATGCTACTAAGGCCCTAAAGGAAGACGAAGTGAACCTCAAACCAAAATGAAGTATGCCTTTGACATAGTGAAGAATTCGCTTGATCGCTTGAAAATGATCATCAGTTGGCGCATGAAGAAATTGACTTACGGAGTTGACGGGTAATCGTCAAGTACTACAAGGCACCAACCAAGGAGCGATATAAAGTAGGATCCGCAAATGGGGAACCGTCGGAGGAGAGTCGTTGAGACACAGCCATGGGCATAGGAATCGGTTTGGTGTCGAGTAATTGAGCATGTGCCAAGATGTCTTGGTTTGGCTAAGAAAAATGCCATCGGTGATGGGAGAGGCCTTGAGTCCAAGAAAGTAACTCAAGGAGCCTAAATCCTTGATGGCAAACTTTAAGTGCAGCTGCTGAATAAATCGGTTGAGAAGAGAAGAATTGTTCCCTGTGAGAATGTCATCAACATATAAGAGCAGATAGATGAGATCATCCTTTCGATTAAAGAAAAAGAGAGAGGGGTAAGCTCGACTACAAGAAAAACCAAATCTTAAGAGAAAGGAACTAAAGTGTTGAACCCAAGCACGTGGGGCTTGTTTCAAGCCGTAGAGAGCTTTCTTCAATTTGCAAGCACGGAGAGGATGTTGAGGATCAACCCCGGGAGTTGCTCCAAGTAAACATTTTCATAAGGATGCCATTGAGAAAAGCATTTTTTTATGTCAAGCTGACGTAATGGCCACTTATGAAACACAACGAGGGAGAGAACAACACGAACTGTAGGGGCTTTGACCACTGGATTAAAGGTGTCAGTGTAGTTAAGGTCGAGAATTTGAGTATAGCCCTTTGCAACGAGGAGCGCTTTGAAGCGATCAATGGATCCATCATAAAGAAATTTTGTCCGGAAAACCCATTTGGAACCGACAATATTAGTGTTGGAGGGTCGAGGAACAAGATCCCAAGTGTGATTGGTTTGAAGTGCCTTCATCTTGTCATCCATGGCAGCAAGCCAAGCTGGATTTTTTGTAGCAGTTTTGAACCGTTTAGGCTCAGAGGTGGTGAGCAAAGCATGAAGTAGCGCTGAAGATTGCACAAGACTGAGATGTGCTAGATGTCAGGTTTTGAAAATACCAGATTTGGCACGAGTAACCATGGGATGAGAGGCAGGAGGAGCCGACGGAGCAGGTGCTGAGCGAGCCATGGAATTGACAACAATAAATTCAGGCTGATGATAAAGAGAAACCGACTCTGTGGCAGAGGAAGGTACCTGCAAGGACTTAGTAGCAAGGTCCTCAACACAATAACGACAACGGCCAATAGTGGGATGCGTATTAGTGGAAGATGAGATGCTAAAAGGTAGTGCAAGAGAACATGGCTCCAAAAAATTTGAAAAACCAATGTCAGTGGGAAAAGTGGCACGTGAAGTGCTCAAAAGGAAAATATGTCTCATCTGTAACACCCCGTATTTTAGTATATTTTTAATTGAAGGATTATTTTTATTAATTCAAAAATTTATTCTCTTGTTTTAAAATTGTCAAATTTTTTTTAGTTGGTTTATTTTTATGATTTTTAATTTGTGAAAATTATTTTGATATGCTTTCTTAATATTAATTATTGTTATACATTTAAATTATTATTTATTTTAAATTAGTTTATTGTTGGGTTTAATTATTTTATTTTCATTTAACTACTACGTTTAAATTATTTTACTTAACTTGTTGTTTTGAAATCTTTTTCGTAAGATTATTTTTGTGACCTAAGATGTGAGGATTGGACCTCATTTATTTCCCTCACTTTTCTTTTTCCTCTTTTTATTTTCTTCTTCTTTTCTTTTCTCTTTTTCTTCTTTCTTTTTCTTCCTTTTCCTCCCCTACTTTCCCTCCCGCGCGCGCGACACCCCTCCCCTCTCTCCCCGTGCATTTTCTTCTTCTTCCAGCCACTGCCATCGTGCGCCACCGTGTGCCTCACCACCCCTCTCATTCTCTTCCCCTCTAGCCGGCGACCACCCCCCTCCGTTCCCAGCCCCTGTCGCGCCGCCATTCTCCTCCACGCATGGCTTGAAGCCTCTGCCTTCTCTTCGCTCCAGCGCCGCCGTCGCGCCACCTCCGGCCACCATCTTTTCACCATATCATTATCAACCTCTTAGCAACCTAATGCACCCATCCTCAGTTCCGATCTGTCACCGGTGAAGTACATCCAACTCCATTTCCATTTTGGACTTCAACCGCCCTCTACGCCGCCACCCACGGCCAACCACCACCACCATTAGCTTCATCGACATCCCTAAGTCATTCCCTTGTAATCTCAAGTTTTTGTTTGTCCCCGTTCAAAAGTGGGTTTTTGAGACCCACGACCCAGTGCATTTTGCACTATTTTGTTGCTGTGCCACCACCTCTTGTACCTCCGTGATCCTCCGAAAATTATATTATAGCACTGTAAGTATTTTTCCAAAGAACTTTCGTGATTTAAATGTATTTTTGCACTAACTCATTTTACTGTGAACTGGTTGGTTTTACCAGACTGAGTCCGAGGAGTAAGGGGTTGGATGGATTGGTGGATGAAGTTTTTTTTGTGTTTGGGCTGTGTTGAGTGTTGTTGGATGTTGGATTTTGGGACGTTTCATGTACATTGCATATTGGCACGCATGATCATGTTTGTAAATGAAATTGAGTTTTCGTGTAATTGTATTCATGTTCATGTGTTTATTGAAACTGGGTGCATGTGTATCACGACCCCAAGCCGAGATGGGGCATTTCTTGGTGGAGCTCCTCTGGTCACTCGGGAGCGGAATATACTGAGTGACGTCCACTGGGTTGTCGCTGGGCGACAACGGGATCGGACGGGATGGTAATGCTCTCGTGCCGACTCTGTGGCCCTTTTGCTGGTGGGGGTTAGAGGATGCTTGGCCACTTACGCGCTGGGCGCGGAACTGGGCATCGCTCGTTACGAAGTCACACGCACGGTTGTTACCCATGGTTTGGCGAAGGGAGCCAGGGTGTGCGGATGGTCCCTAGGGGAGATCATGGTGCATACGGTAAAATTGGTTAATGGGTCATTTTCTGGAAAAAATGGCGAGTTAATGGATAAATGGATTATTGGGCTATTTTATGGGAAAATAAAGTGTGTTGGATAAAAGGACTTTGTGTGAGTCATTTTCTGGAAAAATGACAGATTATTATTTTTGGGCCAAATGGGGATTTTGGCGTGCGTTGGAAAATGTTCATTTTCGAGAAAATTATATTTTTGGGAATAATGCATACTTCATCATATGCATGTTGGTTGCATTAATGCATTTTTATTCTCGTGAGTTGTTTGGACTTTACTTACCTGCGGTACCATTTATGGTAACGCAGGTTTCAATGCAGATGATGCTGAGGGCGAGCCTGAGGATTCGGCTCCACCGAATGAGTGATTTGGGATCACTCGTATTTGTTTTAGACTTGTATTATATTTTATTTTGGGATGATTGTATAACTCTTTTTAATCATTTTTACTTATGTTACTCTGTATTAAAAAATTCTGGTACTTAGTTGACTTACTTAAATTATCCGCTACGTTGTTTTTGTACATTGTTGCATGTACACACACTTGATACTATCGTTGGGATGCGTGACCATGTTGTCATCATCCGGGTGTCTCGATTCCCGTGTTTTCGTACATGGGGGTCAGGGGCACCACATCATCAAATTGAGCATGCCATGTAATATAGACCCTAGAGGTGAAATATCACCAAGAACTGGCATAGGCAACTGGTTGATAGTGTAAGTGGTTGTGCTGAAAGCATCAACCCAATACCGAGGAGGAACATGTGAGCTCTTCAACTGCTAAACTTCAACTTCTAAACTTCAACTTAGTGCCCATGACCGCTTGTAAGCTCTTCCAAAAATGGGATGTGAATCTCAGGTCCTGATCAGATACAATGGTCTTGGGTATCCCATGCAACCGGACTATCTCTTTCACATACAATCGCGTCAGCTTCCCCAACGTGTCGGTATTAGTGACAGGTAGGAAATGAGCACTCTTGGTCAACCAGTGGATAATCACCCAAATCAAATTCTTCCCTCTGGGAGTTCTCGGCAAACCCACTACAAAACCCATAGCAATGTCATCCCATTTCCATTCTGGAATCAAGAGGGGTTGGAGGTCACTGGCAGGTCTTTGGTGCTCGAGTTTAACTTGTCGGCAAGTGGTACATCTCTCAACAAACAATGCAATGATCTTCTTCATCCCTTCCTACAAAAAATTCCTCTTTAAGTCTCGGTACATCTTCGTACTTTCGGGGTGAACTGAATAAGGAGCCACATGTGCATCTGTTAAAATTCTCTCCTTAAACTCTGAATTAGTGGGAATCACCATACAGTTTTGGAACAGTAGAATACCATCCTTATCCAAACTGTAGTGCGCAGGTCCTTTTGACTATCTGACTCTCTTTCAAATATCCAGTAGTTTCGGGTCCCTCCTTTGAAGAGTCTTAAATTCTTCAAAATCCACAACCCGGACTTCATGCATAGAGGCTAACACTTCCTCTTGATGTGAACTCTCTACAAGCAATTGTCATGGCCGAGGCTTCATGAGATGCCAGTTGAGGAGGTGCGCAGATTGGGCAAGGTACACAGTGGAGGCAGATGGGAAGGATGGTTGTTGCGCGGATTGGGCAAGGTGCACGGTGGTGGCAACGGGAGGAGGCACTGTAGGCCATGGGCATGGGAGGATGAAGGCATAAGAAAAGAGAAGAAAGAAAGAGAAGGGAGTGAGTGGCACATGAGGAAAAAGAAAGAAGAAAGTTAGGGTTTTTTCACCCTACATGCCAAAACGACACCGTTCTAGGGGGAGAAAAAAAATTAATTCCCAGCTACTAAACGGTGCTATTTTGAAGGAGGGGGTTCAGCTCCTAGTTAGCCCACGGGCTGGGCCTAGTTCTCCTCTCTGTCTAACCTAAAATCTAGCCCATAGCACCTACAACAACCCAAAAACCCACAACCATCCAATTGGACTCATAAAAAAATATACCCTCAAGAAAAGAATAAATACAATAAAAATAAAATAAAACACACTAAATATTTGGGGTCTCACAAAAAATAAATACCAAAAATGGATATGGGGTTTCAAACAATGCTCACAACAGAAAGAATAGTTGAGATTATAAAGAACCTAACAAAAAAGGTTTACAACTAACAAAAATTCTGAATACATGGATTTGAGACTGGACATGGTTGAAGGGCGATGAAGATTTTGTTGGACGCAATTGCAAAGAAGCAAAAAATTATTTAGAAGAAATAGTTCACAGAATTAAGACTTGCATTAGCTAGGGACTATGACACCATCATAGAAAATTTAAAATATAATAGAAATTGAGATGAAAGGAAAAAAAAAAAAGGATGGGAATGAGAGACTTTGAAATCTACATCTTTACTATTCTCCATTCATCTTAACTATTCTCCATTGTGATTGAATACAAAGTATTAGTCCGTAATTATAGAAAAATCACATGGAGTTGATATAAGATAAATATCTTGATCATTATGAAAATCAAATCTCTTGATTTGATAATTATGTAAATCAAGTCTGGATAATAATCAAATGAGATTAAATATTATCTCTACAAAAAATCTTCACAACCTCCTAACACTCTACATTCCACATTATTTTTAATTTTTATTAGTTTTTTCCTTTATTAAATATTTATTATATGAATAATGAATAAAAATTTTGAAATAATTTAAAAAGAATAAACTCAAAAAAAAATTTAAAAAAAATTTAAAAAATTTAAAAAAATGTGGAGTGTGGAGTGTGGTGGAGGTTATGTAGCAAAGCTCTTATCTCTAACATACCAAAAAAAAAAAAAAGATAAAATGGTTATTTCCAATTCCATTATAGTGATCAAGGGAAGGCTATATCTTTATTTTATTTTATTCTCTTAAACCAAGTATATCTCATTTATAAAATTGGGATTTTCTAGGTACAAGCAGTTTGGTGCACCAAACTGCGTACCAACACTCACATAGTTTTTTTTATTATAAAAATAAATTAAAAAAATACCCTACATTTAATATTGGTGTGCGGTTTGGTACACGAAATTGCTTACAAGAAGATTTTTCCTTTAAAATTTATACATCCATATTTTATCCATCAGTAGATATAAAAAGAAAAAAAACATATAACAGATTCTAGACAAATTAGTTGCCTTCAAGTAGTGGAGGTGCATGCATTTATTTCAACATGGCAACCCTAATGTAAGTTAATTAATGAGATACATTTATGATTCAATACATAGAGTTCTTAATGACTTTTGAAAAAGAACATAATTAGCGAATACAACATTATTCCGCATAAATTTCCAAAAGCACCCTTGTGTTCATTCCTGAAATTCCCTTTCCTTTCTGTGTTTGCTTGCTTAGCAATAAGATTCACAATATGTTAGACACTTATAATTAGATGCACACTTGGTTGTTTCTTTCTTTTTGTTCGTTTAAAATGTGAGGTACTCCATATTTTCTGTTTTGAAAAAGGAAATAAAAGAATCGAACCGAACCGAACCAAACCAAACTAAACTAAACGGATCAAGTTAAAAAGTGGCTGATGAGGAGATAAAAGTGGCACGGGTGATGAAGTGATAAAAGTACTGACTGGCAGCCGGAACATCAAATCTAGTACTATGAACAACAATGGTTGATAATAGACCAAGCCAACGTAAGGCTAACAATAGGCCAAAAGATTGAGCCAACAATAGTTTAAATATGACCTTAGTCAATTATATGACCAAAAATAAAATACCAAAAATGGATATGGGGTTTCAAACAATACTCATAACATACCAGAAATAATAGTTGAGTTAATAAAGAACCTAACAAAAAAGGTTTACAACTAACAAAGATGCACGGAAGACATGGATTTGAGACTAGACAGAGTTTAAGGGCGATGAAGATTTTGTAGGACACAAAACTAGCAAAAAAGTCGATCGTTAGAAGAAATAGTTAACAAAATCAAACCTTGGTTAGCTAAGGACTATGATACCATATATGATAGAAAATATAAAATATAATAGAAATTGAGATGAAAAGAAAGAAAAGAATGAGAAACTTTGAAAACTACATCTTTACTATTTCTTTATTGTAATTGAATATATGGTATCGGTTCCTATTTATAGAAGAAATATTACATGTATGGAGATGATGAGATAAGATAAATATCTTGATAATTATGAGAATTAAATCTCTTGATTTTATAATTATGAGAATCAAATCTCTTGATTTTATAATTATGGAAATCATATCTCTTGACTTGATAATTGAAAATCAAATCTCTAAAATAAATAAAACAAGTTTCTGATTTGATATTATTAGAGATTATTCTAGATAACGTTGCCTTCAACTAGTTGAGGTGCATGCATTTATTTCAACTCGGCGTCCCTAATTTAAGAAGAGGGGGAAAATGAAATTACAAATACATGCATAACTAACTTCTCTACTGTTAACTAATTACACTAATTACAATTTCTATAGTTAATAATTCTAGTAATTAAATCACATGGTTTGCTAATTATTGATTTGATTTCTATGAAAATCAAGTAATTAAATCAAGTTTTTGAAGGGATATAATTAGAGATTCTAGATAACGTTGCCTTCAAGTAGTTGAGGTGCATGCATTTAGTCCAACATGGCAACCCTAATGTAAGTTAATTAATGAGATACATTTATGATTCAATAAATAATAGAGTTCCTAAGAATTAATGATTTTTGAAAAAGAACATAATTAGCCAACACAACATTATTCCGCATAAATTTCCAAAATCACCCTTGTGTTCATTACTGAAACACAAACCAACCCAACCGAACTAAAACAATCAACTTAAAAAATGAGAAAACCTAAAAAATTAAAAGATTATACCAAAAAAACATTAAAAAAAATTCGAAAAGGCTTTTAATGCTCATGCATGGTTCAAGATGGGCGTTATATATATATTGATATATGGAAGGTAGAAACTTATTTTGTAGTTTTGTTCTTAGTTATTAAGTAACATAAATTAGCTTTCTTTCTTTTTCCCTTGAGACATATTTATGAACCCAGGCCCACTACTTTAATGAAAGTCATTAATTAAGGGTAGTCATAACACATTAGAACGCCTCTATATATAGAGCAGCAAGCTTGCACCTATACAATACATCAAAACAGCTCATATCTGTAGCTAAGCATTAGTCTTTAATCCAAAAGAGATTAATGGAGAAGAAAACAATTCTAACGGCCTTTGGGTTGATGATGATGATGTTGATCCTAAGCGCAACTACTGCAAGAGCCGATCTATGCCAGGATGCATTGAAAGCTTTGTTGCCTTGCATGCCGTTCTTGACGGGTTCTGAGCAGGAACTAGCACCCAGTCCTGCCTGCTGCCTAGGCGCAAGCGAATTGCTGAATAAAGCTACGACCTCTGAAGATCTTAAGGCTCTCTGTATCTGTTTCAAAAATGCTGCAGCCCAGGATGGTGTTAAGTCTGATAGGGCTGAACTGCTTCCCAACCTCTGCAAGATCAAAGTTCCGGTTCCTATTAAACCAGATGTGGACTGCAACAAGTAATTTATTTCTCTCTCAATCTCTTATTGCATGTATGCGTCTGCCGGCTGTGTTTCGGCGGGCGTATGCCTTTCTACTTGGTTCATGCAAACAGTTTGACCAAAAAATAGTAATTCATCATGAGCAAGCTACAACATATAAATTTAATATTGGGACTGTTTGCATGTGAAACTATCTATTTTTTTTTTATGAGTCCTCTCGACTAAATATATGCATTTTTGTTCTGTGATTTGCAGATTATGATGATTTTGTAAGGATCGAGTGGAGATAACAAATAAAGATGGGGGAACATGCATCGATAGAGCAACATATATCGCCAAATATTGGTTTGTAAACATGAATATATATATATATGGGAGCTCGACTCTTTTTGGCTATCTTATATTATATATATGCATGAAAAGATCAACTAAACGAATAAAATGATTCCTAGTTTCCTTGCAGCAATCTCTTATACCCGATTAATTACTTGACTTTAGAGGTTAACCTATATATATATCTGCAGATTGCAGTACTAATGCTTGGAGATGCCAACTAAACATACTTTTGCCATTGCTGATCAGAACCTTTTTTTTTTTTTTTTTGATAAAATAATATCATCAATTAGCATAACCAATAGTAACAATCATTACAAATAAGCTTTGTCCAGCCATATAGCAGGAGCAACACAGTATGGGATAGCATTTCACCACATCGCAATATCTTCAACTCTCCATGCATATCTTGCTAGGTGATGTGCAGCCTCATTTCCCATCATTTGTACATGTTGAACCTTGTATTCAGTAAAGAAACATCAGATTCCCAAGGCATGCAAAAGAGACTTCTTTCTCTTGTAAAGCCCGCACGATCAACAAGCTATCACTTTCAAGAATTAGATTAGAAAATCCCAAGTGCACAGGCGCTGTAAACCTCTAAACATTGCAAGTAGCTCGATAGATTCAGGATCAAAAACTTCATTTTCAATTTTACTAGCAGCCATCACCACATTTCCATGCTCATCTCTTAAAATTGCACCCACACCTACCTTATGTTTTGGATGAACGACGGGAAACTAAATGATTTTTTTTTTTTTTTGTGAGATATCTTTACGATCGAAGTTAACACTTTCTAGACAAGAAGCAATAAGCTCATGGCTTAAGTCGCATTCTATATTAATTCAGTGACTATTAGCATGAATGTAGACCAATATCGAGACAATATGGCACAAGAGTTATTCATTAATTCCATATCATGAATGTTGGGATTCGCAATATCACTCCTTATGACCGCTTTTTGCAAGAGTGCGATCTCTAAGACTCTAATGTAATAAAGGACTCAAGTGTATGATCTTTTTAACATCAATTAATTTGCAGTGGAGTTGACATCTCATGCCCTAACAAATAGTATCGCAATTTTTTTTTTTTTATTATTATTATAAACAGAAGAAATTACATATCTAAGAGTGACCCCCTTTTCAGATTTATTAAAAAATAAAAAACTCTCACTTATGACAAAGGAATACCAAGATTACTGGCCATTCCAACAAATAACAAATTACTATAACAACTAATCAACTCTCAAATATGGAAGCCCACTTTTTTCCAACCTGACCCAACCTCTAAACTGCAACGGCATATTCTGCACATTATTCCAACCATTACTAACACCATGTGCTCCCATCTTAGCCAAGAAATCCGCTGGAACATTACCTTCCCTAAGAATGTGGCACAATGAATAATTCATAAAACTCAGAAAATGCAAAACTTCATCCCAGTAGTCTTCCAAATACCAAACACCACATCTACCCTTTTTTAACCAATTCAACAATACCAAGAACTCTATGCAATGGAAATGATCAAGGGTACACAATAAATTGATACATTTTCTGATGCCAAAATTTGAATAACAAATCTTGATTCTGGCCATCTCATGTGTGCAAGAGTAGATGGGCAAAAAGGATAGTACCCAGGGACGAATCTACACAGTGGCTAGGGGGACCATCACCACTTGTCCCAAAAGGTTAAACTGATGGGAAAAGGTAGATTTTATTATTTATTTTATATCTTAACACTCCCCCTCACGTGTGGGCTAGACTCCTCCTCAATGGGTAGCCCAACACGTGAAATATTTAATTAAATGGGATAGAGTGTAGAGTCAGGGTTCGAACTCAGGACCTCTGCTCTGATACCATGTAACGAATAGTACTACTTGTCCCAAAAGCTTAAGCTGATGGGAAGAGATAGATTTTATTATCTATTTTATATCTTAACACATGACGCCCTCCCACCACAAAAAATAATAATAATAATGATAATAATAGAAGAAGAATTTTATAATAGAGCGCGCAAGAGTGTGCATGCAGGTTCGCTACTACTGTTTATCTTTCATTGTGGCACTTAGTATTTTATTAATTGAACAGAGAATCAATCATAAACAAAATAAGAAAAAGTCTAAAGAAATTCTGTTGATTAAGATCAACTTAATTTTGACGGTACGTGATTGAATCGTATAAATATTTTTCTTTTGATTTTTCATATTTCATATAAATGGAGGATGACTTTCTAGGAGATTATTTAATAGTCTATAATAAGAAGAAAATTATTAAAAGATTTAGCACAGATGCGCGCCATAATTGATGAATTTTACTTAATGAGCGACGAGTTCAATTAGCACAATTGATTATATTTTACTTTTTTATGCATTCAAACTTTTACTTAGACAACATGTATTTTTTTTATTATATATATATAGTTCTGTTATATTATTTTTATACAAGTTTTTACACATACCAGCTTGGTTTCTCCCTAAATTAGATTTCTAGTTTCGTCTCTGATAGTACCATTAATTAGCTTCTTAAAAGTATGTTTCCTTTTACTGTTAATAGATTTTCGTTAGGTCAATATTTTATAATTAGGAGGAGATGATGGTTGAGGGTGAATATGAATATCCAACTTGCAAAGTAACTATGAAAACTTTGAACACCAAGTGTTGGGGGAATCAACACAGCGGAAGGGATAAAAGCGGTAATAAAAGAGTACACTCATGCACTCAGTGACACCAAGAATTTAACGTGGTTCGGCAACTGCCTACATCCACAGAAAATAGCTTCACTAATAAATAGTGGAACACAAGAAAATATTACAGAGGAGGAGGATCACACTCCACTCAACTCAACTCTCTTCTTTTCTTTCAGAGCTCTCTCGGCTCTCTCTCTTTTCTTTTCTTCTTGGGTGTGTTTGAAGCTCTCGCATGGAGCTTCAATTTATAGGCGAGGATCAGTATCGTCTATATGTATGAATGCATTTATTGTTGCATTCAATAGGTAGTTGGGTGCTGAGGGTTGAGCAGCAAGCAGCCATTGTGGACTGCTTGCTTGGGCAGGGATTTCAACAATTCTCCCCCTCCATGCCCATTTACCTATATGCTATCCATCCCAGCTATGTCTCTACATAGCTCAAGCTTCTCACTTGTAACCACCTTCGTCAGCATGTCCGCTGGATTCTCTTTCGTATGGATCTTCACAAGCTTCAATAGCTGTTGTTCCATCGCTTCGCGTATCCAATGATAGCGGATGTCAATATGCTTGGTGCGGGAGTGGTACATTGAATTCTTGCTCAAGTCTAGAGCACTTTGACTATCACAATGTACCTTGTAGTCTTCTTGACTAACTCCTAGTTCTTGGAGAAAACGCTTCATCCACAACATCTCTTTCCCAGCTTCCGCTGCGGCAATGTACTCTGCCTCTGTTGTGGATAAAGCAACACACTTTTGCAACTTGGACTGCCAAGAGACAGCTCCTCCTGCAAAGGTGAAGAGAAATCCTGAAGTAGATTTCCTGCTATCCAGATCTCCTGCCATATCTGAATCTGTATAGCCTTCCAAAACTGGTTTAGCTCTCCCAAAACACAAGCACATATTCGATGTACCTTTCAGGTATCTGAGAATCCACTTGACTGCTTCCCAATGATCCTTTCCTGGATTTGAAAGGAATCTGCTCACCATGCCTACAGCATGAGCAATATCTGGTCTGGTACAAACCATTGCATACATCAGGCTTCCTACTGCTGAAGAGTAGGGGACTGCTTCCATTTCTTCAATCTCTTTCTTTGAAGAAGGACACGAGCTCTTGCTCAATTTGAAGTGGTTAGCAAGTGGAGTATTGACTGGCTTAGCATCTCCCATATTGAAACATCTGATGACCTGTTCAACATATTTTTGTTGTGATAGCCACACCCTTTTGGCTTTCCTATCACGAACAATCTTCATGCCCAAAATTTGATGTGCTGGGCCTAAGTCCTTCATGTCAAAGGACTTGGATAGTTCCTTCTTTAGTTTGTTAATCATGGACCTATCCTCACCAACGATTAACATATCATCAACGTAAAGAAGGAGTATGACAAACTTGTCATCCTGGAACCTTCGAACATAGACACACTGATCTGCAACAAGTCTCTTGTAACCATGACTCATCATGAATGAGTCGAACTTCTTGTACCATTGCCTCGGAGCTTGCTTGAGGCCATAGAGACTCTTCTTCAGCTTGCAGACTAAGTGATCTTTCCCTGGAGCTGCAAATCCTTCTGGTTGCTCCATATAGATCTCCTCCTCCAAATCTCCATGGAGAAAGGCTGTCTTCACATCCATCTGTTCGAGTTCCAAATTCAAGCTGGCTACCAATCCGAGTATGACTCGGATTGACATCATTTTCACCACCGGGGAAAATATCTCGTCAAAATCGATTCCCTTCTTCTGCTGGAATCCTTTGACAACCAATCTGGCCTTGTGCTTCATCAGCTTTCCTTGGCCATCTTTCTTCAGCTTGAACACCCATTTGTTCTTTAGGGCTTTCTTTCCTTCAGGAAGTTTCACCAACTCATAGGTCTGATTTTTCTGCAAAGAACTCATCTCTTCTTGCATTGCCTGCACCCATAGGCTTCTATCAGCATGAGTTTGAACTTCCTGGAAGCTCTCTGGCTCCCCCTCATCAGTAAGCAGAATATAGTCTGATTCCGGATATCTCCTCGACGGAATCAATAGGCGGCCTCTTGCCGATCTTCTTGGTTCATCAACCAAAGGAGGTTCATCACCATCTATCCCTTGTGGTGGTACACCAGCTGCTGGTGGAGAGGATTCTTGCTCCCCCTGCTCGACACCCTGAGCTTCTTCTTCTGCTTCAGTTCCTATGTTCTGGTTTTCATGGAATACAACGTCCCTACTTCTGACAATTCTCTTTGTCACTGGATCCCATAACTTGTATCCGAATTCTTCATCTCCATATCCAACAAAGATACATGGAGTTGACTTAACATCGAGCTTCTGTCTCAGCTCCTTGGATACGTGTGCAAAGGCTTTGCACCCAAACACTCTCAGGTGAGAGTAAGAGACATCTTTTCCAGACCAAACCTTCTCAGGAATTTCAAATTCCAGTGATGCAGAAGGTGATCTGTTGATCAGGTAACAGGCAGCTAGAACAGCTTCACCCCAGAATGGCTTTGGTAACTTGGCCATACTGAGCATGCATCTTGTTCTTTCAATGATGGTCCGGTTCATTCTTTCGGCTACACCATTGTGCTGAGGGGTATATGGGATCGTCTTCTCATGTCGAATACCGCGATCAGCGCAGTATGCAGCGAACCTTTTGGAGACATATTCTCCTCCATTGTCCGTTCGCAGGCACTTCAACTTCTTTCCCGTCTCTCTTTCCACTAGGGTGTGGAAATTCTTGAAGTGCTCGAAAACCTGATCCTTTGACTTCAAAACATATACCCAGACCTTTCGTGAAGCATCATCAATGAATGTCACGAAATATCTGTTACCTCCCAATGACTCTTCTTCCATGGGACCACATACATCAGAGTGTACCAGACTCAACAACTTTGATCTTCTCTTCGTAGAGGATTTAAACGAGACTCTACATTGTTTGCCAAACAAACAGTACTCACAAGGGTTTAACGTTGTTCCTTTGGCAACTTTGATAAGTGCCTTCTTTGCAAGCGTATCCAACCCTTTCTCACCCATGTGTCCGAGTCTCTTATGCCACAGATTCGGTGATGCCTCGTCTTCCACTGCATTGAGGCTATCAGAACCGATCTTCACATGGGTTTTGTACAACGTACCGCAAATATGTCCTCGGGCGACAACCATGGCACCTTGTGACAACTTCCAAGTGCCTTTGCTGAAGTAGCTGTCATAGCCCTGTCGATCAAGGGCTGTCCCGGAAATCAGGTTGAGCCGAAGGTCAGGAATGTGTCGAACATCTTTCAACACCATGGTGCAACCAACGTTGGTTTTTATCTACATTTCGCCAACTCCCACGATCTTCGAGGAACTGGCATTCCCCATCCTTACCGTACCAAAGTCTCCTGCTTTGTACGTAGTGAAAAATTCACTATGGGAAGTGGCGTGGTATGATGCTGCTGTGTCTACCACCCACTCAACATCATGGCTTGCAACGTGCAGACACGTCTCGTCACTGGTGGAGAGTATTGCCACATCTCCCGAAAGAGTGACAAGGGTTTCACCATCTTCTTTCTTCAGCTTACTACTTTGACCTTGCTCCCTTAAAAACTTGCGGCAGTGTTTCCTCATGTGGCCTTCTTTGCCACAATGGTAACATTTCATGTTACCCATCTGCTGGTTCCTGCTACTGCTGGACCTTCCACGTGGTTGAGACTTCCCTCTGTTTCTGCCTCCACTTCTCCCTCTATCATTACCTTGAGGCCTTTCTCTACTCTCGGTGACAAGGACATGAGTTTGATTCATGCTTGTCTCTTTTCGTCTGGCCTCCTCATTAAACAGGGCATCCTTAACCATCGTCATGGTAAGTTTACCATCTGGAGTAGAGTTACTTAGGGAGACCACCAGCGTCTCCCAACTGTCTGGTAATGAACTAAGAAGTAGCAGGGCTTGTTCTTCATCGCCAAGATTCAGGTTGACGGACCCGAGCTGGTTAACTAGGTTTTGAAACTCGCTAGTATGCTCGGCAACAGAGGTATCGCTTTTCAACTTCAAGTTAACAAGCCGTCTCATCAAGAGGGCCTTGTTTCGAGCAGTCTTAGCCTGATACATATCCTCTAACTTTTTCCAGAGGTTATATGCATCCGTCTCCTGGGCCACGTGGTGAAAAACACTATGGTCAATCCATTGCCTGATTTGACCAATAGTCTTCTTGTGCATCTTTTTCCACACTTGATCCGTAACTTCATCTGGCTTCTTCCCTTCATCTTCCAAAGGGTCAGACAGATCTTTACAGTTCAATAGATCCTCCATCCGAGGCCTCCAAAGACTGTAGTTTGAGGCAGTCAGCTTTATCATGGCGCCTGATGCTGAATCCTCCATGGATTTAGACTGATTCTAAATACAAAATGCAAGTACAGGATCTTTGAAGTGGAATATCGTAGAACGGACAGTACCGTTGTGTCCGGAACGCTTGATTTTGTTGGAAACGAGTCTTGTTTCGTCAAAATCGGACTCAGATAGCACAAGGAATGAGCAAAAGAACCAAAACAGGAACACTGTCGCGCGTGCAGTACGTGGCGCGACTAACAGCGCGTAGGCGCGTGTTCTTCACGCGCCAGAACCTCACTGGAGCGCGTGGAACGCGTAGGCGCGTGTTCTTCACGCGCCTTCTGTATTCGGGTGCGCGTGAATTCCACGCGCAATACTTCTTAAGGAGCGCGTGTGGCGCGTTCCAAGAGTGGGCCTCACGCGCTCGTGCTTCTCCTTGGCGCGTGCGGCGCGTATCGAGAGTGGGTCTCACTCTCCGATCTTCAGACGGCGCGTGGAGGAGCGTGCAGCGTCCGTCCGGCCTCTGGTTTTCACCGCTTTTCTTGTCTCGATGAGACGAACACAGTGGTATGCTCAAATTTGAAAACTGAGCTACACACTAAAACCGAGTTTTCTATAAAAACTTCTTCCAACAAACGCTCTGATACCACTTGTTGGGGGAATCAACACAGCGGAAGGGATAAAAGCGGTAATAAAAGAGTACACTCATGCACTCAGTGACACCAAGAATTTAACGTGGTTCGGCAATTGCCTACATCCACAGAAAAGAGCTTCACTAATAAATAGTGGAACACAAGAAAATATTACAGAGGAGGAGGATCACACTCCACTCAACTCAACTCTCTTCTTTTCTTTCAGAGCTCTCTCGGCTCTCTCTCTTTTCTTTTCTTCTTGGGTGTGTTTGAAGCTCTCGCATGGAGCTTAAATTTATAGGCGAGGATCAGTATCGTCTATATGTATGAATGCATTTATTGTTGCATTCAATAGGTAGTTGGGTGCTGAGGGTTGAGCAGCAAGCAGCCATTGTGGACTGCTTGGTTGGGCAGGGATTTCAGCACCAAGAGCCTTGGCGAGCACATCAGCCAACTAATGGGCAAAGGGAATATGTAGAGTTCGGATTTTTCCAGCTTGAAGTTTCTCACGAACAATGTGATAATAAATCTCAATGTGTTTCATTTCTTAAAGACTTATTAGCAGCAATGTATAAGGATATTGTCTGTCAAAAAAGAAGAGCAACTTGTGGAGGAGGGATTGTTAATCATGCAAAAAAATAAACAGCAAAGTAAACACAAATGAGGTAGATGCCATAGAGCAATACTCTGCCTCAACAAAAGATCTCTAAATGATCTGTTACTTTTTGTATTCCCAAGACAAGAATCTCCTATAAAATTACAATAACCTGTGATGGGCCATCAAGTGTCAAAGCAACCAGCGGCCTAATCTAAATTTGAAAATGCCTTAAGATGCAAGGACAAGGAAGAAGAGAAGAAAATCTCTTGACTTGGAGCTCTCTATATAAACTGGGGCACCCAATATATATGCAACTATAAGATGTGACTTTCTGACCTTGTTCTTGAATTGACTAAGTGTATTAATAAAGAAAGTAATGCCTGTGTCTAGTATTGTCAGAGCTAGAAACTGACATGTATGATATTATCTTATGATATCATGTGATATGATAAGAGTATTATGCACCCGTAGTCTAATCGTTAACATTATATAAGCTGGATCGGTGGACCTCAAAGCCAGCTCGCTCTTCTCTACATGGAACGATAGACAACTTTCCATGATCATAGCTACAGATATCAAGCCTTGTGGATTGCGTTGCATTCAATTGTAATCTGTTATAGACCTTGCTATATAGTACACAAGTAGACACACTTACTCTGTTGAGGTGTGAAATATTGAATCCTTTCATGGTATCAGTATGCCATTAAGGACTAATCTCCAAAATCCATGGCTTCCGGAAACTCTTCTTTCTCTTCTTCATCTATTTCTTTCAATACCATGAAACACATGCTCTTTATTAAACTGACCTCTACCAATTATTTACTTTGGCGCAGCAATCAATTTTCCCTCTGCTCACTAGCCAAAACTTGCATGATCCTATAGGAGGTTTTAGATGCTAATAAATGGAGCAATATGTACCAAATCTTGTTTTCGGCCATTTTATTAGCGTGAATAGAATTATGAATATGAATCAAAAGTTTTACCAATTTCTTCGGATTTTCTTACAAGTATGTATACTTTTCGAAGTATTAGGATCCCATATTTGCACCAAATACTAGTACGGGAGATCAAATTAACTTGTGGTTCATATATATATTAATTATTTCCACAAGAAAAATACAAAAGAGGGAAAACTATATATGAATAGGGCCATAAAAAAAAAACTCTAAACGTCCATAGAAATTAGAGAACAACTTAAAGAAACTGACATCATGTATGATCTCCTGTGATATGATAAGAGTATTATGCATCCGTACTCTAATACTATCTAATAAAATTTAATGGAAAGAGGGATATAGATGCCAATTTTATAAATACATGTACGAGTAGCAATAAGTAAATGTACTTCATTATGCCAAATTATGAATAATAGATCTTGATTTGGCCGTCTTATGTATGCATAAATATTATATTAGAAGCCAAGGATATCTCTAGTTTCTTTAAAGTTTATATATATTTGACATGTGGAGAAGCCTGAACTGTACTGTAATCTGCATTCATGAGTGCATCTGGATTCTCTTATGGGTCATTTGGCCGGTTCATTCTTAGCACCCCGGTTCTCTCTTTAATTTCTTACATTTTTGAAGTAGGTGTGTATGGAATATTGCCACTTTCTCAGTTGCTAAGTTTTGGGACGCGTGAGTCATGTGAGCGTTGCTGCAACAGCGAGTCATTATGCTAGATATAGTTTTAGGGTGTGCAAAGTTCACGCACTGCCTTTGAAAAAAGTAAAACCTACGATAAAAAAAGTTGATTTTTTAAGAAATAATGATGGGTTTTAATTACAAGATTAATAGTTTTGCGTCATAAGAAGGAAAGAAAATCCAACCAGAACATTAATTATTTGAACAAAATTGGTTTACAAAAGTTCATGAAAACAAGAATTTTCAAATCACTTGAACAATCTGTTAAGAGAAACAAAACTAGCTAGAAAGTAGCAAATATATCCACGTTAGATCTCTAGATATCAACGCCGGATGATAAGAAGATTAACTTGCACATATAAGACCAATATCCATCGATACAAGAAGTACATCATGACTCACAGTCATGATTATAAACGATCATGTGGGTTAATCTTGAATAAGTTTCTGACTTTTGGGACAAGAATCCTTGATGAACATGAAGAAAACGAGGATTACAGTTCTCTCGAGACCATTAAGGTCACTTGTATTGACTCATCACTACCATACTATTAAATGTTCCTATTATAAAAACCACACATCACTATACTATTATAATGTTTTTTAGTTCTAAAATTCACATATGCAAATTCTCCCTTGATTGGAAGGACTCGACTTCTTGTCGTCCTCTCCGAAACATTCTCTTTCTTGTCTATATTCCCACTAAAACAAAATTATTTGTAATTGGCCATAACGATTATTACATATTGTATTTTATTGATCACGGTCATGTGGATTTAATACGTATATTCCAGGTAATAGATCATCAGCTACTAGATGGCCTCTGTATAAGCGCATAAAATTTTTATTTTTAATAATGATAGTAAAGCTTTTACACCACACATCATGATTCACGTGGTATAATTTGAATTTGAACGTAAATTTTAAAAGTTGAATCTTACAAATCAAATTATGTCATATAAATGACATGTATTAATGTAAAGAACTTCAAATGGTACTCTTCTTTTCGGACCAAAAATGGATACGGGGTTTTAAACAAGGCTCACAATAGATCAAAATGAATAGTTGAGTTAATAAAAAACCTAACGCAAAACGTTTACAACTAACAAAGATGCTCGGAAGACATGAATTTGATACTAGACATGGTAGAAGGGCGATGAAGATATTGTAGGACGCAAAGCTAGCAAAAAAGTCTTAAGAAATAGTTAACAGAATCGAGTCTTGCGTTAGCTAATAATCACTATGATACCATCTTAGAAAATATTAAATATAGTAGAAATTGAGATAAAAAATAAAAAAAAAAAAAAAGGAAAAAAATAGAGACGTTGAAAGCTATATCTTTATTATTTTTCATTGTAATTGAATACAAAATATCGGTCCTTATTTAAAGAAAAATCACATGAAGATGATTAGATAAGATAAATATCTTGATAATTATGAGAATTAAATCTCTTAATTTTATAATTATGAGAATTAAATATCTTGATTTGATAATTATGAAAATCAAATCTCTTGATTTGATATCATTAGAGATTCTAGATAACGTTGCCTTCAAGTAGTTGAGGTGCATGCATTTATTTCAACATGGCAACCCTAATGTAAGTTAATTAAGATACATTTATGATTCAATAAATAGAGTTGTACGTTAAGAATTAAAGATATTTGAAAAAGAAAATAATTACCAAATACAACATTATTCGGCATAAATTTCCAAAAGCACCCTTTGTGTTCATTCCTGAAATTCCCTTTCCTTTCCGTGTTTGCTGGCTTAGCAATAAGATTCAAAATTTTGATATTAAAGCCTTATATTAGACACCGAACTGAACCGATCGAATTGAATCGAATTAAAGTACTGATCAACTTAAAAAATGTGAGAACCTAAAAAATTCAAAAATTATACAAAAACAGATACTTAAAAATTTCGAAAAGGCTGAAGGGCAACTTTGATATTGAACTTTTACTGCTCATCATGGTCTAAGATGGACGCGCGTTATATATTGATATATGGAAGGTAGAAACTTATTTTGTAGTTTTGTTCTTAGTTATTGAGTAACATAAATTAGCTTTCTTCTTTTTCCCTTGGGACGTATTTATGAACCCAGGCCCACTACTTTAATGAAAGTCATTAATTAAGGGTAGTCATAACACATTAGAACGCCTCTATATATAGAGCAGCAAGCTTGCAGCTACACAATACATCAAAACAGCTTATATCTGTAGCTAAGCATTAGTCTTTAATCCAAAAGAGATTAATGGAGAAGAAAACGAGTCTAATGTCTTTTGGGTTGATGGTGATGATGTTGATCCTAAGCGCAACTACTGCAAGAGCCGATCTATGCCAGGATGCATTGACAACTTTGTTGCCTTGCATGCCGTTCTTGACGGGTTCTGACCCCCCGACACCCAGTGCTAACTGCTGCCTAGGCGCAATCGAAGTGCTAATAATCAAAGCTACGACCTCCGAAGATCGCAAGGCTCTGTGTGTCTGTTTCAAAAATGCTGCAGCCCAGGATGGTATTAAGTCTGATAGGGCTGAACAACTTCCCGATCTCTGCAAGATCAAAGTTTCAGTTCCGATTAAACCCGATGTGGACTGCAACAAGTACTTTATTTCTCTCTCAATCTCTGACTTCATGCATGCATCTGGCTTTGTTTGAGGAGGCGTATGCATTTCTACTCGGTTCACGCGAACAGTTTGATCGAAAAACAGTGATTCATCATGAGCTGGCTAGCTACTGCATATAATTTTCTATTTTCTTGTTGAGCCCTCTCGACTAATTATATGTGTTTTTTTCTGTGATTTGCAGATTATGATGATTTTTAAGGATTGAGTGGAGATAACAAATAAAGATGGGGAACATGGATCGATAGAGCAACATATATCCCCAAATATTGGGTTGTAAACATTAATATATCGGAGCTCGACTACTCTTTTTGGCTATCTTATATATTATAAATATGCATGAAAATATCAATTAAATGAATAAAATTATTATTCCTAGTTTCTTTGCAACGCTATCTGGGCCGATTAATTATTCAACTTTAGGGGTTAGCCTCCATATCTCATGGCCGGAACAGTACTAATGCTTGGAGATGCCGTAAAAATCTAAACATGCTTTTATCATTGCTGATCATCAAAACCATTTTTTGTTTCAGATGAGCGACGACAATTAAGCTAAGTGATTTTTTTTTTTTGGGTGAGATATCTTTACGAAGTTAACACTTTCTATATAAACTAAAAAAAAAAAAGCAATGAGCTCATAGCTTAAGTCGCATTCTATATGAATTCAACGACTATTAGCATGAATGTGAGGCCAAAATCAAGACAATAAGGCACATCATGAGTTATTCATTAAATTCACAATATCATTCCTTATGACCGCTTTTTGTAGAGTGCGATGTCGACTAATGTAATAAAGGACTCGACTGTATGATCTTTTTAACACCAATTAATTTGAAGTCATGTAGTTCGATCACATCTAATGGTCTAACAAATAGTATCACAATTTGATCTCGAGAACTCTTTGCAAGGGAATGATAAACATCATCATGTGTATGAATGAGTATATGTACAGTACAATAAATTAATACATTTTCTGATGCCAAAATATATATGAATAACAGATCTTGATTTTGGCCATCTCTTGTATGCATCAGTTCAAGTATATCATTGAGTTATGTATTATGTTCACAAATAGCTAGCTAGCTTATAATCAATTTATTATTTGAGTGATCATTTCGAGTTTGTTCACTAGCTACTTAATTTTAAATAAATCAATTATTTATATTACGTCTTATGGTTTTATCTACAAATTTTGAGGAATTTTTTTTTTATTTTTTAGTAAATATCTTTATATAATAAGAGTTACATATATATATATATATATTCATTGCAGAGGTCAATGAAGCTCCTGAGTCAGTACAACTTTGTATTTCAAGACAAAAATTTTATCAAGAGTTGAATAAAATAAACAGCCAAGTAATCACACCTGAGGTAGATGCTATAGAGCAATACAGTACTGACTCAGCAGTACTGACTCGGTAGAAAGGGTCATGCTACAGTTATCGTTCCTTTTTACTCTTTTTCCTTCCTGCTGTACGTCGCATGCCACGTTTTATAATTTTTTTTTTTTTTTTTTTTTAAAAGAAGAAGACAAAGCCTGCTCCCGCACATCTTCCTCCAGGCCCTACTCATTTCCTCTTCAGAAACCAGCAAACCTCAACCCCCAACGAAAGCTTCATTTCTTCTGACTCCTCCGTCAAACGTCCACCGGCATCCAGTCTAAGCGGCAAGCCATCTTTTGGGATTTGTGATTGACTAAGCAGGCATTCAGCCATCTTTTGGGATTTTTTCCATCTTGTTTTAACATGTAAAAAGACATTGATCTCTTCTAACGCATTTGAACCAAGCCCAGGAAATATGTTCTTGTTTTTTGCTCAAGGCTTCCCCTGTGATTTCGTATTTAACATTAGTGATTAAACCATATGGAGTTTATTTTATTTATTTAAGTTTTGTTGGCTTTTCCCGTGGATTTTAATGGATTGAGCGTAAAGATTTATTTGGGGGGGGGATCTTTATAGGCCAAAAAGATGGGATATATCACAAAAATTGTATGTCGTTTAGGAAATGTAATATTTTCAAATATCTTGTCTTGTTGTTGTTGTTTTTCAGTAATATTCTGGATGAAGTGTGAGGTTTGGATGAATGGAGGCTTGAAGGGGTGGCGATGGAAGGGTGGGTTTCTTCTCGAATTGGGATGGAGGCTTGAAGGGGAGGCGACGGGAAGGGTGGGTTTCTCAAAATGAGTCTCTTTGGCTGTCGGATGGATGGAGGCTTGAAGGGGTGCTTTTCTCTTCTCGAACTGCTTCCTCTGGCTTTAAGGGGAGGCGACGGAATGGGTTCTCGAACTGGATGGAGGCTTGAAGACCAAATGGGTTTCTCTGAAGGCTTGAAGACGAAATAGAGGCTTGGCTTGAAGATGAAATGCGAACTGGTTTCTCTTTGGTGGGATGGATGGAGGCTTGAAGATGAACTGATTTCTCTTTGATGGGATGAGTTTCTCTTGGTGAGATGCCATTCCACATCAAGCGGGAAGTGGGAGCAGGACGTCCGAACGGTGTACATAGCATTCTTATGGAAGGCCTGCAGAAATGGTCTTCCCACAAGAAAAAACCTTTTCCATAAAAAGTTATCGAAGAGCCCTATTGCCCCATATGTTTGAGAGGGGAGGAATCTGTTTTCCACATGATTTGGAGTTGCCCTGCAGCCCAGGATGTGTGGGGGCAATATTCAAAGTTTATTCAAAAGAAATACTTTCCTCTCATGTCTTTCAGAGATTTATGGAAACAGTTATGTCAAGCAGCTGAAATGGAAGTTCTTGTAGAGTTTGCCATTGTGTCGAGGCTCCTATGGCTGAGGAGAAACAGATATATTTTCCAAAAAGAATTCATACACCCTAAAGTGGTTTGCAAACAAGCTACAGAAGTGTTGAATGGATTGGCTGCATGCAAGGTTTCGAGAGATCAGCAACAAAAGGAGACTTGCACACCTCTAAGGTGGACTCCCCCTCTAGATACAGTTCTCAAAATGAATTGGGATGTTGTTGTTGATAAAACGAACTGCGTAGTGGGCATAGGAGTCATAGTTAGGGACTATAGAGGTCAGATGGTGGCTACACTGAGGAAGACTATATCTCTATATCCTAATCCTGTGTTAGCTAAAGCATCTGGGGCTCTAGAGGCTGCAAAGTTTGGACTTCAGCTTGGCCTGACCCAGGTCATATTCGAGGGGGATTCCCAGCAGGTGGTAAAGACTATTGTATCAAAAACCAAATATGAGTCTGCTATGTCTATGGTGGCTCAGGACACTCTCTTATTCCTCCAACAGTATGTCAAATGGTCTGTTAAGCATGTAAGGCATGAAGCCAACAAAGTGGCTCATGCTCTAGCCAAAAATGCTTTAATATCGTCTGATTTTGTAGTAGACTTTGAGGAAATCCCCTCTTGTATCTCTGTTCTTATCATTAATGAATGAATTGAGCTTCAAGAAAAAAGTGTCAAAGCTACCAGCCCAATCTAAATCTTGAAATTCCTTAAGATGCAAGGATGAGGAAAAATAGAAGAAAATCCAATGACCTGGAGCACTCTATGTAAACTGGGGCACCCAATATATATGCAACTATAAGATGTGACTTTCTGGCCTTGTTCATAAATTGACCAAGTATGTTACTAGAGAAAGTAATGTCTGTGTCTAGTATTGTCAGAGAAACTGACATCTATGATATCTTGTGATATAATAAGAGTATTACGCATCTTTATTATGATATTATCTAATCAAATTTAATGGAAAAAGGGATATAAATGCCACTTTTATAAGTAGGAGTACGAGTAGCAGCAAGTAAATATACTTCATTATGCCAAATTATGAACAATTGATCTTGATTTGGGCCATCTTATGTATATGAATGAATATATTGGATTTCTTTAAAGTTTATATAAATATATATGTATATGTATTTCTGTTCATTGCCTCAGGTTTGGGTAGTGAGAAGTGTTGAGAAGTATTGAAAGTTTTGAATAGTAATGAAAAAGTAATAATAAAATATTGAATATTAGTGAAAAATAATGAATAGTAGTAAAAAAGTAAGTGAAAAGTATTAATAAAATAATGAATAGTAGTGGAGCATTCTGATAATACTTGAGGTACTCTTGGTACCTAAACGAAAAAGCTTGTTCAATTTAAATCGCTAGAATTGGCAAATGCACATATCTTCATAATCAAAACCTTGAAAATGGAAGGTAACAACTAAACCTTTATTCTTGACAACCAGTGTTTAACTACAGTTCAATGCAGCTGTGTGACAACCATAATTGTTGTATAAAAGATAACGTATTTTACTTAATGTTTTAAATTAGTATAAGGGAACAATTAATAGGACAATACTCAATTAACCTCATGTATCAGAATTGGAAAGTACACAGTACATGCTTTCATAAATATAATTGAAAAGCTTAAAAAAGGAGGTTGAAAATCTACACCTTTTCTCCTAAAAAAGGAAGTGTTTTAACTCGGTTCAATGGTTTCCTTAAGCTCACTTGTGGCACACCCTTATAAATTGAGGTTGCTTCTACACACTCTAAAGCAAACTCATTCATTTCTGTAGTAGATGATCAGGAAGAAAGTCCATTGTGTCAAGAAAATGAGGGGTTTGTCTGCGTTGGCTTTTGGGTTGGTGATTTTGACCTTGATCAGTGCATGCCATTCAGAGGCCATAACATGCCCCGAGGTCGCACTGACTTTGCTGCCCTGTCGGCCGTTCTTGGTGGGTACTCGCCCTGACTTTCCAGGATTCCCCTGCTGTCTCGGTGTTGAAAGACTTAACCGCGAGGCTTCCATGACCAATACCCGCAAGGCTCTTTGTAAATGTTTTAAGAAGGCTGCTTCAGGACTTCGTGCTGATGTCGACAAAGCTAAACAGCTTCCCCAGCTTTGCAATGTCAATAATCCTGTACCCATTGACCCCAACGTGGACTGCAACAAGTAATCTCTCTCTCTCTCTCTCTCTCTCTCTCTCTCTCTCTCTCTCGGTGAAAGAACATATTTTCTCTGCGCATTCCCTGCACTGATTTGTTCTTCTTTGGTATTGTGCAGATTTCAATGATCCCATAAGAGGTTTTGGATGCCAATAAAATAAAGTCATAAACTTGAGGATGGAATTACTGTAACGAAATATGTTGTGTGATGCAAGGATTATATGTAGCAGATCTTGTCGTTTGCCATTTTATGCTTGTTTTTCACAATAATATCAGGAAATCAAAGAAGAGTTCAATTTTTCTTTTTTGGGTTTGACTGTGCTTAATTCTTTTCACAAGGAACAATAATTGCATAACCAAACAAAGTTCAAATAATAATATAATGTTGGTACTTGCTCCAAGAATCAAGCCAAACCCGGAATAGAATGATCTTGGCGACATGCTCAATAACAAAAAGTTGTGAATTGAAAGAACAGAAATCAGGGAAAACTCTATGCGTCCCCAGAAATCAGAGAAAAACTATGACAAGATTAAGGTCTTGTTTGGTTGTTAGACTTAACTGTTAATTACTCAGTTCAGTCTAATTTTAAGTTCAGTCTAACATCCAAATACCCAACTCTCAAATTACTAAACTCATCTCAACTCAAAATCTTTTTATACGTGGAACCTACAACCTTTTTCAATTCAACACTTATTTACACGCGGGACCCACAACTTTTTTCAACTTTCCATAAATACATTAACTTATCTTAACATCCAAACATATTTAAATTCATCTTAGGTGGACCCCACAAAACTCACTCCACCATTTCAACTTATTACGATTCATAAAGAACTCAGTTCAGCTCAACTCAACTCAACATCCAAACGCAGCCTAAACATGTTCAAACAAAAGGCTGTCACAAATCCGATCAAAATCAAATTTAAATCAAAATCATTACCGAAAAAGAGATGAAATTTTTAAAGTGCAAATATCTTAAATATCGATTTCAATGGGAAAACAACAAATCTAGGGTCTAAAACGACACCCAACATGCATAGTATGGTGATCATGACATGCACACCGAAAAGAACCTTTTAAATTTAAAATTTTACGTGTGATTCTAATATTCATTGTCAAAATTATAACCAAATTACAATCATATGTGCTATATAGTCCAAGTCGAGTCAGTTTCTACCAATACTTGTCATATAATTTGAGCTGCTCTTCCTTTATAAGGTACTCAAATGTCACCACTTCTAAATTTGATAGCTCAACATTTTCTGATCTTCTTCTCTTATCAGTATAGCACCAAACTAGTCTTAGAAAGGTGCACTTGGCTATGCGATCCACAACTGAATCCCAATGAATCCGCTCATTTATCGAACACGGGTAGAGCACAATGAAGTAGTTGTTGATCAGTTCTCTCAGCCAAGGTTTTTGTCTTTTTCTTTTGGGACATGCAGAGTTAATTCCGTGATGGAGTACTGCAAAATGAAATTTGGCCTTGGGGAAGGAATGCCAATTACAATAATGTTTCGGAGCTTGATTCCTTTCTTCACTCTTGATACATGCATGAAGAGCAAACAATGTGTGTGCTAAGTTACAGAATTTACATTTCTAATGAATATAATTGTAGGATTCATGTAACTATGCATACAAATCTGTCCGCCCATCTCTGTCTCTTTCTCTACTCTCTCCTAAAAGACTAGAAAAAGAAGAAAGAAAAGAAAGGAAAATTAAGATATACCGACTGTCTTGTTGAGCAGCCAGAGTAGAAGAGCTAGTTGAATAACGAAAATGGAATGGAGCCATGTTCTGTCCAGCATGAACCCAAACACTGTGATTCCTGCTTTATTGTTCTCCAAATATGTCACTGCAACGAGTGTCAAGAATCACCATGCATATATATGAGTTTGTGAGAATGCACACGCTTAATTACATGTGGATTAAGAATAATTTTTGCTACATTTGAGTGATGAAAATTTGAACACTCACCTAGAGCTTGCCTTTTCTGGAATGAAATTGTATGCGCAAAGATTGGCACCAACTTGGTGTTGTCTAGATCATCATCTCCATCCCCTTCTTCATCATCTGATTCCCAGACAGCACTCATACGAAATACTTGAGCGGAAGTGATCTGAGCTCTTGGAGTCTCACCGTCCGTGTTATCGAAAGAGTTTATTGTGGCACAGACATGCCACTTTGCAGCAAGACTTGTAATGGAATGTGCTCTGTGTGTGATCTTTATCGCACTGCGCAGGCATATGAAAAGCCCAGTCACCAGGCTAATTGAGCATATCTGCAACATTATAAGAAGATTTAGATTCCTACACACAAATACTCTTCGGTGTGGAAGTGTTTTTATCATTGAGACATCTCGGGGTTGAAGTGTAGAATCAAAGTTTTAATTTAACTGCTCTAATACTATGTTGAAGTAAATGCTTACTGCAAGTTCTCCAGCCTTGAAGATATTGACCTTAGCACTGGACCGAATTGTCATGAGAAGAGAAATGAGCTGACTGGCCGTGACTAAAACTAGACACGACAAAATGAATGCTCGGAATCGATGGCTGATGATCCGAAGATTTCTTCTGATTCCGAGGTGTTCCAGTAAGATTGATTCCACCTCAGTTTCTTTCTGGAAAGTTTGAGCGAAGTCTTCTAGTCTGAGTATTTGAAGATAGCAAATAAGTCGGAAGAGAAAGCAGACGAGGAAGAAAACTGACGTCCGATAAAGCCATGAACACAGCTCCAATGTGCATAAAATAGTGTCACTGAGGTAGATGTTACCATAATAGGGAAGCTCTGTAGCTCCTGAGACATACCACCAAACTTTGTAGGCACTAACGGCACCAAAGCAGGGGAGGATAAAAATCAACAGGAGCTTCATTGACCTCTGCAAGAATAACGAATTTCATCGATCCTTGAACTAGACCAGCGGAATTGAGTTCATAGTTTGCTAGAAAACCAAGACAGGAATGCTAAAATGTCCTGTTTTTTAGGAGTTGAGTTTAGCATTCTATTTTGTGTTGCTCATCTCTATGTATTAATGGAACCTACCATTATCCGTCTTACACTCCTGGTTCTCGTGAAACTAGGTTGAAAAAGTAGTTATTTGTCTTGAGGTTTAATGTAACATATATAGAAAAGTTGTCGCCGTGTTGCCCTGTTTCCAAGAAAAATGGAGAGAAAGACCAAGCAGGAAAATCTACTGGATTTGAATTGGAACAAAATTACAGAATCAAAGACATCCTAAAATTTACTAGATTTGAATTGGAAAATCTAATTGTTGGTTTTTGAGCAATATTCTAAATAATTGACTCAAACCATGCGTCACAATCAAACACCAATATTGGGTATATATTTAGAAGAAGAAGAAAACAACACCTGGAGCTGCTCTGCATACCCATGTTGGACTTTGTCACTGGCATCGCCTAATTTATCAAGGAAGAGAAACCTTCTGAGACCAAATTTTCGAGCCCAACGAGTGAGGCAGACGAAGGAGAGCGTGGCGAATATAGAAAGAGATGTCTGTACCACAGAGTGATAAGGCCGGGTATGGTCATCGTCGCAGCTAGAACACGAGAGGGCAAAGTTGGATAAAAGTGGGACTCCAAAGGAGAAGAGAAAGAAGATAGACCATGAGAGCCCAGATCTCCAGATATTGGATTGGTCCAGACACACCCATTTCAGGCACAATCTAAAGCTCCTCAATTCAACCACTCCTTCCTTGTCCGAGTAGCCGGAGACTTGTGGGATTCTTGAATAGATTATTTCCCTTTCATCTTCCATAGCTTTGGAAACCTTTCCAAAGTCGGAACCAAAAACTTGGAGGAACACATATACAGAAGGAGGAGGCAATTTTGAGGTGGGAATCAGAGATCAAAGCTAACTGCTTGCTAAGAGAAAGTGAGAAATGGTCGTTGTGGTTCAACTCCCTGTCTCCCAAAACAAGCAAAATCAAGGTGGCAAGATGTCCATGATCTGCCATGTGTACACTTTACTGCCATTAATAAACAGCTTTCTTCTGCACACTCGTAGACAACCTGCGTAACCAATTGTCTCTTTTTAACTAGTGTTCTGTTTCAGCAAAATCCCCGTGAAAAAGGCCTCGAGTGTGTTGGAAGATAGACGCTCGGTCCGGATCGCGTGAACACAAAAGAGGCATTTGAGGCGGAGGGAGTCGTACGTGGTTGCTGACCGGATATAGATAAAGATTGGATCGTGCGCTACAATTTCTGGAGTGAGCGCGCAAGGCTGGCAACTGAGCTGTAAACCTACTATGGAGGTCGATGCGAAACGTGATACGTGGAAGGGAGTGATAGATTGCGTGTGATTGAGAACGGGGTCGGTGCCTTTTTTATCGTTGCAGCTGTAACAACGGCTTGAGCGTGACTGAAATCTACTATTCAGCGTCTTCGCCGTTCATAACTGACGCTCGAACCACCTATAGTCGGTAAAATCCATCAAACGGGTCAGCGTTGGGATAGCTTGAGCTCATTACAGCCCAAATTTGGGCCTCATTTCATTGGGCTTGTCCGTCTCACACACGGAATGTGGGCATTATGATTAAATTTATATCAAAGAAATGGTACTGCACTTCTAAATATGCAACTCTTATATTTTTTTTTTTTAAATAGTAGATATAAATTCTACATAAAAAAAAATTAACTTTTTAATAATAGACTTTATTTTTTTTCAAAAGTATCGCACAGGACTTGCCTACTTTAAGACTGTATTTACTATTACTCTGTATATTATTGTGTTGGGTTTGAATTGTACAAAGATCTAATAAAATTCAAATTATATGGAAATAAATCTTGACATGATATAAAAAATTAATCTTTGTGCAAATTTGAAGCAAGGTGCTTGAAAAAAATTATAATATATTAAAATTAAAAAGGGGAAAGAAATCAAGAGAGAGAGCCTTGTCCCCTAGTTCTTCACTTTAAACATAGTGGTAAAATAATTGTAAATTAATTGTAAGTTTATCATTTTATGTCTTAGTTACACACTCAAAACATATATATATATATATATATATATATATATATATATATATATTTAGGAGTCTCCTAGCACTTGTTGAGGAGGAATTTTGCCTTGGGCAAGGAGTGGCTCCTAGTTTTTCTTCAGCTTTTCTTTTTTCTATTATTGCACTAATGACAGAAGTGGCAGATATGGCAGAAGAGATCATTGAGAAGTGGGGTAACCTCAAACTCACTGAAGCAAAACAAACTGAAGTGACAATGAAATTGTATGCTAAGGATGTCATTATAAGTAGGACTGTTCATCCGGGCCGGATTTTTTTCCAGCCATGTCCGGAACCCGGTTATTCAAGTTTCGGTTACGGTTTTGGACCGGGTCAAATCTGGGCCGAAACCCGCATTCTAATAACCGGGTTCATCCGGTCCGGACCTGGGTATGAAACCCGGGTTCCATAAAAAAACACCCAGTACTGCCCGGGTTAGTATAAATTGGAAGAGACGTAACCCTAGCCGCTTCATCTAATCTCGCATCCATCTCTGAGACTCTCTCATCCATCTATCTCTCTATCTCACATCCGTCTCCATCTCTCTCTCTCTCTCTCTCTCTCTCTCTCTCTCTCTCTCTCTCTCTCTCTCTCTCTCTCTCTCTCTCTCTCTCTCTCTCGCTGACTCGCTGAAACCATAGCGTCTCTGCCGAGCAAAGCTCCGTTGCTCATTGAAGAGAGTGAATCTAAGGTCTCTTTCGGTGATTCTATCTTCTTCCTGTTTCTTTCGGGGCTCGAAGGTCTTCCCTCAGTACCGATCGAAAAAACCCTGTCATCCTCGTGACCTCGTCGTCGTCGCCGACTCGCCATCATCCTCTTGACCCCAAGGTTTGTTCTTTGTGATCTGGGTAACATTTGTGTAGAAAATGAAGTACCAAGGAAATATTTCTCTGTAACATTTGTGTAGAAAATGAAAAGAAAACGACCCAGAATGGAGTGTGGAACAGAAAATGAAAAGGGGAAAAAAAACTCACCCTCAGAGCAACAAGTAGTAATGGTCTTGGCTTGCTTTCTCTGCAACAGTTTTTTTTTTTTTTTTTTAGAATGTTTGAATGTTTGAGGAGTATTTTTATGGGTTAGATCTGTTTGAATGTTTGAGGAGTATCTATTTAGATCTATTTAGCTGCAAAATGCTAGAGTCGTGGGTTATTATTATTTGGAGTATCTATCATTATCTTTGGTGAAGCTGCTAGTCCTCTAATCACGTTTATCATATTTATTGTAAATATCTATTATAAGTTTCAACCTCATGCATTTATTTTTCTTGTTAAATATCTAAAGCTTTTCGGTTTATGAATTGGAGTAGTCATCGTCTTTGCTAGAGAAACTATATATACATTAATGTTGATGAGATTTGCATGGCTCTTCGATTTTATATTGGCATGCACTATAAGTGGTTAATGCTTAATATATACAAAGTCACCATGCACTATGTTGTTATTAGATTAATTAAGATAGTTATTAGGTACATGTATGTTTTCTCAAATATAAAAAACTAGAAAGTTGGGCAAGATTTTTATTTTCTTTTTTGTGGGAGCATGATCTGTTCACCTATGATTGGTCATATCCTATATGACATGTGGTGGTGCTTTCTCCACTTTGAGGCCAACTTTGGGGATCAGCAACAATTTCATGTTTGGCTCGATATTAATGATTGGTGCAATGCTTGGTGCTGTCACAAGTGATAAGATTGCAGACTTCATTGGTCGAAAAGGGGTATGTTGGATTTAAAACTGTGATTTGGTAGTGCTCAACCTTGGTCATCTCTATTCTTACTTAACCAGGTATTTTAACCTTTTGGAGTTTTAATGGAATCTGGCAATGAGGATGTTAGCTGGTTTCTGCATTGCAGGATGGCTTGCTGTATATTTCTCTAGAGTATGTGTTGTTTGCACATTTCAATTCTTTGTGTAAGAGATTAAATCTTCTCATCTTGCTGAAACTTCTTGCTATTATGGTTTTTTGGGTATGACTTTAATGTAGGGAGTTTTTTCCCTTGACATGGGAAGGTTATTCACAGGATATGGAATTGGAGTTTTCTCATATGTGGTGATTATTATTGTTAAGCGAGTGAGGACAGAGAGAATGTGTAGTTTTTTTTATAGTTGAGTACTACTCTATTTTATGTTCTTATTTATTAATTTTGCTAAGAGAAGTGGCTGTCTAGGGATATCTATTTGAATAAAAACTCTACAAAATATTTGTTAGTGTGGGTATATTTGGAAAAAAAGAAAATAAGAATCCATTCTCATCTTAATCTTTAATTTATTAAGTGAAATTTGTCTTAATCCTTGTATATAATCATTGTTCAAAACTGTGTGTTTTGCAGGATCTCTCAGTCCAATTACTTGAAGTTGCTATATGGTGTGGAGATTAAATCATTGATGGACATGTTACTGATTGTGCAATTCATATATTGTAATTTTGTATATTGTAATGTAATGTATAAATAACAAATAATGTATAATATGTAATGGATTGCATTGTGATGCATGCATGGATGAATTTATGCATTTAGTATTTAGAACACATTATGTGATCCAACTTGACTTCTTTAAAAAAAAAAATAAAACAATAAAGGCTTTTGTATAAAAAATAATTATGGTTTGAAATTTTGTGTGTTTTGCTAATTTTTCTTTTAAAACACAAATATTATGCATTTCATGAACTTGACTTCTTGGAAAAAAATTTAATAAAATAAAGGCTTTTACTTGAGAAAAAAAATCTGGGTACAACCCGAAATTTCGGGTTTTAAAAACCCAGATCCATCTGGGTTCCGGCCCGGGTTTGATCCGGACCAACCCGGTCTAAATTTCAGCCCGGGTCTAAAACCCGGGTTCCGGTCTGGGTATACCCGGATTTCCGGGTCGAAACCCGGATGAACACCCCTAATTATAAGACAAGGGAAGCAATGCCTCATTGGTCTTATAGTTTCTGAAAAAGCCATTAACAAAGAAGCTTTCAAGACTACTGTGTTGAGTATCTAGAAACCTCAGGGACAAGTGATATTCAGAGATGTTTGGCCCAATCTATTCGTTATAGAGTTCTAGAAACAACAAGATTTATATAAAGTTGAACGAGGTAGGCCATGGTTATTTGATCAATTTATTTTCTGTATTAAAATATTTTATGGTTGTTACTCTCCAAATGATATCATGTTTAATAAGGAATATATGTGGATTCAATTACACAATATTCCTTTGGGTGGGATGTCATGAGTTATTGGAGATCAGATTGGGAAAGCCATTGGTGAAGTGGTGGAAATAGAGGTTGACGGATAAGGGCTTGGCTAGGGGCCTTATCTCAGAGTCAAGGTTGGTATTGACATTTCAAAGCCTTTAATGAGAGGTATACATCTCAATTTTAATGGTAACAAGGTGTGGATCCCTTTTAAATATGAAAGACTTCCAATTTTCTATTTTAGATATGGCACGATCAAACATGGGAGTAATGGATGTGTTAAGGAGTCCAATGCAAGATCCTTGCATTCTAGTGATAATACTCAATATGGGTATGGTTGAGAGCAACTACCACAAAACTTGGAGTGAGTGATAAACAGCAAAAGAGAGAAGGTAGATCTTGCTCAAATTTATAGCATGCAGATCAGCAGGTTTAAGATGATGACGTGGAAGGTTCTCAAACTTCTTTTGGTAAGGAATCAATTTCATCTAAGGAAAAGGCTTCTATTCAGGAAACTTCCAAAACGGCAGCATAAGGCAAACATTACTTGATGAGGGTCTGATATGGAGGATAGGAAATGGAAGACAAGTCAGAATATGGAAAGACAAATGGATTCCTTAGCCCCATTCTTTGATGATCCAGTCACCTATTTCAAATGCTAATGAAGATGCTAAGGTTTTTGAGCTCAATACTTTAGGAGAAGAGAGGATAGTCTAGTGTGACACCATACAAAGGATGTCGCTTTTTTTTATTAAAAGTGCCTATCATTTACATAGAGATATCAAACTTAGATGTCAAAGGAGTTGTTCTAATAACAAGAGATAAGAATTTGTTTGGAAATCAATCTGGAAGCTGAAAGTTCCAAATGCAGTCAAGATGTTCATATGGAGAGCCTGCCAAGATGCACTGCCCCTTTCCAATCTTTGCAAAAGGAAAATTGTGGAGAATGAGTTCTACCCTATCTGCAAAATACATCCAGAATCAGTGGGTCATGCTATTTGGAGTTGTGGTGGAGCTCGAGATGTATGGTGCCAAGGTAGTAAGAAAATTCAAAAGATGGCTCTTCAAAGTGAGTCTTTTTTGAAAATTTGGAGTAGATTTTGTAATACTCTCCAACAAGAGGAACTAGAGGAAACAACAATAGCAGGAAGGTTGATATGGTTCAGAAGAAATGACTTTGTTCATGGAAAGCATTTCAGATATCCTAATTCCATCATCAACAAAGCAAAGGATGATTGACAAGCTTTCAAAAATGCTCAGAATCACAAAAAGCCTCATCAACAAAACATTGGACAAATCTATCAAAAATGGACTAAGCCTCCTTATTAGTATTACAAAGCTAACTGGGATGCTGCAATTGATAACGAGAAGGGAAAGATCTGCATATGTATGATCATTCGGGATGGAGAAGACTAGGTGATAGGTTCTCTTAGTGCTCCCAGTAGTCTATATGCTAATCCTTGGATGGCTAAATCTTATGCTATAATGGTTGTTGCAAATTTCTGTAACGAAATGGGGATTAGATCACTTATATTGGAAGGAGATGCCTTACAAGTAGTGAATAATTTTTCAATGAAAAATCCATATTGGAGCCAGGCAAGTTGGTTAATTGAGGATACCAAAACTTTACTAGATTCTTATGTCTTTTGGTCAGTTGTCCATAAAAGAAGAGAAACTAATCAAGCTGCTGCTCGAGAAGCACTATCCCTATAAGAGGATGTCATAGGATTGAAAGAAATTCCAATCAGTCAATTGCATCTCTTGAGATGTAGTAAGACTTGTTGAGCAATAAAATTTCATCATTTTATATATATATATATATATATATATATATTTAAAAAAACATATATACGTAATATTGCTCTTAATTAAATAAGGAATATTATGAGAAAATCTATTTATACATCTTATTTTTTACAAAATCAATATATTACTAATGTGGAAGTTTCTACGTCAATTATGTTAAAAAAATAATTAATTTTTTAAATTTTTTTAAAATTATAATAGTCTGATATTAACAAACCACTCATATGTAGCAAATTTATGCTCTTAATCCCAATTCAATTATTTCTTTGTGCTTTAAGAAGTTCAAATCTTGCATATGAATCGATTGGGTAATATGGTTACTCATCAGCTGGCAATACATGCATGGATTGTTAATGATATTGAGATGTGGTAGGATTTTTATCATTTTCTAAGTCAAGTTATTTGGCTTAATAAGATTAATATTTGTAATGATTCTATTTATTTTTAATGAATGATTGTCTGGTTATAAAATATATATATATATATATATATATATATATATATCGTTGTGCGGACTGCAGATGGTCTCAAAAATTGATTGGCTCTCCTCTGAACGGCAGCAAGGATTCAAGAATGAAAAAAAATTAATCATTATTTTTTTCTTGTCATCTTCTTTTCATCTCATGATGTAATATTAGATGATAAGTTTATAAATAAATACAATAAATTATCTCTAATTATTTAATATAATATTATAAGATAATGAGAGGATAGAGAGAATTAGAACGACGAATAAGAATATGCGCCAAGCCAAGCCGCCCTCTTACCAAAACGCACAAACGACAAGCTCCTCTCAACGAGAGAAAAATCCCATGTCTTCTTCCTCGGCGGTTGACACTTCCCCTTTAATACAACTTCGATTTGGGTTTTCCTTCGCATTTCCTCTGCCAACTCTGCGGGAACGACCGGAAGATGATGGCGACGACTTTATCCCCGGCAGCGTTTGCAATCTCGGCCTTGTCCTCTTCGCCGTTAAAAGTGAAGCGACATAATAATTCGGCTTCCTTTTACTCGCAAGCCCCTTTCCGTTACAATCCCCTTTATGCACGTCCATCGATTCCCAGGTTTGTCACTCTTGATTCTTGGTCTTCCTCTCGGTCCAATTGAGGAAAGTTTGTTGTACTACGTGTGACTGTGTGGCCTGATAAATCCCAGTTTCTGGTCTTGAGGTTTTCCTTATATTGGAACTGGGAGTTTTAACAGTTATATCAAACTCATCTGAGCTTCATTAAAATTTAACTTGATAAATATGTCTGTCATCTTTATGGATTTTTGGAGAGGAGAAATTCGGATTAGTGGTTAATCAATTTCCAACGGAATTTTTTTTTTTTTTTTTCATGTTTGCTTTGTTAGGAAGGCGAGTTGGGTCCGAGCGACTGTTTTGCAAGATCAAGAGGAGAAGGTGGTAGTGGAGGAGTCATTCCCGGCGAAGACTTCTGCTGATGATGGGGGGAAAGGAGGTGGTAATGAACCACCAGAAAGTTCATCGCTGGAGAGCTGGGTTATCAAGTTAGAACAATCTGTGAATATCTTTCTCACGGTATGGCTTATCACCTCTCTCTGTCGAGGTGAAGGTTGATGATGCAACATTGATGTGATGAATTGAAATACTATGTTACTGAGTTCTAGTTTTATTTTTGTTTAGTGTTCTTCTGATAATGACTCGTTCTATTTAAATACCTTTGAAAATTATTTTAAAAGAGGGTATATTCCTTGTTATTTGGATGATCTATGGGTGTCTATGCATATTATGATAGAAAGACACAAAGAGCAAGTGTTCTGTTTTAAACTTCTTTTTCCCTTATGACTCATGCGTATGAGGTTCAGATGGAGAATATATTGCAAGTAACAGGGTATAATATATGTACGCTTACGCATATTTAAATTTTCAATAATATCAAAGCTGCCCCAACCATACCTTTGTGACAAGATATGGGAAAATTGAGGAATTCTTTTAATTGTTTTAATCGGGAGTTCTTTTCAATTTTTAACTCCTATATTATGCTTTTCGTGCTTTATAAGAGTTGTTGAAGTATCTAAGGATCTTCTGCCACCATTTTAGAGGTTCATACCTCTTGGTAATTTAACTCTACCCATGATTCCAGGATTCTGTGATTAAGGTACTTGATACCTTGTACCATGATCGACATTATGCAAGGTTCTACGTACTGGAAACTATTGCAAGGGTTCCTTATTTTGGTGAGTGTTAACGTTTGTTTCCACTCAATTTTGTGAATCCTCTAAATGGGAATTTATAGCCAATGTTAGGAACTCTTTTCAAGCTTGAAAAATAGGTCCCTACATTCCTGGAGATTGTTCTAGATACCCTTTGAGCTTAGCATATATGTATGTTCTAATAAATATGTCAACAGGGAGCAAGGCTAATTAATTATACCGACATCTATCTTAATTTGATCTTCATCTACTTGAAAAGCACAATACACCTGAAAGGGACTTTCTCATGCAGCTGTATTGTGGACTGCTGTGATTGCCATCTCTGAATCCTGACTTGTGTTTTTTTTTTCCTTTTTTCACGCCAGCCTTTATATCTGTTCTACACTTGTATGAGAGTTTTGGTTGGTGGAGAAAAGCAGATTACTTGAAAGTGCATTTTGCTGAGAGCTGGAATGAGATGCACCACTTGCTTATTATGGAAGTAAGATCTTTCTTCAAAATTTCTTTTGTACTTCATTTTTCTATGGTTTTATGTAAAAAAAAAAAAAAAAAAAAAAAAATTAGGATCACTACTAACCGAGCTGCTTCAAGCTAAGTTTTCGAGTGAGCACTCGACTCAATTATAACTCGAGCCACAAGCCAACTTTTGACACCCATTGCAGCTAGACAAGCCGAGCTCGGACAAATACCAAAAACTCAACTCGAGTTCGAGCTCTTGAGGAATACAGTCAAGTGGAGTTTGAGCGCCCACTACTCACTTAAACTTGACCCGTTTACACCCCTAATTGTAGGAGGCAAAAGAAGAGTACCTATGAGACATGATGGAGGCTCTCTCTATTCTTTATGTTTCTTCTCTTCAATTCATTTACACATGGCCAACTATGTTGCACATATAGGTGCCAAAAGATTCTGAACCTTTAAAATTACTTGCATAACTTGCTTGATATTTTGAGGGTTATGGAAATATCTATGCAGGAATTGGGGGGAAATGCTTGGTGGGTTGACCGGTTTCTTGCTCAGCATATTGCAGTTGTATATTATTTCATGATAGTGTTTATGTATGCATTAAGCCCAAGAATGGCATGTAAGTACATGTACTTTGCTTTAATGGTATAACAATTTCTTGCCTTCTTTATCTCCCTTCATCTTGGCATCTGCATATGCTCAGGTGAAGTTATCCTGAATAATTTCTGATTTCCGTATACTGGTTTCATCCCAAGTGCAGATCACTTTTCTGAATGCGTAGAAATTCATGCATATGAAACATACGACAAATTTATCAAGGCCCAAGGAGGTGTGTTTGAGTGTTTTAATATTGATATTTTCACGACTACTTGGGAAGCCAATGGATTTTATTAGACCCACTGCTTGCCGGTGTATTTCATCTTACTTTTAAATACAACTTCCAGCCATGCTGATGGTGTCTGTTTCTTTTAGAGGAGCTGAAAACATCACCTGCACCTGAGGTTGCTGTAAAATACTACACTGGAGGTGACTTGTACATGTTTGGTAAGTTTTTCATTTTGCAAGCTCTTGTTCATTCTCCATTTTCTCCTAAGATGCTACCTACTATGACATTTACTTTGCATTCACGCAGATGAATTCCAAACATCCAGGGTTCCCAATACTCGAAGGCCTAAAATTGGTAAGATTCAAAATATAAAATTATTTCATGGTCCATAATTCAATATGATATATTACCTACCCAAGATGTTTGCCGGTACCTAGAAATGAAAGGCTCAAATTTTGCTGCCATGCTGAATTTTGGAAGATATTACTGTTTCGCCTACACCCTTCTGCTGTAATTGAGTTGGAATGCAAAGGTTGGGTCCAATTACCCTTCCAATTGATGTGAGGCAGCTTTGCATCGCATCTCTCTCTCTCGCTCTTCCCGATTAATGGCGTTAGTTTCTCTTATGCAGCTTCCAACTTCCAAGAGTTGTTATTCTTAAGATCACCATATAATTTGAAGGTGAAAGTATTACTGATCAGAACAAATATTTCGCTTCTGTTAAATTCTTGATCCTTTTCTGCAGAAAATTTGTACGATGTGTTCGTAAACATTAGAGATGATGAAGCTGAACATTGTAAGACGATGAAGGCCTGTCAGACACATGGGAACCTTCGATCCCCTCACTCGTATGCAGAGGATGCCTCTGAAGATGACTCTGCATGCGTCCCTCCTCAAACAGATTGTCAAGGCATTGTAGATTGTATAAAGAAATCCGTCACATCACCTCCAGTAAAGCAGGATATATGAAATAGATACAAACGGAAAATTAGCTAGAATCCAAGAATAGGGAAAGAAATTGTATACAAAATCAATATAGATGGCATAGATGATGTCTTTGGTTGTTCATGGATTTTCCTTTTTGTTTACTTATTATTTTCCCTGTTTCAGACGGTATTCACTAATATCAAAACATATTGCAAAAAGTTGACAACTCATGGCATTACATTTGATTTTTGTTTCTTTCTTTTTTGGATCTGTGTGTGATACCAATCATGCCTTGTTCCATACGATACGAGCAGTATGTTGGTGGCTACCACACTGCCAAACCCATCTATGTTATAGGGTACAACTGCACAAGCTATAGTCCATATTCCCAAGCAGTATTTTGGTGGTTACCACACTGAGCCAGATCCATTCGGCTTCAAATTTAGCATATACAGGATTTCTAAAAAGATAAATGATTTTTTTCAAAAAATAAATAAATAAATAAATGACTATAAAAGTTTAAAATAGTGAAAATGTTTAAAAAAAATGGATTTTACCTTGAAAAAAAATTTATTTTTTATTAGTAAAATTTACTTTTTTATAAAAAGTTTACGGATCGATTTATTTATTTAAGATTTGTATCTACTAATAAGTACATCATCCTCATTTATTTGCAGATGGGATCGTCCTGACTGAAGCGATGGGATCGTCCACCAATGGTAATAATGTTAGCCCAAACTCAACCATAAAATAGATAAATGACATATATTTTACAAAAATAAACTTATAAATTAATGTGATTAATGTGATAATTGCTATGACGTGTCGCAATATTCAAAATTAAATGACAGGGTATAAAACAAAGACACGTTTGCTAATGGTGGGGATTGTCCAGTCAGTTAGATACTGACCAGGCAATGGCATGCATTTAAGACACTCACACTCCTGAATTAGGGTAAACATCACCTTAAATGATTTCCCTACATAGAACGAGAATTAGCTTACCAATAAAGTTCAAGCTCCATTAATCTTTGGAGTAGGATTTAATTACATGAGAGATAGGAGAAGATCAAGAGTTGGGATTGAAGGGGCTGTGAGTGGAAATTGAAGTTGAATGGATTGGAGATTGAAGTGGAAAATCAAAGTGCTAAAAAAGTAAACAAATTAAATTGAAAAATTAAAAAATTAAAAAAATTAATTAGGTGAATGCTGAATTTGCTCAATAGAATATGAAAAAGATGCTTCAAAAATTATATATATGTAATAAATGGTTATATTTTAACCTCATGAGTTATATTACGCGACTTTTACGTACTTCACAGTTGTTGGTAAAATTACTCGACTAACATGAATCTTTCCTTTCATTTGACTCTCGTGCCTCATTATTTCAAGCTTTTTATGAAAAAATCTTTTTTTTTTTTTTTTTTTTTATATATAATAAGCCTAGCTTCCATTCCAATTATGATAAACAACCTTATCATCCAATTCAATAATAGAATTGAATGGTAACAAGGTATGATTATTCTTATTGTTAAAGCAATTCTCAAAGTGCCTGTAATTCTTTCGACAATCACTTGTGAATAAAGAAATATTCTCAAGTGATCCTAATGAAAAATGCCTCCGAGGGTTAAGTCAAAGAGAAGCTAGAATCTCTTAATCGATATAATAATTTTGCTGTGCATAGATATATTTATAAGGTTTAAGGTGCACATACACTAGAGTCTTCTTTGAAGATGATAGTGTCTCATCCGCGTTGATATCTTTGTGGGATTGGTTCTTTCAATACGAGTAATTCGTAAGATAAATTTCGTCAAATAAAATTCTTTGTCAGCCATGAAACTTATTTGCATGATTCTAATTTAGTTTTAAACATTTCTCATCTTGTAGATTAATATTAGATATAATCATGTTTTGTGCGAGCGTCACATATTTTTTTAAAAAAAATTAATAAAATTTATTATTAAAAAATTAATTTTTTTTATATAAATCACGTATTAATTTATTTTTAATAAAAAAAAGAGCGACAAATATATTCCTGTCGAGAAAACGCCCGCTTCGTGGGCTGTTATCACCCTCACAAAATGTCATAAAAGCCAGCTCTCTTCTCTTACACAACGTTTATTTTCTCTTCCTCCTCCATAGTCGTCTCTTCTTTTTGTACGGAGACACAACCATACCAACTACCATCTTTTAAAGCCCTTCCCCTCCTCGCTCTCTCCCACCACTCACAATAAAATTAGCAAAAATTCCCTTCTCCAGAGCAGAGTCAGACAGACAAGATCAAAATATCTTCTAATATGGGAGATACCTCACTGGCGGCACAGGCACTCGTCCCTACCGTCAAACCCGACCCCTCGCCGGACCCCGACACCGAACCACCTCCGCCACCGCATCCCCCGCCTGATCAGACTGCTCCGGAGGCCGTAGGAGGTGAGCTGGACAAGGACACGTTGTGCCCAATATGCATGCAGATCATAACGGACGCGTTTCTCACCGCCTGCGGCCACAGTTTCTGTTACATGTGCATTGTCACCCACCTGAGAAACAAGAGCGACTGTCCTTGCTGCGCTCACTATCTCACCACCAACCATATCTTCCCCAATTTTCTACTCGACAAGGTTTTTCCTTTTCTGATTTAGTTTGTGCATTCTTGCGCATGTTTTTTTTTCGTGCTTGCTCTGTTTGCCATCGGAGAAAACGTGGGAGACGGTAAGAAATGATGAATGTTGAATTAGTTTCATCATTTGGAAATGATACAGAGAGATATCGGCGTCGATTAGATTCACGTTGACTGGCCTGCTCATTTTTGTGTTGCTGGCATTTATCTATAAATGGAGGTTTGGATTTAAATTCAAACTTGATCAGAATCTGGCTGCGATTGCAATTAGTGGAATTGAAGCTAAAATCAGTTGTTTGATTTAGCTTCGTTCTTCTGCATGCCGCTTAGGGATATGTATATGGCTTATTTTTTAGTAGTGTTTCGTGCTGATTTTCAAAAAATGTCTCTAATATTTTCTCCGAATACACCCAAAATACCGTCTCCAGTTTTCTTATCGAAAATGTTTAGTATCTTTTTATTTTGACATTGATAACCTCAAAGTACCGGTTGTTTACAGATTTATATTGAACCTCACAGTTGTTGAAGAAAAATTCTGCTCGTCAAGTAGCTAAGTCTGCCTCACCTTTTGAACATCTTCGTCACGCATTACAACAGGTCGGTTAATCATTTTTTTAATTAAAATCTCGATCTTTCCTGATGATTTTTCTTTTCTTTTCTTTTTTTATTATTATTTTGCCGGTTATCACTTAGTCTTTGCTTATTTATATTACTTGTCAGATGGATCAGTGGATTCATTGACTCTAAGTTATGTTTCTAGCTATCCAATTATACTTGGTCTGGTCATGTTTAAGATGGAATGAATTTTTGTTTAAGCTAATCTTAGACAGGGTTGTGAGGTGTCAATTAAGGAGCTAGATGTCCTGCTGTCTCTACTTGCGAAGAAGAAGAGAAAAATGGAACAAGAAGAAGCTGAGACGAAATTGCAGATTTTGCTAGACTTCTTGCATTGTCTGCGGAAGCAAAAGCTTGAAGAGATGAATGAGGTTTTTGCACTTAAATATGTATATTTGCGCCTTTTGTCATATCATATTTCCTATTATTCTGCCAACGCTTTTCTACTTGAAAGATCTACTTGTGAAGTATTTAGATACCTGGGGAATAAGTAATTATGGAGTAAAAAAGGGACCTTATTGAATATCAGAAATCACAAATTATTGCTTGACTTCTTGCATTGCCTGTGGAAGCAAAAGCATGAAGAGTTGAATGAGGTTTTTGCACTTAAATATGTATATTTGTGTCTTTAGTCATATCATATTTCCTATTATTCTGTCAACGCTTTTCTACTTGAAAGATCTGCTTGTGAAGTATTTAGATACCTGGGAATAAGTAATTATGGAGTAAAAAAGGGACCTCATTGAATATCAGAAATCACAAATTCTATTACATGAGCTTTTGAGGCATGGGATTATAGCAATGCAGAGTAGGAATTTTGGGGTTGATGGTAGCTTGGAAACAAAAAATCCATATGAGATCATGAAAAAAAATTGATTTAATAGGGCTAGAAACACGAGGTATTTGGAACTTCAAACAAGAAAACACTGGGGAGTGGGATCTTTAGTTGCAAGCTGTGTATACTTGGATGTTTAATTGTTGTGGTATTTTAATTGTTGGATGACTGCCAAAGGGTTCAATTGGAGGTACTTTATTTTTAATTGATGTTCATCTTTAGTTTCAAAATTGATGGTCTTCTGTTTCCCTTGTAGATACAAGCGGACCTCCTGTATATCAAGGAGGACATCAATGCTGTCAAGAGATATAGAACAGAACTATACAGGGCGAAAGAAAGATTCTCAGTTAAACTGAGGATGCTTAATGATGATCCTATTGCAGCAAAAGCATGGGCTTCATTGACTGATATGCATGGAAGTGGCATTATCTCCAGTCCTCACTGTCTGCAAGGGCAGATGGAACCACAGAACAAAAAGGCTGACCTGAAGGCTCAAGTAAGCCTCCAGGTATTCCAAAGAAAGGATGGTAATAATGGTTCTGATCTGCAATCTGTTGCTCCATCAGCACTAGCTTTAGCAAGAAAAAAGCGGGTCCATTCACAGGTTAGTGATCTTATAAAAGTTCTAGAAAAATGCTATTGATCGTCCTTTTAACCATTATCCTCTCTACATCTCTTGATGTGACAACAAATAATTGGTAGACAAGAGAAACATAACAAATAATTTTCTAATTATTTAATATCACATCATGAAATGATGAAAGGATGATGAATATAAGAATAATGAGTAGCATTACTTAAGAGTTCTATTCTTGCTTGTTGGTACATTGAATTGAGTTACCGAAGTATCCTGTTCTTAAGTAAACAAAAGCCCAGCCTGTTTTAATTTGGAAAAAATGGTGCATATTGAGGATCCAGAAATTTGCTGAACGTAGTCATTCGTCTAATCTATTATTTGCCTTCTTTGATTGCACATGCAGCCTGATGCTCCTTGGGAGTGACAGACCTTGGTAGCTTATTTGTTTATTTTAGCAGTTTTATTAGGCCCCTTCGTATATTATGCTCTGTTAAGTCACAAATCATGACACTTTTGTTGTCATACTCGGCCTGTTAAGCTCAAACCCACGAAAATGCAGCCCGCTTGTTTGTTAAAAACAAAAAGGTACAAAATGGCACCATTTTGAACAAATATTCAATTTGACCATCTAAACCAAAGTATATGGTTTTCTCTAAATATTTTGAAATTTTATGTACTGCATTCTAATGTAAATGACAGGGATTACTGATATATCTAGGCATTGGCAATTTGACAAAGATCTTTCTTGATTCAGGATCCAGGTTTTTATCTGGGTGACTGAATTAAATCAAGATTAATAAATGAAATTTGAGAATTAGAATAAAACAGTAATCATTTTAAAAAAGGAATAAAGGCATCACAAACTCACTCTTTCAGAGCTTATAGTAAGCTTTCTTGACTTCCAAAGTGTTGGCATTCTATGAAACCCTAAAAATGCAGCTTAAAGATGGATTAGAGAAGTAAGAATGAGAGAGAAGGGGGGGGGGGGGGGGGGTAGTAAAATGGGGAACGGAGAGGAAATTTAGGTGAGCTTGAGCTGACCCTAGGAGATCATAGCAATCTTCTTCGTCATAGTAGATCACCATTGAAGGGGAAAGGAGATGAAACAACAGCAGAACTGACATGACTGCTCACCACTGAATTGTTGATGCTGGCACCATCATTTTTGCTCTGGAACAAAGATCCCTGAGATTTCCTTTTGAAAATGTATGGTCGGAGTTTGTAAATTGATATATATTTTTTTTATCATTTCTTGCAACAGTTTAATGACCTACAAGAGTGTTATTTGCAAAAGCGGCGAAACTGGAATGGAGAATCTCACAAAGGAGAAGAAAGCAACAAAAATCCTATAAAAAGAGAAGGTTATCATCCAGGTCTTGATGATTTCCAATCCGTTATGACTACCTTTACACGATACAGGTACAGCCTTTTTGTGGTATTGATTATTAGTTTTTCCTATTCAGTCATTTTGAAATGCATTAATTGCTATAATTGTTAATACCATCTGTTTGTTGCTTGATATAGTCGATTGAGGGTTATTGCTGAACTAGGGCATGATGACCTTTTTCACCCTGCCAATATAGTGTCAAGGTGAGTTGAAATGTCTTCAATATTGTACAATTCACTCAACCCCTTAGCTTAGAAAATGTGCTCCAGCACGAACCCTTTTCTATATCATCTGAGATTTGTTAGCGACAATCTTTGATCATATTTATAGTGTCACCATGTAAAGGAGTATAATATAATGTACCACGGTCAAAGTCATATAAAAACTAAGAAGCATATTAATGGGAATTTGTCTCTGCATTTCCATGCAACAGAGTACTTGTTATTGAGCTTCTCTTAAGTGTTAAGTGTTGGATTAAAAATTCCGATTGGATTTTCTGCAGTATAGAATTTGATCGAGATGATGAGTTTTTTGCCACTGCTGGTGTTTCACGGCGCATCAAGGTCTTTGAGTTCTCCTCGGTAAGTGTTGGGCAAAATATTTGTAAATGTGGGATAGACGGTAGTTTCTTTTAAACTGCAGAAAATGACTCGGGGAAGGATATGAAATAAAAAGCAGTCTTCCATACCACATTTTTTTTTTGTAGTAACACTCTTAAATATATGATCTATTTTATCTCTATTTTTTACTACCATTGTTTTTATTGTTTCTTCAAGCTTTGACTTAAATGGTGCATTTGCTATGTGCTGATATGAAATGTTAGACAGCAGTATATCCACCACACATGGTTCTTTTATTTTTTTTATTTTTTTCCCTTACCAAATGTATGGTGTATGGATGATGAGTAGAATAACTCAGTTAGTTTAGGAGGAATAAAACTAAAAAAATATATATAAAATAAAAATAAATGAAAATAAGTGTGGTGTGTGATGTGTGGGATGATGAGTAGCAAAGCTCTCTCTAAATAAGCAGTGGAAGCTAATGTTGAATATTTTTTACTTCATCTGACTCATAAACTATTGCCTCTGTGATTGTTCCTAGGTGGTGAATGAACCAGCAGATGTCCACTGCCCTGTTGCAGAGATGCCCACGCGATCAAAGCTTAGTTGCTTGAGCTGGAATAAGTACACAAAAAACTATATCGCTAGCAGTGATTATGAGGGGATAGTAACTGTTTGGGACATAACCAATCGTCAGGTAGTAATGCTGTCTTGTTTTCTTTAATAAACACTATGTCATGCTTGCTCTCACAAATTGATTGGCGTACACAAATATACTCTCATAATTTGTCTCCATTCCAAACGTCTAGTCATAGACATGTTCATTAATGAGACTCTTTTCCTTCCAGAGTGTGATGGAATATGAGGAGCATGAAAAGCGAGCTTGGAGTGTTGATTTTTCACGCACTGAACCATCAATGCTTGTATCAGGCAGTGATGACTGCAAGGTACTTGGGAATGGAGAAATATTTAGTATATCGTATGACTTAGTGAGCTATCTATTAATAAAAGTTGAAAACAAAAGGTTTGATGATTGATGAGTTAAGGTGTGTAGCTTTCAAGGTTGTATAGAATCCTCAGAATTTGTGAACATGTCTCAATCATAGGGTGCCCAGCAATATTCTTGAAATAGCTTACTATATATTACTATATCTGGGCACAAATAGTTCATCGTTTCTTGAACCATTCTGACAAATGTGCTGGACCTAAATGTTCCAACTTGTTCTTAGTCAAGTGGCCTCCAAATCTTATGGTCACAATATATGCCTCTTTTTTACTTTTGTCCTTAACATTGCCCAAATGGTTCATTTATATGGCTCTTAGTCGAAATATGAATGGTCAAGAAATCTTCTATAGAATCACTAGAGAGAATCAAAGATTGTTTTCTTCTATTTCATGACAACTAATATATAGAAACACAATAATCTGTTTTACAATTCTAGAATAGGAGCAAGCTGCACTTTATGGATCATCCATTTAGGTTGAGAGATATTTGTGCTCTTGCCATGCTTAAAGAAAGTGTCAAGTTGGGTTTTTCTTTTGGATACCTCGTAAAATATTGTTGTAGCTTATTTTGTATTTTATGCTTAATACGTACCTTAGCTTGAATTCATTTTATGTGTAAAACAGGTTAAAATTTGGTGCACAAAGCAAGAAGCAAGTGTTCTTAACATCGATATGACAGCGAATATTTGTTCTGTGAAGTATAATCCTGGATCAAACATTCACGTGGCAGTAAGTCTCCGTCAAAGCTTTGCTGCTTGAGTCTTGTTTATTCCAAGTACAAATATCTCGAAAAATTATTGACCCTGTTCGTTTCTTTTAAAAGCCTTGACGAGCCTTGTTTTATCTAAATAAAAATTCTAGTTTTCGGTACTAGAATTTCGCTGTTTATCCGATATTTTATTTCAATAACTGAAGATGAATATTATTTTATGCTGCCTTCCCCAACCCGTATCTGTTTGAAATGTAAGCTTTGTAGAACTTACAGCTCAACTTTGGCAATCTATTTGAATAAAATCCAAATATAAACTGTAATACTTGGTAATTTTTCAGGTGGGTTGTGCAGATCATCTCATTCACTATTATGACTTGAGAAATATCAGCCAACCACTACATGTACTTAGCGGGCACGGAAAAGCTGTTTCACATGTAAAATTCTTGTCTAACAATGAACTCGCTTCTGCATCTATTGACAGCACGTTGCGGTTGTGGGATGTAAAGAAAAATCTGCCAGTAAGTTATAACGATGCTATTAGTTATTGCTCAACTTTAAATGTCCATAATTTAGTGCTTCGACCACATACCTTCCCTTGTTTATTTTTCATTTTTCATAGCTTCACCTTTGTTAAATTGATATGCATGGACTTCTTCTTACTCTCAGAATTTGTAACTTTTTATGTTTTCCTCGAAACTTACTATGGGTTGATAAACTGTTTCTCATTTTTACAGCTGCACACATATAGAAGTCACACGAATGAGAAGAATTTTGTGGGTCTCACAGCTAATAGCCAGTTCATATGTTGTGGTAGCGAGACAAATCAAGTATTTGTCTATCACAAGGTGAAGAAACGTCTAACAATAACCTGCATGATTTGTAATTCAACCTTGGAGTAATTCAGTTTTGATGTTTCACTTGCAGGCTATCTCTAGGCCTATGGCTTGGCATAAACTTGGTTCTCCAGAAGGAGATGACGGGGAAGGTGTCGACGACGATGACGGATCGTACTTTATCAGTGCTGTTTGTTGGAAGAGTGATAGCCCAACAGTATTGGCTGCAAATAGTGAAGGAAAACTTAAAGTGCTTGTACTTGCATAAGGGGTAGAACTAGTAAATCGAAAATGAAAAACGTTAAAAGTTCTCCACTAGTTTATAGTTTCATTGGGAATGAATTGGGTAGGTTAGACTACTGGTCTCATTAAAGCTTATATTCACAACAAAATGCATATATACTTCTAGATAAATGTTTTAACTAGAGATGTCACGAAAACAAAACCATAAGCTGACGTGATTTGATTCGATATATCAGATCATAAAATTATTTTTATTGTAAAATAGATCTAATATATTACATCAAGTCACGTTAATTTATAAGTTTATTTTTATGAGATTTCTTTATTACTGCAGTACTTTTCATGATTCTAAATCTTCTAAATCCTCTGTCCGACATTCCATTTGGGTCTTTTGACCGGTGACTGAGAGAACCGGAAAATTATAAGTTTTCACCCTATGCTCTTTACTGCGATAATTTGATATTATCTGGTAATTTTTGAATTTATTATTTAAAAAATAAGAATAATTAATAATATCAGGTAAAAATAGGACGAGAATTTATAGTACAACAAAAAGTTCATTGAATCCCATAGGGCCATAACGGGTGGCAAATTAAAGGGTTTGGGCCCGTTTAAAGTTGCTTTGTAAATGGCTTGTGTCAAGGGCCCAATGACACGGTCAATGCGCAGTCAAACGCTGTCAGAAAACCTGTCCTCAAGCACCAAACTGTTAACACTCTGTTGTACACAAGTTATAACCAAGAGGGTGGCTCTAAAGCCGGGGCTCCGTCAGTACATTTCTCCTCCTCCTCCTCTCCTTTTTCTTCTTCTTTTTTTTTTCAAATGTATTTTTTTAATATTTAATTTTTAAAAAAATTATAATATTATTAAAAAAATAATTCCGGAGAGCAGCAGCATTTCTCATAATGAAGAACAAGAATTTAGTAGTACTAAAAAAACAATTTTCTCGTATTCATCATTTGTCTACCAAAATTTGGGGTGTTTTTTTTTTTATTGTCACTTGGCTCGTTATGTTATAAACCCAGTAGAAAGAATAGGAATATTGACAATAAAAGAGAATCAAGGATAAGGAGATGATGATAATGACTATGCCTGGGATATTCAAGGTTCTCAATTCCTCCCAAACGAAAATAATAATATTTTCTAAATGTCTTTCACGATGTCTTTTCTGGCTTACATAGGGAGGTAGCCCATGACTAACAGAACTAATTAAAATGCAATATGGGAAAAGTAAAATAGAATAAAAATAAGAGGTTGTAACAACTATTGATCTAAATGACAAGCTGTAGAGTACTTGTAGTTCAGCTTTCTTTATTGACCTTCAAAACAGAGCGATTTGTTTAATAGGAAATGCTATGCATCTGTTCCACACCAACACATACTTCACATCACTTTTTTTTTTTTTTACACTCAATACGTTGAGTGTGTGCCGGTGTGGAGCAGATGTAAATATTTTTCCTTGTTTAATTGGGGATCATAACAGGTTATGAGTCACAAGTTCAAATTGCTCCTCCTAGATTGTCAAGATGGAACTTTCTAAGGCGAAGATAAATCAACCATGTCTCCCAACCCACCTCCAGTAATAACTGCTGACATACACAAGCACAACCACGGAAATCACAAAATCTATTGTCCCAAATCTAGAAGAAGTAGGACTTTTAAGTTTCAACAACAATGCACCCCAATCATGTAGTCATATGATCGTGTTTCAGCTTCCAAATTTCAATAATGGCGTCGACATAGTGGCCCCACCTTTTTTACAAAGTCACAACCAGTCCCTAATCATCCTTCTCGTACCAAAAGATAGATTCATGCTTGTCATCTTTCGATTAGGCAAACACTTTCTTCCTTTCCACAGGCCGAAAGTCTTACTTTAATAATCATTTTTAATCATCTTCTTTCTACTTTCTATCAATATGTTTTATTAGTATATAAATATATTTTTTAATTATAATAAAAGAAATCATATTTATATTTTTTTATTTCTCTTCTTCAATTAGAATTAAGAAAATTAAAAATTAAAATAATTACGAGCATGCCTATTCTCTCCAAATCTCTCTTTTTTTTTTTTTTTAACTCTCCAAATCTCTTTGTTAGAAAGGCTTGCTCCTTTTATTTATTTATATATATATTTGGTATATACAACCATTTTTACATATTTTTTTATATATTTTATTGATATAATTGATCAAAATAAATATTTTATATTAAAAAAACTTCAATTTTAAAAAATAAAACATGATAAGAACAAGAACGTAGTCCCTGATAGTCATCGTCCACGATGCGTTTTGATTGATTAAACATCAATTTCCTCTTTCCTCTGCTAAAAGGAAAGGAAGATACGAGAACGATAGACTCGAGAGCTTTTTACATTCTTAGAATCGGCTCTTGTAAGCTGATCCGGTTTTCTGCGGAATCGGATTTCCCCTCCTTTTTTAAAAAAATAAGAAAATTGGCGCCAAATCCCATGACGGTCGAGAACTGTACCGCGACCGAAGCATCGCCGTCGCTGAATGTCGGTAGCTCATCTCCGTCGGAGAAGGATCCGGCCACCGGAGATTTCGCTGAGCGGGACTCGGAGGAGTTGCTGGTTCCGCCGCTGAACTTCGCGATGGTCGATAAAGGCATATACCGATCTGGTTTCCCCGATTCCGCTAACTTCGGCTTCTTGAAGTCCCTTGGACTCCGTTCCATCATGTAAGTATGTAATTGTTTAATGTTTAAGAAGAAGTTTTTTTTTTCTGAAATTTGTTGGTTGATAATGTTGACTGTTGAGATCTAGTTCGAGTTTTGAGAGAGTGTGGTCATTTCTTTGTTTGTGGTAGATGTTTGTGTCCAGAGACCTATCCGCAAGCTAACAATGAGTTTTTGAAGACTAATGGGATTAAACTTTTTCAGCTCGGGATCGATGGCTGTAAGGTTCGATTTTTCTCTTTTAGGACTAATTCCTTTGTCGAATTGGATTTTTTTTTTTTTTTTGAAAGAATAGACGAAGGCCACTGTCCACGAGTGACCCTCCAAAGTTTATTAAGAACTCTTACTCTCACGGCGGAGGAAAACCGTGATAAAATGCAGGTAGTTTGGGATTTACAGATATTCAAATAAAACATCCCAAAAATCAACCTATAAGAAAATAAACGATACAACAAACTATAAAACCAAAAAACAAACTAAACAAGCCTAAACAACCAAAGATACTAAGTCCGCAGACATGGTAAGCCCAATTTATCAAGACAAAGGATACCTCGCAACGTCCGTGGCAAATTCCGATAGCCTTCGTAAGTCAAATTCCAACCCAACTCGCCTTGTCGAATTGGATATGCATGTGATATTTATTATCTGATTTGACGTGGGATTCTTTATTCTGTTTCCCGAGTTTTTAAGAGTGAAATTGTTTTTGTTAACAGTAGCGTGTGTAAGGCATAAAACAGAGCAACACGCGAAGGTTGAAGAAACTGGAATGGCTCAAAGTTTCCTTTCTCTTTTATTTTCCACACTCTATTTTATTTAATTCAATACAATGATAGTGCCAACTCAGAATAACAAACTCTCTCAACAAACTATAACAGAATTGCTTTATGGACTTTCACGTGGATGGAGCTGTGATTGTTTTGGAGGAGTGAGCTTCCGTAGAAGAGTGAGCTTCCTGCATCTTCAACAACCCCCCGCAAGATGGAGAGTAAATGTTAATTACTCCCATCTTGAGTAGCAATCGATTAAATGTGGGAGAGTGTAATGGTTTGGTGAGCAAATCTGCTATTTGAGCCAAAGATGATACATGGGCAGTGATAATTTGGCCAGAGTTGATCTTATCGCGAACGAGATGACAATCGAGTTCTATGTGTTTTGTACGTTCGTGAAATACGGGGTTGGCTGCGATGTGAAATGCAGCTGAGTTATCACAGTATAGAGTCGCAGGCTGTGAGATTTGTATATTCAAGTCATGGAGTAAATATCTCAGCCATGTGAGCTCGCACGCAACTGATGCCATGGCCCTATACTCAGATTCTGCAGATGAGCGAGATACAGTTGTTTGCTTTTTGGATTTCCAGGAGATGAGTGAGCTTCCAATGAAGACGCAGAAGCCAGTTGTAGAGCGACGGGTGTCTGGACAGTTTCCCCAATTAGCATCCGAGTAAGCCACAAGATTGAAGGTAGAAGCTGTTGGAAAGATTAGACCTTGACCCGGTGTGCCTTTGAGATATCGAAGGACTTTAATGATAGCATTGTAATGAGGAAGCCGTGGGGTCTCCATGAATTGGCTAAGCAAGTGAACACTGTAGCTTAAATCTGGTCTTGTGTTTGTGAGGTAGAGCAATTTTCCCACTAGCTTCCGATACAAGGTGGGGTCATGAAAAAGTTCTCCTTCATCTTTGTTGATTTTGAGGTTGGGTTCCATGGGCAGAGGGGATGGCTTTGAAGCTAGTAATCCGACTTCATATAATATATCCAAAGCGAATTTACGTTGGCAGAGCTGAATGCCTTTGTTGGAGCGTGCAATTTCCATACCAAGAAAGTACTTAAGTGGTCCAAGAGTCTTAATCTTGAATTTGGATTCCAGAAAACTTTTGACAGCAGTACATGAGATGGTATCTGAGCTCATTAAGATAATGTCATCGACATAGATGAGCAGTGCGACAAATGAGCTTCTTGTGTTCTTGATAAATAAGCTGTAATCAGCTTTCGATTGAATGAATCCATATTCAGCAAATGTTGAGGACAGCTTGGTGTTCCATTGCCTGGAAGCTTGGCGAAGTCCATAAAGACTCTTTTGAAGGAGACAAACCTTGTTGGATTTGGCAGCATGGTGACCAAGGGGAATCTTCATGTAAATCTCTTCATCAAGTTAACCATACAACAAGGCGTTGTTGACGTCTAATTGCTGAAGTTCCCATCCTTTGATAGCGGCAATAGCAAGGATGCAACGGATAGAAGTAAGCTTGGCAACCGGAGAGAAGGTGTCATGGAAGTCTATCCCTTCACGTTGAGTGAAGCCTTTGGCGACCAAACAAGCTTTAGCTCTTTCAATAGTTCCATCGGCATGAAATTTATATTTATAAATCCATTTGCAATCAATTGGCTTCTTGCCGAGAGGAAGATCAACTATAGACCATGTCTCATTTAAACTCAAGAGCACTTAGTTCTTGTTCCATTGCTTTGCACCAAATAGGTGATTTGATAGCTTGGGTGTAGGAAGAGGGTTCGGTGTGAAGGGAAAGGGATGTGGTAAAAGCTTTGAATGTAGGTGAAAGAGAATGATATGACAAAAAAGAAGAAAGAGGGAAGGAAATTATTTTACCTGTAGTGGAGTGAACACCAGAATCTGTCATCGTAGATGTGGACTGGAGTGAGGCAGTAGCTTGTTGGCAGTGGAAGTCTTGCAGGTATGCGGGAGCTTTTCTAGTTCTTGTGGAGCGGCGTGGAGGTGGGTTTGTAGGAGTTTGGAGAGAGGAAGATGGGGGTGTATTGGTGTTAGTTGGGTAAGGATATGAGGGTTCGAAATAGCTGTGATCATTTTGAGAAATGGAAGGGTGCGGAAGTGGTGGAGATATAGTGGTTTGTATTGTGTTTGTTGGTGGGGTAAAGAATGGATCAGAGGAAATGATGTTGGTGGCTTGTTTTAAGGGAAAACAATTTTCATGGAAGATGACGTCGCGAGATATGAATATGTGTTTGGTATTGAGATCAATGAGTTTGTATCCCTTGACTCCATGGGGGTAGCCAAGAAAAATGCAAGGGCGGGCTCGAGGGTTAAATTTGGTACGTGTATGGACAAGGGTGGATGCATAGCACAAGCACCCGAATATTCTGAGGTGAGAGTATGATGGCTTGCGGTGGTATAAGATCTCAAAAGGAGATTTGTATTGGAGAAGAGGTGTAGGAGTTCGGTTGATGAGATATACTGCTGTGGTGATGAATTCAGACCAGTATTTCATGGGTAAGTTTGATTGAAACTTTAATGCGCGGGCCACATTTAAAATATGTTGGTGTTTACATTCGGCTAAAGCGTTTTGTTGAGGTGTAGCAACACAAGTGAGTTGATGTATTACACGAGTGATAAAAAAATGGCATTTGGAATTCAGCACCATTATTGGATCTTATGATTTTGATATTTGTCTCGAATTGAGTTTGGACAATTGAGAAGAAATTTTGAAGGGAGATTCGAGCTTCAGATTTGGCCTTGAGTAAATAAACCCAGGTGCAGCGAGCAAATTGGTCAACGATGGTAAGAAAGTATTTGGTGCCATCATGAGATTGATTTTGATTGGGTCCCCATATGTCCACGGAAATGATTTCAAATGGTTTTGATGCATTTGTTTCGGATTGAGGAAATGGTAGTTTATGGTGTTTTGCAAGTGGACACACTGTACAAGGATTCGTAGCAGTTGTATGATGCTTGGGAAAAATATTAATATCATTCAAAATGTATTTAGTCATTGAACTTTGTCCAAGACGGTAGTGCCACAAAGTAATTGTATCAAACTTGGTATTATTTGTAGTAAGAGCTGTGCTATCCGAATGTAAAAACTGGGAAGAAGGAGATGTTGGTTGCAGAGTAGTGGTGTTGGATCTTGGTAGCTGGAGGTGATATAAGCCGTTAAGGACAGTCCCCACTCCAATCGTCATCCAAGATGAAAGGTCCTGGATAAAACAAGAAGTGGATGAAAAGATTAAACAACAATGTGAGTGAGTTGCTAATGCTCTAGCAGATATAAGATTGAATGAGAACTCAGGAACACATAAGGCATTTTTGAGAATTAGTGAATGAGAGAGGTGTACATCACCGATGTGTGTAGCTGCTGTGGAGTGTCCATTGGGTAGTTTAATGGAATGAGTAACAGGGGTTATGTTGTGCGTAAATAGGTGGGGGTTACAGATCATGTGATCTGTAGCACCCGTATCCAATATCCATGAGGTGGTGGGACGTGTGGACTATGTGTGAGCACTTATTGAATTACAAGAAAAAATACCAGACGTGGGAGAGGTGCTAGAATCAGAGATGCTAGCTTGGACGTGGTTCACCGCTGGAGTGGTAACGACATTGGAGGAAGATTTGAGCAAAGTAAGGAGCTGACTATATTGCTCCTGAGAGAGAGGTGGTCCATAGTTGATCTGCTCGAGTGAAGATTGATTTGCTGAGCATTTGGATTTGGAGTGGTTCTTGTGTCCAGGAGGGAATACATGTAACTTGTAGCACTTCTCCTTGGTGTGTCCTGGGATGCGGCAATGAGCACAAACAGGAAGATGCGGGTTAGCCTTAAAACAACGTTCAAGAGAATGACCTGAGATATTACAGTGTGAGCAAAAAAGTCAATTCATGCGGGACGAAGTGTTTGGACGATGATCTGAAACTTGAGTAGCCATGGCAAGAGGTGCAGGTAGAGCATGAAGCTGTCTGCGTCGTTCCTCTTGCTGTACCAACGAGATGATGCGATTTAAAGGAGGGAGAGGTTCCTGAAGGAGGATTTGAGCTCGGATTGCATCATATGAATCTTGAAGTCCCATTAAAAATTGCATGACCTTGTGTTGATGATTGTATCCCGTTAATGTCCTGAGCGAGCCACATGTGCATGTCGGCATTGGTTCATAAATCTCTAGTTCATCCCAAAAACTCTTGAGTTCATTGTAGTATTGGCTCACTGATTCGTTGTCTTGAATGAGGGAGGAAATTGATTTTGTAAGCTGAAATATGCGTGGAGCATTTTGGATGGAGAAGCGTTCACGGAGATCCTTCCAAACGTTTGCTGCTGTGTCTGCATGTGCAATGCTCGATCTATGTTCTGAACTAACAGAATGTTGGATCCAAGCGATGATCATGTCATTACATCGCTCCCAAGGGATAAGAAGAGGATCAGATTCTTGAGTTGGTTTGGAAATTTTGTCGTCGATGAATCCGAGCTTATTTTTTATGTTTAGTGCCCGACGCATGGTCCTTGCCCAGGTGACATAGTTCTCAGTTGTGAGGAGATCTGGAACCAACGGAGAAGATGCACCCTCGCCAGGTTGAATATAGTACGGGCTTGCGGGATGATGTGGATTGTTTTCCGGATTGGATGGTGGCATGTTGGAATCGATATTGGAGGAACTTTCGGTCATGGCTCTTCTGATACCATGTTAACAGTAGCGTGTGTAAGGCATAAAACAGAGCAACACGCGAAGGTTGAAGAAACTGGAATGGCTCAAAGTTTCCTTTCTCTTTTATTTTCCACACTCTATTTTACATAAGAGCTGGACTATTTATAGAATTCTTACATGAGTCAATAACCAAGAAAAATATTTAATTCAATACAATGATAGTGCCAACTCAGAATAACAAACTCTCTCAACAAACTATAACAGAATTGCTTTATGGACTTTCACGTGGATGGAGCTGTGATTGTTTTGGAGGAGTGAGCTTCCGTAGAAGAGTGAGATTCCTGCATCTTCAACAGTTTTGATTATAATTATCTGAAATGCCTATTGGTATGTCAGTTTTCTATGTAATAATTCATCATTTCGGGCAAAAAGTCTTGTTCCATTAGAAGATGATGAATCCACCTGCTCTGATTCCACGACATATTACTTTACCCAAAAGTCCAAGTAGATCATCTGTGTGCATTTAATCACTTAATCATCATTCTGATTTCGATTTTGATAACTTCGTTATGAAGAGGAAGACTTGAGGGCACATTTGTGGGCATTTGTACTTGAGATACTTCGGTTTTTCTTGTGAATGATACGCTAAGAGTTTCTGTAAGTTGACTAGAAGACGGCAAACAAATTCAATCTTTCAAAATGATGGGTTCAATTGTTTCTTGAATAGGGTTTCACAATGAAGTTCATAAAAGAAACTGTATAATCAAAATCGGCATTTAGATGGACAAAGCAAATATGTCAGAGTGAGTTGTATCATCAAATTAAAATTTATGGAAATATAGTAGGGGGGCCTACGTCTTGTTATTGCAAGATTGAATATGATTTGGATCTATCACTGCATAAGTAATAACTAGATTTTTCTGGATATATACTTCCGCCTTCAGGGGTTCCAAGTGTTGTTTCTTCCTTTTAGTGATTAACTTTTTTGTGTGTTGATAAAACTGCTAACATCAGTGGAAGCTTTCTCTCATATAGTCTGCGATTGTGTAGGATTATATTTGATCCAGAAATATCGTTTGAGATTAACAAGCAATGCTTGTGGGCAGGAACCTTTTGTAAACATTCCTGAGGAAACAATTCGTGGAGCACTGAAAGTTGTCCTCGGTATTGTAAACAACTAAGTATTATGCTCAGATTTTTGCATAACTTGCTCTTTGTGCTATCAACTAATGAATGTTTTTGCACTGTCTGCCATGCCAGATGCGAGGAACCACCCACTTTTAATTCACTGCAAACGGGGAAAGGTACCAACATCCTCTAGTTTTCTGCTTTCTATACGAAGTCTCTGAGTTTAGAAATCTAGAAACAATATTTGGGTTGTTCCATTGTGCAGCACCGCACGGGTTGTGTGGTGGGATGCTTAAGAAGATTGCAAAGATGGTGCCTGTCTTCTGTTTTCGACGAGTACCAGAGGTTTGCTGCCGCCAAGGCCAGAGTGTCGGATCAGAGGTTCATAGAATTGTTTGATATATCCAGCTTGAAGCAATCGCCAATGTCGATTTCATGCTCAAAGAGAAAGTAGCATAGCAAGGCAGAAGGCATTCCTTCCTCTGAACAAAAAAAAAAAAAGAAAAAAGCTTGTGGAGGGGCAATTGATGGAGATAGCAAAATATAGTGGATGACGGACGATATCTTTCTTCTTCTTCTTCTTCTTCTTCTTCTTTAGCAGTTTTGTTAGGTAATATAAGTTGGGTGTCCGTTTTTGTCTGTATTAACATTTTACGATTTTTATCTTCTCCTTTCCCCCTCATTTCCCCCTCAAAGTCTGTGTGTACTTTTTTTGTGTTCTTTTGGAACAAAGAAAGGCTAGGTAGGGAGGATTGGGGATGAAACTCTCTCCCTAACACAAATTTAATCCAATGATAGTTCTTACACTCAAAACATACCCATCTTAATATTGTTAGCGTGACATCAATTATTTAAAGAAAAATGAGATATGTTTTGAAACATCAGTGTATTTGTGAGATTAATTATAATTATAGAAAGTATTAAAATTTTAAATATATATATTTTTATTTTATTTTAATTGATGTGGTAGACTTCTGTATTTGTGTTTGATGAATAAATAAATGAGTGTGCAAATGAACTTATCTTAAAAGATAATATTATACGGTACTATATTGAAACTGTTCTTGTAAAATTCTCTATAAACTGGGACCCCTATTTGGTTGTCATAGAGCTTTCTGGATATGGATATGATTTTTCCTGCTAACCAATTTCCATGGCCGAAATATATAAAGAGAGGAAAAAAAGGGTCTCCTTTTTTTATATATATATATATATATATTCATTTTATTTTCACGGCCAAACATCACACACTCATTCGATTTTGCTATACTTGGATATTCTTCGGAGTGTAGAAGACACCATCTCTCATTCTCTTAAACAGAAAAATAGTTTTGATTTCAAAACATTTAGGTTGCGTTTGGATGTTGAGTTGAGTTTTTTATGAATAGTAATGAGTTGAGATTGTTGAATGAGTTATGTGAGATCCACTTGAAATGAATTCAAGTATGTTTGGATGTTAAGATGAGTTTAAATATATTTATAGAAAGTTGTAAAATAAATTGATGCCATCGTTACGTTCAACTATTTATCTAACATTATAAAAAATATTGTCAGTGTCAAATGGCAAAAAAATTTCTTCAAGCTGCACATACAACCATCCACGTCAAATTAACTAGGGCAAAAATGGACAAAACATTACTTTCTATTTTTCCCAGCCACCGGTTTGTAGGCATCACGTGCCCACTGCAGAATTTCTGTCATTGGTAGGGCAGTTACATCAAACAGTATAGACTCACTCAAGTTTTTTCCGGATGCAGTTTAAGTGGCTGTTTGGATGGTAGAAGAGGTTTAGATATGAACTATACTTAGTTGAGTTGGGAAACCAAATGTAGCCTTAAAAGAAATCATATAAACCCTTTGGAAACTCTAACCCTAAATATTAACTAGCTTGAGAGAAGAAGAAAATTGCTGAACTCTCTAAGAGTTTGTCCTAAAATTTTAAGGGCTTACTTTTATACAGAGTGGCCAACCTTTCCCTCACTTCCGTGTCTCAATACCAACTCTGACCATAACCTTTTAGTTTGTACCTGAATTTTTGAAAGGCTTTATGCATATTATTTTATCTTAAATCAGAAGCATGAAGTTGTGGAGGAAACTGTTTCGTGGAGTTGTGGAGGAAAATTATTTTGAAGTTGAAAATAGAAGGATGTGGAACTCGTAGCATGTATTATGAGGAAACTGTGGATGAGGAGGAACTACTGGATCTTTGATAGAAAGTTCCTTGAACCTAAAGGGGTGATGAGGTCTTCTGTGGAGTGCTACACAGAATATGCTGCTGCACAAGAGCAAAGGCAGTGTTTGCAGGGGTCTGGGGTCAGTTGCAGTAGGGAAGATAAAAGGGAAAAACCTGATATCTCTTGAGTTAAGGCTAATTGGGATGCATATGTGAATGCTTCTCTTAAGAAAGTGGGTATTGGGGTGGTTTTAAGGGATGATGAAGGGGAGGTTCTAGCTTCCTTGTATTCTGTGGTGGACTGCTTGCAAGATCCTTCGGTTGGGGAAGCTTTAGCACTAAGAAGGGCTGTTTTGCTTTGTGGTGAGCTTGGTTTCTCAAAGATTGTACTAGACGGGGGACTCACAAGTTATAGTCAAGGCTGCCAATAGTAGTGAATCTCTCTTTACAGACTATGGAAGCGTGGCGAATGAGGTGAGAGGTCTACTAAAAATCAGAATGAATTGGAAGGTGAGGTTTGTACATAGGAAGGCCAGTAACGTTGCTCATAAGCTTGCTAGATTAGCTTTAAATTTTTCTATAGAAAGGGTTTGAATTGAAGAAGGCCCTATAGAGTTTTTTAATACATTACAACGGGAGAAATATTGTAATGGGTGACTTGCAAATGATATGAATGAGAACTGAGGTATACTATTAAAAAAAAAATAAAAAAATCAGAAGTATGAAGAAATTATAAGAACTTCGAGAAGAGGTAGAGAGCATGAAAGTGGACTCAATTTTAAAGAGTCTTGGTTCTGTATGGCTAGTATTTCCTCTGTTTTCTGCAGTGTGCATGTTCTTCTAGGTGCTATTCCAAACGATACACTACTAAAACTCTGTATAGTATATAATGCTTGCATATATTCCAAATAGGGTTATTACCATATTCTTTTTTAAATAATTATATTTTTGCAATTTATTTTATAACTCTATTTTAAATATAAAAAAACATTTAAATAAATTTGAAATTCAAATACAAAATACTTATTATTTTTGATGAAGTGATACTGTCAGTTAATGAGAGTGCATTTAAAAGAAAATATTTTACTCAATAATTTCGCATTCCAATATTATTTATCATCCTCTCCCCTAATGGATTTCAAACATTGAATTTCCGTATGTCCAATTCCACCAAAAAATAATAATAGGAAAAATAAAATAAAAGAATTAATAGAAGTTAAATTAATTACCAAAAAATAGTTGGTGCTCACCGTTATTAATTCCAATGTCTAGGCTGAGGAACAACAAAACAAATTCAAGCAGAAACATTCTGCTCATAATCGATATCACACACCAACTTAATTAATTTAAGAGGAAAAAAATAAAAAATAAATGTGGTGTATGGAATGATAATATCAAAACTCATTCATCTACGTTAAATTGTAAAATTATTTTTATTGTAAAATAAATCTAATAAATCTGATGAATTCTTGTTATATTTGCTTTTATATAATCTTTTTATTATAGCAGTTATCTTTAGGTGATAGTCCGCTCAGCCTCATATGGTAAGTTTTCCATTCTCCAAAAATGTTTTATTTGTCACGCGTCAGCTTGGAAGTGCAGGGATTTATTTGCATTCAATGTCCCCTGCTTGATGTGATAAGGTAACAAAAAGGGTTTGAACGTGAAATCATGGATGATGAAACCACGTTCTACACATCGGACGGTTGAGGATGACCAAGAATAAGTAGGTTCCCGCTCAGATTATCAAAATCCAAGAAAGTTCTGATGCTACTATCTAGGGTTTCATCCCATGTGATTTTCCAAAACCCCTACATCTCCCATTTACATCGCTCTTCCATACACTTAGCTCCTTGGTCCATCTTCTTCCCAACCCCTCTGCTAGGGTTGTTTTGGGAATCCAAAGGCCAATCACGCAAACAAAATCTTCATAGAAAGATGCTAAATTTGAGTTTCTCGTTAGTATTTGTAAGTGTATTTTTTTCTCTCCGTTCATTCAACAGAAATTATTGTTGAAAATACTGCAAGATTGATGCTTTATATTTCGTTTAGATACTTATACTTATTGGTTAGAGAGAGAGAGAGAAATTTATAATTTATATGGGGAAGTCAGGGGGTAGGAAGAAGAAGGGTGGTGCAAACCAAGTCTCAGGGGATAATTCTACTCCAAGTGCTAATGGTGGTGTTGATTTGGACTCTTCAGTCTTTTTAAAAAGAGCCCATGAGCTCAAAGAAGAAGGGAACAAAAGGTTTCAAATTAAGGACTATGCGGGTGCTCTCAAGCAGTATGATAATGCTCTTAGACTTACTCAAAAACCCACCCAGACCGAGCCGTGTTTCATAGCAATAGAGCGTCTTGTTTGATGCAAATGAAGCCCATAGACTACAAAACTGTGATTGCTGAGTGTACTATGGCACTTCAGATCCAGCCCCGGCTCATCAGGGCTATCCTTAGGAGGGCTTGAGCGTTCGAGGCAATTGTGACGTATGAAATGGCGATGCAGGATGTGCAGGTGATGTTGGGGGCTGACCGAACCATGGGGATGCTTTGGAAATTGCCTGGAGGTTGAGGGCAGCATTGGGTCCTCGCTAGGAGGCCCAGTAGGACCTCCAGAGCCGTCCGTCCCCTGCTGCCCTAGGGGGCTTCTACAGTTCGTGGTGCCCCGATTGCAGGAATAGGGTTGTGTCTGCCTGCCCGGATGGTATCTAAGAAGGCAACTAGTACAGCAGGCGGATCGGTCATGTCGCCTAATAATAAGTAAGAGAGGCCCCAAGCTGTTTTACCCACTGAAAATGGTCCTAAGTATAAAGCATAATTTCCAAAACTTGCATTGAAGCCTTCAAGTGGTTCTTCAAAACCTAATAATCCAAGCAAGGATAACCAGAAGGAACAATCATCTTCTTCATCAATGTCATTGCATTGTTAGGCTCCAGAGGCTGCAATCCAATGGGGGCCATTGAAGTTTTTTTATGATCATGACATAAGGCTTGCCCAGATGCCAGTAAAATGCAGTTTCAAAGTGTGAAGGGAGATTGTGAGCAAAAGGTTTCCATCATCAAAGTTAGTTTTGATCAAATATAAGGATATTGATGGTGATTTGGTGACCATAACCTGTTTAGGGGAACTCATATTAGCAGAGTCCTATGTGGATAGCCTCATGCCAAACGATCTAGAAATAGATAAAACAGACTCAATTGGGATGTTGAGATTGCATATTGTGGAGGTGAGTCCTGAGCAGGAGCCACCTTTATTGGAAGAAGAGGAGGACAAGGATATGGAGGCTGAGGGGAACAAGGGAGATGAAAGCGGCTATAATTCGTCACTTGGTGAATCTGTTTTGAAACCTGCTGATGTGACAATTGATAAGACAGGAAAAGAAGCTCAGAAGGAAAAACCGAGAGCAGAAGATCCTAAGTGCAAGGAGGTGGAGATGGATGATTGGTTGTTTGAATTTGCTCATCTTTTCCGCACTCATATTGGTATTGACCCAGATGCTCACATTGACTTGCATGAGCTTGGGATGGAGCTTTGTTCTGAGGCACTTGAGGAGACAGTGACAAGTGAAGAAGCCCAAGGTCTTTTTGACAAAGTTGCAGCTAAGTTCCAGGAGGTGGCTGCTTTGGCTTTCTTCAATTGGAAAAATGTTCATATGTGTGCAGTAAGAAAATGCATTCCATTAGATGAATCTGCTGGAAAGGATCTAGTGGCAGCACATCTTCAAGTTGCTTATGACGGTTAAGGAAAGATATTCTCTGGCCCGAGAGAAGTATGAGGAAGCACTCTTAATCAAACCAGACTTCTATGAGGGATTGCTGGCTCTGGGGCAACAACAATTTGAAATGGCCAAACTTCATTGGTCTTTTGCACTTGCTAAGAAGATTGATCTCCCAAGCTGGGATTCTGCTGAAACTCTAAAACTTTTTTGAGAGTGTAGAAGAAAAGATGAAGGCTGCAACTGAGATGTGGGAGAAGCTCGAGGAGCAAAGGGCAAGTGAGCTAAAAGACCCAAGTGCTAGCAAGAATGAAGATTTACTAAAAAGAAGGAAAAAACAAACAAGTAATGTTGAAGGTGAGCCCTTTAGCCTTGGAAGGAAATTTAAGCAGATGAAGTAGCAGAACAAGCTGCCGTCATGAGATCACAGATACATCTCTTCTGGGGTAACATGCTTTTTGAGCGATCCCAAGTTGAGTGCAAGTTGGGATTGGATGGTTGGAAGAAAAACCTGGATGCTACTGTTGAGCGCTTTAAACTTGCTGGAGCTTCTGAGAGCATTAACCATTGCTAAGTCCAAATTTTAGCTAGAAGTTCAAGTTTTGACTATAGTTTTAACTTTTGGCTAAGTGAATTCACATTGGACTAGCCATCTTAAAGTCAAAATAATAATATAATATTATATATTTTAATCATTTTTTATAATTTTTTTTTTATATTTTACAAATATACTTCATATAATAATTAATAATTTACATTTTACTTAAAATTATTGTTTCCCAACTATTTGTTTCCTCAACCTAATATTAACATTTCATACTAATATTAACCAAGGTATTTAACCACATCCATTAGAATACTATAATGCTAATATACAAACAGATGCACGGCTGAACCACCTACATTACTATATGATATCACTTCCAATAAAATTGGAAGTGTAATCAAATCTCACAATGAATCATGTAGATATGGACATCAAAATTGTGTGAGAGAGATATAGAGACATGTTACAAGGCTTTCTCGCTCAAATAAATACAACAAAATAATTAAGACACACAATTTATGGACATCAAATAAATACAAACGACACATTCCTCAAGGGCACCTGGTATTCTTCCAGATAGGAAGTTATTTTTTAATGACATGATGAAAAAAAGAAATGGACTTTAGGTGAACAAACAGCACTCAAGAAACAAATAAGAGCTCTACTATAATACAATAAGACACTTGATTCACCACTAAACTACATCAAACAACCACCTGCATCAAACAACCACCTGCAGCCACTTTTCTAGGACTATCCAATATAAATGGCAGCATATTATACACCAAACAGACACCAACCATCACAAAAAAAAAAAAAACCAACAAGAACCAAATCTTGTTGAAGATTCTAGCACTGAAAAAATTGCAGGGTCCAGATTGTGAGATCATTTTGACATACTCAGACAGCCTAATGAGGATTAGATTGTAAAACACATAATATTCTCTATTGGGTTTTTTTAATCGCACAAAACAAGAGAAAAAATCACAAAGAGATCTTAAAATTATCTCCTAGAGTAATAGCATACCATTCTATGCTTGTTACCCGAACATAATCAGTAACATAAATTTGGCCAGATTCCTGCACGAATTCATGAATCTGAGAAACAGAGTGATTTCTAGGGAAAAATTCATATCAAGCTTTTTCTTTTGAGGGAACGAGTAAGACATTTATAGAATAGATTCACAGTTTTCTAGGGCAAAATCCATATCAAGCATTCTATCCATATCAAGCATTCTCTCCTCAATACCTATAGATTCCCAGTTGCAACATATAGAAGTATTAGAGAGTATAATAGAACATATTGGCCACAGATAATTTACGCAAGCTATATTTATGACCCAAGAAATATCAGGGACAAATTTTGGTAATTACCATTGACAGCATTAGGAATTTTTCGGAAATCATCAAATATGAGGGTATAAAGTTGAGAGGGGATACGTACAGAGAGCATGAGAGGGGAATTGAGGATGGACGAGTGGGGACAGAGGAGGCATACGTATTTGCCGCTAAGCAACTTCTTGTAGGAAGACACATCATCGAGTGCTTCAAGGGCCAGATCCTCCACCCTTCGCTTCCTCTGCTGCACCTCTCTCGCCCAGCTATCTCCTCCGAACACGCTCATCTCTCTCCCCCTCTGTTTTCCAGACGATTCGGCTTTTCAATCAAACAATATATGAGTGAAATAACACGGAGAAAACGGAAGAAAAGGGCGAAGAAGAGAAGGAGCTTCAGGAGAAAAATGGGTTTCGGGAGAAAGAAAATGAAGATAGATGAAATGTTGGTTTTGGGACGACGAAGAATAAAACCGAGGGAAAGAAGAGTGGGAGGCAGAGAAATGATAAAAATATACTTTGATCTGTGTACAGTCCCTCGCCAAATATGGAGAGCTGCTAACATTTACTATAGATGAAATGTTAAACTTATGAAGTTTAGCTAGACCAATGCTGGGATTCTTTCTCACGTTTCCTTCTAATTTGAACTTGCATTGGCTAATGGCTAGGCCATTGCCAATGTTCTGAGGCTGACACTTCAACGGTTCTGAAGAATCACTGCTCTAATGGAGATGCAGTGGAAGGAGATGCAAAAAATGATATAAAGTCGGACGCTGATGTGGTTGGTGATGCTAAAAATGGTGTAGTTGATCAAGTATCAAGCAATTGATATGGAGTGATAGTATCTACCTGTTTGGAGCTACCTTCTCATTTTGTCGATCAGTAATGAGCATGAACCGGAGAAGGGAAATATGTTTTCTCATCGAAGTGGTGGAATTCTAGAATTTTTCATTTGGTGATGAAAAGTCGGGTGCCAACAGATAATATTTACCCAAAAGATTTTGTACTTTCAGCTCTTCCCGGTAATTTTCAAGGTGACATTTTCGAAACATTATTAGAAAACTGACAAGTTTCAATAAACTATTGATTTGCTTAGGGTCTGATTTTGACCTTTGTGAAGTGCACATTTTGTTTGCGTTATTGTTTGGACTCATTAATGTTGTATAGCACTCGGGATGTGTCTTTTAAATGTATAGAGAAATTATGCAACCCCCATGCCCTGCCCCCGTCGCTCCCCAAGCAGAAAAAGGGGTTTTCAACAATGTTGTCACTAAGAAAAAGAGGGGAAAAAAATAGCGTTAATTTTCTTATTTTGGATCGAATGGCAGTAGAAAAATTATATTCATCAGTCACTTTTCATTATCTTACATCTTACATCTTACATCTTATGAACAATACATCCACGCCTTATAAAAAAATTATAAATGTAAAATATGAAAGTAAATTGTGACTGATGTATAGAATTACTCGAGATAATAATAATCTACAAAATGGTAGGTTCCAACTTAGAAAAGTTGTGAAGCAAAATAATGAATAATATATTATTACGATGGGACATAATCTAAGGGGCTTACAATGCCAAAGAGACATAGGTCTGTTTTATTTTCAAGATTAAAATTTTAAATTTTAAAAATTTTAAAAATCTCTCATCTCATCATTCTAATATTTTAAATTTTTATATAAGATAAAATAAACAATTCAATTTTTTTAAAAAAAATAAAAATAATATTAAAAAATATATTCTAATAATATTTTATTCAACCTTTTAACTTTAATCTCATCTCATCTCATATATAAAACAAACGAGACTGTTGGTAAGAATGAATGCCGTATGCGTCTTGTGTCGATTCAGATTTTAAGGGTTCTGGCATATCCACAGATCTGGGTCGATTGTGCATCGAACCTTGATGAAGTTCTCAAATGCTTAGGTGAAAAAAGAACCTCTGGATCTCACTGTTTTGCTATCTTACTGGTCGAAGTATTTTATTATTTTCAGCTACTTGTATAAAATGTTTAACTATGCGAATATGTTCATGATAGATTGTGACTCTAAGATCAATAGATACAATCAATCATGGCTGGGCTAAATTCTTTTCATAAAGTATACGTCATTCCACTTAATTGAGGATGGGATGTTCTTAAAATGACATTCTTCAGTGCCTTGTGACTTTTCACTCCTCATTGATGTTCTTAGTGGTCTGTGCTTATCATGATGACAAATCTAGTACTCTTGCCTTTTTCTAATTCATAGATTGGTTTCTGATGGATTTATCTTTCCATCGGTCCTTAGGACCATCCATTAACTGAACTACTTGAGTATTGTCCAAGATGGAAGAAAGCAGCAGGAAGTCGTTCTTCGATTCACCTGATCCAGTGGCATTCTTTTCAATCGTGTTTAGCCCTTTTTACTCTATTCACCCAACTTTTTTACTTTCCAATCACCAACTTCATTTGCTTGTGCTTTGTCTATTGTCACCCACTGTCACCCCTACTACTGTCACGAAGTCTCTGTGAATTCTTTCTTTATGCTGTCTGGTTTCCAGGTTCTTCTTAATCAATCAAGGCTGATGCAAGATGATTTTACCTTATTATTATTATTATTTCCCTTTCAGATACCGAGGAGGATGCTCTTGTTATTTTAAAGGCTTACTGTAAAGGACCAAGTTTAATACTTGAATTAAGAATGGGATAATTGCTTTTTGTATCCTCACTATCCAATAGCATGAGACTTGCAAAAATATCAGTGGGAAAAGCTGTAACCAATGACTTTATTGGTAACATTGTTTTTTATGGACATGGAGACTGAATCATTCCTGAGTTTGGACATGTCTGTTTTTTATTTTTGCTCACACTTTCTGAATCTAACAAGGGAAGAAGCACATTGATTATATTATAAACTATATATCTCGTCTCGTCTTGTCTCGTCTCGTTTTAATAATATTAATATATCAAAATACTCATCAATCATTAGATTAACTCTTATATTTTGAAATGAAAAATTGACGGATGATATCAAATTATAGTAGTATAAAAAAAAATATTATTTTATTAAGAATTGTAAATGAGCTGTGATTCACTGCTCGTAGTGTAATAGGTGAAATTATATTTAATTTACAGTCATATTCTTAGCCCCTACTGCTGCTTGCTGGCTCAGATTCAAGCTCGGAAGCATTTCTACCCGTTATTTATTTATTAAATTTATAGATGGTCTCCTTTTAAGTTTAATTTACTCGTTTCTTTTTGTAACGCATGGATTCTGATTTGGATTTCCTAAAACATGTTCTGAAGTATAAAACGCCAAACAGAGTCTTCAGACAATTCCCAGTTAAAACGGCATAAGATAAGTCACTTTCTAAACAGTACATCTAATCAACAGCACAAGGACATACATCTCATGAAAGAGCTACTGGGCGAAGCATATGGCTCAACTATAACAGTCCCGCGCTACGTAAAGCACACCTAAACAGCAACCTTAATTAGAATTCACTCAAAACAAAAGAAACTGCAAGACTCATCTCTAAAGATTATTATGCTTATACACAGAAGCACACATCAACCCAATTTCCATTTTGTCACGAGGGGCTCAGACAATGGCAATGGGATCTAAATTAACAGTGGGTTCCATGGCCTTGAAGGCTTCAAACCTTGGCTCCTTGGCCTGGAACTTGAGGCCAGCATAGAGCTTCATGTAGTCTTCGAACACAAACTTTGGGTAAACTTGGCCTTTGTCAGCTTCTTTCTCCACCAATGCTGGTGCCGGATAGATGACGGCATCACTGCCCGGGTTGTAGAATGATGCTATGGACATTCTATTGCCGTCCGGTTGAGTAACTACTCGGTGAATCACACTCTTGTATTTTCCATTGGTAATGACCTATACAAATATACATACAAGGAAAAAAAAAACTTACGATAACAGAACATGTAAGAAATTGTGGATGAAAATGGCTTTTAAAAGTAGGTATACCTCAAGTTGATCGCCAATGTTGATCACAATGGAGTGGCGCATTGGGGGGACATCTACCCATTTGCCATCCTTTAGAAGCTGGAGGCCACTGACCTTGTCATCTTGGAAGAGAAGGATGATGCCGCCGGCATCAGTGTGCGCCCGGAGACCTTTAATCAACTCTGGTTTGGGGCAAGGAGGGTAATTGCTGACCTTTGTGCCAAAAGTTGGGCCCTTTGACCCGTAGAAAGCCTTTTTCAGGTATCCTTTCTCCAGCCCAAGATTCTCACACAGAAGGTCCAAGAGTTGCTCAGCTAGTTTCTCTAAATCCGCTACAAATTCCTTCATTGCCTTCCTGAAATTGATCACAGAAAAAAAAAAAAAAAAAGCAATAAATTAATTAACATTTATATATCGGTACGACGGTGGCCCTTAAGATGCCATCTGCTGCGACACAGCTACTTCGAGAGAAATTAAGCTGCAGTAGAAACCTATAATCTTCATCAAGATCTGGGATTTCTGACATGTTGGAGACAGGAAGATGGCGAAGAAAGAAGGTGCTTTCCCAGTCTCTATCATTGATTTCGGACTGAGCAGCCTCCAGACCCTGACTTGCCACCGTTTCCTTGAACCTTTGCTCCATACACTTTCTGTAATGCTCCTTTGTCAGCTTCTCCACAGAGTCCATCAAATCATGGGAAATCCCATGATTCGTCAACTTCAAAGAATAACAAATACAGAAGTTAGGAAAGGTTCCAAAACACAATTGCTTCGAGCAAACTTCATTTTTTAATGGGTAATTAATATGATTTGGTGTTGTTGTTGTTAGCGGTAGAGAGACTTCGAACAGACTTGATCAAGAGAACGTAAACAAATAGTAGTATTAAACTGTTTCTACCATATATTCAAGTACCTCAAAGAAGCCCCAGTTCTCACAGGCATCTTTTATCAGTTCCATGGTTGCTGCCCTCTCTTCACCATTAAGCTTCTCCATGTCAATAACTGGGAAAGCCTCCATTCTCTCTTTTCTTCTTCTCTTTGATATCTCTCTCTCTGTGCTTTTTTTTTTTCAAAGCAGTGGTACTATACTTCTCGCTTGTTTTTGCTGTGTATTGAAGTAGGGTGCCAAGGGTGGCAATTTATAGGCGCCTAAGGAGTGGCAAAGAAGAGAAAAAGATCATTTTATGCTACCTACAGTTGTGAAGTATGCAAGCGTCGTATAATCATTTTGAAAAATAGTGAGGTTCATTATTAAAAAATTAATTTCTTTTCATGTCGGTCTCATATTTATTCATTTTTTTCAAAGTGATTATATGACGCTTGCGCCCTCATGACTATACCTATCATTTTTCTTTAATTTTAGTGTTAGGGACCTCCGAATAAACCTTATTTGTCACGAAAAAAAAAAGTTTTAACCACCACGATAGTTCATGGAAAAAAAAGAAAGTTTTTTCTATGAATTTATGGTTTGGTGGAAAAAGATTCTTTCTCCTCCCATTATATGCCACGAGTCTCCCACGGAACAAATTGGTGGGAAATTTATTTTTTCCACTTATGATATACTTTTCCCATAGCCAATCCCGAAAAAAACCAATATTTGTTGCAGTGATTCAGAGAAAAACACAAATTTTAATGAAGTGGTACGTACTAGATGCTTTGAAGACGAAAACTTTTATTAAAAGAAAATAACTAAGGCATTTAAAACTCATTTAAAAAAAAAATTCTGAAGAAAAATGGTGTGAAAGGAAATGAAACCAAAAAAAAAATCTTGAACACATTTATCATAAACCGATGATAGTTTAATGCAGAATACATGAGAGATTGGATTCGTTATAACTTTGTCATTAATTACAGCCATATCTTGGTAATTATCTATTTCAGATTCCAAAAAGTAATCATTTTTCTTTTCCATGAATAGTGGGCCTTCGCCATGAGTTTTATATTTGAGGTCCTTTCCTACAGGAGTTTTGCTATGAGAATAATGTTACTATACCTCTTTAATTTATCTTCTCATTTTGATACTTCATATATTTAATTTTTTTTATAGTTTTTAATAGTTAAAAAAGTAATTATTAGCATATTTATATATTTTTTATTTTTAAAAATATTTAAGAAATGTTTGAAATAAAAAACAAAAAATAAATAAAGAAAAATACAATTTGCCCTAGGCGGCACAACGAGTGGGCACATGTAGGCGGCAAAGTAGTACCACTCTTTATTATGCATTAGCCACTATTCACTACACACACTTTACACCTGACAACTTTTTCTGTATTTTTTCATTGGGTTTGGGATGTGTGCAATGAATAGTAACTGATTAGAATAATTATTCTTCCTGTTAGAGATCTGAGACCATTACATTCGAAACAATAAATAAGTTATTTTTACTTGTTAATTAACCGATGTCTTGAGAATACAGGTTAAGAATTACTTGATGCTCTAATTAAATTAAGCTCTATTAAATTGGGGAAAAAAAGAACAACAAAAACAGCCCAAACAGAGGCACAGCACATGTTTAAGCACATTTAATGGTTTCTTTATGTAATCTTTAGACTGATCAAAACTATGTTAAAATAATAATAATAACATCATGACCTCAAATTTACGTACGTTAAGTCTCAAATAATTAAGCAAATCTTTCAATAGATATATATATCCATAGTAAATTATTGGTACTTCTTCATCAAGTACTCTTTGGGGTGGGAAATTAGCCACCTTTGCTTACAGAATTGCAGTACTGCTTTTTGGGATCCTACCAGACAAGCTGCAATTATTGGTCGAAGGCTCTAGTACTACCTTCTCTGCCAATGGCAATTAACAATATTATCGTTTCTTCATTTTCCGATCAAGCACTTATAAGCTGGTTTGAACAAAAAGCTGAGTGGATTCTGGAATAAAGAAAGAGAGAAACGATAGCACCCCTAGAGAACCCTCAGAAGCACGTATATGCATGTTTATATATATATTTTATTCAAATTTAGGTAAAGAAACAGGAGTCATGCAGTATGAATGTGAGCACATCCCCTGCATGGACCCCAAACCTTCTTTTATGTCACTGAGGCTGTGTTGCCATGATGGCCATGATCTTTGTTCTTCCTCTTTTGGTGGGGGTGGGGCCCGACTTGGGTGGCAGCTATATATTCACCATCTTTCTTTCTTCAGACTAATATGGCCGAGTACCCCACTTGTTGGCTGCTTGATCTTTTTCCAGTAAACCCGCCGTTGATCTGTTTTCTTTGGGTTTTGTTTTATTAAAGATGACATGATGATCTATATATGTCGACCGGCCGATTAAAACCAAATGAGAATTTTTTATTAATTAAAGAAGAGGCCGACGATAACTCTTACTTGTGGCGAAAGATTAACTTATATAAAGAGGAGCGAGGGGATGTTACAGAAAACTCCAAGTCCATATCAACATGATGACAACCTTATCTCTTTCCATATTAATATGCTTGTACATATGGGCTATCTGGTATTATCTATATCAACATGCATGTTGGTATATATATATAGATCATAATACAAGACAAGTTTATATATGTTTGCACACATGGGTTTCCTATGATTATTAATTAGGGTTATATTCTAATTAATTAAGAGTACTACATTATATATAATCATGTGATCTTGTATATATACTTATTTCTAATGTAAAATTACATATTTCTAGGCCGGAAAAAGGTCGGAGCCGCTGCCGACCTCTCATCCAGTAGATGTTCAAAGAGTGTGAACTGTTAATATTATAAGATAATTGGATTAAATTCTGCATGGAACTAAACATTTGGTACGTTGAGTTATGCCTCAATATATTGCAGTATGATTTCTGTTGAAGATTTGATACTGATCATGTGCTAGCTAGCTGTATATAGTGTACAACATTGTTATCCATGGCTTGAGTAAAGCCTGGTTTGGTTACACATTTCATCTAATCTAATTATTACAATTTTTTCAAACTTCTACATAAAATATAATAAACAATTCAATTTTTTCAAATCTCAAAATAAAAATTATATTAAAAAAATTATATTATAATAATATTTTATTTAACTTTTATCTCATCTTATCTGTGTAACCAAACGAGATCGTATAGTTCGAGTTTCCTTGCATGTTATTATATATTTTAACCGGATATTATAAATACATATATGCATGAATGATGCTTTACAAGTTTACACGCATGCACCCAACCAACGTTAATGTCGTGCGTTTATAGATAAAGTAATGCTATATACAGTCGTAGAGTGTGTAAGTATTGTGCAATCATTTTGAAAAAAAGTAGAATCCACTATTAAAAAATTAATTTTTTTTCACATGAGCCTCGTGTTTATTCACTTTTTTTAAAGTGACTGCACGACGCTTACACATTCACAACTACAAGTATCATTTCTCTTATAGATAACGCAATGACGATAATCCGCCGTTCCAAAGAAGGAAAAATGGAAAAAAAAATAGTACTAACCAATTACCAGAAGAAAGTGAGATCGAAATGAATGGAGGTGTGGAAAAGAGATAGAGATTCATCATCACGTATTTCATAGTTGATATATGATGATCATATCTTTCACACTTCTTTTTGCAATGTTTTTCTCTATTAATGATGATATCCATTATAATTATTTTCTAGATCTATCAAGTAAAAACAAAACCAACGCATGCCATAAAAGTTTCTCAAAACACGGGGAAGCTAAAAAGAAGGAAAAAGGCCGAAATCTGAGAGAGAGAAGGAACTGTTTCTCTTTCACCCGTGGCCTGGGAGGACGATTGCACATGCATGCATGAAGGCAGGCAGGCACCTTCATGCATGCATGGAGAAAGTTGCGGGCGGAGGTATATATAATGAGCACCGCTCCATTTGACGGCGAGGATAAATTGGTCTATTTATTTTTTTATTATTTTAAAATATTCTTAAAAAATATAAAAAAAAAATCAATATACTAATAGTCACTTCCTTAATTATTTAGTAAAGAAAAAAATTTAAAAAAAATAAAATACATGAAGTGTCAAAATGAGGGGATCGATAAATTGAATAAGTAAAGTAGTATTTTTCATATATAATATGCAATGTATATTTAATTGTGTGCAAAAGGCAAGTTACCCTCTAGCTATGAGCTCTTCCTTTGTGTGTGTGTGTGTTTTTTTTTTTTGATGGATCTTCCTTTGTGTTTTTAGATAAAAACGTTTTGCGTAAAAAATCCAAAGTGCGCACTGAAGTACGTACCTAGCTAGCAACTAATTGTGACACTAATCATGTGCAACGGGAAGTAAATTAATATATGTATATGATTGCTCTATATTGTTTGAGCTTTGCATTGTCAAAATATACGATAAATAATTTGTACAAGTTTTAAATAGACAAGTTTCATACTTTCTTTATAAAAGAATGGACCTTATTATGAAAAACCACATTTTTATACATTACTCAAAAGGTATATAAGAGTACGTAGTACTACTGATGCATGTGCACAACTTGGATGCGTGGCATCATAAATAGGGGTGTAAAAAAAATAAAAAACCGGTTAAACCGACCGATCCGGTATATATATATATATATATATTAATTTTTTATATTATATATAAAATATATGTTAAATTACTAATTAATATAATATAAAATTTTAATATAACATTTGATATAATATAAAATTAATATAACATGAAGTTTTAATCTTAAACATAAACATTAATATTAACTTTTTAACATAAACTTACTTTTGATATATATATATATATAAAGGATAAATACATTTTTGTCATAATAAATTATAATATATATTATTTTTAATAAATAAAATTTTACACATTTGATCTTATGTTTTCAATGTATATAGTGCCATACATGTAAATGATAAATCGAGAAAACGAGACTGAAATCGAAAGTTCTGGTTTCAGTAATGAATGATAAACTCACGACATATTCTTCGCATATTTTTGTGAAAAATCTTATCTCATTTCAAAATTCAAACATTACTAAAATACAAACACTTTTCAATTTTAACTTTTAAATTTTTTACTTTAATTCATTACTTAATAATTACAACTTTCTCAAACTTCCAAACAAAACATAAAAAATAATTCAACTTTTTTAAACTCTAAAATAAAGATTATATTAAATAATTATATTCTAATAAGATTTTAAATTTATAATATTTTTATTCAATTTTTTCTCTCTCATTTCTCAAAGTTTCATAAAATATCTTAATTTAAATTATTTTATTACTATTCATAAATTATTTCAAACTTTTCCCCTCATCTCAATATTGAAACGGTATCTGTGCCAACTAAGTGCAATAACTCTAGCTGAATTTAAGTTTTGTTGCGGGAGTTCGTTATATATATAATTATAATGAGAAATGATACTTGCAGTCGTAAGTGTGCAAGTGTCGTGCAGTCACTTTGAAAATAGTGAATAAATATGGGACCCACATGAAAAGAAATTAATTTTTTAATAATGGACCCCACTCTTTTCAAAACGACTGCACGGCATTTGCGCATTTCACGACTGTATGTAGCATTACTCAATTATAATTAACTGTAAAATCAATATTCAAAGTTTTGTGTTATTGTAATTCGAGCCCTCCATTAATTATAAATTTATTAAGAGAGTTGCCACGTGGCATTCCATGTATTAGTGCTAGAGCAAGAGCGATTTACGCCGCTAGCTAGATAGCCATGCATGGGCTTTTGAATTTATCACTGGTTTAAGGGTTGAAAAATTCTACTCAACTACTGGTCTATTATCACACACCACACACGTTCACGTGGCGAACCGGTCTATAGCCCCAAGTCACAGTTCTTCCCTCTCACCCAACACTCTCCTAAGCTTCCTTCAGCCATCCTCTTCTCCCTTAGACTCGAGCCTTCTTCATTCCTCAATCCTCACCCATGTTCCCCTTCGCAGCTGATGGAGTCCAGACCTATTTCTCACAAAACTCTCTCCCCTAAGACCCCATCTTCCAGATCTCTTTCGTTTTCTCTCTATTTTTCTCTGAGTTACTGAACAAGGCTACCTCATTTCTTTTCGCGTTGCCATCTCGCCAAGCTTCCATGAAGAACAACCGCGACGCTCTTCCTCTGCAGGTCTAAACCTCTGTTCCATCAAGTTTTGACGAAAACCAACCGCAATCGTCCAAAAAACTCAAGACACACACTGAAAACAGCTACCGTCGCAGTTGGTTCTAACCATTTTTGGGATCTACTGAGTGTTTCTTTACAGAGTATAAGCATTTGTGAGATCTGTTGAGTGTTTATTTATTGATTGTGTTTGGATCTATTTTATTTTTCAATTTTTTATCTTTTCAATTTTACAGATTGTATTTTCAATTTTACAAATTATTTTTCATTTTATACCAATCATAATCTGTTATTTGTTTAGAGATTCTATTTTCAAGTTTTTTTTTATCTTCAATTTCTACAGATACTGGTTTATATATATATATATATTTGTATGAAATTATTCAGATCGGATCTCATTTGTCAACCTCCATGGCTTGGGCAGCTTTAGGGCAGGTATGAGGGTAAGATGAGAATTTTGTGTTTTATTTTAGAGTTTAAAATATTGTGTTTTAATATTATTATTGTCTTGGAATTTGAAAAATGTGAATTGAGATTTGAAAAAATTGAATTGTTTATTATATTTTGTATGGAAATTTAAAAAATGTATAATGATGAAATGAGATGAGATGAAAATTTTATATCTCATCACACCCCCCAAACCTGCCCTTAGCTTTTGATGAGGCTGTCAATTTGGTCTTCATTTTTCTCTTTCCCACTTGAAACCCACTTCCACTTTTTTTTCTTGTTGCCATTATCGACTTTCATCTTATTCTTCTTTGCTTTAAGCTTTTTCGTCACCGTTTCCTTATCTTTTTTCTCCTTTTGGAGATCGAATTCATGCTACCTTTTTTCTGCAGGCAAGATTATTCTTCTTCGACATTGATCACTCTCACACAGCTTATCGGCCCACTGCCTTGGCCAAGAGATACTGAGGTTATTCATACACGCATGTTTTTGAGGTTTGAAAAAAAGAAAAAAGCCACCTAGACAGTGTTTGGAAGTTGTGTGAATGGTAAGAAGTTACTCCTTTTGGTTAATCTGCTTTGCTTGTAACCAAACAATGGGCATGTTGTTTTAACTTTGGAGGGACAGAAAGCTGCGGGGTTCTGAGTCGCCGAGATCGAGTTTGACCCAACCCTGCTTCTGCTCCAATTAACTTTCCACTTTCGGTCTTCGGTCATATATATCATTCCAAAGAAAAAGGAAAATCTTCAATCACATGCAAAATATTTGGCATAATTTTAGTGCCAATCAGTAGTCTTTGATATGCAATTAAGTCATGTACGTTGCCTTTAATTTTCTTGGAATCTAATGCAATTGGGACTGTGGAAACGTCACAAGAAAAGCAAGCTTCGAGTCAATAACTGGTCAGGATCATCGAGAATGTGCGTCTGTTTTGAAAGTTGATACCGACAACTCAGAAGTACTCCAAATTAAGTTTTGATTTTCTTAAAAAAAAAAATTAAGTTTTGAATGTATATATGATCACTACAGTGTATTTTATTATTAGAAAATTGCTACATATACAAATTAAAGACTACACAAAATAAATCTATAAATTAATATAATTTCATGAGATCTGTGAAATCTACTTTATAATAAAAATAACTTTTAGATTATATATCATCACTACTCTATCACTATCCTATAGAGTGGAATTTTATTATTATTTATATGATTCATGACATCATTTAGTCTATATCTTTAATTAACATCAAAGCCTTTCTGATTGAGACCAATTTTTAGTTGAAAAGAAGGAACATTTTTTAAAAAGTGACGCTTTTCTTAGAAATATTTGTGAAAATATTACTATTTTAATTATATTAATTCTTCGGTCTAATGTTCTTTATGTCAATCAAATAGATCATATTATGCTGTCGGAATACTTTTGCTCTAACATCATATTGAAATGATGGAAATAAATAAATTTAATTATTTAAACTTATCTATTTAATTATATAAAAGTTGAGTTTGAGACATTTGAGTTGACAATTTTTTCGGCTATGTAAAATACATGGGCCATAGCTTTTGCAAACCTCAGACTACACGTGTCCAACTGCTTTAATTTCTTCAAATTCAAGAATCGCATTCCTTGGGTTCATTCGATTTTAATGTGTCGGTTCATCTACAAATTGGTTACTTCATCTTTACAAATTCAAGAAATGTCAAGCGGTGCAATTCCAACTCTCTTCCATGGCATTCGAACTGCAAAAATAGCAATTCCATCTGATATGGAACCGAGTGAAAAAATGGAAATTGCAGGGTAAAAGCAAAACATCAAGCGGTGTAAAAGAAAATATATAATAGTAGATTTCTAAAGACCCCTTGAAAAGGTTAAGGAAATTTCCACCACGTCCGAAGGTTCTCAAACATTCTTGCAAGGTGAATTATCACATTTAAATGTTCTCAAACGTTCTTAAAAGGTGAATTATTTCTAATAGGTACACAATTTCTTCTCTCTTTTTTGAATTTCTTTATGCTTTATTTGGATTAGATTCGTAGTTTTATTTGGATTATTTCTCCACTACATTTGAAGGTTCTCAAATCATTCAAGGTATTTCTAGACGTTCGGTTTCAGCGATTTCTTGCATTCTTTTCAATAATTACATTATTTATTTCCTATTTTTTTTTCTTGGATCTATAAAACTAACGTGAAAGAGGTCTACCATTTGTGTATATCTTTTTAGATTAGATTAATAGTTTTATAACGGTCCGCACATTGAGTGGGTTATAGGCTCGTGTTAATAACACAGAACTTATTCCCATTTCTCTTATAAAACATCTTATGAGAATTAGCAGATTGGTAGAAAGAAAAGTGATGTACGTAGCAACGTTGTTTGTTACACCGATTTCTCACACTACAAGAAAAAATGAGAATTTATGATGGATTAATGTTTACGACGAGAATAATTATTTGTTATGAAAATAGATTCATTTTAATAAGAAATAGTCATTTTTATAGAAAATAATAATTTTCACAGAAAATAACTGGTCACAAATAAACAATTTTTTTATAATGTCACCCAACTAATTGTCAACTGGTTCATCAAATGGCGACTAAAACATCGAAGAAGATACCATCTTTAAATATATAGTCGATTGGGTCCAACACATTTAATAAATTGCTGATCACTAGTCTCTTGATTACTTGTTATTTGGTTTTAAGATTTTTTTTGGCGCAAATCAAACTGCGTGGTTTATTTTGATCACAAATGTTTATCTTTTTCAAGAAGCTGAAAAAAAAAAAAAAAACTATAAAGTGTTGTGCCTGCGAGAACATGCATGCATGGCACTATGGCAGTCACCCACGTAAGGTACTGCAATCCCCTCGGAATCAGGTGCATGCATGACTTTCTGGTCATGTCGTAGTACCGCGTACGTAAAATATAAATATTATTCCATGTTTAATTTATTATTGCTCGATTTCTTGGGAATTAAAATTCAAGAAAAACAAGTTTAAAATCGAGCACAAGAGATCATGATGGATGTTAGATCCAATCCACACACATACACACGTGTGTATCATGTACTGTCATGTGCGCATGATCATGCATTTGCTTGCTGCTCTATCGAATTATTGGCATTACAAGAAAAATAAATTTTTGTGATTAATTTATTCAAACTAAAAAATTATTCGCAATCAATATTAATTGTGAATAGTCATTTCATTAGAATTAACTGGTCATAAATAAACAGTTTTCTTATAATGTAGTTTTATAGTGTGGTTAGCTCAAATGAAAGATCTTTCACAGTTTTTATTTCCCTTTTTGAGACGAAACATAGCACATGTGCAATAGGAACGACACGCACGTACGAGGCGTTTGATATGTTTATTTTTGGATCAAGTTCCAGATTATATGAATTTCTCATCTTTAATTTGTTCGCTTTAAGTAGTACTCATGTTCTGTCTTTCATTTTGTGGCCTATATATCTTCAAATAATACTACGTATATACGTCTGAGGATCTGATACGTACCTCTCATATTTAGGCTCGTGCATGTACAAATTAATAATGAAGCACTTCGATATTCTCCTCATGTTTTTTATTTTTTTAAAGATTAGTGGGATCTTTATGATCTGCAACCATTGAAAATTTGCTTTCATGTCATGGGAGAGGATGCATAGGCATTCGCATATAGGAGCCGTACGACATGCATTCCAATTGTTTCTCACAAATTTAATAATATTGCAACTGGATTGGAGAATTGGACCAACTGGCCGTAGTTAGCTCAGCTGGTGTTTAGTTACACAATATAAGTGTTACCTATAATTTTATATGATACGTCATGTTTACTTTATAATAAAAATAATTTTATAATCAGATATATTATGTATATCAATTAACCACATCAATTTGTTAGTTTATTTTTGTGAAATTATTTTGTGGCTAAAATATTTTTCTAATTGGAAAGGTACTTTTCTGTAGGGCTGTGCAAAAAGTCCGATGGGCCGACTAACCTGTCCGACAAGATTGGATCCGACCCGATAAAGTCGGGTTGAAACCAATAGTCGGTTTCAATACTGTAGGATCTGATGAATGTCGGGCCATAATTTGCACCCCGTCTATTTAACTTCTCTTTCACTTCAACACGAATCCTAGCCCCTGCATCTTCTCCTTCCCTGTTCATGCTCTGTTCCCCTTCCGCATGACTTGGTTTTGGATCTACTATTCCCACCGACAAAACTCACCGACAAAACTCACCGAATGGGTGGTTTTTTTTTTTTTTAAAGTTAAGGAAGTGTTTTTTAATAAATTCATTATTTTTTTGTATTTTTTAAAAATATTTAAAGTGTTTAAAAAAATGTTTGAAAAAATAAAAACATTTTACCAATCCTATGTGGTATAGCATCACCCATTTCTTAAGTATAATATACTTCACATGCAGTGGGATCGCAAGTTGTCGAGGATGTGGATCCCGCTTGAGCGAAGCTCTCCCTTATGGCTGCTCTGTCCGAGTCCATTTCACCATTAACGTGTACATGCATGCATATTAAGTGTTCATATAGATTGTTTACAGTATAGTGGAAGGGACGAACTTGCTAGGAAATACAAACTAGATAAGTGCATCATGTATAGATAGTTCAAGGTCTTGATTAAAAACAAACATTTGCCAAATCATGGCTAAAGATCTGATCTTCCTACCTTCAAAACCGAATAAAAAATTAAAGAACTTTAGGATTATATTAATTAATGTATATAGTTGTACCTCAATGTTAGTTGATTCAGTTATGATTTATTCTAGTACAAAGCCAGAAGGGTATGGAATCATTTTTTTTTTTTAACTATAAAATCTTCCAATTGATCTAATTAATTAAAACATGGGGATGCGATTTTGGGCACCAACCGTTGGATTTTCTTTTTGGATTAAGTTAATTGAGAATATTTCATGATCTAAAAGATCAGGAGGATCGATATGATTCCTTTTAAAATGAAAAAGAGTGGATTTATTGGACTTAAACACCAATTTACACACGAGTGACATTGATCATTCGGAAAACGAGAAGCACTAATATAAATAAATAAATAAATATATATATTATATATTATATATTGTCTTACCATAGAATTAAAGCACAATATTCCCATGCACCATTTTGCATTTCACCATATGCCCAGAATATAAATTAAGAATGATCGATCATTAAAAAAAAAAAAAGTTATTCGATCTCTACTTTATCTCCTCAGCATTTTAGAAATAAAAATGTTTTGTGTAATTATTTTTGTGTATTTCACTAATTTGATTATATGCGTCATTTTTTTAAATATAAAATAATTATTTTAATTAATCACATCAATAAAATGTATAAAAAATATACAAAAATAAATCTACGTAACAGACCTCTTTATGGATAATATTTCTTCAAAATCTTTGGGATCTATGGCTACATGATGCCCCCCACCCCGACCAATGATAAAAAGAAAAAGAAAAAAAGAACAGATAGTACTTTTTATTTTTCTGGAAATGGAAGCAAAAATGTAAGTCTACTATTCAAAGGAAATCCATCCGTAGATTCTTGATAAGCACCTTCAAAAGCGAACCAAATCCATCCGTAGATTCTTTGAAAAGCCCCCTTGAAAAAGCAAACTCTCGGCGTGCCAACATATTTTATGGATACAGTGCTCCAAATATATGAGGCCCACACCTCACTGATTCCTCCAGCAACAAGTCAATGGTCTAAACATGCAAAGAACGATCAGCCGAATGGGGATTGATAAAGAAAAATTCTATTTTTCATTTTTATATATTACAAATTATATTTTTTTTATTAAATATGTGATATATAAATAATGAATAGAATAATTTAATAATTTTTAAATATATATATATATATATATAATATTAATGTGTGAAGATGGTAAATGACAAAAATCATGAGATAAATCGTATATGGTGGGTCCATCCAACGTGATTGCAAGGAGAGACTGAACATCAAGCTTGTAACTATCCAATCATGCAAAATTGCTTCTCCCACAGAAGGTGGTCACCGAAGGTTGCCACCGAATGCATTTTTTTATTTTTAATTTTTTTACTTAATTGTTAAGTAATTATTTTAAAATGAAAATATATTTTTTATTTTTTAAAAAGAAATATTTAATAAATTTAAAAAAATATTTAAAAAAATAAAAAAAAAATAAAAAAATTTATTTCGGTGGACTCTGTGAGAGTAGCACCGTCGTTATATGTATATTATTTGACGGTGCAATAATATACATATTTTTTATGTTACCGTTCTGTGGGAGTAGCACCGTCTAAAAATATACATATAAAGCTCTTGTGACAAGATTTTCTGCTCCTCGAGATCGAGGACGGTACTGCGTACTGCACAGTGCACAGGGTCTCGTGAGTTGTGATGACTGGATTGGAGGCAATATAATATGTTTGTACCCATTCTTACGAAAAGGTATTTGATTTCAGTGGTTGAACAGTATTAGATTATTGCCGCTTCGAGAATCGAAATTCATGGGATTAAAATTTAGAAATATAATTTTTTTAAATAGACAAATTTCGTACCCTTTTTTTGCAAAAATAAGTGTAAAAAAATCTTTTTTTTTTATTTTTTATTTTTTATTTGTACTTAACGCTAACTTCCATGTCTCATTTCTAATGACTCAGGAATATTACAGCATTTGGGATGATAATAGTCATTATCAATGATAATGAGTTTAATTCTGCCAGCAGTGGCCCCCAAAAGTACCTAAAAAAGGGAAAAATTTCTAAATCCAGTAAGCAAATCTGCACTCTTTTTTATACCTTAAACTGCATTAATTAGCATAACCTGAGAAATGAAAAAGATTAAAAAAGGTAGCTCCATGCATGCAGAGTCTCAATCGCATGGAGTGGCAGTCTACTTTTTTATAAAGAAAACTATTTACTTGTGAGACCACACACACATATATATATATATAAAATTGGGGGAAGTAGGAGCGAAAGAGGCTTTCATAAAGTAGAATTTTGATGCAAATGGAACAACCCTCCATTATCGATCTCATCCTCCACAAACGAGCTTTTTCCTTCCATGACAGTGCCTGATACTTTGCACGTAACAATAAAACATCCATTTCAAACTCATGACTCACGAATATCATATGGTTAATTCCCCCTCGATCCCTCCATTTCAATTATCATGCCCGGCCACATTGATCACAAGGCTACCTTTTGGCAGATCAAGCTCGATCGTGCTTATCCATGATGCCCACTTCTCACCCACACATGCACATCCTCATTATTAGTTAATTAATGACACTCCAAGATTTCCATATATTCTTAATGATGAAATAAACAAATCACCTATGTGAGAGAGACAGAGAGACAGAGAGAGAGTTATTTTCTGAGAGGTTTGCATCAACCTTATGAAGTTATGGCAAGCTAGCAAATAGTCTTTTTTTTTTTTTTTAATGATGAGGGTATGAAGAGATTTATCCCAAATAAACCCACATAAATGTATGATTGAGTAATACAAAAAAACAAAAAAAAAAGCACCAAATTAAACATGTATGGACATATTTTTTCACGACTCATTTGAGAAAAATTATTAGACGTTCTTGTACATGAGTGATACAATACTATCATTTTATCAGAATTTTCTATTTAATTAAAATCGCTTATGTAAACATTAATTTTAATCGATATGAAATTTTATGATAAGATAAAAATATTATGACCGAACTCTGATGCTATCTAATAATTGCTATTCTTTAAACTTTTTATTTTTAAGGCATAACAACTTTACCTTAGCTATGACAAGAAAGGGAAAAAAAGAAAAGATCAGAGCTTATATATACCACCACGTAAAAGGGCCCATACCAAATCTGAATGAGGCCTGCCCTGTTAAATTGGTAAGACAAACCCTCAAGGTCTTCTTCTAGGCCGAAAATAAAATATCCATCCAATTCTTAGCCCAATTCTTTAGTGATTGGCCCAGGCTGAACTTCATTATATGGGTTTACTTAGAGGATATGTTAAGCCCGTTTGAAATCTGCTTTTATGATTCAAAGCTTAATGCTCTGGGCTTCGGCCTAAATGTTAAAAAATGAGAGTTTGGGCCAATATCAACTTTAGTAGTGGATTGACCAATGTGAGTTTAGGTCCATATCCCAACGCTCCATCTCATTCTTCCGATCTCTTTTAGTTTTTATATATAAAAAAAAAAAGGGATTTGAAACTCCCACGGCGACTCTCCTATTTGTGGACGGAATTATTCTAGGAAAATGTTTGGGCACTGATAAACTGGCCTGGACCGATATATGGTTTTCTTTAATTAATAATTAAGAAATTGATTATTAGTAAATTAATATATTTTAAAAAATATATAAAAAAAATAAAAAATAAATTAATCTATCCAAACTTTCGATAACTTTTATGATTTTTTTTTTTAAAAAATTTAATTGTAAGCGATTCTGCATATTAATATTTACATCTATTCAATAAGATTGGTCAAAAAATAAATTTTATTAAAAATAGTGTTAATTTAAATTTAGAATATGAAGACAATAATATTAATAGATAGATTGGTACGTAAACTTATTGTACGTACTAATTTTTTTTTACAAGTGTCGATACCAATAGATAGCAAGAGTCATTACTCTATGAGAAACACTACTTCCATTGGTAACTGGGGGTGGGGCAGGCCTAGACCGCCCGACACATCTATCAATTCCCATTGGGTACTGGTTAAGCTACGCGCCAAAGTATTAGTGGAAGGACGGGTGAGTATAAGAGCAAAAACTAACGTGGATTCGTAAAGTATGCGACTGTTGTATAGTCTGAAAAAAATAAAATTTATTATTAAAAAATTAATTAATTTTTATATGAATATTATATTTATACATATATTTTAAAATGATTATACGACACTTATATACTCACAACTGCAACTACTATTTTTCACTTAGCATAGGGGCATCCCTTCATCCTTCCCTTCCCTTCCCTTCCCTTCTTCTTTATTTCCTCTTTCTTTTCCTCATTTTTTTTTCATGACCTCCTTCTCCTCTTCCTCTTCCTCTTCTCCCTCTTCTCTCCCTATTTTTCTCCCAACTAATGGTTTTGTTAAGATTATAAACTGAAGCATTTTATTTCTCAAAACTTACTTTTTACAATAAAAGGATTGACATTTAAATAGAGAGCTAAGCTAAGTATGGAAAGAATGAATATTTACAAATTAATAACTAATTCCTAAAATTATGGTGTTGATGTCTTTGCAATTTTGTGCAAATTAGGATCGTGTCAATAGGTTTTTTTTTGTGCATGGAGGCCCACGGCTGTGAATCTGCATGTACATACAACTACAAGATCAGCACATGGAGACCTACGACTTTGGATCTCTATGCACAAACTTGGTCCATAGTCGAGTCTGAGTGCATATGGTTGCGATATAGTTTTTGCCTTGTTGGGTGTGATATGGTATTTGTAGTATTGCTTTTTTATTGTGATACGATGGGATCCAGATTGTGGATTAGCCACCCACCCACCAGTTGAGTTGATAGGACTAGGGAGTATGCGGAATGAAAAACTACCAACTTGGCCAAGTGAGGGGACAAGACAAGAGTGGGTAGCCACCCCTGAACTTGTCTCCGTCTGGGCGGGGTGGCTATATCGATCGACCCCGCATGCCATCCTCGTCTAGTAGATATTCTCTTGACGTATTTTCTTGAGTATACAACATGTCAACAACTTGAGTGTTTAACGGATGGTTTGAACCAACTTTGTACAAGTAGTTGGATGAAAAACTCCATTAGAAATATCAAACTTTCATAATAAAGAGCTATTAAATATGACTTCATAGCCAATTTGTCCAGTGAAAAAAAAAAAAAACTTAAAAAAAGAATAACTTTTGACAATTCAACGTAGTATTGATGGTATGTGCTATTCCCACAAATTGAAATAGAAAAGTGATTTATGGGAATTGGGATGGCAGCCATAAATCATACACGTGAAATTCTGTTTTCATGCTGTGTTGTAAAGAAATTTGTGGGGAAAATTGAAGTTGCCGAAACGCTAACATTATGGAAGGCAATAGAGACAGCTGCAGAACTAAATTTGCAAGGAGTTATCTTTGAAGGGGATGCATAGACAATAACAAAAGTAGTGAGCAGTAAAGATGTTTATCATGGGTGGATAGATCAACAAATTCTGGATATTAAAGAGGTTCTATCACATAGGTCATCTTGGTCTGTACAATCCATCTTCAGAGAAGGTAATAATGTAGCACATATGTTGACAAAGAGAGCTATGCAAAGAGGTGAGAAATCATTTTGGATGAAAGAAATTTCTAGTGAGTTTGTATCTATAGTAGAAATAGAAAAACCTTGTAACGAGCTATGCTATGTTATTTCTTAATGAAATATGATCAGAGATGATGCTGTTTCAAAAAAAAAAAAAAAAAATTACTCTAGACTTTATTGGACCCTAATAAAAGGCTCTTGATGCAAGCAATTTACACTTCAAACGTTTCCATTAAAAACCACCTTTTTTGTAAAATGAACCTTACAAAATATTATTTATTTTAAAATATAAGGATAACCTGAAATTAAAGAGTAATAGTAAATACAATTATGAATTATATAAATACTGTACATTCCTTTTAAAAAAGAATCTAAAAAATATAGAAAAAAAATATTAGTCATTCCTCACCATTAGAAAGTTTAGAAAATATAATTTTATTAGAATTAAAAGAAGAGTCTAGAGTGAGTTTGGATGAAAATAACGTGCCGATTCCCAATTCACACATCCATAATTTCATTACAAGTACCAAAACTCTATGTCCCCACCTCTTTTAGACTTTGCTCTTTCTTGGCTTGTTTTCCATGCGGACTCGACACATGGCCTCATCTTGGCCATGCACCCATCCACGATATGGACAGCATCATGTGTCCCCACGTGAACTGAGGAGAGCACCCACATTTATTGTGTATGTGTATATATATTTATCGCGTCACTTGTTCTTCTTGAGTCTCTGTTGCTCTCTCAGTCTCTGCTAAAGAAACTAAAAAGAGAAAGGGAAATGGCTTCTATTTCTCACTCGAGCACCTTTCCATGCAAGACCCTGTCAGTTACCCAACCACGAACACAATTCACCTCCAAGCCGGCAACTTTCCCGACCAATTCGGTTAAAATCGCCCAGAAAACGGTCGGGAAATCGTGGGTTTGTTCCAGAGCCGGAGAAGTCGACCGGCATAGACCCAATTTCCGGCTCAGAGCGGTGGACGATGACGAGTGGGGCCCAGAGAAGGAGGAGGGTTCTGCTGCGCCGGTGGCAGTGGCGGAACCGGAGGAGGTGGAGGAAGCAAAGCCGACCGAGATTGAAAGGCTGAAGAAGGCCCTTGTGGACTCGTTTTACGGGACTGACCGAGGGCTGAAAGCAACGAGCGAGACGAGAGCGGAGATCGTTGAGCTTATCACTCAGCTGGAGGCGAACAACCCGACACCTGCGCCCACCGAGGCGTTGACTCTGCTTAATGGAAAATGGATTCTCGCGTAAGTTCTCTCTTTTGTTTACTGAAAATAAGTTAGGAAACGAAGAGAACAGAATAAAAAGGTCCAAATCTTATTCAATTCAAACTCATGCTTGTTTGAGTTGGTCTTTTGTAATGGATTAGTGAAGTTTCTTGATGGAATTATCCCTAATATTACAACAGCTGCTTGTCCATAATCTTCTTGTAGTTGGATTCTCACGTGTGATGAAATCTCCTGGCCAGTAATTATAAGAAATTAATCAAACGTTATTGGTCCCAAGCCTAGATTAAGATGTTATCTTCCGGCTTCTCTCCCCCTGGGTCTCACTTGGGGTTGATAGCATGCATCGAATGGCTACACAGAGTTGTGGAGTTTTTAACCAGACATTCATAATGTTGTACGAGCATTCGATGTCGAAATGACTTCTTCTGTGTACCTGTTATTCGTTGAAAACTCGAACAGAGCTCAAATGCTAGCTTGTTTTGTGCTTTGCCATGATCGCGTTTGTATTTGGGTCTTGGACATCATCATAGAATTGAGTAGTCGACCCAAGGTAAAAACCTCAGTATTTGGGTGGTGACTTTGAATTTTGTGCTTGGAGCAGATACACATCTTTTGCAGGTTTGTTCCCATTGCTGGCAAGGGGTACACTGCCCTTAGTAAAGGTAGAAGAAATATCACAGACAATCGACTCAGAAAACTTTACTGTCCAGAATTCTGTCCAGTTTGCTGGGCCCTTGGCTACAACTTCGTTTAGTACCAACGCCAAATTTGACGTCCGAAGTCCAAAGCGTGTGCAGGTTATTTTTTCCTATCCTATACTTTCTCCTTTATCATCAATCACTTGATTAAGCCTGCAAGTGCTGAAATCTAAAGCCATGGGTCCTTTCTTGAACATATGGTTTTAACGAAGCACCAAATAATGGAGAAAGATATCATTTTGCTTATTTTTTTTTTTTCCCAATCGATACCTTCTGTGATCAGGGATTCTGTTTGAACATGTTCTCTTCCTAGAATTTGTCCAAAATCACAACCAGGTTCCTATATATTAGGAAATTTTGAGGTCTTGTTCTGCTTTAAATTAGCCTGTTAATTCTACTTTTTTTTTTTTCCTCTTTTCCTTTTATGCAGATCAAGTTTGAACAAGGGATCATTGGGACTCCTCAATTAACGGACTCGATAGAGGTACCAGAAAATGTGGAGTTTTTGGGACAAAAGATTGACCTGACACCCTTTAAGGGCCTATTCACCTCTGTTCAAGAGACAGCTTCGTCGGTTGTGAAGACCATTTCCAGCCAACCACCAGTAAAGTTCTCCATACCAAACAGCAATGCTGAATCATGGTTACTTACCACATACCTTGACGAAGAACTTAGAATTTCAAGGGGAGACGCTGGGAGTGTGTTTGTGCTCATCAAGGAAGGGAGCTCCCTTTTGACGCCCTGAGCAAAGTTAAATATTATTTTTCTTAAATCTTATTAGCTTTACGCATCGCCAAATACACTCTATGTTATGAAAACCCATGGTGACGATTCTAAAAGTAAAAGAAACTGGTCTGTAATTTGGCGTTGTTTATAAAGAAGGAAAAAGTAGATCTAGAATGTAATTTTTGTTTTTGAGTCTTTGGTAGTCAGTAGGGCTGAAAAAAAAGGGGTAAACCGGACCACCGGTTTGGTCTGGCATCAGTTCCATTTTCAAAATTAATTAAAATCGGTTAATACTGGACCGGATCGGGTCATATAAATATATATTTTTAATTTTTTATATTATATAAAATATTTTTTTATATTATATATAATTTTGATATCTAATATATATAATTATATATAAAATAATCTTGTATTATATGTTAAATTATTAATTAAAATAACATTAAAATTTAAAATCCTATATAAATAACTATGTATTGTTACTATAGTATATGATATTAGTAGTTATACTAATACAATATAACTATATATTATAATATATCACTATAGTCTATAATACTATTATAATTTATATTATAATATACTATAATATATAATCACTATATTATTATATTATTATATACTATAACATATTATATATACTATATATATAATATACCAAAAAATTGAATTTAACCGGACCGAAATCAGTAAAATTGAAAGTGCCGGTTTAGATGTGTAAATGGTATGGTATCGATTTTTTAAATTTTAAAATCGGTGTATATCGATTCGGTTATAAAATATATTTAAAATTGAACCGAACCGAATCAGATACAGACCTGACTAATCAGACTTCACGGACACACCGTCGATCTTCATTTATTAGGCGTTATTGTCACTTGATGAGACTCTATTGCCTTGAAATCTTATAAAAAACTACTAGTTACCGGTCGATATGGGGGCCATTGGGTAAATGTTCAATTACCTTTGAATCTCAGACATCAGATTTCCACCCCACTACCACCTCCGATTAGGTGGAACATTAAACTTGGATTATGGTTGTTAGGGACAGTAAAAGGTGATAGACATCAATTATGGTGTTTGTGTGGTGAGCACGAGGAGTACTATGAGATTCATGAAGCTTAGAACTACATTTTATTTCGATGAACAATGGTTGGTAAAAGGTGAAAAAGGAAAAGAAGATGAATGAAGCATAAAACTTTTTCTTTTTAGTTATATTGCTTACCTTTGTTGCTTGGTTACGCAACGAAGCAAAGTAGGTACCGGTAACTTCCTTTAAATGGTGCCGCGCGGTCTATGGAACAGAGCTTGATTGCTATCACACACACACACACAGAGATGGGGAGTGTGGCGAGAATGACGAAGCCTTATCGGGCAGCCATGAAGAAAGAATGGCGAGAGATGCTACATTTCTACATGAATCAATATGAATGCTTTGGTTTTCCTCTGTCGAACGTCACCAAGGACTATGTGTTTCATATTGCTGTGCAAAGCGGAAACGTGAAGCTGCTCAATGATTTGCTAAAGATTAATGCAGAAGCACTTCTATTTCCGAATTTAACGGGAAACACAGCACTTCACGAGGCGGCTGCTTTTGGAGATGTTGAAATGGCAAAACTCTTAATTATGTATGACGAAAAAGAAACTAAACCTGGTGACCAACGGGCAGTTGATATAAACAATCACATTGGCGAAACTCCTTTGTTTAGGGCAGCTGCATTTGGTAGGACAGAAATGGTTGAGTTTTTGGCCAAAAAAGTTGGGGACAACTACAAGAGTTTTCACCGCAGGCGGAAGGACGGCATGACCATTCTTCATATGGCTGTCCTCAGCAGATGCTTTGGTAGAGTACTTCGTCTCTCTTTCATTTCAAGCAGATCAATTTTAACTCAGACTTTTCTCTCTCTCTCTCTGATCTCTCTATGTCAATTACAGATACAGCTCTGAAGGTGCTAGAATGGGAGGATATGCTTGGAGACTGGGTGGACGAGAATGGCATGACATGTCTTCAGCTGCTAGCTAACATGCCATCTGCTTTCAGGAGCGGTTATCCCATGAGCATATTGAAGCGGCTGCTCTATCTCTGTATGCCTGACAAATATGTTATCAGCTTAAGCAATTTGCATATGCATCAACATTGCGGGTTAGTGTTTACTTGGCATCATAACACATGGATACCTGAATTAGTATCTTAAATGCAGGCCTTCCAGATGAAGACAAATTTGGTGTCGGAACACCGGTTACTTCAAGTGGAAGAGAAGAACCGGAGTCTGGCTGTTACAGGAGTTCCCCTGACAGATTCAGAAGCTTGAATGCCTGTATAGGTAATGGAGGCAGGGGAAACCTTGCTCCTAGCTAGGTCCTACCATGCATTCATTTATCAAAGTTTTCCATTACCTTTCTGGCCTTCATAGAAAATACGTAGGGAAACACCCAATTAGCATCAAACAGATATGGTAGCTGATTATTCTAGCAGGGAAAACACTGGCGTAGGATGTCTTGCTTGATACATAAGAAGTTTTTATATCTTTTAAATTTTTTGAATTTTCCGGAAATGTTTCATTTTAATTTCTTTATTAAGATATTGCATGTTGGGATTCTTGACAATCAAATTACGTTTTCTTTGGATCTACAAGGTTTGAGATTTGACAAACCAGACATCCTATGTCAAATGCTCAAGACCTGTGGAAATATCAACAGAATGATCCTTTTTATAACTACTTTAAATAGCTAATGCATGTAAGTGAAAATTTTCACATGATCAATTGTGTTTGATTGCAAGTCTCAAAATGAGAAAAAAGTGGACGCACCTGCTAGTGATTCTGACCAACCCCAGATCTTGTTTGTCTACAAATTCATGAAGAACTATGATACCAAGTTTTTAAATTGGGTGCTTCTTCGCACAACTGGGTACAGCTAGGTTTCTTCATTGAAACGTGCAGTTTATATTTGTCATTTGACTAATTATGCTTCCCATCTTAATTATTTTGCGATTCAATATATATGCACATCTTTTGTTTTTGCTAGGTATATATGTATGCAACTATCTAACCCTGAATTATGCAAATTTGCAGCCACTTCATGGATTTGTGTGTGGAAGTGTATAGCTCAAGGTACAAAACTACTTGTGTTTATAGAAATATATCAACTAGCATGCAGATGGTTGCTTATAACATGTTTAAATTCTTCTTCTGCCACTCTCAGTGCATATCAAAATTTCAATTCCAGCTTAAATGTATATGAACTCATGTTGGCAATAATTATTGATCAACATATAAAAATTGTCATTCTATCACCAACCCTGTGTGAAGGATATACCCTTCATACTGCTACTGCTAACATGACAGAAGTTGATTTACAAGAGAAGTTTAAAATTAAAAATTCAAGTTTTTTCAATCTAAGCGTTAGTAATTCAAAGGACGTGTTCTACACGTCAGCTTATAAATAGGATTTTTCTATACAAAATAGGTACTTGCTTCGGCAAAGTGGTTTGCTAGTATCGACTTTAACCTCATCTTGCTTAATTTCTGTCATTGGATTTCAATAGAATTCCCAGACATTAGAGAACTGTGGAACATAAAAAGCCAGCACAAAAGAGCGGTTAAGTTTGTTAAACTTCTCGCTACAAGGGACCTGACATGGATGAGAATAAAAGTTGGAGAACAACCTGAACAACTCAGTATATTTGACAACATGGAGGAAAACGAATCAGATGATGGAAAAGGAAGTACCCCCTGACCAGAAGGGGAGTTCAGACTCAGAGGAAGCATCTATATCCCGCCCTCAAGATCCAAAGCTTCCACGGATTACAACTCAAGACCCTACATCACTTTCTGAGGCTCCACTAATTTCAGCTGCAAGAAATGGGATCATTGAGATCGTAGAGGTCATTCTGCAACAGTATCCTCAGGCAATTGAACACAAAAATGACAAAGGTGAGAATATACTTCATGTTGTAGCAAGACATGGAAGGAAAGAAATCATGCATCTTCTCCAACATTCTCATGCTCTGAGATCAAGGCTTAGGAGAACGATCAACAACAATGGTGACAGCATTTTGCATCAAGCTGCATACTTTCGCGAGCATCAGCTGACTGACAGGCCTGGGGAAGCTCTTTTAATGCAGTCAGAGATACAATGGTTTAAGGTTCTTATTTTGCTCTCATTGCTTGCATTCCTTTTACGACTTCGATATCCTTCCATTCAGCAAATATGTCAGTTTTGGGTTTTTTTTTTTTTCAAATAATGCTCCATTAAATATCATGACCTCAAATACTGGACTGTTCAAACTTGGGAAGATGGGTTAAAACTGTTTAGACAGTTGCCCCATCTCACTGCCAAAGAAAACACAGCCAGAATCTAGCTAAAAGTCTTGATGTATTCTCAAATGCTCAAGCTGATAGAAATTGTGATTTTTCTTTATTTATTTGTTTGCATTCCTATTATAATATTCTAACAATCCTTCTTGGTTTGTTCTGGATTCTGCCTAGCTAGAAGCAACTTGAGGGCATAAATTGAGAAGTGGGATGAACTTTCTGTCACCCTTTATGTGAAAATTTAATTAGTTTTCTATAAATGCAGCAAGTGCGGAAAATTGTACCTCCGTATTTCATCAACCACCGCAATAAACAAGCTCAGACAGCTGAAGAATTGTTCACCGAGCAACATCAAAAGTTGGTTGAGAAGGGCCGAAAATGGATAGATCAAACAACAAAAGCATGCACTATAGTTGCTGTCCTAATAGCCACCGTTGCTTTTACCTGTGCATACACCATCCCCGGCGGTTCCAACTCAAAAACAGGCCATCCATTGCTCCTCGAGGAAACTCCATTTCGCACCTTCGCAGTCTCAGACACGCTATCACTCTGCTTCTCCCTGACTTCCGTGGTAGTTTTCCTATCCATTATGACATCGAGAATGCACGAACGAGATTTCCGGAGGTCTCTTCCGTTGAAGATCGCAATCGGCCTAAGTACATTGTTCTTTTCCGTGACGGCCATGATGGTTGCTTTTGCCGCTACACTCGTGCTTATGATACAGCAGAGGCTACATTGGGCTGCAATCCCAATTTATACATTGGCATGTTTCCCGGTCACTATTTTTCTTGTTCTCCAGTTCCCTCTCTATCTCAATATTGTTTGGTTTACCGTGAGTGATCTTCTGCTGAGTTTCATTGACTTGCTTCCTTCTGGAACAAGTATGGTTCGGAACCGGTCTCTGCGCTAGGACTTGGGGGTTGTTATTTAGCTATGTCCGTCTGTTTTCCCCCTCTATTTGGTTTTCGGCAGGTCTGTATTTTATTTTATTTTTTTGGGTGAAAAAAATGTATTTTGAGTGTGTTTCTTAGATTTTTTATGCCCCTTATCTTCTCTTTTCCTAAATGTATTGTGCTATGAATAGTGTAAATCATTAAATACAACACTCCAAATATATATTATTTACATTTATTCACTTAAAGATATATGATACAATTTTATTTATTATTGGTATTGGGTGTCCAGGAACAACGCCCTTGGAGGGGGATTTTCCCCTCGAGGCCCAAGGGGCCCAATTAAGCTCGGTCCAAAGTAGAAAGCCATTAACTCGGCCTACTGGGAGGTTCCTCTGTACATGACATATAGGAAGGATGGTGCTGCAGAGAATGAGACTCATCGATCTAAGAACCTATCGGGTAGTGTCCAATCTTCAAGTGTCCACCCGCACAATAGACATGATATACGGGGAACTGTTGATCTACTGACAGGGAAGGTCACATGAACGGATCAAAGGGAAGGCAAACTGGGAGGAAAAAGTTGGAGAACCACGCCACATTAATGGCTTTGCCACCCGGACAACACGCCACATTAATGATACCATCACAAAGTCACACCATATTTAAAGATCGGAACAGTAATAGGGAACACAAACTTCAAGAAAGCAGGCACGACGTTACTATTTACTATACTCTCTGACTCTAGCCCCTTTTACTTATTTACTATACTCCAAGAATACCTACTAATTTAGGTATCAGAGGTTACTCGGCCCCGAGGCCGCCCTCTCAAAACCATATTCTTTTCTATCTTGTGCAGGGTCCGTTTTTGGAGACCTGAGTTGTTGGAGCTTGACCCAAAGGTGTGCGAAATACGACGTTAACAGTCTTGATTAATTTTGGGATGTACAAGCCATAGGTAAAAAGTTTCTCAAAAGTGTATCTTAGTTAATTCAAGAAAAAAATCTCCTAATTCGATAGTCCATAGAAATCATTGTTTGAATCTAATGAAATTTGAATCTTGGATTTGGAAGGGAGCATACCACCAATGATAAGATCTTTATCATTTGAGCCAACCCCTAAGTATTATATCATACAACTTTAAAACAATAAATGATCACAACTCACTGTTTTTGCTAGATCTAAACTCACGTCTATCTCTCTAATCCCATCACTTCCCACGTAAGGTATCAATATGAGTAGGGGCAGCCCTCGGCTTAGAAGTCATTGTTGTTTTTTTCTTCACCCAGAACAAAAAAAAACTGATCTATTGTCTTCTAGCACATCCCAGCAGCATGTGCCACCAAATTCCCAAGTGGTCACTGAGGATGTGCTTAAATAATGAATGGTTCCTGTTCATTCCATAACATTTACATTTTACACCTCAGAATGATGGGCGAATGGGCACACGTGTCACCTAACACCAGAGCTCAAACTACCACACATGTTGCTTAATCAAATTCCTCATTCTAAAATCTTCAAGAGTCGATCACTTGCGCCTTTCCAACATTAGCACATGAGTTCCCATTCACGGGTACAATTCTCTATGTTTCGTGGACAACCAAGAGATTGCAATCGGTCCAATCCTCCATTAATTATACCTAGTTTACTGCTTTCCCTAAAGTTAAAATTTAATGCAATTGAATGCCTAATCATTGCCCTATTTTAAGGCTGGGTGGCTAGCCTATGCAACCCAGCCATCCTGTCCAACCTGCCCATCCCTCTGGGGGAAGGGTAAGCAACCCACCTGCCCCGAGTGTGGGTGTGCCGAAATTTCATTCGCACATATAATATATAAATATATATTAAAAAAATTCATATAAATACAGAAAAGAGAAATACTGGGAACAGCCGGAAGCCGCAGCACACTGTGAAGAATTTTTTTTTTTTTTCAACCCAGCACGTTAGGTGTGCTGGTGCTTCTTCACACAGTAGAGTGTGAAGAAGATTTTTTCATACAGAAAATCCTAAATACTCTCTCTCATTAATTCTCCCACCCACCTCTCTTATCTTCTCTTATCATGGAGTACTTTCCCTTCATCTCATGCTGGCGTCACGCCCCTCTCTTGCGATGCTTCATCTTCTCTCAGTTTCTTCTTTTTCTCTCCCTCTCAGTCTTATTTTTATTATCCACCCACAGCCAATCCAAAACTTACAATGGTTAGTCTGCGACTTGGTCATGAGTTTCTACGACCTAAGACCATGGTTGTTGCCGTGAATCTATAAGTCAAAGACCCATAATTGTGATCGTGGGTCTACATGAAGCTTTATAAGTCACGATCAAGGCCTTGGGTAATGGTCACGATTGTGGATATATGTTGATAGGCACTTATAAGAGGTTCCTTGGTGGTTTTATGCAATTTTTTGTGTGTTTGTTTTATTATGTATTTGTAGTTTTTATGCAATTTTTTGTGTGAAGAATGTGTTGTTGGATGGGTTGCCTGAACGGTAATGGTTTCAATCCACTTGCCCGATAAGCGGTGTAGATGGTCAGGGATGTGAGTGGGTACGGGGTGTGGGGGTGAGATTTAACCACCCGTCCAGGCAAAGATGGGGTGCGGGAGGGATGGCCACCTGCCCGTATAGGGCGGGTAGCACCCCTACCTATTTTACTACTTTCTCACGTGCCTTTTATAGAGACAATTAGTTGAGTGCCTAATCCATTGCCTGCAAACTACCACCACCTTTGTGAACATTTGGCGATTTCTGTTTGTCATAATCCACCACTACTTGCAGATTTTACAATTTGACTCTCGGCATGGAGTCCCACAGATCTTCCTAGAGGAGTGTGGAAGTTTTGTGATACTGCATTGCGCGATGGATCTTGACGCTTCGGCTGATTTTCCTATCCAAGGCTATATATGGAGCATATACCTTTTTTCAACCACAACTCATTTAGAACCGGCGGAATTCTATCTAATACAACACATCTCCTCATGGTTGTAGTAGAAATATTGGACAAGCCTTTTAGGGGACTGCCAACTAAAACCACCTTGATGGTGGGTCTTCTCTTAGACTATGCAATAGTGTAATGACTAAACATGCATGTGATTTGAGAGTGATTGTAGGGATCTCCATCTCCTGTATACCTTTATATATGAGATTATTGTAAGAAAATAATTTTCTCCTTAAAAAAAAAAAGATCACAAATGAGATATAAGAGTCTATTATATCTCATTTTTCAAAAGTGTTAAACAGAGATGATAATGTTGAAGAGAACTTATAAAAAAAGTTTGGAGAGGACTTAAAAGAGAATAATAAAAAAAATTATCCATGATGATTTCTTTTAATAGAAAATATAATAAATAGAAAAGGAGATGAAGTAGAGAGAATGAGGGAGAGAGAATTTGATGGCTACGTCTTTGCTATTCTCAATTATTGTTCTTGAGTACATATAACATCTGTCCCTATTTATAAGTAAATGAGGTTAGTTAAAGAAATAATGAAAATACAATAACTCAATAATTAATACTAATTGGTAATAACTAATTTATACAATTAATTAAATATGTTAGAGAATAAGTCATATTACCATATATACATACTAGAATATTATGAATATATTATTTGATAAGTATGGTAATATTCTAGCTAACAATATTGTGTGCTTGTGTGTATATATATCTATTTTACTTTTAGAGAATTTCTAGGCCAAACATATAAGTTCTTAAGAAGTCATTACATACATTTTATGTATGTACTTTAATTTTTTTAATATAATATGACTTTAATTTCTTAAGAGAAAAATTAAAGAAAAATGTATATATAGGATGGAAAAACGAACTGAGTCAACAAGGATCGGATCGGAAGTTTTTAGGAGCTGTAGCCAATTGATATTTACTAATAATTCGCATAAGCTTACAACTTAAACGAAATAAGAGTCGAAACTAGATGACACCATTAATAATGGCCGTTCGAAGCTAGCGAGTTAATTATGCAGATAGTTACTTTTACTGGAAATGCGTTGATCAATAACAAATGTCATCTAGGAAGTTGCATGTATTGTATTCTTCAACTCACCCGTTGTCTCAAACGATTAGATTTAGAAGTGCTATATTTAATTTTTCAATAAATTTATATCTTAACATGCATTCTCACGTGTAGTATGTAGTCTAGACATTTTTTAATAAATTGACACGTATAAATGAGTATGTAAAATATTTAATTAAGAGGACTACTAGAGACACAAAGAAATCCCACAAAGAGATTCCACATACTGATGTGGCGTGTGCCACATCTTTTTTTTTTTTTTTTCTCTCTCTCCCTTCTCCTTGTGCCTCTCCCCTCCTCCCATTTCCCTCTCCCTTTCCCCATGATGTCTGCCTCCCACCGGGGTGGTTCCAGACCACCCCAACCACACCGTGACCACCATGACACAATGCACAAAACGTGCACAGCAAGCTCACGGCACTGCCGTGAGCTCCCATGTCCCCGCTAGCGATGTCTTGGACCGCCGACAGCTTCTGTCGACCTTGAGATGGTCCCTGACCACCATGGTGGCACAAGGAAGAAGGGAGAGAGGGAAGGGGGAGGAGGGGAGAGGCACGGGGAGATCAGGGGGAGAAAGAAAAAAAAGGAGAGACGTGGCACACTGACATTAGTGTGTGAGATTCTTTTGTGGGATTTCTTTATGTCTATATTGTTTTTCTTTTAAGGGGTGGTTTGGATATAAAAACGATTTTTTTTTATCTCATTTCATTTCATCTAAACGTTACAGCTTTTTCAAAATTTCACACAAAATAAAATAAAAAATTCAACTTTTTCAAATTCTAAAACAATAATAATATTAAAAAATAATATTATAACAATATTTTATTCAATTTTTAACTTTTATCTCAATTCATCTTATCGCAACTCACTATCCAAACTTCTCCTAAATAGTGGAGCGTAAATTTAAGATTCAAATTCTAGATCTCTTTGCGCTAATATCATGTTTAAGCACTGTTAATTTTAAAAGTTTAATCTAGTCAAATTTAATCTTTTAATATTTAATATTATATAATATATAATATATACATATATATATATATATGTGTGTGTGAACATATCATTTTAAATATAAAATCACGTCTATTAATGCTAGATGGATAGTGCCATATCTAGAATATGGCATATCTAATTGAGGTAATTTGGGTTTTGGGTTTAGGATCATTTGTTTAATATTTTCCAGTAAATTTTACAAGGAGTCAATTGAAAATAGTCAAAATGATATTATATGACACAACCTAGCTAGCTCTTTATCTTAGTTTTTAATTAAGTAGATTAATTAACTGATTAAGATAATTTTCTCGGTTGTTTTCTCTTCTCACAATTAGGATTTAAGGATCTCAATAAAGAAGGCAATGTTCTTATTAATTACTTAATTCTGCTCTGGGCTTCCGCTATATCACAAATAAAAATAGTCCTGAAAAAGGTAGAACCTGCATGTTCCACGAAAAAGAATCTGAAGTGCAAAGCAAAAGATAGCCTAGTGTAGTACGTAGTGTTATTCTACTTTTAATAAAGAAAAAGAGGAAAGAAACACTCCAATCTCCATTGTGCTAAATGAAGCAATAATTAGTTGCATGGGATTCTGAATTAAAGGCAACAAACATATAGTTCTTTGCTTGATGCTCTCTAAATTGAAAAAGAGGGAAGAATTAAGTGAATCATACTCTTACCATATCCTCACTTAACCAAATAATTAACCCATATGTGCATGCAATGCTAGTCTTTTCTCCTAATAATTAATGTCGCGCGCGTGTGTATATATATGATGAGGGAGTCCTTGCTAATTATAAGAGCCAAACACACAACTTCTCTTTCACTGTCTCCATGAAACCATCGCTGTCCATGGACCAAAGCCAAGAAATCCAGCCTGTTAATGCTGCAGGGACAGCGCCATTGTTGTCCGGGTTGAAAAAAGAACAAGCTGGAGTGAGTCAGCCGCAGAACTCGGCACCGTCCAGCGATAAAATTCGAGAGTTGATCCATTTTAAAGAAATTTATGAGGGCATCATGAAAGGGGACAGGGAAAAAGTACTGGCCAAGTATGCAGAACTAAAGATCAGTGGCGACCCTTCCGCCAGCTCAACTGTGTTCAAGGATACCATCCTGCACATAGCAATCTACATGAGACAAGAGGACATCGCGAGAGAGATCCTGAGGAAATGCAGTGAGGAGACTCTACTTAAGCCAAATGCGATTGGGAACACCGTTCTCCACGAGGCTTCGGAAGCCAACATGATGAACCTTGCCAAGGATCTGTTAATATCAGTTCCAGGATTGCTGGATAAGGTTAACAAACACGGGGAAACAGCTCTCTTCAGAGCAGCCCACTTTGGTTGCGCTGAAATGTTCGATGTCCTAGCTGATATAGTAGCCCAGAAAGAACAGGACAAAGGAACAGCACTTAAACCTCATTTGGAAAGAGATGATGAAACAACCATTCTGCAAATTACAATTGTCGCTGGCTTCTTTGGTGAGGTTTTATTTTATTTTTTCTTTCTTTCTTTCCTTGATGGTCCTTTTCTATTTTTATTCTTTTTCTCTCTTAACAAATAGTACTTCTTTCCTGGCCTATTTGAACTGCCATTAACATGTACAGATCTTGCATTGGGAATAGCTAGAAGGTATAAAGTTTTAGTTGATCTAGAAAATAAAAAGCCAGCTGGACTTCAGCTCCTCTCATGCATTCCATCAGCATTCAAGAGCTCCACCAACTATGGATTAATCAAGAGATTCATTTATCACTGTACGTATTATCCTAATTCCCTTCATCTCATTAATATGTATATATATATATATTTATTTAAAGAGTAATTCTATATATCAGCCTACACTCTCCACAAACCATGCATTCAATTTTTTTTTTAACTCAACACACTAAGTGTGTGGAGTGTGTTATAAATAGTAGGCTGATGTAAATATTTTTTCTTATTTAAATCTGTTCTTCCTACAAAGACGCGATAAAATAGTTTTTTTTTTGGGTAAAATCTTGCAATATTTATCCATTCTCCAATAATATCAAATTGATTGGATTCAAAAACTTTTTTAATTTTTGGTAATCAAGCGTTGAAATTCATGATTTCACCATTCTACAATTTTAGTAATAAAGAGAAATACTTCGGCTATGCTAGCTAGCTTGAGGATTCATGAGGGCCAATGACCGACGTTGAGTTGATCCACCTGTTTTTGGGTGTGGACTTTGGGCCTGTTGAAATCGGGACGGGGAGTGTGACCCCTATACGCTTAAGCCCCCAGGGAAGGAGTGGCGGAAGAATTGTTGGGTTTTGAACAAAAATGCATCAGCACACAGCAGGCTATTACTCTAATTAATAATTTGATAAAAAAAAATTATATAAAAATAAATTTATAAATTAACGTGATAAATTTTATATTCAGGTGTTCCGACCACCGGTGACGAGGATTCTCAAAGGGAGAAAAACAGCCACCGACGAGATGCTTATGAATTTGATGATTATGAGTTTGGTAAGAATACGCAGCAGAAAAAATCTGAGCACCCTACACCGTGCTACGTCTCTAAGATGGTACTGAAATTTACTTCAGGTAAATGATCATACAGAATCACAGATCACGTAGTTTTTTTTAATTATTCTTTTTATATTCTATAAAATATAGACAATTACTTGAAACTTGAATGCCGAATTATAAGATAAAAAAAAAGTAACATTAAAAATAATATTTTAATGACGTGACATTATCAGTTATTAAATTAATCGGTTATAGAATATATTATAAATAGCAGCGTACATGTCATTAGTCAAATATGGATTAAATTTAATACACACCGTCCGCCACCGTTAAAAAAAACCAGTAGTACTACTGGTTTTCTTATTTTATGGATTAATTTGAGCCAGCAATATTAAATTTATTTCTATTTATTTTTATTATGTTTTTATCGACTTATGCTCTGTAAATTTATACCGGAGTAGTTTTTTTTTTTATAAGTACTTATGGAGGAGTAGTTGGTAGACTTTAGCTCTTTTCTATAATTAATCTAAAGTTTAGCATATATACAGATCAATTATATATATCATATATGTATAAATATATATCTAATTATATTAAAGTTTAATAAGAGGTATTTTTGGCAGAGCTAAGAAAGATTAACGTATCAATTTGGGAATATCTTCGCAGAGGTACTCTCTCTCTCTCTCTCTCTCTCTCTCTCTCTCTCTCTCTCTCTCTCTCTCTCTCTCTCTCTCTCTCTCTCTCCTCTCTATCTATCTTTCTATCTATCTATCTTGCAATTGAACAGGATGGCCGATGATGAAAAGAATATATGAAGAGAAGAGAAAGCATGAATCAGCTTTCGAACTCGCCAAGTTTCTAATAATAGAAGATCATGTGTCGTGGGAGCAAAGTAGTCCTAGCGAAGGCGACAAAGTGTCACCTGTGATTCCCATGAACTCGAGAAGTCAAGACGACGGAAATAACCAAGAAAGAAGTCAAACTGGTTCTCCTGGGCAGGGGGAGAAGAAAGAGGGAACAGGATCTTCTCCTATTAATGTACCTGCAGAAAGCAGTGATCATCCGGCCTCTAAGAAGGATAAAACCACAAAGACTGCACCTTTGCTTCTGGCAGCCGCCACAGGAATAATAGAGATTGTCGAGGAGATACTTGATGTGTATCCCCAGGCTGTCGAGCACATATGTCTGGAAACGGGCAGAAACATATTGCATGAGGCCATTAGGCACCGTCGATTGGATATCTTTCACCTCGTAAAGAAGATGGATATACCAATGGCCAGGCTAGTTCGACGGATTGATAATTCTGGTTACACTATCTTGCATCAAGTTGGAGAGATGGGGTACCACACTGGAAGTACCCACCATCCTGGTCCAGCTTTCCAATTGCAAGAGGAGTTGCGATGGTTCGAGGTATGTAATTAAGCTAGCCCCCTCTTTCTAATTTCTTGTACTTCTAAGCCAAATAAATACACCCACATTCATCAATCATCACTCACTGGCTGGGCTCCGACTCCAACTCCAACTAGGAGCTGACTCCAACTCCGATCGGAGTTGTCGGAGTCGGAGTCGGAACGTCGGAGTGTCAGTGTCACATAGGGAGAGAGAGAGAGATGGCTCGGTTGGCCGCCGTCCGTCGTCGAACAATGGCATAGTCTATGCTGCTAAAGCCACCGTGATGATATAGAGCCATCGTCGTACTCCGATGCTCGTAGCTAGGATGGCTCCACAGAAACGAAAGAAGAGAAAACGGGACTGGAAAGCGAGTAGATCGCTGAAGAGGAGCTCGAATACTGTGAGTGTGAGAGAGACACTAAAAACTAATTATATATATGTGCTGTTATCATTATATTCAAATTAGCCGTGAATGTAAAAGAACGAGCGGTCAGGATGGGATCTTGTCACCTTAAAACTAACATTCACCGATTTACAATCCTTGAACCAAAAAAGAAGGAAAAAAAAAAAAAACTAACATTCACCGAAACTGACAAATTGACAATGATACGAAGAGAAAAAAAGAAAAAGCTAACATCACTTCGCACAAAAATTTTATACATCATACTATTATTTTATTTTTATTCTATTAAGTATTATGTGTCACATTTATCATCATTAAATAATTATTTATTATATATTTTTTTAACATTTAATAGTGATGAATATGTCACATACTATTTAATATAATTAAAATAAGATGAGAGTGATGAATAGCATTCCCGATTTGAAAATAAAAAAAAAGAAGTTCACAACTAGTTTCTCTACTCCACCGTGAAAGAAAATCAGAAAAAGGATGATGATTTGAAATCGCGGAAGGAAAAGCAAACAAGAGAACGGACATACAAACAGAGAGACAGAACAGCTACACAAGTCGCAGAGACAGAACAGATGAAGTAAAAGTTGCAGAGTTTTTATTTTTTTTAAGGTCTGAGTACTCGGAGTTCATAACCACCTATATATTGTCGAAATTCGGACGGGGTCGGAGTGGGCCGAGTTTTTACCCACCCCTTTAATTTGATTATTTTCAAACTAATTTGTCTAGGATAATCTTAAAATAATATCTTTGACCCTTTTTGGACGAGGTAAGAGTTTGTATTAATCCAAAAATTATGTATAGCCAATGAGGAGACATTGTATATAGCCTACACTCACTATGGATACAATAAATGACTAATATTATATCGAAAAGGGTATGGGTTAAGACCAAACCCACGAGAATCTCGCCGAGGTGAGACAAACCATGCATTAACCATCAAGAGCACGTGCACGGGTCTGGTTTCAAAATGCGGAAAGACAATAATTTTCGGTCTACTTCAGTGATGAAGACGTGTGAGGTACGTACAGAAGTGATTTTAATCCAATATGCCTAAACTCGGTCAAAATTTCAAGTTTTTTAATATCGCATCCAGCTCATACCATGGAGATTGGAATCAGTTCCAAGTTTTCTGTCTAGCTAGCTAGTAGCTAGGTCAGTAACGTACATGGATGGATACAACTTCATCCATAGCTAGATCAGTAACATAGATGTACACGATCTAACATTTTGGTATGATTTTTGTTTGGTACTTTTTTAGTGTTCTCAATTGTTTTTTTTTTTTTTACATGAATATGACATTTTATTTTAATGATTCTATATGCATGTATGCAGCGTGTGCGGAAGATAATACCCCCCCACTATGAAATGCACCGCAGCAGCGAGAAGGTGGGGACCGCCGAAGAGTTTTTCGAAGAATCCCATAAAGAACTTCTCGAGGAGGCACAAGAATGGCTGAAGCGGACCTCGGAGTCTTGCTCTACTGTCGCAGTTCTTATCGCCACTGTCGCCTTTGCGGCTGCTTACACCGTGCCAGGAGGTTCCGACGAAAAAACTGGGACGCCAATCCTCCTGCACGACCCTTTCTTCTTGATTTTCACTGTCATGGACGTTCTCTCCCTTGCGAGCTCGTTAACTTCCGTAGTCATGTTCCTCTCTATCCTCACCTCACCCTTACATCTCAAGAGTTTCCGTCACTCTCTTCCTCGGAAACTCACACTCGGCTTCACCTTCCTCTTCTTCTCAGTGGCTGTGACCATGCTTGCTTTTGCTGCAACACTTATGCTCATCATTCGTTTAAAGAAGCGGTGGACTACCACGCTTATGTATACTGCTGCATTCCTTCCAGTCAGTATTTTTGCACTCTTGCAGTTCCCTCTGTATGTTGCGTTCAAGAGTACTTGGAAGGTCTCTCTTAAAGTCATTAAGCACATTCTTCCCCGGCATTGTAGGATTAAGACCCCTAAAACCTCCTCCATTTACAGGACCCGTTATTATTAGATTCCAACTCCACATGATATGGAACCCAAATCTGGACTCTCATCAGCAATACATTTTGCAAGCTTGATAACATAAATAATACTTGGAAATTCCAAGTTACCAGCTGGCCCAATGCCCTGGTTATCTGGCTAGCTAGGAAGTATTCCTTGCACGCATGATAATTACTATTTTGGATAAGTTCCGAACTCCATATATAAATATAACTCTCGTCAGTTATTCAAATCTCCACTCCCCAAGAAAGTTTTAGGCATGGAGTACTTCCTTGAGATCATGACCAGCTAGGGCATTTACTCATCATGCAACTTAATTGGAATTTCCAAGTATCATCATGTTATCAGGCATGCACGCATGCAAACTGTGTTACTAATTAAATAAAAGACCACCATACCATGTAAGCTGTATTACAATATTTTCATGTGCGATCATATTTAAGTGTGTGAACAGTGAAGTGCATCTACTGCTCTGAACTTATTTCTTTAATTATATAAAGGATTTATTTACGTGTATGTGTTTTTTAATCTATTTAGACTACTGATGTTGTATTTCAAAAGCATTTTATTACAATAATAATATAAACAAAAGACCTTAGGGACAAGCATATTGAAATAACATTATAAATAGAATAGAGACCGTGTGGCAAGGTTGTGTATATTTGCAATTAGTCAAGTAGAACAGAAATCACTTTGTCACCATAGTGAGTACACTCAGAACAGAGGCCACAATTTTACATCCTTGATAAGGTCAGTAACATAACAAAGGCCACAAGTATAACTCGTGGCAGAACCCATAACCAAAGCAGAACATAATATTATGTCCCAGGTGTAACGCTCCAATGAAAGACACATCCACATTATTTAAATGATAAGATTTTATTTATAATATTTAAAATTTAAAATTTATCTTTCAAATCAAATTATATCATACAAGTACTTCAGTGAGTGTGCTTTACAAACCAACTTGAGAATATAATTTTTTAAAAAGGAAAAAAAGAGGTCGGAGGTTGGGGGGAGGTGAGAGGTGAGAGGAGATTGAGGAAAAAATTTTTAGGGTTTAAGGTATATATGGGCTGGGCTTAGAGCCTTACTCAAAGGTTGGGCTTGGGTTACAGTACTACTCGTAGCGTACAAAAGTCCTAGATCATCTAGGTGCACGTGAAACATGCACTTTCGGCGGATTAAAAAAAAAAAAAAAGGAAATCCTATTTGGTAGCTAGGTATTTTATGCTAATTTTGTGGATGACTCCATTAATTAATTAATTAAACAAAGTTGGTAACTTTCCATAACAATCTTGAATCCTTGAATATCGATCTGGCCATTAAAAAAAATATAATTGATAGAATAATCAATCGAAATGATCAATTAGTGAAGTACTTTTGGACCTATATATATATATAAAATGATAAAACTAGTACTTATTATCCTAAGATAAGAATATATAAAGTCAGGGAATCGAGTTAATTATCTAATTAAGTCCATCCCCTAGCCTTATCGAACATTACGATAGAATCAGATTCCAAATATGAAAAGACCTTTAATGTATAGTAACAAGACATATTTTATCAATTTTATTTTTAAATTTAAATTTTGAATTTTAAATTTATAATCTTTAGTATATGAATAGCTAGCTGACATATTAGTGTTGTTATGTAAGTAAAAATTGTAAATATAAATAACATTTCTCACAAACACATATATATATTATACATATATACATGATATACATGTATACATAATGGCTAATCATGAAGATGTATAAAGTGGGAAAATCACTTCAAGATTAGCCAGGATGATCAATTCTTTTTAATTGAGATTTCCAACCATACATAAACAAACTTATAAATTAATTAGCTTAATGGCTAATCATGAACGTAATATATTGCGCTTTAAAAAATTTAGAAACTTTTTAACTTTTTCTCCAAGCAAAGGCCTGGAGAGAATTTAACTTTAATCTGTTTATACCAAGATGCATGCGAATGCGAATTATAGATCACTACTGCTAGCTAGCCAAATATTCGTCATAATCAGCTAGCCCGCGCACACGATCGATGATATTCCTACTCAAAATTAGACTTGAGATCAACACAAAGATGCCACATGACTTCTCCGGGCCTTGAATAAAGTCATGCGCATGGAATAGAATTTCATTAGTGCCTTAAGCATGTATGATCATCACTCTCAATTGAACTTTGTAAGAAAGCATGCAGTACAAGTACTACGCATGAGTCTACAAGTACTCCAAATAGTTTCTTTGGTTTTAGCTGCAATCTATATAAACGTACTGCAAAAAACCTACAAGGAAGCCCACTTCAAAAGCGCTCTCTCTCTCTCTCTCTCTCTCTCCCACATTTACACACATCAAGCAGGCGATGCAGTCCATTAAGGCAGAAAAGGATATTATTTTAAAGCATAAGAGAAATGGGGAGTTGTACCGAGCTTTGTTGTATGACGAAACTGAGAAGGTGAAAATAGAATGTGCCGAAGTTTATGAGCAAGGATTACATATATTGACAATACATGATGACACTGTGCTACATGCGGTCACTTACTCCAAACAATCCCGATTGGTACTCGACCTTCTAGAGGCATTGCCCCCTGCTCATCTCGATAAAATGACCCGCCAAAACCACCAAGGAAACACCATCCTCCACGAAGCGGCAACGTCTGACGACAACCTGGAAGTGGCAAAGGAGGTGCTTGAGAAAGCTCCTGGACTCTTATGCATGCGTAACCACCTTGGAGAAACCGCGCTCTTTCGGTCTGTTCGCTATGGCAACAAAAAGATATTCAACTTTCTTATGGAGAAAATTTCCAGTTACAGTGAAGATAATCAGCAACTCTTCCTTCAGAGGAGTGATAAAACCACCATTCTTCACGTTGCCATTCTTGCGCAACATTTCGGTTGGTTAATGATCATCTTCCATTAATTCATAACTTCATGATACAATCCATGCGGTCATGCATTGATGCACATGTTTCTCCCGATCAACTATAATCAAAATATGACTTTTTTCTCTGTTTGCCCCCTTGCATGAAATTTGAAAACAGATTTGGCCCTTAACATTGTGTCAAAGTTCAAACACCTAGTTGGTGAACGAGACGCGGATGGGATGACCGGTCTTCAGCTTCTATCCTGCAATCCGGGAGCTTTTCGACCAGATCAGGACTGTAAAGGGGGATTCCTTAAGAAAATAATCAATTCTAGTTCGTTTTTATCCAATCTTTACCCTGTTATTGTTGTGTGTATTGTGTTATATATATATCTAGTGATTTACGAGTGCCAAGGTGCCTCCCTTTTTTTAATGCTAGTTTGAAATGGATGCCAATTTCGAAGTCGTTCCATGTTAATTGCTAATGAATTAAGCAAGATGCGATCAGTTATATATAGATATAATAGTCAATCTTGGGATTTTGTTTTTGTTCTTTTTGCAAATTGAAATTTTAAGTGCCCACACGACTGATTTAATTGCGGAAGAATTCTCTAGCCAATTAGAATTAATGTACATATATGTGAAGCCGGTATTGACTTCCGAACTCATAATATTGTATGTATTTCAGCCAGATGGTCAAGATCAGTTGAAAAGCAAAAGTCCAAATATGATTCAGCACTGAAACTTGCCGAGTTCTTAATAGAAAGAGATTTTTCTTGGGAGGCAACTTATCCTGGAATAGACCAGAGTAAGCCTAGGCTCCACAAATATGGCGGGGCTCCAAGAGTAGACAAGGGAGTTGGACAAGGCCCCCAATTGATGAGTACAGCACTTGGTCAAGGGGATCAACCAGAAACGGCTACTCCTTTGTTTTTGGCAACTAAGTCGGGCTGCGTAGACATTGCTAAAAAAATATTGGAAATTTACCCTCAGGCAGTCGAGCATATTGATGACAAAGGGCGGAACATATTGCATGTAGCGATCAAGTACCGCCAAGAAAAGATTTTCCAGCATGTAAAGACATTGGAACTGCCAATGAAGAGGCTGGTACGAAAAGTAGACAACGATAGTAATTCTTTACTTCATACTGTTGGAATAAAAGTTGAAGATTACATACCTGAGGAACTGCGAGGCCCCGCACTTCAATTGCGAGAAGAAATGCAATGGTTTGAGGTGGTGCACTTCTAGATAATCCTTTTTTCTTGCTGCTTTGGGCACAAAAACGCACATTGCCACACTTCCAACTCCAAGCAATAACTCATGATCTATATCTTATTTAAAGTAATACACTTCTTATCAACCTAAGTAGTTTTTAGGACAATATCAATTGTTCGTTGAAACATTCTGGCTGGCCAATTTATTCTTTCAAGGAGGTTGAATTGTTTACACTATATATATGTGTGTGTGTGTGTGTATTTCATTGAGTCTCCATGTACTAATTTTGGTGTTTTTTGTACGTTTTCATGTGTGCAGCGTGTGAAGTCTGTCACCCCATCCCATTTCCTTGATCACCGTAACAATATGAATCTGACTGCTGAGGGGTTATTTTACAAAGCAAACGATGAACTCCGAACAGCGGCAACAGAATGGCTAAAGCGGACGGCAGAAGGATGCACTGTTGTGGCAGTTCTCATTGCTACCGTTGCCTTTGCTGCTGCCTATACAGTACCCGGAGGCCCTAATAGTCAGACCGGCGCTCCACTCCTCGCCAATAAACCTCTCTTTGTGGTTTTTACGGTGACCGATGTACTGTCCCTTTCATTTGCATTGACATCAGTGATAATATTTCTCTCAATCGTCTCGTCGCCATTTCGATTATCAGACTTCAGGGAATCTCTTCCAACTAAGCTAATGCTAGCTTTCACATTTCTTTTTCTCTCCGTATCCATGATGATGATTGCGTTTGCAGCAACCGTCCTCCTTATGATACAGAAGAGAGAAAGCTGGACAAAAGTTATCCTATATGCACTTTCTTTCCTACCAGTTGGAATCTTCGCACTTTCATATTTCCCTCTCTATCTTTCATTAGCAGAAACCTTCAAGTATTTGCTGAAGAAGCTGAGGCAGGCAATGCCTCGTAACCTTCCTAATCCAGCGCTATCTAGGCCAACCAATTTGTTCCATAGTTACAGAAATCGAAGCAACCAGCGCCAAATCGATCAGAATCGACGGCTGGAGACACAAAATCGTTGTTGCCAGATAGCCTAACAACACTCTAATTCCTCGGTTTGAAGCAGACCATCATGTCGTCACTAATTGTTATATATAGGATTTCCGTCCCATATTGATTCTTGGGCTTCTGCTAATTTGTATTGTTTCTCCCTCTAAACATTGTAGTTGACATGTGGCGCCAGGTTGAGGTTGTACTACTGCAAGTTTATGGCAACTGCTACGCCCACGGAGGATTCTTGCAGAGAATCTTCTTCGGCAAATGTTTTTTTTTTTCTTTTTTTCAATCATTTTTTGAACATTTTAAATATTTTTAAAAAATATAAAAACACAAAAATCCGTTTAAAAATACTTATTCAATCATTAAGTAAAACAAAATTTTAAAAAATAAAATAAAATGCAATTCGGTGAAAATTTATAACAAATTTATGTAGGAATAGTATTTTCCTTTATAATAATCCCAACTTCGACGGAGGTAATATATAACCTGTTTCATTCTATGGCTCTTATTAACCGATACTAGCAGTACTTAGGTCTCGTTTGCTTTATATATATATATATATATATATATATGTATATATATGTATATATATATATATGTATATATATGTATATACATATATATATATATATGTATATATATATATATGAGAAAAGATATTTACAACTGTGAATTGTGTAACCGTCGCGTAATCGTTTTAAAAAAAATGAATAAAATAATAAGAAATTCTATTTGCAGTCCCCACTTGAGGACTGTATGTGCAAGCCCTTTATTAAATGAGAAAAAACATCATTTTAAGAGGGATAGTTTTGTAATTTTAAAAAAATTTAAAGTTAAAATAGCCTAGGCTTGTATTGCAGTCCCCAAATGGGGACTGTAACTAGCATTGCTCTAAAATAATAGTGAGATAATTTGTAAATAGTAGTGAAATAGTTTGAATTAGAATTTTTATGGAGTTTTGGAAAAAAAAAATTAATATATAAAATTATAAAATTAAAAGAGAGTTAGAATATAATTTTTTAATATAATTCTTGTTTTGGAATTTGAAAAAATTGAATTATTTTTTGTGTTTTATTTGAAAATTTGATAAATTTGTAATAATTAGGTAATGATAAGATGAAAAAGATAAAAAATCTGAAATTAAAAAATATTTGTATTTAAATGGTGTTTAAATGTTGAGATGAGATGGTTTCAAAGGTTTGTAAAACCAGACCAGCTCTAAGCTGAGGTATAAGATGTTAATTATGTAGGTGCATGAATTAACCCCTTACGAAAATAGTGTTGTGCAAAACACTCACACACCAACGATAAAAAACTAAAGTAAAAGGAAGCACGATCAAGCACACGACACACAGTATACATGGTTCAGCAAATTGTCTATGTCCACAGAGTTGCAGAAATCTTATTAACCAGAGGAGATTACAATTACTCAATCTCAACTCACACTCGGCTTTTTTGCTCTCTCACATTATATGCACTCACTTGGCAATCGTTCTCTCTCACAATATGTTGAAGTCGTACAAACCAAGTTAAATATATCATATTTATTATAGACGGCGCTGGAAACCCTAATTTGGCAAAAACTACGTTTTTCGCTAGAGCGGCATGTTGAGCGCGTCTTGAGCGAACAACCAATGAACATTGGCTCGAGCAGGGTGTCGAGCGAACACTAGGGTTTGTGTCTCGCTCGAGTCCACTATCGAGTGTACCTTAAGTGAGCTCACAGGTTGAGCTTCGCTCGAGTCCACTGTCGAGCACACATCTAGCGAACTCACGGATTGAACTTTGCTCGAGCACCATGTCGAGCGACATTGAGCAAACTCTCTGTTTCTCGATTTTCTACTCACAGACCAATTTCCACATGAACCCCAACAATTCTCGTCATGCTAGCCATTATTTCCAGTCAAGCTCTATCATCTCTGCAGCTCACAGTTCCCGTATTCAAGTTAGAAGACGCACTGAAGTCAAACTCGACTTCAGTCTTCCACGTACATCGCTCTTAGTCAATATATCCACTAGCCGACTCACAACTCCCACTGCACTAGGAGTATCCAGTCTCGAACCGATTTTAGCAGCCTCAACCAACTTTTCTAGGCTTACATGAGGAACGACAAAGCTGACTCCCTTTGGTTTCCTCATATGTTTCATGCCATCAACCCTACATTTTTGCACTCTTGTATTTCTCTGCACATCACTGGACCCTGATGTTAAATATAAAAAGTTAGATCTCTTACCATGTGCTAAGACCAGCGCACTCTTAGTAATTTTTCAAGCTCCTCTAGATAACACTACTGCATAACCACTGTCATCAAACTGTTCCACAGAGATCAGGTTCTTCTTCAGATCTGGAACATGTCGGACTTACTGTAAATTCCACACGCATCTGTTTGGAAGTATGATGTGCACATCACCTACTCCCACTACATCTAGTGCCTCTCCATCAGTCACATACATCTTCCCAAAATCATCAGTGACATAATTCTGCATGATCTCTCGATGTGAGGTGCTATGGAACGAAGCCCCTGAGTCCAACACCCAATCATCAATCGGATTGTGCACTACAAGAATTAAGGTATCATGAATTTCTTCTGCCACTACATTCACAGCATCATCCTCAACACTTTCTTGATTCTTGCAGTTTCTTTTGATGTGGTCCTCGGCTTGCCACAACTCTAGTACGTGATCTGCTGCCTAGATCTCGTCTTGCTATTTCCCTTTCTCTTGGAGCTTGATTTGTCATGTCCTATGTCCCGATTGTCAACATTCAGGGCCGATCCTAAACACGAGAACTCACTCGAGTCTCTTCTTCGTACCTCTTCAGCAAGGTTCATATCACGTACGTCGTCATAGTTCAGTTTCATCTTGCCGACTGAACTACTCACAGCCATCCTCGTGGCCTACCAACTATTTCGTAGCAATGCTAACAGAATCAACACTATGATCTCATCATCAAACTCAATCTCTACAGAAGACAGTTGATTTGTGATTGTATTGAATTCATTAAATGTTAGGCCACAGACATACCTTTTGACATCTTCAGATTGAATAATTTTTTCATCAGGTGCACTTTATTATTTGCCGACGGCTTTTCATACATATCTGACAATGTCGCCATGAGATTTGTCGTGGTTCTCTCCTTACTGACATTGTGTGCCACCGTTCTGGACAGGGTCAGCTGAACAATCCCTAGAACCTGTCAATCTAACAGGGTCCACTCAGCATCATCCATACTCTCCGAATTTTTTCCCAACAGTGAAAGATGAAGCCTCTTCCCATATAGATAGTACTTGATCTGCATCTTCCAGTAACCAAAATCAGTGTCATCGAACTTTTCGATCTCGGATGCTTTCACTTTATCTCCAGTCATCGTTCTCCTTTAGATCTAACATTGGCTCTTGATTATAGTTATTGTGCAAAACATACACACACCAACAATGGTAAACTAAAGTAAAAGCAAGCACAATCAAGCACACGACACACAATATATGTGGTTCGATAAATTTCCTACGTCCACAGAACTGTAGAAATCTTATTAACCTGAGGAGATTATAATCACTCAATCTTAGCTCACACTCTCTAGGACTTTTTTGCTCTCTCACACTATATACACTCACTTGAAAATTGTTATTTCTCACAATATGCTAAAAGTCGTACAAACCAAGTCAAATATATCATATTTACAGTAAACAACATTGGAAACTCTAATCTGGCAAAAATTACGTTCTTTGCTCGAGCGGCATGTCGAGCGCGCCTTGAGCGAACAACCAATGAACATTGGCTCAAGCGGGGTGTCGAGCGTGACTCGAGTGAACACTGGGGTTTGTGTCTCACTCGAGCCCACTATCGAGCTCACCTCAAGCGAACTCACGAGTTGAGTTTCGCTCGAGCCTACTGTCAAGTGCACATCGAGCGAACTCTCGGGTTGAGCTTCTCTCAAGTGCTATGTCGAGCAACATCGAGCGAGCTCTTTGTTTCTCAATTTTCTGCTCAAACTAGTCTCCACATGCACCACAATAAATAGTAAGAGGACAACTGAAATGGAGGTCTATCTGCCGTTGTCATCAATATGCTGTGAGACATTTTTTGTGCCTTCAAACCACATGGTGTGGCCTAGAATTCCATACACCACATATCCCTTTCCACTTATTAGATTGGCACTTTTGGAATAAATTCAATAGAATGAGCAAGCCACGTACTAATACTTAAAAGTGACTAGTCATATGATAATATAATTGAAACTCTATTATAATTATTATAAAGAGTAAAAATTTATCATTTTCAAACAACGTGATATTATTCTATACATCATCTATCCTTATCATTTATCAAAATCGGGATATCACAAAGAAAATTGCTGTTCAATTGGACTTTCGGTTGCATCACTGACCTCTAACTTCTCTGTTTTGAAGTACCTTGTTGTGGTTGTAGTGCATGCATGTTTGTGCTTAGCTATTTCGATGTGTGTGGTCTGTGACATTCTTCAGCTTTCTGCTATTAATTTGTTTCCAAACTTTATAAAGTTTCACTCGAGTAATGAATTATAAATTTACTTGCCCAAAACATAAAAAAGACATAGCATTGACAGTGATGACACCTTGTCACCTACTATAATATTTAAAGGTGTACGCTGTAGCAATCTGGGGATGAATATGAGCGTAAAACTTCCTTTTGTGCAGGCAAATGATACTCCTGTAGATAAAAAAACCTCTGCAACCTCTAGCCTGGTTCCGGGCAGGGGTGGCTTAAAAGCCACCCTTCCTTTTATGCTTTGCTCCGACCAACCCCACAAAAACAAGGCCCCTGGGAAAAAAGAAGAAAAAGAAAAAAAATGGAGGAAACTAAAAAAATACTAGTGTTGTAACGGAAACTATATTTTCTCACAGATCTTCTGTTCTAAGCTTTAAAAAAAGCTAAAGTCGTGTCTTGTCTAATTAAACTGATAGAGATTTGGAAAATGATTATCTCGGTCATGGATTTCTTTTTTCAAAAGCATATATGGTCATATTATTTATGACATTGATGCATCTTCGGGTGGTAAACACCATTATCTAATTTGGTAGGCATTTTATGCTTGTGTGGATGACTTTATTAAAGTAGATACGTACCGTTCCACAACTATCTTGATTCTAGAAGACTATACAAAATCTAAGAGATAAAATAATTAATTACTCAAGTTGTGGACAGATATGAGAGAAGGTCAGGAATTAATTTCCTTAAGCATGCATTAAACAGTTCTTTTGAATCAGATTCCAAATTAATAAGATCAAACATTTATCCATTAAGCCAAGAAGATCGATACCTTTCCAATATTTCCCCACAGATAGCAGTTCAGAAAACAGAGTCAGAATAGAACTGACTGCACAACATCCAAAATAGTCAATTCAAATTTTACAGCTGTGTTTGGTAAATGATGAGACTAGTTTGCTAATTGCTATTATTTATAAATTATTTAGATTTTTTAAAAATATTTTATCTCATCTCATTATTATAATTTTTTTAAATTTAAAATATAAAAAGTAATTCAATTTTTTTATTTTTTAATTAATTTTTTTAAAATTTTTAAATAATAATAATTAATAATATATTTTTTTTCTTTGAACTTTTTATCAAAATTTATCTCATTTTTTAAATTCAAACCACTCTTTAGAGATCACTTCAGCATCAAACGTGGCCGTACAGAGAGACAGGAAGTTGGAGAGTGACATGAGAGGGCGGGAGAGACGCGTGGCGACACTTTGTCAGTAAGCATTAAGCTATGCTTCGACTTTATTTATGCTAGACTGACCTCTCGTATTAAAAGTAGAGAGCATTTTAAGTGTTTTATGCTAAATCATACTCATGACCCGCACATGATGATAGACTCACGGGAGAACACAAATATGCCACACTCTGATCTCCTTGAATAAAGTCAGAGAATAGAATTCCTTGATGCAGTCTCCATTTTCTTGCGTCCGAGAATAAAGTTAAGATGTCAAAACACCTCCACACAAAATGGAGCACTTTAGGTTTGTTTCTTTTTAGAAATAATAAGATGATGTAAATTGAGATTAAAGTTAAAAAGTTGAATAAAGTGTTGTTAGAATATATTTTTTAATATTATTTTTATTTTGAGATTTAAAAAAATTGAATTATTTATTTTATTATATATTAAAAATTAGAAAAATTATAATAATGAAATAAGATGTTTTCTGAAAACAAACGAGCAGTTATGCTTAACCAAGTATGATAGATCATCATCATCACTTTCAATTAACCATGCATATATATATATATATATATATATGAGCTTTGCTACACAACCTCCACCACACTCCACACTCCACATTTTTTTAAATTTTTTAAATTTTTAAAATCTTTTTTTGAGTTTATTCTTTTTAAATTATTTCAAAATTTTTATTCATTATTCATATAATAAATATTTAATAAAAAAAATTAAAAATAATGTGGAGTGTTAGGAGGTTGTGAAGATTTTTTGTGTTATATATATATATATGTGTGTGTGTGTCTGTGTGTGTGAAAGCAGTCCTACAATTGGAATATTCTGAATCTCTCTTGCTTTCAGCTCTGACCTATATAATAAGCCGACTCCAAAAAATACTTACAAGCAAGCCTACATTCAAAAGTTCTCTCTCTCTCTCTCTCCAGATCATCTCTCCCCTAACACACATCAAGCGATATATGTCGTCCAAGGCAGAAAAAGATGCTATAAAACACAGGTTAAACGCAAAATTGTACAAAGCTTTGCTGAAAGAAGAAGCGACGGACGAGGTGAAAGAACTGTGCAGAGATGTTGAAGAACAAGGATTACATATATTGACAATACATGATGACACTGTGCTACATGCGGCCACTTACTCCAGACAATCCCGATTGGTACTCGACCTTCTAGCGGCATTGCCTCCCGATCATCTCGATAAAATGACCCGCCAAAACCACCAAGGAAATACCATCCTCCATGACGCGGCCACATCCGACAACCTTGATGTGGCACAGAAGGTGTTGGAGAAAGCTCCGGGACTCTTAAGCATGCGTAACCACCTTGGAGAAACCGCGCTCTTTCGGTCTGTTCGCTATGGCAAGGAAAAGATATTCAACTTTCTTATGGAGAAAATTTCCAGTTACAGTGAAGCTAATCAGCAACTCTTCCTTTGGAGGAGTGATAAAACCACCATTCTTCACGTTGCCATTCTTGCGCATCATTTTGGTTGGTTCATTCATAACATCACGACAAAACCCATTCGATCCATGCATTGATGCAAATCTTGATCACGTACGTCTCTCCTTATATATAATCTTAATATGACTTTTTTCTTTGTTTTTCCCCCTCTTGTATGAAACTGGAAAACAGATTTGGCCCGTAAAATTGCGGAAAAGTTCGAATACTTGGTTAATGAAAGAGACGCGGATGGGATGACCGGTCTTCAACATCTATCATGCAACCCTGGAGCTTTTCTACGAGAGGATAAAGTGGAATTCCACCAGAATATCTTCAATTCTAGTTCGTTTTTATCCAATCTTTAGCATGTTAATTTTGAGTATATATAGACAGTCATTATTTGGATTTCTCTTCTTACAAATAGCTAAAAAAGTAGTGCTCCTATGAAAAACTTCAAGAATCATATATTGAACTATATATATAATTATTCTTCCTCTGAACTTTTTTTCCTTTCTGCATGATTTACAGCATATAGAAGCAAGTTGAAATAATTCCATTAGATATGTACTTTAGTTAGCTTTAGAAGATACTTGCCACAAACTTGGTAAAATTGATGGATATATATATATATACACACACACACACACACTAGATCTCTACTACACTACTTAAAAGAAACACAAAAAGTTGGTTTTAGATGAAAAGGTGAATTTAAATGAAACTTAAGTGATAAGAAAACTTTTATAAGTACTTTAAGTTGCTGACGAATTCTCTAAGCCAATGTACTATTTATATATAACATTATATCTTTGTATATTTTTCAATCCCTTTGTAAAATAACCAAATTTATATGAAACTAGTACTGACTTCAGAACTCATAAACAGTCAGGTTACACTGTAGCTCGGCTATACAGTCAAAAGTTGAAGAGCAAGAGACTACTAGATATAAATCAGCTATGAAGCTTGCCAAGTTCTTAATAGAAAAAGATTTCTCTTGGGAGGCAACTTATCCTGGAATAGACAAGAGTAAGCCCACGCTTCATAAATATGGTACTGGGAGTCATAGCGTAGAGAAGGGAGTTGGACAAGCCCCCGGCCTGTTAATGACATCGCTTGGTCAAAGGGATCAACCGGACACAACTACTCCTTTATTTATGGCAACAAAGTCGGGCTGCATAGACATTGCAGAAGAAATCCTGAATTGTTACCCCCAGGCAGTTGAGCATATTGATGAGAAAGGGCGAAATATATTGCATATAGCGATCAAGTATCGCCAGTTAAAGATTTTTGAGCTTGTGAAGGGATATGAAGTGCCAATGAAGAGGCTGGTACGAAAAGTAGATGACGAAGGAAATTCAATACTTCATACAGTTGGAATAAAAATGGCAGATTATATACCCGAGAAACTACGAGGGCCTGCACTTGAATTGCGAGAGGAAATGCTGTGGTTTGAGGTGGTGCAATTTCAATCTCCTTTCTGGCTGCTTTAATTTGGGCATACAAATACACATGATATTTGCCACACTTTCAGCCAATAACTGATCTATATTTTATTTAAAGTAATAATTAAGTAAGAAATTAATTAAATACACTATTTCTTATGATCAATTACATGCAAAAGTACATGATTTTAGGACAATATTAATATATTAGTTGGGTGAAACATTATGGCCAATTCAAGTGCATCCTTTCAAGGAAGGTAGAAATTTATAACAGTTTTGTTTTCTAAATGCTTGGTGATGTTCATAGCTATATATTTCCGTGTTTCTCATTGAGTTTCCACTCATTATGGTCCTTTTCATACATGTTCGTGTGTGCATGCAGCGTGTGAAGTCAGTCACCCCACACCATTTCGTTGATCACCGTAACGATATGAAGCTGACCGCTGACGGGTTATTTTATGAAGCGAACAATGAATTACGAACAGCAGCAACAGAATGGCTAAAGCGGACAGCAGAAGGATGCACCGTTGTGGCAGTTCTCATTGCTACCGTTGCCTTTGCTGCAGCCTATACAGTACCTGGAGGTCCTAATAGTCAGACCGGTGCTCCACTCCTCGTCAACAAACCTTTCTTTGTTGTTTTTACGGTGACTGATGTTCTTTCCCTTTCATTTGCTTTGACATCAGTGGTAATATTTCTCTCAATCGTCTCATCGCCATTTCGATTACCAGACTTTAAGGAATCTCTTCCAACTAAACTAATGCTAGGCTTCACATTTCTGTTCCTCTCTGTGTTCATGATGATGTTTGCGTTTGCAGCAACCGTTCTTCTCATGATACAGAACAGGGAAAACTGGACAAAAGTTATCCTATATGCACTGTCTTTCCTGCCAGTCGGAATTTTTGCACTTTCGTATTTCCCTCTCTATCTTTCACTTTCAGAAACCTTCAAGTATTTGTTGAGGAAACTGGGGAAGGCAATTCCCCCGAGCCTTTCTATTCCAGTGCTATCTAGTTTTACCAATTTGTCCCTTCTTAGTACAAATCGAAGCTGTAATTTCCGTACCCTTCGGCGTCAACTCAATCACAACCGGCACCAGGAGAGACAAGATCATTTTTGTTCCCCAGACGCCAATCAGAACTCTAATATCTCAGTTTGAAGGGAATTATTACCATCATGACATTGGTCCGTCGGAAAATACAGTACTATATTTATATGTGTATATATATATATATATCTTTGCAACACTGCAATTTTGGAAAATATGGTTTGAATATTGTTAATGTATGAAAATAAAGAAAATTAATGGAATATATATATATATAAGGCAAATTGCAAATTATATTTATGTGGTTCAGATCAGCTCACTACAAGAAAAATGGATTTTTGTGGCCATTTAATTGCGGCAAAAAGGTTATTTGTGACCAAAACAGACTCATTTTAATTGTAAATAGTCATTTCGTTGGAATTAAATGACCACAAATAAGCAGTTTTCTTGTAGTGGCTGGAGTTTAATTAGGAAGGAATGGAATGGAAAAAATAGAGATTTTCTAGAATATATATATAGTTTGTTCTTTCCAGCATTTGGGAGTTTAATTGGCCGGAGGGATGGAATGGAATGGAATGGACATTAGATGTTTAATTAAAACGGAATGACATTATGGGTGGAAGAGAAATGATCTCATTCGCTTCATAATTTCCCAAATAATTTGGAGGAAGGGAGAGAATGGAAGGAGGGTAATTGACCAAAATCCCTATATATAATATCTTTTATATTTTGTCAAAATTCCAAACAACACAATTCTTTATCATATTTACACTGTACGTAGATTTTCCTACATTCTCTTCTTGTTCTCTCTTTGCCTCTAATCCCTTTTATAAAATGCTTCGTTTAGATGGTGTTGTGATACCCCATATGATAATGATAAGTTGAGTAGGTGGTGAATGAGATTTCACATTGTTTGGGAGTGAGAAGTTTTTACTCTTTATAAGCTTTCAATGGGGTTCCAATTATATCATCGAATAGTCATTTTAAAATATAAGTCATGTGGTTTGAGCTTTTTATTAAAGCGTTACATGTGTATTGTGAAAAAGATAATCCAAATTACAGATCATACAAATCAAGTAACTTTTATTGTTTGGTTGCAACAGAGCTGCATGTGGATTTAATTATTAAGTAAAATTTAAATTTAAAGTCCATCTTTATAAATATTAAATGAAAAAAAAAATTATGAATGAGAAAATGAAATTTAAGAAAAGGGCATAATAGTATATAATAATATTGTTACAAAATATTCATAAACATTCATTTATTTTATAAATAATATACTTCTAAGTAATATAAGACTATTTACTTCCCATTCCTTTCTATTATTTTCTTTTAAAACATCCAAACAAGAAAGATTATGTTCTTTTCCTTTCCATTCTAATTTATATTTCAGTCCATGTCATTTTTTTTTTCATAAAGTCTCTAACAAAGGCAAGCTACTAATTGCATGGTCATTTCTAATTTATATTTCATTCCGTTCTAATATAAAGATCGGATGCATTGCAAAGTGCTTCGAGCCGCACTTTGGATCTATTAATATAATTGGATAATGATAGGCAGATTAAAATTACTTACTTGTGACCAGTTAATACCAGCGAAATGACTATTTAATTAAAATTGGTCGCGAATAGTCTTTTGGTTGCAATAAATTGGTTACAAAAGCTCGATTTTCTTGTAGTATTCCTACGTATCACCCATTAAATACTCCTTTTATTTTATTTTTTTACTTAATAGTTAAGGAAATGACTATTAGTAAAGTTGTATCTTTTTTTTTTTAATTTTTTCTTGATCATTAAGGATGTTAAGAAAATACTTAAAAGAAAATAATAGAAAAAATAAAAATCTCAAATACACTATAGAGTAGTAAAAGGGTCGTAAGAGGGTAGTAAGTCTATCATTATCCATTATAATTAGCAACGTATCATAGATATTAACTTTGTCATGAAGCAAAGTGGAGAGCCTTAACTTGTTATGCCAAATTTGAATAGATTAATTCCGAGCCAATTCATATTTAATCAATTTTAAATGGCAGTGACTACTAATTGCACGGTCATTTTTAATGAAGTGGTATATTTATATATATAATTGGTTGATTGTAAAATGGATTATAAAATATTTATAAAAAAATAGTATGTATTTCAAGTACCATGATTACTCCAAATATATGTGCCTTGCTTAATTATCCATCGATCAATACATTCCTAGAATATATAATTAACGACTGTCTCCCAGAAAATAGTTAAAAAAATGTAGCAAATCTTTTGATAGCCAGTAGTATTTTATGCTTATGTTAATGGTTCAGGCCTTAATTACGAAGCATATCTTCACCTTGAATCAAAGGTTTACGAAAGCAGTATAACAAGAATAATTTAGAATCGATCACTTTGATTTCAGATATGATCATTAATTTAAGATATTGTAGCATATAATAAAATTCCCACGAGCAGCACACAATATAATAAGCTAAATGCCACAGATATAATATATATATATATATATATATATATATATATATATATATATATGTGTGTGTGTGTGTGTGTGTGTGTATATGCCTTACTTATTCATCAATAAATTCCTAGATTAATATAATTATCCAAAGACGTCCCAGAATAAAGTTAACAGAACTAGTCTACAAAATGTAACAAGCTAGCCTATCATGCTTGTTTACGAAGCATGCATATGATCATGGATCAGCCTTAATTTATACGAAGCATATCATTGCCTTCGATTGAAGGTTTCCGAAAGCAATATTATAAGGATTCGGAATATCTTGGCTTTCACCTATACATGATCATTATAGAATGTAGCATGCATGTAATAAACCCACGAGCAAACCACATACTCATCATGTCAGTTCTCTCTCTCTCAAGCACACTTTGATCAGACAATGTCTCTCAAATCAGAAAGGATCGTTAGGCATCATAAGCTAAATGCGGAGTTGTACCAGGCTTTGCTGAGTGAAGATGCCGAAAAGGTGAAAGAATTGTGTTCAAAAGTTGGGGAGCAAGGATTGCACATATTGACAATACATGACGACACTGTGCTCCACGCAGCCACTTATTCCAAACAAACCCAATTGGTACTCCATCTTCTAGATGAACTGCCTCCCCAACATCTTGACAAAATGACCCGACAAAACCACCAAGGAAACACCATTCTCCACGAAGCGGTCGTATCCAATGTACAGATTGACGTGGTAAAGAAGGTGTTAGAGAAGGCCCCAGGACTGTTATGCATGCGTAACCACCTTGGAGAGACCGCGCTCTTTCGGTCGGTCCGCTATGGCAAGGAGAAGATATTCCAATTCCTTGCAGTAAAAATTTCCGATTACAATGAAGCTAATCAAAAACTCTTCCTCCAGAGGAGTGATAAGTCTACCGTTCTACACTTTGCCGTCCTTAATGAGCGCTTCGGTTGGTTCTCCCATGCATGCATTCATAACAACATCATCTAATTATTACGTACAATAATATATACACACACACACACACCCATGCATCTATATATATTTATTTATGTATATATACACAAATGTGTCGTGCACATGATATTTCTCTTTTTCCCCGTAAGAGATTAAATGGATTGCGTACGTACAGATTTGGCATTGCACATTGCGGATAAGTACAAGCACTTGGTTGGTGAACGAGACGCAGATGGGATGACTGCTCTTCATCTTCTATCATGCAACCCAGGAGCTTTTCGACGAGAGGAACAAATGGATTTTTTCCCGCAAATCATCAATTCTGGTTCGTTTAAATGATATATGCATTAATCTTGTTTAGGTCCTGCCACCGTATATGCCGCCATGCCACTTACTCACCTATCCAATACATACGTCGTTTCCTAATGTTAGTGTGTGTGGGATTTTTGTTTATATTTTTTTTATTTTCAGTTTCTGACTTTATTTTTATAATATTGTTAGATATTGTATGCTTGTAAAATGTATTGGTATTCCTTTTAATTCAATCATTACCGTTTCATCCTTCGGCCTATTTGTGAGGTATCGTGCATGGTGATACTTGGCAGGTTAGAAACAAAAATTTAATTTGCAATTCGTTGATGCTACAAATTAATATTAGAAGATATAAATTAAAGGATAATGATCATGATTAAAAGGCTTCTGAATATATCTCTCATATTTTTAATTTTGGATACATATTATTTGTCTTATGTTTTTATTGTTTATTTGTTATTTAAAATTATTTTAAAAATTAATTTGAAAATGAGGGTCGACATTCTTTTAATTCTTATGTTTTGTAAATTATATACGATTAATTTTTATGTGTATCTTTTTCTTTTTTGTCACGTGGCATACCACATGCCAATAATGAAACACCAGTACTACAAGAAAACTACTTATTTGTGACCAGTTATTTCCAGTGAAAATGATTATTTCATATCAAAATGAGTCTGTTTTTGTTATAAATAGTCGTTATCGTTACAAATAATCTGTCACATTGACCTAATTTATAAAATTTGAAATGAAATATCTCCGAGATAAAATTAAAAACCCCAATTTCTTAAAAAATAACGTATAAAGCTTAGTAAATAATCCTTAAAACTATTTAGAGTTCATGAACTCTAAAGAGTTTTGTGTCATGAAAGCCACTGCCTGATGCTTTATTGCTTTAGATGGTGTATAAGATCTTGATATATTTTTCCTTTTATACATGCAATAAGTACTTCAACTTCCAAACTCATGAACAGCCAGCGCATATTTTACTTCAACCAAACAACCAGAGCCTGCATATATATCAGCTTTGAAGCTGGCCAAGTTCCTAATTGAAAGAGATACCTCGTGGGAAGCAACTTATCCTGGAATAGACCAGAGCAAGCCTAGGCTCCACAAATATGGTGGGAATCCTACCGGAGAGAGGGGAGTTCGACAAGGCTCCCAATTAATGACTACACTTGGTAATCATGAAGGGGATCTACCTGAAACAGATACTCCTTTGTTTTTGGCAACTAAGTCAGGCTGTGTAGACATTGCTGAAGAAATACTGAAGCATTACCCCCAAGCAGTTGAGCATATTGATGACAGAGGGCGGAACATATTGCATATAGCTATAAAGTTTCGTCGGTTGAATATTTTTGACCTTGTAACGAAAGGAGAAGTGCCCGTGAAAAGACTGGTACGAAAAGTCGACAACGAAGGAAATTCTATACTTCATGTCGTTGGAATGAAATTAAAAGATTATATGCCCGAGACATTGAGAGGCCCTGCACTTGAGTTGCGAGATGAAATGCTATGGTTTGAGGTACGTAGTGCACTTCTAATACTCTTTCTTGCTGCATGCTTGAGGCGCACAAATCAAATACACATTAATTAATTAGCACAACATATACTTTCAAGCTATATTTGATCAAAATATTGTTGAAAGCTTTAAAGAAATCATGAATTTTCTTGAAACCTTTTTCGGATAATGATCATTAATTGGTTGAAACGTTATGGCCAGTTCATCCATCCGGAGAGGTTGACATCTATTTCAAATTCTTAATTGGTCATGCGCACGTACACATGTTTCCTCTTATTTTTAATTGAACTTCAATCATTATCATGTTCTATTTTTTGGTGTTCATGTACTGCAGCGTGTGAAGTTAATCACCCCACCCCATTTCCTTGAACATCGTAACGATATGAAGCTGACCGCTGAGCAATTTTTTTACAAAGAAAATAATGAACTCCGAACATCAGCAACAGAATGGCTAAAGCGGACCTCAGAAGGATGCACCGTTGTCGCAGTACTCATTGCTACCGTTGCCTTTGCAGCAGCCTACACAGTACCTGGAGGTCCAAATAGTCAGACAGGTGCTCCAGTCCTCGTCAACAAACCTTTCTTTGCGGTTTTTACTGTGACCGATGTATTGTCCCTTTCATTTGCTTTGACATCAGTGGTGATATTTCTCTCCATCGTCTCATCACCATTCCGATTACAAGACTTCAAGGAATCTCTTCCAAATAAGCTCATGTTTGGGTTCACATTTCTATTCCTCTCCGTATCCATGATGATGCTTGCATTTGGAGCAACCGTCCTCCTTATGATACAAAACAGGGAAAGCTGGACAAAAGTCATCCTATATGCACTTTCTTTCCTACCAGTCGGAATCTTCGCACTTTCATATTTCCCTCTCCATATATCACTATCGGAAACTTACAAGTACTTGCTGAAAAAGCTGAAGCGGGTAATTCCTTGGAAACTTTTTGGTATGGTGCTATCTATCCCAACCTATTTGTGCAGATTGTTCTGTTGTAGAAATCTAAGCACTAATTCCCTCGAACTCCCTCGGAGTCAACCCACTTAAAACCGGCATGATCAGTAAGTATACTAGATTAGCCCCATGCAGTTGCACCCCGAACCCCTAACTTGTCTGCTTGAAGGGGACTAATCAGATGTTGGTATATACGTGCCTTTGGAAAGTACACATTGTCTGCCGCTTCGAGTTGTAGCTAATTGGCCTGCCACTTTAAGTCTTGATCAGTTATGGTTTATCCCTCATGAAACTACATATATATATATATATATATATATATATATATATGCGTACTTTAGTTGGATATTTCATATTAATAATAATGAGTGTATTCTGTTAATTGAGGTTTTTTAACAGCTTGGGGCATGGTCATGTTCTGTTGTGGTAATTCATGTAGTGCATACGTGTTTGTGGTTTAATTGTACTCTATTAGTGGTTCGTGAGGTTCCGCAGCTTTATGATCTGTTGTTAACTTGCTCCCACACGTTATACAGTTTCACTTGATGCGCATTAAGAGCAACCAAATCAAAAAAATCATATTTCAATTGAAAACAAAAAATCAAAAAATCATATTTAGGTATGGTACGTTTAAAACTTAAGAGTAATTCTATATATACACACCATATATACTCTCATCACACTTTCATCTTACTATATAAGATGTCGTACATTTATCATCATTAGATGATAAAAAATCATTTAATAAAAGATTCTCCAATTGTGTGATAATTTGTGCCACATATATATTATATAATGGGATGAGAGTAGGATGGTATTTAGTGTGGTGTATGGAATTTTCTTAAAATTTTTAATGTATTAAAACATAGTTATCTCGATCATGAATGCTTTTTCAAAACATGGTTTATATATATTATATATGACATTGATGGTCTACATTGATTGGTTTAATTTGGAAACAAAAGCGTTACAAAAAAGAAGTCTTAGAACAAAAAATAATTCTACCACTTAATATTTAATGATAAGAGGATTTACTATATTATTATGTTTACCTAAGTCATAATAAATATTAGATATTTTTTTGAGATTATGCTATTTTTTTTTAATACAATCTACTAATGTACATATATATCTCCAATAATTTCCTAGAAAATAAATTTTAAAAGATTAATAAAACAGAAGTTATAAATCGAGTTGTGACAAAAACAAAACAAAAAAAAAAACATTAAGGAAATTAAGAGGAGGAGATATATGGACTTAAGTGCTTTGAGCCCCTTGGGTCCATAACAGTTATACGTAACATCGCTTTCAATACTAAAGTATGGGACACAAACTTTGTCGGTAAGCAAAGTACTGGATACCCTTATAAAGTACTTATTATATACGTTTGGGAAGTTAGAAGTGTTGGGAATTAGTGTTGGGAAAAGTTATGAATAATAGTAGTGAAAAATAATGAATAATAGTAAAAATTAAATGAAAAGTAATAATAAAATAATGAATAGTAATAGAGTATTTTGAGAATATAACTTATCTCATCTTATCATTAATATTTTCACAAATTTCCACATAAAATATAATAAAAATTCAATTTTTTCAAATCTTAAAACAATAATAAAAAATAATGAAAAAGTAATAATAGAATATTGAATAGTAGTGAAAAGTAATTAATAGTAGTAAAAAGTAAGTGAAAAGTAATAATAAAGTAATGAATAGTAGTGGAGTATTTTGAGAATATCTGAGGTATTTTCAACTCATCTCATTTCATCATTAAAATTTTTACAAATTTTTACATAAAATACAATAAAAAAATTTAATTTTTTCAAATCTTAAAACAATAATAAAAAATAAAAAAATAAAAATAGAATATTAAATAATAGTAAAAAGTAAGTGAAAAGTAATATTAATAAAGTCATGAATAGTAGTAGAGTATTTTGTGAACTCATCTCATCTCATCATTAAAATTTTCATAAATTTTCACATAAAATACAATAAAAATTTAACTTTTTCAAATTCTAAAACAATAATAATATTATAAAATAATAAATAATTTATAAAAAATAATAATATTAAAAAATTATAAATAATTTATAAATAATTATTATTATTTATAAATAATATGTATTTGTAAATAATTTTATTTACAAATACATATTATTTGTCTTATGTTTTTTATGTTTATTTCTTATTGAATATTCTTTGAAGAAATTAATTTGAAAATGAGGGTGCTTTTTAAATATTCTTATGTTTTATAAATTATCAATGATTTTTTTATGTGTATTTTTTTCCTTTGTCCATGTGGTATGTATACCTCATGTCCAAAACGAAACACATGACTTGTCACATCAGCACTTCTGCTGACTTAGTTCACAAAAATCTAATGGAGGGACCTAATTTATAAAATTTGAAACGAATTATCTATAAAATTAAAAACCCAATTACTTAAAAATAACATATGAAACTTAGTAAATAATCCTAAAAACTATTTAGAGCTCATGAACTCTAAGTGGTTTTGTCAGGGGTGTAAACCGGTCGGTCCGGACCGAAGAAACCGACCGGACCGACCGGTTCGGTCCGGACCGGACCGGACCGACCAAGTGCATGGTCGGTTTCGATCCAATAAATAAAGAAATTTCGGTCTTCGGTCCAGTCTCGGGATGGAGATTTCTCGGACCGGACCGACTGAATAAAAAAAAATATATTATATATATTATTTATATAATAATTGTACAATTAATAATATAAAATTTTAAATATGTTATTAATACTTGTTAATATTTTATAAATTAATAATATTTTATATATATCTTCATCTAACTTATCACTATTAACAATATAAAATTTTAAATATGTTATTAACACTTGTTAATATTCTATGAATTAACTAATATATAATATCAATTAGTTAATTATATAATAATTATATAAATTAATAATGTAATTTATTATCATTAATCATATAAAATATTTTTTTATTGAGTTTGTTATATAATTCACATTAATAAGTCACTTAATTTAATTTAATATTTTAAATAAATATTTTTTATTAATTGATTTTAAAAAAAAAAAAAACTGGACCAAATGGACCGACCGGACCGGATCGGACCGATAATTACCGGTCCGGTCCGGTCCCAATGGGGTGTTCGGTCCAGTCCGGTCCGGTGATGGACCGGCGACCGGTTTACACCCCTGGGTTTTGTGGTCATGAAAGCCACTGCCTGATGCTTTATTAATTGTCACTAATATTTTTCAACTCCTAGCTAGTTTGTCGCAAAAAGTATCTAAAATCGCCGAATATGTATTTTTTCATCATTTTTTAAGTCGCCGCACATCGAATGCCATTGTTTATTCACTTCAGTGCTAAAGCAACAAAACTTTAAACCGTCGCTACTTATTCCCGACATTTTTTTCCCTGCAATTATCCAACATTGCGCTGTAAATGGACATCACAGACTCCACTAACTATTGTTGGGAAAACTTTATTGCAACGTTTAAATGTCATCGCAAATGATTCTTGAATCGCTAAAAATGTTTAAAACCTTTTCCATCGATCAAACCTTATCGTCGCAATTGCACTTGTCTGGGACGTACGTATGTTAATCTTCATAAATATATAGGACCAATTCCACCGCAATAAAGTAAGTCCGATGATATCGAACGGCGTCACAAAAAAATCCAAATCAAAAGTAAGATCTTATTGCGGCCACAATTAATCACCGCAGTAGATTCATTTTCAACAAAATGCAGATCTGCCGCAAAAAGTAATGTCGAAGTGGAATTTTTTTCATCAACCTAGAGTCGCCGCATTATATCCATTCACAGTAGTTTACTCTTTCCCAATGATTTCGTAGTCACCGCAAATAACCTTCAATCATGGAATGAATCCCCATGTTTACATTAGTTACAGACAGATTGTTGCTGCTACTGTGATGTTCCCTTTTGCCTAATTTCTTGAAAGGTTCATTCATTTCTTCTAGTTTAAATAACAGACATAATCACTAACGGATTGCATGTCTAAAAACACAAAGTGGGCTGATCTAATGCTGAAGAATTAGAAATCATGAATCGTTCTTCTTTCCAAATGTTTTTAACCATGCATGCCATATTGTAGGTACTGATCATATTTAATCATCTCTTGCAGAAAAGTGAGGCCTTGGTGACATAAGTTCTCCTATTGGAAATTTTTTTCCTCTCTCCTTGGGTAAGGAATAAGAAGCTCACGCTTCTAATAAACGTAATAATAAAGCTACAAAAACCTTCAGAATTTGTTTGGCATTCTACCTAGCGCCTAGAATTTCTTAAAAAATCTCAAACATCTTTTCAAGCTCTTTTAGTGAGAATTTACTATTATTTCTAAAATGTGTTAAGGCAAACTAACAAAAATTCAATTATTGCAGGGAGGGTTTTACTCGGAACATGTGTTGGAAATATTTTCAAAATAATTATATATTATATTTATTATTAATAATATTTTAGAAATTTATTTTTGGAAGTTGTGAATTATTTTAGAAAGAGAGAAGTTATGGAAAGTATTATGAGACTTATAATAGTTTGAGTTTATAGGAATTCCATGAGCCGTTAATTGGCTTAGTGGTATTGAGGTTATTGGGTTAATCCAAAGGACAAGGGTACAAACCACACCTGAACAAAGAAAGAGTTTTAATTATTTTGTACAAAGGATGGCCCTACCACTGGCCTGGGCGTGTGCGGCCCAAGGCACAACACAAATGCATTTGCAAATAAAAATGCAAAAAGTTGCAATGCTTGGGACTCAAACCTGGGCAACCCGATTGGTGGGAAGTTACGTGACCGGGTCCAACAATTGTGTCACTTGGTAATAGGCATAAATAATATACCTATTCACATCAGATTATAGAAAAATAAAAAGATGAACTTTTCATTCACATCCTTTTTGACTCTCTATAAATAGACCTATTGGCCTATGAATTTTTATGATTAATTACAGAATATAGAATGAAAGTAGGCAATTTCAAAATTCTCTCTCTTCCAAAAGTTTTCATTTCTTCAAAACTAGTAATTAGAATCTATTCATTCTACAGAGAACAAATTTCTAATCTCTTGGTTGAATAGCAAAATCTGAGGGTATTCAGGATCTAATTTTGTGTGTGCATAACGCAGTTAGACAAACAGACTTGTTCTGAACTTCATTGTATCTTGGAGGCAAATTTGCTTTTAACCCGTGTGCATACTGTTATTGGTGGGGGCGAATATTGTTTTAAGGAAAGCGACATTCGTAATGCATCTTGAAGCAAACTTTTCTCTCACTATTTATTGTTTTGCAGCCCCTTTGAACCAACAATCTTAAAACAATATTCGATTTTTAATGGTAAATAGTTTGAGAGAGTTTGCTTCGGATTTTGTAAAACTTGAACGTTTTGATGGAGCCAATCTTCGACGCTGGCAAAAGAAATTGCACTTTCTCTTGGCCAGTCTCAAAGTTGTGTATGTTCTAACCACTCCTAGGCCATCTATAAATGAAGACAAGACAATCGCTCAAAGTCGAGCAATGATCAAATGGGAACAAGACGACTACATCTGCAAGGGACATTTGCAATGCAATGTCTAACACATTGTTTGACGCGTACCAAAACAAAGCAACTGCCAAGGATTTATGGGACGCACTTGAGGCTAAGTATCTTTTAGAAAATGCTACAAGTAAGAAATTTCTGGTTACAAAATTTTTCAATTTTACCATGATAGATTCTAGGCGTGTTATTGAACAATTCAATGAGATTTTGCACATTTTTAATCAATTTTCTCAACATGAGATAAAAATGGATGAATCTATATCAATTTCCTCCATTATTGATAAACTTCCTCAATCATGGAAAAATTATAAAAGAAGTTTGAAACATAGAAGGGAGGAAATGTCTCTAGAAGAATTAGGCCAACATCTTCGTATAGAAGAAAGATTAGGCTTGGAGACATTAATGAAGAGTGTGACTCTTTGACTTCCAAAATGCATATGGTAGAGGAAGGAAATACCCACAAACTCGGACAATGTAATGGATCTGGATATGAAAACTGGAAGAGAAAAAATAATTTTGGAAGAAAACAAAAACACTTCCAAAATGAGAATCAGGAGAATCTGGGAGTAAGTTGCTTCCATTGTGGCAAACAAGGACATTACAAAAGAGACTATTATTTTCTTAAAAAGGAAAGAAGGGACTCTGGTTCTAGAGAGAATTATGAGGCCATGATCTTTGAGATTAACACTCTTGAAGGTGGTAACTCTTGGTGGATTGATTCAGGAGCAACAAGGCATGTCCGTAAAGACAGGATCATGTTCAAGAGGTATGAGCCAATGGAAGATGGCCATGTTTTGAACATGGGAAACTCGTCCAGTGCCGTAGTTAGAGGCAAAGGGACCATAAAAATAGAGTTTACCTCCGGAAAAGTTCTTACTCTCAAAGATGTGTATCATGTACCAGAAGTTAGAAGGAATCTTATATTTGATAGCCTTCTGAATAAGTTTGGGTTTAAATTGGTTTTTAAGTCAGATAAATTTGTACTGACCAAAAAAGGTAATTTTGTGGGGAATGGATATTTAAGTGAAGGCATGTTCAAACTCGATATTATTAATTAAATTAATATTTTACTTAATTTATATTATTTGTGGCATTGTTGTTTAGAACACGTTATGAATATGCATTCAAACAAATAAAAAATGTGACTTCCATATATGATTTTTCTATATATTGTTATGTTTATAGAATGCATTCAAAGAACCAAGTTATTTGGATAGTTGTACAAAACATTTTATGGTATTTGAAAAATATCATGGATTATGGTATTGAGTACAACGGATTTCCTTCGGTTATAGAAGGAGGTTTCCTTCGGTTGTAGAAGGATTATAGATGCCAGTTGGAAACTGAGCATGATGATCACAAATCAACCAGTGGGTAAATATTTACCTTGGTGGAGGAGTAATCTCCTGAGATCAAATAAGCAAACATGCATAACTTAGTCAACCATGACGACTAAGTTATAGCATTGGCTTGTTGAAGCAAAGAGGTAGAGTGGCTAAGAAATTATTGATAGAGATCTTAGATTTGACAAAAATAATGCCAGCAATGTCTTTGCGTTGTGACAGTGAGACTATATTATCAAGGGCCTAAGCCATATATATAATGGCAAGTCAAAGCATATTAAGTCAATTACTTACATATAGAGTAATTACAATTGATTTTACGAGATATTGCCGAAACTGGCAAATCCATTAATTAAAGAACTAGCAAGTGATTTGATGTGGGACATCAAAGGAATGGGTTTAAAGCTAAAACAATAAAATCACCAATAATGAAAACTTAACTCATCTCATGAACATATCATGACTTGAGTTCAATGAGCAAAGTATATTATATGTTTGTGATTTGCAAGCACTATGATACCAAAATTAGTTTTTCAAACTAATTTACCATTCCAAGGTTTTAAGTGATTGGTACTGTAATAAAAAGGAAAGGCTGAGTAATAAGCTCTTAATAGACTTATAACATAGTTATGTTAAAGAGTTTAGCTACAGGACACTTTCGATAAGTCTACCTATATGAGTGTCGAGGGTGGTGCCACCTCCTATGCGAATTAGGCTTTATCACTAAAGTGCTCATGAAATCAGGATATAAACACAAGGCCAATCCACGTGGTCGGCTTTTATGAACTACCCAAAGAGAAGAAAATTTATATGTGAGATATATCCGGCTAATTGTACAGAATCGCTAGTTCAAAGCATGTCTACTATGTCATTCTGGTTAGCTTTGATGTATTTTCACTATGTGAAGGTTCAAGTCTAAAAACCACCTTAATTTATGTATAAGTTTTCATATTCTAACCAGGATATATTTTGAAAATGGTGGGGGGTTGTTGGAAATATTTTCAAAATAAGTATATATTATATTTATTATTAATAATATTTTGAAAATTTATTTTTGGAAGTTGTGAATTATTTTGGAAAGAGAGAAGTTATGGAAAATATTATGAGGCTTATAATAGTTTGGGTCTATAGAGATTCCATGAGCCTTTAATTGGCTTAGTGGTATTGAGGTTATTTGGTTAACCCAAAGGACAAGGGTTCAAACCACACCGTGAACAAAGAAGGAGTTTTAATTATTTTGTAGAAAGGATGGCCCCTACCATGGGCTTGAGCGTGTGCAACCCAGCCCAAGGCACAACACAAATGCTTTTGCAAATAAAAATGCAAAAAGTTGCATTGCTTGGGACTTGAACCTGGGCAAACCAAATGGTGGGAAGTTACGTGTCCAACAATTGTGTCACTTGGTAACAGGCATAAATAATATACATGTCCGCATCAGATTACAGAAAAATAAAAAGTTATAACTTTTCATTCACATCATTTGGTCCTCTATAAATAGACCCATTGGCCTATGAATTTTTATGATGGAATACAAAATATAAAATGAAAGTAGGCAATTTCGAAATTCTCTCTCTCCCAAAAGTTTTCATTTCTTCAAAACTTATAATTAGGATCTGTTCATTCTGCAGAAAATAGATTTCTAATCTCTTGGTTGAATAGCAAAATCTGAGGGTATTCGAGCTTTAATTTCGTGTGTGCATAATGCAGTTAGATAAATAGACTTGTTCTGGGCTTCATTGTATCTTGGAGGCAAATTCGCTTGTAACCCGTGTGCATACTATTATTAGTGGGGGCAAATATTGTTTTAAGGAAAGCGACATTCGTAATGCATCTTGAAGTAAATTTTTCTCTCACTATTTATTGTTTTGCAGCCCCTTTGCACCAACATCATGTACTTTGCAAGCTTGTCGTACACTTCCCCAACATTCCTTGCATCAATGGTCAATAGCATAGCTTCCCTAACATTTGTAATAGCCGTTGTACTTGGGAGTAATTTATGCTAATTGATTGATCAGAATCCTTGTTTTCTTTTCAAAAGATACATGCATCTCTATTTCCATTATGTGGATTAAGATCTAAAACTATTTTCATGCAGTTTGGAAGTTCTTACACCGGCTACTTACCCTGCCTCCCATCGCAATAAAAAAATGAATTGGCCCTACAACCGCCCAAAGAAATTACCTCATCGGGGGTTAAAGGGGCATGTTGGTCTGAGGCATCTTGACCTCTCCCCTATGGAGTGCAAGTCGGGTCTTTCGACTACCCGAATATTGCACTAAGGAATGCGGACATCAACAACCTGGTAAAAAGTGGCAAGCAAGTCACGTCATAGGCTAGAGGACCCAGGCTTGTGAAGTCTAACTCCTACTAAGCTAAGGATAAAGTCATGCTAGTCTGCTTATTTTTCAGCCAAGAATTATAAACGCAATGTCAACGGGCGGGAGTGGTTCCAGTCCCAAACTGTCCGAATAACCTACCTCCTACGGGGATAAAAGAAACGGGTTGAGCCAGAGGCCGCCTTTTCCCTTCTGCGACGGAGAGCAGGTACGGCCTCCTGGTCACCCTAATACTTACCCTGACCCCCATTGCAACAAAGAGCAGCCCTAATTATTTATATTCAACTCCACGTCCATAGTGCAACTCGGAGGAGCTTAGAGGCGGGTTAGCAGAACACTTCCTAGCCTCTCCCCCCCAAGGAGGCAACCGGAGTCTCCCTGACGCGACTTAACTCTTAGGGAGATTTTCATCCCCTCCAAGCCAACGGCAGCGGACGAAGGCCAATATATGCTAATAGCACTTCTTTTTTTCTCAATTGCATATGAAAATAACTGAAGGACTAAGCAGGGTAAAGCATGGCAACGTAAAATGAAAAAAACCAAAGGAATAGGCGGAGTAAAGCACATTCGAGAGACAGACAATAAAAAGGAGGAAATTGGCTTAAAGAATTTGCAGAAAGATATCGGCCTTGTCAAATAATATCGCTAAAGGTGCCAAGAGGACAACTGACTAACGAGGGCGAACGAGGACAATATAAGCCAAGAACCGTCGGCCAAAGGAGTCGTCAGGAATAGGTTAGGCACTAGCGAGGTGGACTGTAAAACTCTGGATGACGACTATCTCCCCGCCTAACACAAGCTTGTAATTTCCTACAACAAAACTCCTTAAGCCGGCCATAAAAGAAAAAAATGAAAGAAGAAGAAGGAAATATCAAAGAAGAATACACAAAGACAAGCAACCTGGCACAAAAAAGTATAAGGCATTCTCATTAATGATCAAAGGTTACAAATGAGCCGCATGGCTACGGCGCACAGGTATATACATTTAAAAATAGAAACAGAAAGTAGAGCAAAATGAAATAACACCAAAGGTGCAAAGGACCTAGGGCATAGGAGTTGTTAGGCTCGAGGTCGCCGTGTTTGCAAACAACATGCTCGGACGTGGCTGGGAAGGCAAGATAGGGGTGATACCCGCATATGCAGGGGGTGGGGTCACCCCTTCCCCTTCCCCGCACCCTGCCCTGCATATGCGTGGGTGACGTTTTCACCCCCGCCCCCACATATGCGGGGGTGGGGTCACCCATTCGACCTAAAAATTACTTTATAGTCCAAAGTTATTTTTTTGGAATCAAACCCAAATTAGTATATAATTTAAATATTAAATTAAAATTAAAATATATAACAATAATTTAAAAACTGATAACATTAAAACTAGTTATCAATTTTTAAATTTGTTAGACTTGTTACAAGTGTATTAGACTTGTTTAGAATATTGCATTGGATTGGCCTCCTATATAACCTTTATATAGGAGGCCAATGCAATACATGTACATCTTGTAAGCAAGTTTTACATTCTTGGGAACAAGTTCAACAAATTATAATATATATTTCTATATATACAATTTGTAAAATATAAATATATATATAAATATAAATATATATTTATATATATATAAATATTAAATATTTAAGTGGGGGCGGGGCCCAGCCCCGCTGGGGTTAGCCCGACCGCGCTAGTATCTTTTATGCAGTGCAGGGTAACCCGCCTGCCCATAAGGGGGTGGGGCGGACGAGGGCGGGGAACCGGGGAGGGGGGGAGCCCCCGCTACCCACCCCTAAGGCAGGACTCATAAAAGAGTCAAGGATCACGTCCATTCCTAGCTTGCAGCCAAACTCAAAGGCTTATCTATCAATGGCAACCTGGGAAAGGTCAAGGTCCCCCAAATCTTTCCCAAAGACCCACGAAAATAGCTGCGAACTCTCTAGAATATTGTCTCGCAACGACCTAAGGCCCTCAGCACACTCATGCGCCCATGTGGTATCACGAATGCCCACGGCCAACTTCAGCTAACTGTCCAAGCAAGAGGTGACGTCCTGCACTTGGGACAAGTCGCTCCAAATATCTACGACAAGTTGCTCCAGGCCCCTCACCTGCTGGAGTAAGCTAAACCCTCAGCTTTTGCTCCAATCGTTCCCTCTCATCCCTCACACCGTGAGCATACCGTAGAGTAGTTCAAGTCATCGCACGAGGGGCCTGGTTTTCCTGCTCAATGGCCTCTTGGTCATCCATGATGAAGGCTACCATATGAGAGAAATTTTGACAACAAAAAAAGGAAAAAGACAGGAAAAGAAATTGCAAAACCTCGTGGAAGAAGCTAGACAAGCACTTGATGATCTGGTTGATGGCTTCCGCGCGACACCCCCTAGTTTCCTACCTGGCCAAATAGGGGATGATCTCCACTAAACTCTCTTCATCGAGCGTTTGTGTGGTCGCCTCGGTTTGACAGGCTCCATCAGTAACGTCGCCAGTCGCAAGGATCAGCGGCTAACCCTCCACGCTTTCTACGTGAGTTGGGACCACCTCTTCAGCAACTGTTCCCGCCTAGACAAGCGGATCTTCACACAAATCCATTGAACCCTCACTGACTACAACATTCAGAAGGAGCACACCTTCCACTTGGTGCTCCAACTCCGCGACGCGGTTACTAGAAGCAGTGACAACCAGACTCAGGCTCGTCTACACCTGCCACAAGAGCTGGATCATCACATTCCACAACAGTGGGCAAAGACTCTACGGAAGGCGTTGTCGCGACCTCAGAGCTAGGGTCCCCTAAGCAAGCCTCAGCCCCATCTTCAAATGATGCCCATAGCAAATCGAGCAGAAGAAGTGGAGGAGACTACCGTATCTACACCTGGGGGACGCTGCCCCGTTCAGCCTGTTGGGGGACCCTTACCGCCAAAGTTTACTGAAGTAGGGTGACAAGGTCACCAGCTTCCAGGGGCATGCCACAAACAACAGTTGGTACAGGCGGTGCAACAAGCACTTCAGCCGAGGGGTCTCTCGCTGATGGTTCTGAGGGTTCTAAAGGAGCAGATTACACCAGCACCTCCACATCAACAGCACGACGAGACGTTTCCACTTACGCTGCCAAGACGATGGGACGAATGGCCTCAGGTGTAGCCAATGCTAGCTCTTCAGGAATCGAGACTCTCGAAAGGGGCCTGCTGTCGACCCTAACCCCTTCCAAGTGAGGTTTCTTCCCCTTGCCCACCGGAGAAGGATTCTAGTGACTCTTTCGAGCAGGGGTAGCTCAAGGCTGGGCAAATGTCACCTTGTCGTCAAGAAGGACATGGCCGAGGGAAGGCAAAGAGACTCTTCTGCTCTCCTCTGAAAGGAGTGCTTTCTAGAAGACGCAGTTGAAGTTTTTCTTCACCTACTCTCTTACTATGGTGATGTACCTCGACTCGGCATGGGTAGTTGTTGAACACACCGCCTTATCCTCAAGAACCACCTCAAACTTCGGAGCCAAATACAAGTCAACAGGGCGACCCCGGCCTCGACATCAATACAAGTTTAAGATTAAAAAGAATTCCCACCGTACAAGCCCGATGAGAATTAACGAGGTAACTATAAGAGATTTTTTTCCCTTTTAGTGGGCCTGATAGGAGCAACCAAGAGAATAAGAAAATGAGGCCCAACCAGAACAAATAGGCCCCTCAGCTTGGCCCGTAGGTAGACTCTCCTGGACGCAACCCCCATGTGGGAGCATACTGCAGGGGATGGGACTCGCCGTCTTGTAGATCCCTCGAACAACGTCCATCCCTTAAGTACCTGTCCACGTGAATAAGCAGGAAGTAAGAGGGACATTCGATCCTCTAACAAAATGACATCAACGGATCATCGAGAACACATTAAAGTATGGCAAATGGAGGAATCACGCCGCATTAATTGCACCACCACATTAATGACGTCTTCGTAGAGGCACAATGCATTAAATTACTCTGATAAAATGAACAATAAAAATGACATGGACTCCACGAGGGCAGGCACAATCTGATCCCCTCATCCCCAAACTCCTAGTATAAATAGTAATTTTCAGGTACGAGAATGCTCTCGAATCTCTAGAGTCTCTCATTATTTACAAACTTCTAAAATACTTTATTAACTTTGGTATCGGAAACTCTCAACCTCAAGTCCACTCTCTCCCTGTTTCTTTATTCTTCATTGTTGCAAGTCCAGTTTTGAAGATCTAAGTTACTGGAACCTGGCATAAAAACGTACGAAACACGACGTTAACACAATCTACTAATAAATTTTATATACAATGTACATATCTCCAATAATTTCCTAAAATATAAATTTTAAAATACTAAGAAAAAACAGAAGTTAGAAATCAAGTTGTGACAAAAAATAATAATAAGGAAATTAAGAGATACATGAAATTAAGACTAAGTTTGTTTTCAATACTCCTCCCAACTCATCCCATTTCATCTTATCTAATTATTACAATTTTTTCTAATTTTTTAACAAAATAAAATAAACAATTTAATTTTTTCAAATTTTAAAATAAAAATGATATTAAAAAAATAAATTTTAATAATATTTTATTCAACTTTTAATTTTAATTTTATCTCATCTCATTTTATCTGTAAAAAAAAAGGCTTAAAGTGCTTTGAGCAACATAAGAGTATCGCTTTCGCTACTAAAGTATGAGATGCAAACTTTGTCAGTAAGCAAAGTGCTGGATACCCGTATAAAGTTTTTTTTTTTTATTTTATAGGAAATAGGCATCATTTCATTCCATAAAGAAGTTACATATGTGGCTCAAGTTACAAGCCAAACTAACTTATGTTGTAAGTAAAAATAAATTTTAATAATATTTTATTCAACTTTTAATTTTAATTTTATCTCATCTCATTTTATCTGTAAAAAAAAAGAGGCTTAAAGTGTTTTGAGCAACATAAGAGTATCGCTTTCGCTACTAAAGTATGAGATGCAAACTTTGTCAGCAAGCAAAGTGCTGGATACCCGTATAAAGTATTTTTTTTATAGGAAATAGACATCATTTCATTCCATAAGAAAGTTATATATGTGGCTCAAGTTACAAGCCAAACTAACTTATGTTGTAAGCTTTTCCCCATACACAAATATCTTTACGATGAGCATTGTCTGAACTTCAAGAAATCTCAAAAGAGAGTATCAATCTCTGTATAAAACAGAGGTAAAACCAACCGGCATCCACACTCTATCTTCCAATGGAAGAGAAGTAAACACCACGCCCATCGTCCAAACATAATTAATTTAAAAAGTACTTAATTAATTAATTATGAAAAATTAATTATACGGTTGAGGCAAATCATAATTAATTAAAAAAGAAATTTAGGCCTAATTGTATTTCAAGACTATCTCAAATATTTTTTAAATATTTTACTATTATTTATTATTTTATTATTATTTTTATTTATTACTATTAAATATTTAATCATTATTTTTTTACTATTATTTATAGAATATTTGAAAATATCTCACTACCCAAACGTAGCTTTATACAAGAATAAGGGTGAGATTTGAACGTGGGTCTTCCCTATTAAATACCAAATCTTATACCATTATCTAAAAAATTTACTTATAAAGTAAATCATATTTTATATGCATATATATAGACATGTATTCTTTAAATAGTAGGTGTATATATATAGAAAGAGAAATATTTTAAGTATAAATATTTTATAAAAGTAAGCACACAAATTGATGTAGGTTGATGTGATACGTTAGATTTTAAATATATTTTTTTTGTAAAATAAATCTAAAGTATTATATGAAATTATATCAATTTGTGAATTTATTTTTATGAAATCTCTTTATGTTTATAGTACTTCTCATATCTATATATATAGACATATACATATATAAAAAATTATATTTAAAGTTTTAGGATGTATAAGCTGGGTCGCACACCCCTTTTTAAAAAATAAATAAATCTAAAATTTACATTAAAAAATAATTTTTTAACATAGATTCCACGTAAAAATAAATTATATATATATATATATATATGCGGCTCATCCACCAATAAACTGCAAGGTACTAGGCAGAATTAGAACTATCCAATGTCATATATATGGTCCCAGAATAAAGTGATCAGCAAAACCTCCCTATAAAAAGGAACAGTACTTGAGTTAACCTACATCTAATATTAACGCTCTCTCCCTCTCTCTCTCAAATTTCAAGTAGTGATCATCTGTTCCGTGGCAGAAATGAGTAATAGAAATCCTAAGCTGAATGCGGAGTTGTATGAGGCATTGCTGAGTGAAGATGCATTAGATAAGGTGAAAGAATTGTGTGAAACAGTTCCGGAGCAAGGATTGCACATATTGACAATACACGACGACACCGTGCTCCACGCAGCCACTTACTCCAAACAAACCCAACTTGTACTCGATCTTCTTGACGATTTGCCTATCCAACATCTCGACAAAATGACCCGACAAAACCACCAAGGAAACACTATTCTCCACGAAGCGGTCATATCCAAATCACAAATTGACGTGGTAAAGAAGGTATTAGATAAGGCTCCCGGACTGCTATGCATGCGTAACCACCTTGGAGAGACCGCGCTCTTTCGGGCGGTGCGCCATGGCAAGGCTGAGGTATTCAAGTTTCTTGCAGGAAAAATTTCTGGCTACAATTTAGCTAATCAACAGCTCTTCCTCCGGAGAAGTGATAAAACCACCATTCTACATGTTGCCATCGTTAACGAGCACTTCGGTAATTGGTTCTTGATCCCGTTCACAACATTATAAACAATAATATTATATGTATATGTGTGTGCACACATGCATGCAGTATATATGTTTCTCCTTATGAAACCCGGCCCAAAGATTAATTTATGACTTCTTTGACGTTGCTTTTTCTTGTGGGGGTCTTTTTCACCCTCATATGAAATTGGATTACAGATTTGGCCTTGCTCGTTGCCAAAAGGTTCCCACACTTGGTTGGTGAACGAGACGCAGATGAAATGACTGGTCTTCAGCTTCTATCATGCGACCCTAGAGCTTTTGTACGTGAGAAGAAAGGGGAATTTTTCCAGCAAATCATCAATTTTGGTTCGTTTATCGCCCAATATTTGATCTGATGATGTTATTCATGTTGTACAATATGTGTCCCTGATATCATTTGTATTCTTGTTTCGGGCCATCATGCCATATTGCATGCAGTTACTTACCATTGATACCATTCAAAATGCTTTTTCGATGGCAGTTTGAAATCTATAACAAGTTTCATGATGAAGTCATTCTAGCAAATTGCATGGGATGAGTACTTACATATATATATATATATAATTACACTACAAGAAATAAAGTTTTTTGCAGCGATTTTAGGTTTGTTGGTAATAAAATCGCCGCAAAAAGACTTTAATTGCAGCAATTTTTACATTGTCGCGATTTTTTTACATCAAATTTTGAAACTGGTCTTTTGCGACTATTTTAATTTTTTCGATGGACAAATTCACCGCAAATACTAAATTGGTCTTTTGTAGCGACTTTTCATTTTTTGTGACGAAAAAATTCGCCGCAATATTAAAAAACTTATTGCGGTTTGTTGTTCGATGGAATTGTGAAAATGACATTTTATAGCAATTTTTTAACTTTAAAAATCGCCAAAAAAAGTTAAAGTTGTTTTACGGCGACATTAAATCACCGTAAAAGATAGTATTCAAAATTAAAAGGAACTAGGACTTAGTCTCCTTCATTTTTCCCTCCCACCCGAGATCTCCCACTCTCATTTTCCCTCAGTTTCGCAACCCCCCATGGCTCTCTTCCACTCTCTGTCTTCCTTTCCGGTCTCTCTCTCTCTCTCACACTCACGATGTCTGCATCTTTCCTGTGTGCCTTTCCCTCTCTTTGTTTATTTCTCTGCTACGTCTTTCCTTTGTGCACGGTGCCATGGAGCCTCTAAAGTCTCGGTGTGAGTACACAACACCTACGTGCTAGAGTGGTTCTACTCCGCGACCTCTACACCTCCTCGGTCCTGCTCCGCCACCACAACCACCATGCTCTTCGTAGCAAAAAAGTATTCACAGCGATTTAGTAGGCAAACCGAATAGGTATTTACAGCATTTTATTTGGAACTTGCAGCGAAAAAAATCATCGGGAATAGTGACTATTTGCGGCGATTTTTGCAATTTGCTACTTTAACTTATAATTGAGCAAACAATAGCAACGACATTCAGCGCAGTAAAAATCGCTGAGAAATATCAAATCCATCGATTTTAGGGATTATTTCTGGCGATTTTTTACGCTGAGAAAGACTGTTTTTCTTGTAGTGATATAGAGTATAAAAACTCTAAAATTAGTCATAATTCTTTTGAATTTTCTTTCGTAAGTAGAAAATAGTACTTGTATCATTAGTTTCACATAACAAGTTCTTTTACAATTTGTTGATGCCACATATATTAGAAGATAATGAATTAAAGAAATATGATTAAAACGCCTTCTGAATATAGTATATATCTCTCGTAATTTTAATGTTTTGTACATTTTTTTGGTCTTATGTTTTAAAATTGTACGTTTATAAAAATTTTAGGATTTCTTTTTTGTATTTCTTATTTTTATAAAAATGGAATTTTCCGAATGAGTGTTGACATCCCTAGCTAGCAAGCTGCTTTTTCATTCTTAGATTTTTAAGTTATTTTTTGTCAATTTATATATATATTCTAATTATTTTTTAAGTCATGTGGCATACAATGTGCAAAAAATGGACACATGACATGCCACATCAGCTAGCATATTAAAAATATGATGTCGGGACCTAATTAACAAGTTTTTGAAACCAAGTTAGTAAAAAGATAAATGTATATATAAAACTCAAGTACTATTTTTATACTTAGAAGTTATTCAAAGTTTAAAGAATCGTGATCGTAAAGCTATTAATTGTATGATGCCAGCTTGTTTATAAGATCTCTACATATTTTTCCTTTTATACATGCAACATATATGTACTAACTTCCGAACTTCATCAACAGTCGAGTCATATTTTACTGCGGCCAAACCTGAGCGACGGCCTAAATATGAGTCAGCATTGGAGCTTGCTAAGTTATTAATAGAAAGAGATCTCTCATGGGAAGCAACTTATCTTGGAATAGACCAGGGAAAGCCTAGGCTCCACAAATTTGGTGAGAGTCCTAGCGTAGCGAAGCTGGGAATTGGACAATCCCCCATATTAATGACTTCAATTGGTCAAGGGGATCAACCAGAAACTGATACTCCTTTGTTTTTGGCAACTAAGTTTGGCTGCATAGACATTGCCGAAGAAATACTGACACGTTACCCTCAGGCAATTGAGCATGTTGATGACAAAGGACGTAACATACTTCATATAGCTATCAGGCACCGCCGATCAAAGATTTTTGAGCTTGTAGCGAAAAGACAAGTGCCCATGAAGAGGCTAGTACGAAAATTTGACAGCGAAGGAAATTCCATACTTCATGTAGTTGGAGTGAAAAGAAAAGGGTATATAGCTGAGACAATGCGTAGCCCTGCACTTGAACTGCAAGAGGAACTGCAATGGTTTGAGGTGGCGAACTTCTAATCCTCTGTCTTGCTAATCTGGAAACACAAACATGCATTGGCATACTTTCTAGTTTCTACACATGCTTTTAGGACAATAATCTTCTAAGTGTTGATTATAATAACTTGTAAAAGCACATGACTACTTATTTACGTAAGTTTTTAGGATAATGTCATTAATTAGCTAGTTGAGTTCTCACTCATTATATATGTTTCTTTTGGTATTCATATGCAGCGTGTGCAGTCAGTCATCCCATCCCATTTCATTGAGCACCGTAATAATATGAAGCTGACGGCTGAGGGCTTATTTCATAAAGCAAACAAGGAACTCCGAACAACAGCAACAGAATGGCTGAAGCGAACCTCAGAAGGATGCACCGTTGTCGCAGTTCTCATTGCTACTGTTGCCTTTGCTGCAGCATACACGGTACCTGGAGGTCCTAACAGTCAGACTGGTACTCCACTCCTCGTCAATAAACCTTTCTTTGTGGTTTTTACGGTAACCGATGTCCTGTCCCTTTCATTTGCTTTGACATCGGTAGTAATATTTCTCTCGATCGTCTCATCACCCTTTCGACTAATGGACTTCAAGGAATCTCTTCCAAACAAGCTAATGCTAGGCTTCAGATTTCTGTTCTTGTCCGTGTGCATGATGATGTTTGCGTTTGCAGCAACTGTCCTCCTCATGATACAAAATAGGGAAAGTTGGACTAAAGTCATCCTATATGCAGTTTCTTTCCTGCCAGTCGGAGTTTTCGCATTTTCATATTTCCCTCTCTATGTATCACTATCAGACACGTCCAAGTACTTGCTGAAAAAGTTGAGACAGTCAATTCCTTGGAAGCTTATTGTTGTGGTGTCATCTATTCCAAAATATTTGTTTTGCTGTTGTAAACATGGAATCGCCAATTCCCTTGAACTCCCTCGACATCAACCCACTTCCAACCGGCACCGGTAGGCGTACAAGATTGCCTGCCGTTTTGAATACATATAACTTGGCCAGCTGCTTTGAGGCTTGAGCTAGCTATGGAATGTCCCTCAAACTACTTCATGAGTTGCATATATATGTGTTGATGTGTGGGTATATAATTTAATTTGTTTGGCTTTATTTATCTTGGTCATGTAATGCCCTAGCAATTGTGGTTGTAATTTGTAGTACATGTAGTTTGTGATGAAAAAAATGCTCTTTATTACACTTTTAAATTTTTTTTTTGGGTTTGGATATCAAGGTAATTATTTTAGATGATTATATGAATTGATTTATAAATAGTAAGATCTTATTAAGATATATTTAAACATAAATAAATGAAAATATTTATTTAAATGTATAAAAATTGAGATATGTTTAACTATTTTATAAAAATTTAAAAAATTAATAAATCTCATCAGTAATTAATTAATTTGAAAGATCACTCAACCAACTTTAACGGTGGATAGAACTTCTCGCCTGTGATAGTACTAGTACGTAATCATTTGTGGCTTGCGAGGCTCTGCAGCTGTGGCCTTTTTGTTCCCAAACTCTATACAGTTTCACTTGAGCAAAGAATAAATTTACTTGTCCAAAAAATTTATATATAAAAAGACGTACCATGACATGACAGCTACAATATAATATATTAATTGTCTAATTTAAAATTTGTAAAATGCTGCTATATTAAATTTTGTTATGTAAAAAAGCATGCAAAATCATGTGTCCCTCAATTAAATGCTACGTACGAGCATGTAAACTCAGCCTACTACCAGGCTGGTGTGGCTTAAACGCCACTAAGCCAGTGGATTCGTTTTATGCTTTCTCCGACCAACGAGAGAGAGAGAGAGAGAAGGCCGTGAAAGAAAAAGAAAAGAAAACAAGCCCCTTGTGGAGTAAAAACGAGCTTCACGTTGAACAGTAATTAGGTGCTTTTAAGTTTTACTTTACTGGGGAATGACAATTGACATGTCCACTTTTGGTTGGAATCATTTGACTCTCGACCTTATTCCTTTGTTTATAAGTTAAAACCGATCGGCCCCTGGCCTTTATTCATTCAAAGTTTATCTCAATTTTATCTATTTTTTTTAATTTTTTTTAATTCTCACATAAAATATAATAAAAAATTTAATTTTTTTAAATTTTAAAATAATATATTATTAAAAAATAATATTTTAATAATATTTATTCAACTTTCAACTTTCATATTAACTTATCACATCTCAACTTACTATCCAAATAATACATAAATTGTTGACTGTTTGAAACATATCAACTATATATTCATTTTCCTCTTATCCCACTTATATGGAACTATAGCTATTAGATATTGTTATGTGAGTCTAATACCATATTAATAGTATGAATGGTGTACTCTCCATACCAACTTGTAAGTAGAATAACTCATAATATATAGCAGCATTTTGTAAAGGGAAAAGAATTTTTAAAAAAAAAATCAAAGATTCAGATCATACCACAATTGGTTGTATGCATTATCATAGATCCAAACATGACACTAATCGATAATATCACATTGTTTAATTGCATTTACAAAATAAGAACAAATGGGTGCAAACCTCATGGAAAATCTCAAGTATAACCCCATGATACTCCTCAGAATTCATTGAAATATAATAATTCAAGAGACTACGAAGATCTTTTGGTTCTTGAATCCGATTTGCTATGATCATCTCGACCATGGACTCCCTAAAATCCTCTCTGGGATCGTAGGAGCACTTTTCCATGGCCATCACCAAAACAAACTTAGTCCCTTCATGACCTGATCTTTGCGGCCTTCTTCTCTCTAATTGTCTTGCCTCCTGCCTTTCTCTAATCATTTGATCCAGTCTCTCTTGCACCATGGCGTGCGCTAGGGTTGAAACTGACGCAAACCTCTCGGAATTTGAGCTCTCTGCTTCCTCTGACGAAGATACGCTAAGCCTGCTACTGCAACACAAAGCCCTGCATCCTCTCTGCTGAAGCTGTTGCTTCTTGTTCTGTTGCCTGGACGCTTTCATTCTCAGGCGTAAACAGGGAGCTGGCTTTGAAGGGAAACCAGTTCCAGAATAATCATTTATGCACAATTGGCAAGTAGGTCATGCTAATCATGATTGTGTCTTGTGTTTACCACATTTAAAACATAAGTTTAGAGTAAGGTTGGAAAGGAAATGGGAAACATCTGTGTTGTTAATTGAGCCAAGTGATTATGGTGTTTTACCTAGACCCTTAATAATTTCCTTTATAGGCCACTGTTAGGTGGAAAGCATTTGAAGGTTGGATTAATATAGAAAGCAAAGACTTCATGAAAGCCTTTTTCATAGAACTCAAAATAGCATACCATATTATAGATAAAAGTAATGGCAAAGGGAAACTTTGGTTGGCTGCACATGCCTTGTGGGTGTCAGCTCCAGCGTTCTTGCTGAAATTAAAAAAATGATGGAACCAAGACGTGCTGCGCTGCTGGTAAACCACATACTCGGATCTAATGAGAAACTAAACATTCCCATCTAATTAAAAGAGACAGCATTATTAATCGTTGCTCATGATTTATGTGTGAATATAAGGCTGATTCCAAGATCACATAGGGATAATTGATGATGCATATGCGCCTAGGGGTTGTAATGGTACTATCGGAACACTTTGACAACTCAATTTGTCGACAACCTTAGCTCGCTCATATGTATGGAAATAGTCCAACTCTTAGCTCGCTCACATGTGCCTAACCAAATACAGCATATTTTGTGTACCATAACAAAAAAAAAAAAGTTGTACATTGTACCTTAACCGTGGAAATTATATGACCAAAAAGCAGCACTCCGGTACCATGATTGGTGGGCACTGTATTAAGAAGGGCTCCATATATGATTGTGTCATTTATATTAAAAGAGGGTTGTGGGGGTTTGGAGATAAAGCATGTTTTATGCTTTGTTGCTCACGTTTCTTTAATTTCGTGCATGGCATGTCTCTTTGTAACTTCTGTTTGATTATGTGAATTCAATGGATAACATTCTCTTGGCTCTGCTTCAGGAATTTTTTTCAAAAAAAGTTCCATTTTACTTTTAGGAAAGCATGCCTTCTCTGCACTAGTTTTACATATGCGTACTGTGTGCGTCATCCAATTATGGAGAAAATCCCTCAAAGATATAGGCAGGTGGGTGAGAACCTCTTTTTGCGTGGATTCTTTACTCACTGATCATTACCGTTATGTTAGAAACATGGTTCTCATTCTTAGAATGCATTATTGTATTGTTTTTTAGTACCAGTTTATTAAGCAAACCACATGTTGCTATAATGATCACTTGTAAAGGCACAGAGAACAAAGTTATGGAAGGAAAGAGTGCAGCGATTACAGGGCAGTCCCCAACACCTCGATTGAAATGGGGACACTGGGACCAGATATAGCTCATTTCGGAAAAGCATCTTTCCATGTTGGACGAAGCAGGCCATCCATCGAACAAGTTTTGTGCACCAAAGCCAAAGTTTTGGGTGATAAAGTGATATTGATATATTATCTAAACACTGGGTCGGACTGGTTCCTGAACTTTTTCCCTCTCTTTTGGAGAAATAGAATGGATAGAAGAACTCCAATGACATCAGACACATTTACCGGAGTGAGAGGCTGAGATGAATCAGATGATCATGGCACACATCGTACAAGTTCCTTCACTTTTAACTCCAAAAACAAAACAAAACAAAAATTGCAGTTAGCGACTTATCCAGCCCAATTTTAGACCATGCCGGAGCCTGGCACAAGGTCCATCCCACACCAAATGTATTCGTCGAGCTCTCTTTCAACCCAAGCCCATGATTTTGACTAAGCAACGGACAGTCTAGTTTCTATGGACCATCTCAAAAACTTGGACTTAGAATCTCGTAGTTTGGAACGAGGGAGAAATTATTTCTTATAATAATTATTAAATATTTAAGATTATTTACGAAATTCACTTAAATAATTATATGATGAATTATATAAAACTCGGACGTGAACTTGAAATTATGGGTGTTACTCGCATGATGCGGGGTGGGGAGATCCTTTCCTGCACCGTGCACCGCACCATGCGGGGGAAGGGTTTTTAACCTCACTCCCAAGGGGCCCCGCCCAAATACCAAGGGTCGAGTCAAAAATGTCATCCGCCCCACCCCTGCCTAAACCAACCTATTGGATCTAAAAAATTACTTTTGGGTCTAAAAATATTTTTCTTGACCAAAATTATAAATTAAAATTTATAAATATAAAAAGAATTTAAATTCATTAGAGTTATATTTTAGATTATTTTGACCTCCTAGATTAACTTTTATATAAAAAGTTAAGGTAAGATAATAATCATATTTAAGCTAAGACAATCCGCTGGGGTCATCTTACCCCCCACATGGACGGAACGGGATAACCCGAACGCATACCTAGTCTGGTGCGGGGCGGGGTAGGGTAGCGGGATACGGCCCGATGCCCCTACTTGAAATCTATACCCAATTCCATCTCAGACGCCATTTTTAATAGCGTTTCAGTTTAAGTGGAATATAGGAGGACCAGGCTGGAATATAAAGTTTTTGCGTGTGACGTTGACGTACCCACCAACAACAGAAAAATTAGGTACCCACCCGTACAAGTCATTCTCGTCAAGACCCTCGTAACTTAAAATAAATAATTAAAAATCTCAGCACTCATTTGATCCCGCCACTTTACCTTAATTGGATTACTTTTTAGAACCACAAATTCTTTCGTCTTTTGATGCTTATTTTCATGGATAATTAGTCATTCCTCTCATTATTAGTTTGTACGAAATCATTATTTATTTTAAAATTTTAAATCAATAGAAAAATATAGATTTAATTATTTATATTCATCTTATCAAACACTACACTCTTAAATGTCATGTGGCTCAAGCTCTCTTTAATAAGTTAGTCATAAAATATTTAATTAAAAAAATTAGAGTGTATAATTTAAAATTATTATTTGTCTAAAAAAGTTAAGTTGATAGAAAAATTAAATTAAATGAAATTATATATATATATATGTATCTTAATAGTTGATATTATTAAAATCTAAATGAGAAACAATTCTTAATTAGATGGCAATATGTATCCATTAAGGAGCAAAATAAACGGATTCCTTTTCTTACTTACTAAGTCCGTATATTACCTTTTTGCGCCCATAAATCAAGCAAATGAAGGTTAGGTAAGTACAGGGAGTATGATCCACTGCAATCCCTACCATCGTACCTAAGTGGGAAATTAACCAAGCATCCTACCTAAATTGCCTCACCAAATTAATTTTTATGTAAATGTTTTTAATTTTAATAGTAAGATATATACTAAAATACTACATGATTTAACAAATGAAATAATGATCTTAAATCTTATCATCTTCAGTCACACAAATTAGTATTTATTATTTAAATAAAGTATAAACAACCGCTTAAAACAAAACATAGAACTAAGAGTATTATTTTGTACTAGATTGCAAAGAAATTGATCAACCTACAAAAGTTTTATACCATTTAAGAGAAATTTTTTAAAGTAATAAGACACCTTTGAAACGGCATAACTCAGCTTGGGAGTTGGGGAGTAGGTAATAACTTTTCATTTCCGAAAACACCCACGGACGGTGTTGATGTGTAACTAACTAACTACCTTTCAGGGCGGAGAGTCCAATGCGTAAAAAGACCTTATTGACCTTGACAATCGCACACATATTACTCTTCGACAGTCTGATAGTTTCAAGCGCCGCTCCCATTCAGTCACACGCAGAGACTGACGAAGATCTGAGTTGAACAATGTCTCCACCTCTCCTCGCTAACGGCAATATCATCGACGTCAAGCCGGCCTCGGCTTCCTCCACTGGAAGAGTCGCCTCCGTTTACAGCGAGGTCCAAACGAGTCGTATCGAGCACGAGCTTCCGCTTCCGTCGGTTCTCAGAAGCTCCTTTAAAATAGTCGATGGCCCCGCTAGCTCCGCCGCTGGCAACCCAGGTCACTCTCGTACCTTCCACTTCTCGTTCTGATCCACGAGTCGTCGTTCATAAATCCGCATTACTACTCTTCGCTCTCTATTAACTTCGGTACTGTTTGGTTGCCGAGAATGTTTGACGGACAGAAAACTAAAATAACTCTTTGGATTTCTATCTCTTTCTTTTTTCGTTTTAGTGAATGTAAAAACACTTCCCAAGGAAAGAAGAGGAATGTATAAACTCGAAGTTTCATTGTTTTAGTTTTTTCATTTGAATGTGTTGCGCCGTGTTTCCAGATGGGATTGCAAAACTATTTCCGAATCTGTTCGGGCAACCTTCGGCAATGCTGGTGCCGAGTGAATCCAATTCGTTGAGGTCGGATCAGAAGCTGAAGATAGGCGTCGTTTTGTCTGGAGGCCAGGCTCCCGGTGGACACAATGTGATTTCTGGAATCTTTGGTGAGAATCTCATTATAAACGATAATTATACATCTACTTTTATGCACGACCTGTTTCTATTTTCGATGTATATGAATCCTTGTATTGGTGGCAGATTACTTGCAGGAACGCGCAAAAGGAAGCACATTGTACGGGTTCAAAGGCGGTCCCGCTGGGATCATGAAGTGCAAATATGTGGAACTAAGTACAGACTATATTTATCCGTACAGAAATCAGGTGAGGAAAATTGGTGTTACTTGTACTATTCCATGAATCTGCGAAGCCTTTGATTTAGTCGTCAGTATAATTTGATGTCTGTGAGTAGGAAAATTTAGCTATTGAAAAGTTTTTATCAACCATATTGCGTTGTATTGAAGTAGGTGAGTGGAGATGAAAATATTTAGCTGTATGCTAAATTGATGTATGTCATTGCCATATGCATATACGAAAATGTACGAGGAAGTTTAATGCAATAGTTTTAGTCATTGTATATCTAATTTAGTTGTGGAGCTATACATGCACTCATGCTTGTTAAACTAAAAAGATTATCACTTCTGTTATTTTTTTTCTGTTTATCAGGGTGGCTTCGATATGATTTGCAGTGGGAGAGACAAGATTGAAACTCCAGAGCAGGTGTGACTAATGTTTGGATTATTTAGGCGTTTTGTGTTGCGTTATCTGTGCAAAGACTACATAAATGAAAATGGATATGTTTTTTAGTTTAAGCAAGCTGAAGAAACTGCATTGAAGCTTGACTTGGATGGGCTGGTTGTTATTGGTGGAGATGACTCCAATACAAATGCCTGCCTCCTTGCCGAAAACTTCAGGTATGTTATATGGAACAACCATATGGGCTGGTTGTTATTGTTGAAATACTATTGTTTCTAGTGTGAGTAAGCTTTGCATGTTGTTGATCATAAGTTTTGCATCACAATTTATTTTATTATCAGGAAAATCACAGTTAATTATTTCCTGTCTTTCTCATGGTTTCAGAAAGGTGCCTAAAGTTATTAATAAATATTAACTCATACAATTTTTTTTTTTAAAAAGCGTCTAAAGTTATCAATATCACCCCCAGGTGCCTCATGTTGACAGTAGACCTGATATTAAGTAAAACAGATTATGTGCCATGAAAAAAGCACATACCTCTTGGTGTTTACATGTCTCTCTTCAATTTTCCCAACTGTAACTCTGAAGTCAAGAGAGCAGCCTCTTTTTGCCTCTATATCAGAGCTCTCCTTAGCAACTCATAGGATAATTTTTCCCCCACTCTCTTCCTCGCATCTTTATTCATGCATAAACACCCATCAATATTTGCCATCCCTTCGTTAAAATCAAGCCTAGAAGATTTTCACGGGTGTACCGTCATTGTTTGTCTGATTCCCTTTCTAGTTTTAAAGTGATCTATGGTTGAGCTTCCAGGGTGTTTAGTATCTTGCTGTGATTTCTCCCCTGGTATATTTGCATTCGCGATCATATCTGTGTAAGTTTTTCTGTATTATTTGTTCCATCAGGGGTAAAAATCTGAAAACTCGGGTGATTGGATGCCCTAAGACCATTGATGGGGATCTGAAATGCAAAGAGGTTCCTACAAGTTTTGGGTTTGATACTGCTTGCAAGGTGATTATATCTATAACTCAAAATCTATGCCCTGTTTTCTTATGTTCTTGTTTTTCATGGTTTGATACTATGATGTTGATTATAAGTGAGTTCCATAATGTACTGTGATCTCAATTACTGAAAATGTATTTTATATCATCGCCTCTGTGGTTAAGTAAACATTTTCATTATGAGGGACTTGAAAATCTTGCTACTTGTTTATCATAGTTTGATATTTTTATTTGCTTGCAGATTTATGCAGAAATGATTGGTAATGTTATGGTTGATGCCCGATCAACTGGAAAGTATTATCATTGTACGTATCGTGTTTGATATATTTAAAAGCAGTGCCTGTTTTTCCTTCACCGTGAAATTGCATACGCATTTATGAGTTGTATCCATCTCTGAAAATTTTCTTTCATATTATCTATTATGAAAAATATTAAGATTTTCGATGACAAACAAGTAAAGAAGAGATCAACAACACATAAATAAATCACTACTCAAGAGATGTACTACGTTTATAGTCTCACACAAAAATCTTTTTGAAACTAAGCTAGACTTTAGATGTAAAAGGGATTCGGGCTTGAGCATTTCTTATGCCCATCATGCTCCATATTTTGTAAGTAGATTTTCTCTCTAACTTTTGTTTTCTTCACATGGATTTATATCTTGTGCCAAACCTCATAATTGTTTTGTATCTCGTATTTAATTTATTTTATTTTATCTTCTCAATACATTCCCAAAACACCCCTCTTTTAGACAGCCTCTTCGCCGCGACATAAAAAACATAAAAAAAAATAAATACCTTATGATTAGTATATATGACAGCTTAAGGTTGATTTGCGCTAACCTAACGCTATATACATAAATGGCATGAAAGCCAACAAAGACAGCCTCTTAAAACAATTATAAAATCGAGAGCTATAAATCAGATACATTCAATACAACTGATTTGGAAATGGCTGCCACAAAAAGTCTTGGATTGGTCACATACAGGAAATAGGTTTTGTGGGATGTGGTGCGGTGCAGGGTGCCCTGCACATTCATATATCTATTCCATCTACATCAATAAATATCTATCTTAGCTACTATCTTTCCTGAGTCAGTTTGCATTGAAATTACCAAGTCCATGGCTCTAATACCAGTAATGGCAATCAACTTGTGAATACAATGAGTTTGGTGAGGCTTGGTTCATGCATGTATGCCATGCACCCTCATATCTATTCATGCTACATCAGCATTATCTCATCAATTGTTCATCCGCTTTTGTGGTACTTTTTAGCAAAGTACTATTCACTGGGTCCATGTTCGCAGTTGTACGGCTTATGGGGCGTGCGGCTTCACACATCACTCTAGAGTGTGCCCTACAAACACATCCAAATATTACGATTATTGGAGAAGAGGTATCTTCATAAATATATTGTTTTGCTTTCAGATCACTTGTGGAGCCCGTTATAGTTGCTAATAAATGCTCAAGTTCAAATGAGATATGTTAGACTTTTGTTCTATCTTTGTGGCTATCAATCCAAGCATACTTGTTTATGACAATCAATGCAACATAAGACCTGACTAAGTCCAACCCAGAACCACCTAAAATATGCAGTTTCAGGTAGTCAGTTTAAGAACTGTCAACAAGTGGGTAGATGTGAGCTCCTCCTATTATTAGTGGACTGGATCTAGGCATGAATTCCTGCTACCTACCTATTCTGATCCAAGAAGAATTGCTTAATCTATATTTACTTTGTTTTGCATCCTTCCTTAATCTCTAAGATTGCTTTTCTTCACCCACCTACAAGTATTGCTTCCCATCAAATAACTCAAAGCCACCTCCCAACCATTCCTTTCTTAGTCTGCTCATTTTTGTTCTATTTCTAGCTTCTCAGGACTTTCTTGCTCTTTTTTCTTTTTTCTGTTTAGGTGTATCTCTTATATAATCCCTGTGTAATTGGCTGGCATCCACACTGTTATTATTATTAAATTTTGAACTTGTGAAAAGATTCTTAGAAAAGATAAGAATCTAATTATGATGCCTCTTGCCACAGGTTGCTGCTAAGAAGCTGACGTTGAAAAATGTGACTGACTATATTGTAGATGTAATCTGTAAACGTTCCGAACTTGGTTTTAACTATGGTGTTATACTTATCCCTGAAGGTCTAATTGATTTCATTCCCGAGGTAATGTTCAGGAATCTGATGCACTACTGTTTTACAAAGTAACGAATGCCCACATCACTTTGTTGATATATAAACTACCATTACTTTCTTTGACATATGCAGGTGCAGCAGCTTATTGCAGAATTGAATGAAATCCTGGCCCATGATACTGTGGATGAAGGTGGGCTATGGAAAAAGAAACTTGCAAATCAATCTCTACAGCTTTTTGAATTTTTACCTCAAGCAATCCAGGAACAGTTGATGCTTGAAAGAGATCCTCATGGAAATGTTCAGGTATTTGTTTATTTATATTATTATGTTGGGATATCATTTGACGTCTTGTGATTTCCTACTGATTGTTCACGTTGTATGTGTTTTCTAAATTAGGTTGCCAAAATAGAAACTGAGAAAATGCTTATTCAAATGGCTGAAACCGAGTTGGAAAAGAGGAAGCAAGAAGGTGTATATAAAGGACAATTTAGAGGGCAGTCCCACTTTTTCGGGTACTTACTTTCTTTCCCGAAAACACATCATCATTTCATTTCACAATTTCGTAATTGATCTTTTGGTGATAGTGGGTGTGTATGTTTGGTGATTGTGATTTAGGCATTAGGCTGTTGGCTACCCTTGGGCCTTGACGGACCCGATGGTCCTCATACCTAAACTTACATTCGTAACTGTGATATTTTGCTTCTCATTCTCCACATATTTAGTTGCAATTTATGTTGATAAATATTCTTCAATATTCTTATCTCGGACATAAATTGTATTTCTGCAGGTACGAAGGGAGATGTGGTTTGCCAACTAACTTCGATTCTAGCTATTGCTATGCATTGGGTTTTGCTGCTGGAGCTCTCCTTCAGGGTGGGAAAACTGGGTTGATATCATCGGTCTGGGTTCCATCCCTTTCACTTCACCCATTATCCTTAAGGACCTTAACCTCCATTCTTTTCTTCTATTTATAATTCCTTATACTTTGCTGTTGATTGCACATTTTGGTTCAAAGTTTAATTATGTGTTATTATGGCAGATGGTAAAAAACATAGCTAAGCTAAATTTGTGATATGCTTTTCATTATGTCTCCAGGTTGGTAATTTGGCTGCTCCAGTTGAAGAATGGACAGTTGGTGGGACAGCATTGACTTCATTAATGGACTTGGAGAGAAGACATGGTATTGTCACCTTATACTTTCTTCCTCAAAGTCTGCAGATGTAGTTTGTGGGAACTTTTCTTTCATATTTTTCCCTTCGTCTTTAGTTTGGTGAACTGTTGAACAGAATACGCTGTATTCCACATTATCTCTATCAGCTAGCAGTATTTTAACTGGTATTCTATGCAAGTAAATAAATTCAAGGGGGAAAGATATTTTCATGGAATGTTATATGGATTCTTTCTATCGCTATGCTAAGCTTCAGAAGTTCTGAAGAAAATTATCTTGTCAAAGTATTTCAGGATTTCAATCTATAATAGAACTTTGCTGTTTTTTCATTTTATATATCTTCCTTCTTTTTTCGTCAATCGCTTGAGCTGTTTTTCATTTTTTTTTTTTTTTTTTTCCAGGTAAGTTTAAGCCTGTGATAAAGAAGGCAATGGTGGAGCTTGAGGGTAAGACTTTTTTGGGGGAAAATCTTCTCACGATATTCACTTACATGTTAAGTTACATGGATTAGTTGCAATATTTCTTTGGGTTCATGGTAGGCATGATGGTGTTTGGCACGCCATGAAATACGATTCACTTTTTCTTTGCTATTCTCCCCAAATCTTAAACCAAGAAAAAGGTGATCAGCAAGTGAACTAACATGATGAATTTTCAGGGGCACCTTTCAAGAAATTTGCATCCATGCGGGACGAGTGGGCACTCAAGAATTGCTACATCAGTCCTGGTGAGTCATTAATTTTGTATTCAACAACCATCATCTCTACCTACTTTTAGCAGTTTATGGTCTTGTTTCTCTTCATTTATTTAGCCTGAATTTTCAGAAGATTGCCCTACTAAAAATTTGAGCGCAACAACTGGACTTTTGTCCCCGAAACCCGGTGCCGATATATCTAAAAGCACACAACACATCATCATATTCCTAACATCGATTTTGATTTGCATATTGCCTGCAAGTTGAATGGCTAATCTAAATCTGTTACTTATGCCTTAAATGCTTCTATAATTACAGGTCCTATCCAGTTTCATGGTCCAGTATCAAATGCAGTTAATCATACTTTACTCCTCGAACTTGGAGTTGAGGCTTAGTACAATTGTTGAATTCTTGCTTTGATGAGCGTTCATATATTTAGAGAAACAATCTAAATCTGTGCTGTTCTGTATCTTTGAGATTTGTCTTTTGTTTCTGTCGCATGCTTCTTTCCTAGTTTGCTTCACGTGGAATGTTCTAACTTCTAATTCATTAGAAATTTCTGTTTTGCTACATGTTGAAACTTGGAAGTTGAAACCACTATTAAAAAGACTTTCAAGGGCCCTCTATGAGATTCTCTTAAAGAGTTTATAATTTTTTTCACGAGTGGATTTCCATTAAATCCCAACAATTGTTTTCATTTATTTTCTAGGCAACGTGATTTAAGTTATAACCGAAATCATGGCTCCACCAAAGGGGTGTAGATTCCACTATAAATATTCCGATTTTTAAAGCGATAAGTGTTGATTGATGAAATCTCGATCATTGAATGTAATAAGCGATTGTCATTAACAAATCACATCCATGATGATTTCATCAACTTTTACTAATCAAATTCAAAATGATACTTCAGCCGGTAAGAACAGGACAGAAACTTTGTTCCAAAAGAGCGACTCAGCTTCGTTCAGAAAGCTGTATGATGTGTGCCATAGGATTTATGAACTCGTATGTAATCACATCACCAGAAGTCAACTGAAGTTACTTTTAGCTCATCCTCAAATCCTTCCAAACAAGTGACAAGTAAAGTAAACAAGAGTGTTAGGAATAACAAAACCGAGAATGAAGATCAGCCAATGCTTGAAGATTCTAGAAGCAATGACACAGCAAAATCGAAAGAAGAATATCCTGCATAGGTGACATTTTGGAATCATCTGGAATTACCTTTGTACCCAATTCTGTTATGTAAATATTCCCTAGCTAGAATATTCTATTGTGATAAATATGCTACCATTCTCTGTAAATGGAGTGAAGTGGAAACCAAGGTCAATATCACTATGAATGAAATCATTCAGGAATTCTGTCATACAGTTTGTGTGCTCTGCCTTTCTTAGCTTCACTTTTTTTGGGGGGGTGGGGGTGAGGATACTGTTTAGGTACTTGGCTATTATTCAAACACATGATATGAATTAGTCCCGATTAGTCTAATCTCTTGAGAGTGGAGCCCATAACATAATGCTCTCTCAGCTTCTGCAGTAGCAAATGAAAAAGAACCAGAAAAAATAACAGAGTTTGTGTGCACTGTGCACTGTGCACTACTCTGCTTTGCTTTGCTGTTTGCCAAAGGTGCCAGCTTGTGCCGTGCGCTGACTACTCTCACTTTGATGCAGCCCAAAAGGATTAATTACTTTTTTTCTTTCTTTCCTTCTTTCCCTCCCAGCAGACAGCACGACAAGACAGACGACTTGCCTTTTTATATGCTTGGCCCTCTGAATCACGTGCTACTGATTGATTTGGCACTCGCTATACTCTCTTGCCATGGCGTTGTGGATCACCTTTTAGATTTATGAGACGCTCTTTATCCACCCTTTTTTTCCCCCAATCGACATAATACAAAGTTTCATTGCAAAGAATCAGATCGGGGTGGGGTAACTTATTAAGGGAAATGTTGTCTAATTGGAGTTTGGTTTAATTCCAATAAAAATTGGTCAACAAAAGCTGCACTTGGTTTAATCTTTTTGAAAGTGTTAACAGAGTTTTAGTACAAGTTACATAATGTGTTAGGCGAGGAAATAATGATGGGTGACTAATGACTCAATGAGGAGATTCAATATATGCAATAGGCAAGAAAATGGTAACGGGCAGCTAATGGCATGATCACAAGGTCCATGTGATATATGGCGACATAATTTATAATTAAATCAAACGTACTATTTGAAATAAGGCTCTTAAAAGGATCATTGTAATTTGAAGGAGCTTCGATTAACGGAATCTATCTTGAATTTAGATTTATGCTAATAAGATAAGAGTAAATTTATTCATCATCATTTTTTTCATAATCTTTTGATTATTCTATGATGTAGCATTAGATGATTGGAGATTATTTATTATATTTTATTTATGAACCTATCATATAATACCACGTGTTAAGTTGTTTCTTTGGTTGCAAATCATAAGAATAGGCAAACAATCCTGAATGAAGGAAAACAAAAAAAACAAAAAACAAAAACAAAACAAAAGATAATAACAGTAATTGGGTCCCATATATTGGTACAATGGTTATAAATCTCTGCAACCTTTCTGATAAAAGTTGTGTCATGGTCATCTTCGCCATCAAACGGTCCTTCGTACACAAACCTTCTGTATAAATGAGATTACAACTTAAGGGAATTTGAATCATTCACACATGGTGCTAAAGCACTTTTCCTTTTCAATGAATTAGACATGTGAGACCCCCTCGATCTGCATAATCGCAATTGGTTGCAATTTCAAAACCCAGATTTAAAATGGTGCGTTCGCGTCACATCATGGCAATGATTGAAACCCAGTTTTTGTTGAGAGGCATTTATGGTGAATTTAATTTTTATTTACACATTCCTCTCTCGCTTATATGGTAGGAAAATGATAGAGTTTACTCATTTACTATTTTTTTATATTTTTTATTTTTAATTTTATTTAATGATCAAGGAACTCACTATTAATAAAATTATATTTTTTTAATTTTTTTTAATGATTAAAGATGTTAAAAAAATACTTAAAAAATTATACAAAAATAAAAAACTTCAAATACACTATAAGTAGTAAAAGGGTAGGAACCCTATCACTACCTTTCATGAAAAATACTCCCACATCCTATAAAAAAATTATAGATATGAGATGTGAGAGTGAATAGTAACTGATATATAATAAATCATTTATTATAATGAGGTGTTTATCAAATTTGTCTCAAATCTCGAATTGTTTTTTATTTTATTTTTATATTATATTTATTGTGATGAGGTGTTTGTTAGAGAATCTCATTCCCTTCTCATATATCTTAATTTATTTATTGAAATGTTTGCTTGATAGAAAAAATAAATAAAAGATGGTAACCAAAATTTTGATATTTAAAATTATTAGGGCAAACAAAAATCTATAGAATATATATAGTATGTTTTATTGTTTCGCTTACCAACTTGAAAAATTACTGGAAAATTAAATAGATAAGATTGTTTTAAGTGAAAAAATAAATTAGTTTTTTGATTAATTTTTTAATCTTGTTATTTCACTTTTTAATGTATTAGTAAAATTTTAACCATTTGTAAGCCAGATCTTAAAATATATGTATATCTACATAAATTATATATATTCTCTTTGAAACACTCTTTAAAAAAAGAATAATAAATAAATAAAGTCAAGCGCCTGATGATCGAGAAAGAGGAAAATGGCGAAACCCAACGCCTAGTGCCATGAACCGTGTGGTCCAATTCCATAAATGCTTTGTCCGACCACCGAACTATTATTTCTTTGGAGAGAAGTATTACTATTGTTAAAAAAATTTATGAATATAAATATAAATTGATATTATTTTATATGATATATTAAATAAATTTTATAATAAAAGTAATTTTACAATTAAACGTATGACATCATGATATATTAATTTGTGAATTTATTATTATAAAATCTCTTTTTAATTAAAATATTGCTCTTTGATAAAAAAGAGATTTTCACTTACATAAGTTAAGTATAAAATTATTGTCGACTCAACTTAATTTCATTTTTCTTCTTCTTCTTTCCTTTTATTTTCTACACATGATTTTCATCCCATAATCAAAGACAATATAATTAAAAAAAAAATGCATTTGAAATATTAAAATAATGAGTCTTCTTTTTAGCTTTTCTTTAGCAACAGAACTCCCTAAAAAAAAGTTGTACGGAATTAATTAAGCATATAGTATATATATAGGTATATTCTTGCATTATCATATTTTCATTGTCAAAATCACCTTTCCCACCGTAAAGGAACCTACCTAGCTCTCTCGCCTATATCCTTATGTTTGCCATCCTTTTTTGCTCTTTTTGTCAAGCCATTCGAATCCAGGTTCTCCATGCATGTTCTAAAAGCCATTTATATAAGATGCACAGAGAGAGAGAGAGAGAGAGAGAGAGAGAGGGTGACGGCCCCATGCCCTTTTGAACTCTTCTTTAATAACGATACACATTCTCTGGATTTCCACTTGTTCTCTCGTCTTGCATTTTTGGACCCTCTCTAAATATTAATAACGTATATATATATATATACACACAAACATTATCCTTTCGAGATATTTACCAACTACAACATGTCAACGCAAAAGCACTGTTTGCTTTAAAAAATAGAATAAGTTAGAATAGATAATGAGAAATTGTGCAGGAGATGGATGTGGAGATATTGTGTGAGTGGGGATATTCGAGTGCTGACTGCCCGCCAAGAAACAAACACAAGTAGTGCAGATCGAAGATGGAAGAAGAAACAAATATAGCTAGCTACCTAATCAATGGGAAGTTTCTGTAACCACACGCAAAGGCAGGCAGGCTCCTCTTTACTCATGACCTGTAACTTGCATCTCATGTTCTTATCCTTGTCTTTTTCGTTTTGCCTTTACATGTTTGGATTTCACAAAAAAAAAAAAAAAAAGATCGATAAATTGGGATACGTATGATCGATGGAGTCTGATATAGGCAACAAGCATACATGTCTTCCATTTTCATAGGACCACTACTTATGATCAGATAATAGCCCACTGCATGCTGGTGCTGCAGTACTGGATGTATATACATGGATCATTAGGAAGTTGGATGCAACACAGCATAGTTACACAGGTAGGTACAAAGGCCAGGCCACGTGGCTGTTGCTCTCAACAAATGTCTGTTTGGAGTGTTGGTAGGACCCCTTCCCATTAATGTAATAATGATTTTTTTTTTTTTTGCCTGCACATGGCTCATCATCATTTTGCCTACAAACAAACACCATTAACTCAAGGGCAAAATCCCGTCCGGCCTTTCCTATCTATCTACCATTCCCCTCCTGTTTTTCTAAGGAGGCAGCTTCCTTGCATGAATTGTCTAAATGGCCTAATGCCTAGTATATACTAAACTATTTGAAAATAAACCAAAGATATATATTAATTGAGCTACCACGTACCCTAATTAATGATGTCTTTACATGAGGACATGATCACCTAATTTGCAAACAATTAATCCTACGATAGCCCCATCATCCTTAACTGGGTTCCATCTAAGCTTGTCACCTTCTGCACCTTTGTATTTGGTATTTGCAGATTTTGCAACCGTGTGATCTTACACCTAAATCTTGTGCCCCATCCCATGGTGCAAAAACTAGCATCTGTTGAAAAGGGTCCACTCATGTACATTTCAAGCCAGCATGTTGTTTAAATTAAAGTCATTAAATGGTTCTCTAGATATTTAGATATGGATACGGCCATGGGCGGGTGGGTGCATGAATCAAAACGACATGATATTCCACCGTGTTAGTGAAAACATGAGCAATATTAATATACATTCTCTAGTAAGAGTAGTATTAAAACTAGCTATATATATATCATATCACTTAGGCTGCGTTTGGATGTTGAACTGAGTTGAGTTCTTTATGAATAAAAGTAAGTTGAGATGGTGGAGTGAGTTTTGTGAGGTCCACCTAAGATAAGTTTAGGGCTCCGTTTGGTTGCAAGACTCAGTTGAAATCAACTCAGTTCAATCTAATTTTAAGTTGAGTCTAACATCCAAACACTCAACTCTCAAATTACTAAACTCATCTCAACTCAAAACATTTTTACACGTAGAACCCACAACCTTTTTCAACTCAACACATATTTATACGTGAAACTCATAACATTTTCAATTTCTCATAAATAGTACTAAACTCATCTTAACATCTAAACTCATTTTAGATGGGCCCCATATAACTCAATTCACCTACTCAACTCATTACTATTTATAAAGAACTCAACTCAGCACAACATCCAAACGTAGTCTAAATATATTTAGATGTTAAAATAAATTTAGTACTATTTATGAAAAATTAAAAAAGTTTGTGGGTTCCACGTATAAATAAGTGTTGAATTGAAAAAGGTTGTGAGTTCTACATGTAAAGAGATTTTGAATTGAGATGAGTTTAATAATTTGAGAATTAAATGTTTAAATATTAGATTCAATTTAAAATTAGACTGAATTGAATTGATCTCAGTCGAGTCTAAGAAACAACCGTGCCTTAATCTTCATCCATCTTTGAACAATCCATTAGTTTTGAAAAGATGGTAGAGATTTGTCGTTGGAATTGGCAATGTGGGGTCTCTACTTTTTGGTCCGGTGGTTCGGGTTATTAACATGCAAGGTGTCTATTTTATTTTTTTTATCTTCTTCCACAAAGTCATAAACTTCCAGCTAGGGAGTAATTTGATAAATATAAATATATATATTATTTATTCTCTCCAAACAATATATTATTTTCCAAGAGAAAAGCTTGAAATCATTGAATATATATGATTTAAGAATCTCTAAGATATTATTTAATTCAATGTGGAAATCGTATAATCATTAATCAGAAATAAGGCTGTATTATTTTATGTTGTTTGGTTGACGTTTGAATTTCTTAAATAATTTGAAATATATAAGCAATACCATATTTTTGAAATATAGTATGGAGTTAATTAGGAACTTGAGAGGAAACATCATGGGTGGGGGATTCATGTGGTGAATCATGATAGAATTGGATCATGTCAACGCTCAGGAATTAAGCTCCATGAATGTTAGCAATTTTGGCATCTCCCCCACATCATGACACCTTGACATGACACCACTCTCCCTTTGGTCACTAGTGAAAAATAGAAACGGATGCCTTTTTTGCGTTATCTTATTCACAGTAACGTATGCCTACATTAATCAAACACCCTTTCTTTTTTTTTTTTCTCTTTCATCTGAATACGAGTCCCCAACAACCAAGATTCAAGAATTAGATTGGCCTTTCTGAGTTCTAAACACAAGTCTACAACTTCCAGGCAAACATCCAATACTAGAATCAACTTTTACTGCGAGATCTAGATCTTTGGTGGGCTGTCTAAATATATATATAGAGTAATTCTATATACAATCATAGAGTGCGTAAATGCCGTATAATCGTTTTGAAAAAAAGTAGAGTCCACTATTAAAAAATAAATTTTTTCACGTGGGTCTCATGTTTTATTCATTTTTTTCAAAACGATTACGCAACAGTTACACAATTTACGGTTGCAAATATATTTTCTCATATATATATATATATATATTGAGTATTTAATGATATATTTTGTAAGATTTAATTATCATGTTTACATACTGAACTCTGATTCGTGATAAATATATATTTTTTTAAAGAAACATATAGTGTAAACTTTTAAGCAATTAGTAAACTTGAATAATAATTTACTTCTACGAATTGTTTTAAAGAAAATATTTCATCCAAAATATTCTCACGTGACCAATCAGGTGCCGTTTGGATATTGAGTTGAATAAGATAAATTGAGATGAAAGTTGAAAATTAAATAAAATATTATTATAATATTATTTTTTAATATTATTATTATTTTGCAATTTATAAAAATTGAATTATTTATTATGTTTTATATAAAAATTTAAAAAAATTATAATGATAAGATGAAATCACTTCAAAATCAAAACTAGCCTAAATGGGTTAGAGCATTGATATTGAACTTATCAAATGAGTATCATTTCAAAATTTGATGAATTTATGTTTAAAATCACTGCATTTGATTTAACATACACTAAAATCTTCAACTTTGAAATACAGTACATTTAAGTTTATCTCCAAATTTAAAGATTTTTCACACTTTATAACCATTATTTATTTACTTAAATTATTGTTTCTCAATTTTAAGCCACAATATATTTAAGTTAGGAAACAATAATTTAAATATCAAATTAAATTATTAATTAACATATAATTAGTACAATTGTAAAATATAAAAAAATTAAATTAAAAATATTATTATTAAAAATATAATATTATATTATTATTTTGACTAATTCAATAATTAATCAATTATCATGTTATAATTAGAAAGGTTTTAAATTTATTAAAAATATGTATTTTTAAATTTTAAAAATAAATTTTATCAAACCAATAGCATTGATCTTAAAAACTTAATACTTCAAAAGTATAAAACGGACTATCGTTTCCGGTGTTGTTTTATATCATGTGGCATTGCTTCTTCCATACACTCATCCCCCAAAACTCTCTCTCTCTCTCTCTCTCTCGTCTTTTATTACTCATTCTCCTTTCTTTATTGCCTGAGCAGGTGGGTCACTGAAACTCTGAACTGACCTCGTTAAACAGAGAAACTTCCTCCCCACTCACCTTCACTTTCTCTCTCTTTATCCCTCCATTGCCTGAGAAGGTGGGTCACTGAAACTCTGAACTCACCTCGTTAAACAGAGAAACTTCCTCCCCACTCACCTTCACTTTCTCTCTCATTCTCCCTCTATGGATAGCCCAAGTGTGACTACACAGGTCCGAACCCTCTGCCCCGGTAGCAGTGGAAGAAGGAGCAGCTTTTCCGCGTCGCCCGAGTTCGAGTTCTGGATGATCCGAAACCCGTCTTTCCCACAGCCCAATCTCCTCTCCGCCGACGAACTCTTTGTAGACGGTGTCATCCTCCCTCTCCAGCTTCTCCCCCACCACCACCCGGACCCAACACAAGAGCCCGACCCAGATCCTCCCAACTCAACCCCAGCTGTTACAAACCCCGAGCCAGCACGACCAGAGAGCTCACCCTCGGCAATCACCGAGTCAACCGCCGTATTAACCGGGTCGAAGCGGTGGAGAGATATTTTCAAGAAGAGTAGCACGAAAAACCCAGAAGGTAAAGAGAAAGAAAAGGAAAAAGACAGAGAAAAAAAGAAGACGGAGAAAGAGAGAAAGAGTGGCGGCGGCGGCGGCGGCGGAGCGAGCTCGGCCGAGTTGAACATCAATATATGGCCATTTTCGCGGAGCAGATCCGCCGGGAATGCTGGGACTCGACCAAAGTCCGTAACCGGGGCTCCGGGTACCCGGAAGGTGAACAGCGCGCCGTGCTCACGCAGTAACTCGGCGAGTGAGTCCAAGTCGAAGAAGTGGCCGAGCAGTCCGGGCCGTGGGGGGGTCCATCTGGGTCGGAGCAGCCCTGTTTGGCAGGTTCGCCGGGGTGGCGGATCGGGCGTAAAGAGCTCCGATCCGGCGGCTCGTGTTGCCGAGAGAGCAGCCAAAAAAGATGTACCCGAGAATCGCAGGAGCAGAACCGCCGCCAACGGAGGAAGCAGCTTGCCGAAAGCGAGGGTTTTGAACTTGAACGTCCCGATATGCATTGGATATGGACACCATTTGAGCTGTAGAAGCGATGAGAATAGCACTATCAGTGGCGGCAATAATAGTCGTCGTATTATAAGCAGCGGTGGCACCGACGGTGGTAAGAGTGGCAACGTTGGAAATGGTGGTAATCTTTATAACCTGCGAAACCTCTTCACTAAGAAGGTGTATTAAAGTGAAAGTAATTAATTAACACTCTCAGTCTCACAGATTATTTCTCTGATAGTTGAGAGATTATTATTATTATTTTTTTTTATGTTTTCTTTTGTAAACAAATAATTAGTTTGTTAATTGCATGTGTAAAAGTAGCTTTTCTAACCTTTTTTTAATTTTTTTTCTCATATTTGAGTTAGACAATGGTATGCTCCATTGTAACAATGGGGTTCTTGTGTGTGTGTGCGCGCATGATTACAAGTCCATGGGTACATGACATCATTATTTGCACCATAAATAGCTTTCCTTTCTATGCAATTAATGCAATTAACAGGTGGGAGTATTGGAAAAGAAAAATAAAGACAAAAGGGAAAAGTGGTTCAACTTTTCTTCCCTTTGAAGTTTGTTGCTCTTACCACCTCTTCTTCTTTTGATTTTATTTTTATAAAATTATAAAATTTTCTCTTAATCAAAGCATACTAAATAAACATAAGAGAATGATATCCATTCATTAAAATTGTTTAATTATTATATAAGGGTTGATTTGTTTTTAGTAATTGTTTTTATGTGTAGTCTTTGTTAGATTTTAAGACAACATAGAGTACATTAAAAATTGGAGTTATGTTTAAGAATTGTCTTGATACCCTAATAAAATGATGGCTCCAACATGTTCCTAAGGTCAAGATTGGGTAAATATCTTTTTATTATTTATTATTTTTTTTATTTTTTTTATATACTTTTCATTACTATTTAATATGTTATTATTTTTTTTTAATTTTTTTATTATTATTCACATAACATTTCATGATTAAGTTGATTTTATCATTCATCTTTCCTGTAAAGGAGAGGATACATATTTATTTTTCAAAGTCCAAAGAGCCTTTACACATTAGAGGATGAGCTGTTTGGACTTTTAGGTTTTCGATTGCTTTATAAACTTATCTTAATTTATTTGAACTCATTATTATAAATTTTTTAAATTTTAATAAAAATATAATAAATAATTTAATTTTTTTAAATTTTAAAATAATAATAATATTAAAAAATAATATTTTAACAATATTTTATTATCTCAATTCAGTTCAATATCTAAACATAATTTTAGAAAATGTTTGGATTCAGAGATGAGTTGAGATAGTTTGTGAATAGTAAAATAAAAATTTAATTATTTATTATATTTTATGTAGAAATTTAAGAAAGTTGTTTTGAGATTTAAAAAAGTTGAATTGTTTATTATATTTTATATGAGAATTTAAAAAAATTATAATAATAAAATAAGATGAATTGTGATAGATTTTAAATCGAAATCTCTTCTTAGTTTATTCCCTCGTGTTCCAGTAGTCTTTCACAGAGATTAGCTTGTTGGATATGTAGCTTTGTGTTAATGATATTACAAAAAAAAAGTATTTGTATTTTACTTTTTTTTAATAATTATTGGACTTTTTACAAACTGGAAATTTCAGACAACCAGAAAGGCAATTTGTTTTCCTTGACCCAATTCAAATGCTCTTGTCAGCTAACTGAAATTAATTAAAATCCAGTCAAAAAGTCAAAACAATTCCAAATTCAACGTTCTGAATCATTGTCAGATGCAGCTTAATTTTTTCTAAAGAATAAATTAAATTAAATTAAATTGTTCTCTCTGGCTGAATAGACCACAGTTTTTTTAACTCATCCCTGACCGCATGTCCGCACCGACTGCTTTGATAAGGCCGAAGAAGAACAAAGGATGCTGCTGCTGAATGATTGAACGGGCTTCCTTGGATAATACCAAACCTGCAGGCGGGCGTTGATGGCCTTGTTAAACACTCCTTGGGCTGGAAATTAGCCTCACTTTCGAAAAGGATTGGTCATGCGTTACCATGTGAATTTGAAATTCAAAAAAAATGCTAGTTTACTCTCTTATTTGTCGTTAATTTTGACCTATTTTAATTTTAATTTTTTTTAATAATTAAGAAGCTGATTATTAGTATATTTATGTATTTTTTTATAAATATTTAAAGATGTTTAAAAAAATATTTTAAAAAAAAAATACAATTGCACTAAGAGACAATGGGACACACCCAACAATAAATGCTAGGTAGTCGAGTAGCTGCATCCTTTGAAAAATGTTATATATATACTCGTCTCATTCTTTTTTTGAAAAGGAGATATATTATTGCTCATAAAGAGAATTACATCATTTCACTGATTACAATCTGCCTAATACAATTTGGAATATCTTTTAAATCATACAAGTCTTCAGCAAGATGAAGAGCATTTTTTGCTAAAATGTGACTGCCTTATTTGCCTCTCGCTTGGTATGGTTAACAGTCCAAATTGCAAAGGAATCCAGTACCTGTCTTGCATCCTCAATCAATAAGCCTTTATAACTCCAATCAGATTTCGGCTCTTTCAAAATGTTTACCACCTACAAGGCATCACCCTCGAGGGCGAACTTTGTAACACCTATTTCCTTGCAGAAAAGAACACCAAGCATCATAGCATAGGCTTCACCATTAAATGAATTTGCTTTTAGATTTCTTTTAGCATCCCAGTTCAACTTGTAGGTCCCTTCAGAAGGTCTCAACCATGAAGAAGAGTTACTATCTAAGCTTGGAGGTTGGGTATCTTGTAAGTTGCAATAAAGTTCTAATTCCTTTCTGGCTTTACTGATGAGTAGGGTAGGATGAATGAATCATTTACCGCGAATAAAATCTTTCCTCTAGACCATAGTAGTCGAGTAATCATGGCCACCTCCGTAAGTTCATTTTGTTGCAGGTTATTAACTAGAAAGCCCCAAATACCTTGAAAAGAAGAGCATTTGAAGCTCATCTTTTGAAACTTCCTACACCCTTGGCCCCATACATCTTTAGCAACTTCACAGCCCCATAATACATGTCCTGAAGTTTCGATCGCAAGTTGACAAATAGAATAGCTACTATCCTCCACAACTCTCTTCTTAAACAAGTTTGACATAGTAAGGAGTGCTTCATTACAAGCTCTCCAAACAAACATCCTCACAACATTAGGAACCCGAAGTTTCCAAATAGTCTTCCAGACTTCAGCTTGCAATTTGTCATGAGAAGGACCTCCTTCAGATCTGGACAGAATTTCTCTATGTAGATGGTAGGCACTCCTCACTAAGAATATACCATTGCTTGTACATCTCCAAACCAACTGATCTTCTCTACCACCAAGGCTGATAGGGATAGACTTGATAAGCTCAACTTCTTGAGGTGAAAACAGATTGTCCAGTGAACTATCCTTCCACCTTCTCAAGTCAGGGTCAATGAGATCAACCACCAACACATGTTCTTCATACTCATCCCTTATAGACTGAATTTTTTACCATTATCAATCCTCCAAATTAGACCTTCCTTCAGTAGCTATAAGCCTGCTATGATACTTCTCCAAGTGTAAGAAGATTTATACCCCAGTTTAGGCTCCATAAGGGTCCCTTTTGGAAAATATTTTTATTTGAGGATCTGAGCAGTAAGGGAATTTGGGTTTTGAAGCATTCACCAACTTTGTTTAGAAATCATGACAAGCTTAAAGCTTCTGAAGTCTCTCAATCTCAATCCACCTTTATCTTTTGCTTGACTTTGCTTATCTCACTTTTTCATTGTATTTTCGAATGATCTTCATTATAGTCCCACCAAAACTTCTTCAAAAATTTATTGAGCTTTTGAGAGATAGAGGAAGGAGAAAAATGCCCATAGTGTATGTTGGGATAGCTTGGAGGACAGCCTTGAGGAGAACTTCTTTCCCTGCAGTTGAGAGGCACTTAGTTTTCCAGTTGGTGATTCGAGCCCAAGTTCTATCAATGAAGGAATGAAAAGCAGCGGTTTTAGCTCTACCAACCACAACAGGTAACCCCAAATATTTCTCAAAAGAGCCTGAAGATTTAATCCTAGAAATCCTCAAGATGGTTCTTTGAACATCAGTAGGAGTATTCCTGCTAAAGAAGATAAAGGTCTTTTTTTTATTGAGCACCTGACCATAAGCTTTCTCATAGATCTCCAAAATCTGTAAGACCTTACTCCATTCCAAAGAATTAGTTTTGCAGAACAATAGGTTATCATCTACAAAGAAAATATGATTAATGCGAATTGAGCCATTGCCAATAGGTACACTTGAAATGCTTCTTCTTGCCTCAGCTTGCTTCAGTAGACAAGTTACTGCTTTTACACATAGGATAAACATATAAGGGGAAAGAGGATCTCTTTGTCTAATACCTCTAGTTGGTGTGAAGGATGATATTACCTCTCCATTCAGTAAGATGGAATAAGATACAGAAGTAATGCAGTTCATAACTAGAGAGATCCACCTGTTATCAAAGCTCAACCTCTCCATAACTGATCTGAGAAAATTCCACTCCACTCGATCATAAGCTTTACTCATGTCGAGCTTGAGTGCCATGTAACCATATTGGTCCTGCATCCAAGAGTTTATTGAGTGAAGAGTTTCATATGCTATAAGAATATTGTCTGTGATGAGCCTTCCTAGAACAAAAGCACTCTGATTCATAGAAATTATATCAAGAATAACAAATTTAAGTTTGTTGGCCAACACCTTAGCAACAATCTTATAGCTTACATTACACAAGCTTATTGGCCTGAAATCAGACACTCTCTTAGGCTCCTTCACTTTGGGTATAAGTGTATTAAAAGTAACATTGACACTCTTTAAAGAGCCTCCCTGATTAAGAATGTTAAGAGCAAACTTACAGGTATTATTGTGAATGCTATCCCAATTAACCTAGTATAAATGAGCTGGAAAACCATCAGGGCTTGGGGATCCAAGAGAATTCATCTAAAAAAATAGCATCTTTGACTTCCTTTTATGTGAATCTGAGAAGTAATCTGGAGTTCATATTTGCAGTGACTTTAGGTTCCATACTGTGAAGGCATACATTGAAGCCAAATGGATCAAAAGAAAAGAATATATGAGAGTAAAACTCTGAGAAAACATAAGCTGTTTTATCCAAATCATAAACCATATAGCCATTTTGATCAGTAATCTGAGTGAAAGTGTTTGTTTTCCTCCTTTGGTTAGCATGCATGTGATAGAATTGAGTATATCACCCATGCAGACCCATGGTGTAGAAGAGGAAGGTTTCAGGTACTTGAGTAGATTCCAACTTTTGTTCCTCTTTGAAGTGACTGGGTGGCCATAAAAACCAATGAGCATCCAAGGAGAGCCACTACCTTTTTCTCTGATTATGACACTGATGTGCCATCGTGAAAAATTAATAAGATGCACATCAAAATTATTCCTATAAAACATAGCCAACCCCCCACTACTACCTTTACTGTCAACTACCAAACAGCTGTCATACTTCAAGTAACTTCTAATGACTTCAATCTGAGCTTTTGAACATTTGGTTTCCATAAGGAACACTAGGTTGGGATACTTCTGCTTTGTCAAAAGACTAAGGATTCTAACTGTCTAAGAGTTCCCAAGTTCTCGGCAGTTCCAGCTAAGGAGACTCGTTGAAATTGGCAGGGCTGGTGACCAGCCTCTACCATTACATTAGAAAACTCATCCTCAGAGAGCAACGAGACTTTACCTCTTTTATTAGCCGACATCTTTTCCATTGGATTCCTCTTCACAGTACTCACACCCAAGGAACTTAGTGGAAAGGTTCCTATATAGACTTCATCCCTAGTGGTGAGTTCCTCAACATCCAATAGTTGTTTGTTTCTGACCCTTCTTTTCCATTTCCTATAGTGGACTAGTGTTGAAACAATCTTATCAACCTCATTATTCACTTTGTACTTTTCTATCACCATCCTTCCAGAATCTGAGTCACTTAGTAAAAAAGCCCCTACTTCTACGTTTCCCATAATATCCACACCTGGACCAAGAGAAGGGAGGGAATGCATGCCTGGTTCTTTAATAACTACATTGAAATCAACTGCACCCACAAAATCTTCCACTGATCTTCCTCATTGATTCAACATGGGATCCTCAACTTCCTTAGATAGTGCCTCGAAAGGAGGCCTTGTTTCCATACCTGGCATTTGACCCGTAATTACCTCTTTTTCTATAGAAGGAAAGTTGCTTGATCTTCTCCTGGGATCTTGGAATATCCCCGAGATTTTGCCACCTCTTCAGAATTATTAGACTGCTTTCCATCTAGGTCATTCGATCTCTCCACGTCATCATCTTCAACCTTGTATGTTGAGAATTAGCCATTCGAATTTGTAGCACCTCCCTTACCACCCTGTACATCCTTGGCCATCTCTCTATGGTTTGATGCACGTAACCATGCACCATATTGAGACTCATTATTGCCATGCACGAATGTCATTGCAGAAGGTTTCGAGCAACATGTTACACCATGTTTAATAATACCACATCGAAAGCAGAAAGATGGAAGTCTTTCATATAAAAAAGAAATCCAAACTTTACTGCCATTTATTGAAAGAAATACTCCTCTCATAAGAGGTTTGGTGATGCTAACAGTAACTTTGACTCTTAAATAAGGCCTCCAACCAATCCCTTCTTTATCAACATCAACTTCTACTACTTCACCAACCATACTCCCTATCTTTTCACCAATAGCTCTGGTCATGCCGCCAAAAGGGATGTTGTGAAATTGGATCCACATATTTTCCTTGTCAAAAGCAATATTTGTTGGTGCAACGAGACCATCAAACTCATTGAGACATAGCAGGTTACAATCAAATGTCCATGGCCGTCCTCTCTTCACCTTCTCCATGTCATGGGCATTATGAAACTCGATTAAGAACAAGTTGTCCCCAACACCTTTGAAGTGTACCACTCCCTTTGGTTTCCAAACCTTCAGCGTTATGGCCTTGATTGCTTCTCTATTGATGAGTCTGTCTGCCACAATAAGGACATCCAGACAAAGTCTCCCACGTCTAGTCACCACTTCATCCACAGAAATACCAACATGTACCTCCTTTTGTTCAACCTTAGTCAATCTAAGGTTGCCCCACTTCTCTAGAATCTCCTCTAACATCTCAACAGCCACTACATTTAGACAAAACAATAACTGAGGCTCAACCTCCTCCTTTGTTTGAAAAGAAACTAGGAGACTACCTTGCCCATAGCAAGAAAACCTCCACAACGCACGCTAGGAGACCCCAATAAGTCAAAGAGTTGGCACTATAGTTTGTTTCGCTCTTGTCTTATTCTTAATTCTTTATCTTGATTTATTAACATTTTATTATTCCTCAATTCTTTTTTTTTAGTTGGTGTCGAGTGTTGATTTAAAAATGCACACCTCGTCAAGGGTTTTTTCCGCAAATCTACCTTGGTTGGATAGAATATATTTTTCTAAAACTAAGTTGATGTAATACTCGATAACAACATTACATTATCACATTTAATATGGTGTGGTGGAAATTTGATGAAATTATGATATATATATAACATAACTTCTAAAATTGGATGGACAATTCATACATATTTATTCACCATAATTGATCTTTTATTTTTTTTTTCCAACTTTGATTATAACTTTGTAATGATTTGACTTCTCAAATTGATGTATGAAACAAACAAGATTTCGTCCGTTTTCAACTAATAAAAAGAAAATATGTTCTCCCTACCGATTTATAAATAAAAATTTTAAAATAAAAATAAAAATAAAAAATCTGTTAACTAATATCTCTCAAATTGTAATTTGAAAGGTTTTGACATGTTTGGATGCTGAGTTTAGTTGAGATGAATTGAGTTTTTTATGAATAATAGTGAGTTGAGATGGTGGAGTGAGTTTTGTGGACTTTACCTAAGATGAGATTAGATGCGTTTAAATGTTAAGATGAGTTTAAATATATTTTTAGAAAGTTGAAAAATATTGTAGATCTCGCGTGTAAAATGGTATTGAGTTGAAAAAGTTTGTGAGTTTCACGTATAAATAGATTTTAAATTGAGAAGAATTTAATAATTTTAGAGTTGAGAATTTAAATATTATATTTAACTTAAAATTAGATTAAATTAGATCAATTCAGTCGAAGTTACAAACGCCCTTGAGCTGAACCAAATGGAAATACGGTCAACGGCGACAAATCACTATTCTCTCGCGCTGACACCCCCAGGGACAAATAATATTTGAGGCCGCAGTGTTGCCTTTCGAACCACGCTTCCCGCATGCTCAAACAACTGAGACAACTGAGAAGGAGGGAGGGTGGTAGATCAAAATTTCTCGGAACTCGCGGACAGCCATGGCGTCTTTGGGGCGACTAGTGAGAACATCTCGTGCATGGCGTACTCTTGCCTCGCCGAAAACCGTAACCCCTCTTCGCCCTCGCTCGCGTGTCCTTCCTCTCCGCCTTTACGACAGTAAGCCCAACATTTTGTTCTCATCCTCGTGATTTTAGTGCCATTTTGGGCCTGGTTTGTGTTTCAATAAATTGTATCGCATCTTTTTATTCCGCTTGACCATGTAACACTAGTGTATGATCATACTAAGTTTTTACTAATTCAGTAATTCTGGTGGTTTTGGGTCGTTTCATGCATATCGAAGTGTTCTTGGTTCAATTTAGAGTAATGTTCGGATTTTTCACATTTTTTTAATTATCCCTGCTGATACTGGATAATGTGCTAATTTATGGTTAGTAACGAACCATGTAGAATCTGACCACCAGAGTCAATCTAATGCATCTGAAGTTCTGCCAAAGAGATCGGCACCTGATGCTTGGGGACCGTATTCTGTCTTTCCATTTGTCTTGGCTGGTTCGTTTGGAGTTGGAGTGGTTGAATCGGCTTATGCAGATGGTGATGAGGTTTGTGAATTGCTTTGTTGATCATGAGACATCGTGTGTGAAGTTTTCCCTCCTTCTATCATTTTTCATTTTGAGAAAACCAACCAGTGCCGCTCAAATTGATCGTGTGTGTGTGTGTGTGTTTCTTGAAATGTGTGTACTCTGTGAGTTGTTGCTATGTTGAAGCTGCATTCTGTGAATTTAGTTTCTGCAAAATTAGCTTTGTTCAGGCTGCTTTCAAACCTCCTTTGCCATCAGAATCTTCTCCAAGTTATGAGGTCTTAGAGCAAACTGCCAAGAAAGAACGACAGCGGATTGAAGAGTTGCTTAGAAGTAAAGGAATGCAACGTGGTTCTTATCCTCGCTTTACTGTGGCAGTTAACGGCCAAAAGGTTGTTGCATTTACTTCTTTAGATAATCCGGTATTACTTGTGGGTTGTCTAGTGGCCTCTGTTTAATACTACTTCGCGTATAAGCTCATTTAGCCGATTGAGATTTTCTTTGACCTTGGGGAATAGTTAATATTATTCATGGGGAGGGAAAAGCTCAATTCAAAAGTAATTACTCTGTTGTTAGTCCCTCTACATCAGGGGATTCAAAAATTGATATTCTTGGAGTCATAACATGGCAAAACTAACTTAGCTTGCTTCTCTAAGTCACTTTCTTTGAGAGCATCTATTTTCTCTTGAACTTTGTATTTTTTAATTATTGGAAGCAAATGTTTTGGCAGATTTTATATGAGGTTGATCTAGATTATTCTAAGTTTTGATGCAGTTCCTTTTCATGTAAAATCCATAGTATGAGAATACTTCAAAATGTATTTGACAGAAGCATGTGTTGCATTTTAGGTCACCATCAAATTCCAAATTCCTCCTGCTTGTGAAGTTTCACAGCTGATTGCAAACCTTGTTTCACATCTTGGACTGAAAGTTGAAGACTGTGGCAGCAGCTCAGATATGTTATTGCGCGCTTGGGACAGGTTGAGTCAGACTTAGTGTCCTTCAGTTTTCTTTTTGTATTTATTAACTGCGAGCTTATGCTTTGTGGTTCACACAATTTAATTCATTGTATCTATGTTAGTCATTTTCATCAGTTGAAGTGAATTAAATAATGCTTTCTCGTTCATATGAACTATTGCAGTGCAGTTGCTTGGCAACTAACACTTAATCCTCTCGAGAAAAGGAAGGAAGTTGAAGGGGATGTGGGGTATTCAAAAGATATAAATTCACATAATGCAGATCTATGCATCCTCATATTCCGCTCACTCGTTAGCTCAGAAAAAGCTGTTAGTATTAATTTGGTTTAGTTGATGAAACCATTATCCTATGATGTTTATATTTCTGACTTCTTACTTTTCTTATATGTCGAAAATAAAACATTAGTCGTTTATGCGAATTTTCTGATTCGTTAGGGTGAATTGCAGGAAATTGAATTCATAAAGCAGGGGAGCTTGACTCCCAAAGAGCTTGATGCTTTCGTGTCTGTTTTAGAATTAACAAGTCGAAAGTTGGCACAAAAGAAGACCTTAGAAAGAAGACCAGGGGAAGGTACCACATGGGTGCCATCTGCGAAAAACTCAGTTGCTGAGCACAAGTCCTCGGGAGTGAGAATTTACGGACTCGATGAACCCCACGGTTATTCCCCAAACAAAGAGATATCATGGGACAATATTGCTGGGTATGATCAGCAGAAACGGTATGTGAGGACTTAGGTGTGTTGCATTCATTGTTGCTATTTTTTATTCAAACTTTCCTAAATCACTGCAGTTGTTAGCTTGCCATTAAAATTTTAAGAGTTATAATCTTAATAATGTGAGATCGATCTCATACCTATTTCGTTCAACCAAGCCTTACTTTCCCTTTTGTGTATGTGTTAAGACTATGCAAACAGTGACTAAAATACGTGCGCTTGCTTTTTTAAGAAATTTTCTCGTCTAATAACTTGAAAGAGAATATGACTGCTGAATCACATCATAAGTTATATGGATAGCAATGTTTTGGAGTGGCATATCTAGGTGTAAGACCCAAGGAAGCCCAAGTTACATCTAGGCCTATATTCCAAAAGGATTAGTTAAGGTTATAATTGGAGCAACTTGGAATTATAGAAAAGCCCTTTCCGTTTAGGCTGAAATTGGCTCATTTTTTAATGCCCCAATTGCTTGGAGGGAGAAGTTTTTGCCTCTTACATCTATTCCAAAGGGCAGTAATGGTAAGCTTGATTAGTTCTTTTGGAGTATAGGTCTAGATGTGGTTGGTCTTTGCTTTGGTTCATTATATTAGGTAGTCCATGTGGAGCATGTTATCTAAATCTTCTATTTGCATGATTTCAAGGACTGGGTATAACCTATGCTACCCGCCAGTAAAACTAAATCAGTTAAGTCCATTTTAGTTTGATTATTCTTATTTCCTTGTTCTCATGATCTCCACCAAAAAGTGCGTATGTGTGGTTATTATGTTGATTGAATTTACTTGCACATGTATTCTCCACCGTGTTTTCTATGCTTTTGTGTGCTGACATATTACGTCTCTTCTTTTTGTTTGTCTACATGTGTTTGAGAATAGATGCATCCACCCTTCTCCTTATAGAAGTTCTTATATATCCCTATTTTTTATTGCTGCTCGTGTAGAGAGATAGAGGATACAATACTGATGGCTCTGCAAAGTCCTAAAGTATATGATGATATCGCTCACGGGACTCGGCGTAATTTTGAGTCAAACAAGCCTCGAGCTGTGCTCTTTGAAGGACCACCAGGCATGCCCTTTTAGCCCCGAATAACTTGATGAATGATGATTTTGTGAATTGATCCACTTCTATAGAATATACAGAATTACATACAAAGAATTACTTTTTCGCTCTATTATTTTTTTAAAATTGTTGTGGCAAGTCTCTGGAAGATGCATGGAAACAAGGCCTTGTTTGGTTACTTACACATATAAGATGAGATGAGCCGATATGAAAGTTGAATAAAATATTGTTATAATATAATTTTTTAATATTATTTATGTTTTGGGATTTGAAAAAGTTGAATTGTTTTTTGTATTTTGTGTGGAAGTTTGGAAAAGTTGTAATGATGAGATGAGATAAGATGAGATGATTTGTGAAAACAAACCAGGCCTAAAGCAAACTAGGCACATAGGGAATCAAATTAATGTCATGCACCAGAGAAATGAAGGACTAAGTAATCAAAAAATTTAAAATAATAAAGGAATAAGAAGATAGAGGATACCAAATTTTTGGGTAATTTCAAAAGCAAGCTTCCCAACTTTTTCAAGCTAATATTTTCCTTGTTCCTTTATTTTACTGGGACAAATGATTTAAACACTAGTTGCAACATTGGATTTTGATGCATATATCAGCATGTCTTTCAAATGAAAGAAAATTGCTTATAATTCTTGGATTGATTTTGTTTCTTGTTGGGGGACTTGGCAAGTCTCCCATTTTTATTTTACAAAATTCTATACTGCATATCTCTGACTATTTTTCTTGCCTCTTAAAGATGAGAAGTGAGAACTGTGTTGACATGAATTTGTTTTTCATCCCAGACTTCAGAATTCAGTTTAGGTATTGTACAAGATTACTGATAATGCATGCTCAATTTCAGGTACAGGGAAGACATCCTGTGCTCATATTATTGCTAAGCAAGCGGTGAGCCATGGGGCAATCAATCCACTATTTCAGGAGCTTTTATGTTTGGCTTGCAGTTTCTCCACTTTTCATACACTCTTTATTTTTAACCAGCTGCTTTTATTTATCTGCACATGTGCAAATGTTTAAAAGCCATACATTACTTGTTACTTTTTTTTTTCCCTTTTAAGTACAGACTACAGTGAATCATTTATGTAAAAAAAAGTACAGTGAGCCATTTGGTTAGTTCAACTATAATAAGTTCCCCGGACTGTATGCTGGACTCCATAGAACTAACATGTAGGCGGTAGATTCTTTTACTGCGCCTGCGAATGTGGCTTGCACTACACATGGGTCAAATGCTTGCTTGACCTTCTGCTCTACTGGTTAAAGTAGAGCACATTAACTTACATTGACTGGATATGGATTCACAATGCTTGGATTTGGATGCACATGCATGACAAGCTCCAAAACTATCCTGTTTGGATAGTTTTAAGATTTTGATTGATCATTCCATAAAATGAATTCCTTTTTTTCTGTGTCTGCAAGCTTGAATTTTCGAAAAACTGAGAATGAGCTTGTGGCATTCCTTGGCAGGGTGTCCCTTTGTTTTATGTGCCACTGGAGTTTGTTTTGTCAAAGTACAATGATGAAAGTGGACGCTTGTTAGGAAGAGTGTTTTCACTGGCTAATGCATTCCCTAACGGTGCTATAATTTTTCTTGATGAGGTAACTGAAGCTTTTATCGCTTAATAATGTCTTTGTGTACTTTTGCAATAGTGTGTTATATCCTCTGTGCATAATTCGTCTTCTTCCCCCTTTTTTTTCCTTAGATGCAGACTGCACTTCTTTATCTTATGATCTCTCTGTTGAAGTGTTTAATTTCTTAGTACATGGTGTTGTTTCCTATTGCAGATTGATTCTTTTGCTGTAGCACGTGATAGCGAACTGTATGAAGCTACCTGCAGAATCTTATCAATGTTATTGCGGCAGGTGAAACTGGGTTTTTCCATTACATTTCACACAGAAAATGAACCATTTGGCATGCCTTTCTACAAAACTGTCTGAATGGCCATGTTATATCATATGTTTTTATACTTGCATATATTATGAGGGGCAAAACTTTATGGATGTCATAGCTATTGTGCCTTTAATATATACATTTTTTTTTCGTGCAGATTGATGGATTTGAACAGTCTAAGAAAGTAGTTGTAATTGCAGCAACAAATCGAAAGCAAGACCTCGGTCCTGCTTTAATTAGGTAAGTTTATGGACATTTTTCCTGTAGATGACAATTGTACCAAAAGCTGATGGGAATGTGTGCCTAACTTTTTTTTATCTATGCTGTTGCAGTCGTTTTGGTTCAATGATTACTTTTGGCTTACCTGGTCACCAAAATCGTCAGGAAATAGCAGCGCAATATGCAAAGCACCTTACAAAACGTGAATTAGAAGAATTTGCGACAGTTACAGAAGCGTAAGTTTGACACATATTATCACTACGATTCGTTAATCATGTTGAATATGCCCTTCTTCTTTTTTCTAGTTTAGTGTAATTATGTTCAATTAAGCCTCAAATCCAACTTGCCAATTATTTGCTTGCGTTTCTTTCCCTTGTTTTTTAATTAATTCATTAGTAGGAAATTATAGTCTACCCTCCTCAACCACTATCCCTTTTTGCAAAGACACGTTCATTTGGATTCTGGATTTGGAGTGTACAGAAAATAGTTCGCGTGCTCCACATTTGCATATGGTGCACCTGGAAGTGTTTTTTCCTTATACCCTGCCTTCTTCCCTCCCATTACATACTTTTCTTCCATCATAATTAACACTGAAAGCTGGCTTAGGTTGCTCATTGAAATTGCGAAAGGATGATAGTTTAGGAATGCTAAATGCAACTTTTCCTTTGTTTCTTTCATACACCAAGAACTCTCTTTGGATTGAAAACAGCCACTATGCGTCCTCTGTTCTGTTCTTCAGCTTGGCAAAGCAGCCTTGCCAAGCACGATTGGATGAAATTAACCATATGGATTCTTTCTTGCAGTACAATGTTAAGCCTAGATAAGAATACTGTGTTTACACGTTATTGTTAATCTTCTTGCAACTTGTTCTCCGGCCCTTTGCCAATTTCAGAATGTCTGGAAGGGATATTAGAGATGTATGCCAACAAGCCGAGCGGTCGTGGGCATCAAAGGTAGCAATCAAGCTCTTCATGTTTCAATCGATACGACAGTAATTAGTCCCTTTTTCCTTTCTTTCTTTCTTTGATCTAATTCAAATGGCATTGTTTTTTTTTTTTTTTTTTTTTTAATAGATAATTCGTGGACAAGTACGTAAAGATGGAGAAGGAGGAGGGTGTCTTCCACCTTTACAAGAATATATTGCCATGACTCGGCGGAAGTCTTCACTGGGTATTTTATAACGGACTAGAAGATTCAAAACTCTCAAAAAGAGCCCCCAGTTGGATTTTATGGCGATGAAAGTGGACTGATTGGTTTTGCTTTGATATTTTCTCTAGGTGTATACATTTACTCATGATCATCAAATCATTAAACATTGAGTGACACTTCCAAATATGTAAAAGTGACTTCAGAAGAAAACAACATCATTTTATCAATAATAATATGAAATAACATCATTTTATTGCTTTCTCGAGGAAAATAATAAATACATAGTTTCCCCATGATTTGATTTGGGGCCATAAGTGACTTCAGAAGAGCAAATTGCACTGGATAAAACTGGACAGCAATGCTCCTTCCCTGCATGATTAACAAAATTTACTAACTCAGTGAGTCAAATATGCCATTATTTGGCTGAGTCGTAAGACCCAACTACCTGTTAAACTTTTTACCTTTCAGAAAGTAATGGCGAGTGATCTTCTTCGACGCGCTTCCGCTTTCTACTCGGACTCTGCTGCAAGACAAATGACGCGATCTGCAACTGAGTCTGCCGCATCATCCGAGTCAGCTCGGCCTCCGATTCGATCCGCCGCTTCTCTGATTCCAATCGCGAGGCCTCCCTCGCCTTGGCCATCTCCAATTGGGCTCGTTCCATTCTCAACAGCGACTCGGAGAAGACGCGGAAGCTCGCTGCCAGACTGGCCAGTCGCGGCGACTCACCAGCCGATTCGCAGCTCTCCGAGTCGTCAGAGCTCGGGGGGGCTCTACCCGATTCTTCGTCATCGAGGGCAAGGGCGTTCGGCGTGTCGTCAGGGTGTGGACCGGATAAGAATCCGGCATCGACAGCGTATTTTAGACGAAAATCATTGTTGCTTGCGCCCCTGTTGTGTCCGGCTCGACCAGTCTGATCCGCCATTGGCAGTTTTGCCTCCTTGTGCTTCATTGCACGTAAAGACGGTTTTTAAGGGCTACCGGCGGTAGTGCTTTTTAATTAAATTTTGGAGAAGTGGTGGATAACCTTTAAACTTTAGTGAGTTGAGATTCGTCTTTATACATATTTTCTAAAGATCTATAACTTCTTTCTTCTGTCATAAGATTTATATCATATTCTTCCTTTTTTATTATTATTATTCACTAATATTTAATATTTAATTATTACTTTTTTATTACTATTGACAAAATATCATCTCACTATCTAAATGCAACTTAAGAAAACACCATCAAGACTAGATAGTGGGCCACAGCATCTTACTCGTCCACCCTCGATTGTGGCGGGCATGTGCCCACACATGTGAATTTCAAGTTTCAAGTTTTTTTTTTTTTTTTTGGGGGTGTTAGGCTCAAGCTCGCTCAGATTTTTACAAGTCTGCCCGGCCCCGTATACGTGTGTATATTAAAAATAACAAATTTTTTTTAATTAAACGACATCGTTGTTGTTTTGGTATTATGTTTTATTTAAACAAAAATTATATTCATCATTCCCACATCACATACAATATATATTTTTTTTATTTTTTTCCTTATCGAATGTGTGGCGTATAGATGATGAGTATAATAAAAACACCTCTACAGCCCCCACTCCCAGTCCCGCTTAGTGTAAAATCTTCTATTTTTTTATTTCACTTTTTTGTACATGTATTTTTTTAACATTGTAAAATATTTTTTTAAAAAATAAAAAAATTATAATATCATTAAAAAACACTTACTTAATCACTAAGTAAAAAAAAATTAAAAAAAATGTAGCGGGACCGAGAATGGGAGCGGGAGCGGGGGCTTTAGCTTTATCCATATAATAATTCAATTAGTTTAAGATGAATAAAATAAAAAAGAAATTAAAATACAATAAAAATAAATGTGGTGTGTAATTTGTGGAATGATGAGTAGCAAAACTCTTTATTTTAAGACCTTTCCAATATATCTCAACACTTTCCAAATATTCTTGTACCGATGAAAATACTCCACATGCCAAACACAATGAACCATCTTCGTACGGTCTCTCCAAAGTCTCTTCACTATAATATTTATTATTATTATTATATATAAATAAAATCATTATTAAAAAAATCAATCATTGATAGGACCCACACTTTTTTCAATTATCTATCTAAAAGTCAACAACTCAACATACTTTATACATTCAAACAACTCAAAATACTATCAATGAGACCCACAAACTCACTTCAATCTCTATTCATAATTATTCACAAACATTATATAATATTTATCACTATTATATATAAATAAAAAATAAAATCACTATAATATTTATCACTATTATATATAAATAAAAAATAAAATCACTATAATATTTATTACTATTAAATATAAAGAAAAAATAAAATCACTATAATATTATCACTGTTATATATAAATAAAAAATAAAATAACTATAATATTTATCACTATTATATATATAAAAAAAATCATCATTAAAAAAAATCAATAATTAATAGGACTTACACATTTTTCAATTATCTATCTAAAAATTAACAACTCAATATATTTCATACATCCAAACAATTCAAAATACTCTCAATATAATCCACTTACCTACTTTAATCTCTACTCATAATTATTCATAAATATTCTCAACACCTCTAACATATTTTCATTCCCTACCTCTTTCTCTTTTTGTGGAAGCTCTCTCTCTAACAGTAGTCAATGGGCGAACAGTAGGCCTAGGGGCTGCCCGCTCGAAAGGTGTCGGGAGCATCCCATAAACACGATAAGCATACCTCAGCACCCCATTGCGGCGAGCCCAACTTTTTTTTTTAGCCGATAAGAAAACATAGAAAATTAAAAACATAATAGAAAATAAAAATATGAAAACATAAAAAAAAACACCAAAAATATTAAACTAAAAACCCATACATTTCCTAACTTAAAAAAATAATTTTAACCGATTTGTTTTTCAAAGGGTGATGACTGTTAGATGCCACACCTAACAACTGGTGGATGGAGGAGAGTCCCAACCTTCGTCGTCTAATTACTACTATTGTAGTTTGATTTGAGTTTCGATTAAGGTAAATAAGAGAGTCACAAGCAATTTATAGAAAGAGAAATGCTTCGTGCAGTTTATAGAGAGATAAATGTTTCATATTCGTGAGTCAGGTTGTGTTTAAATGTTGAGATGATTTGAGTTGAATTGTAAATAGTAATATTTTATTAATTCTATTGAGATATATTTAACTTTTTTGACTGAAATGTGTTTAAAATTTTTAATTGAAATATATGAAGTATGTTAAGATGTATTTAAGTTTTTTATTAAAAATTAAAAAAGTAGTTTGTCTTGTTAATAATAAATTTGAGATGAATTAAAATGAGTTAAATTGTCTAATAACTAAACTAGAAAGGCAACGATAGACAGCTTGACTACTAGTGGCCACAAAGTTATCTCATGGTGGTGCAAATCGGAGTTACTAAGGAGTGGTTGGACAACACCCTCCCCAGTCCCCCTTCCCCCACCCATTGTCAAGAGGTGGGGAGGCCACCCTAATGTATTTTAGAAAATTTTAAATTAATTTTTTGTTTATATAATTTATTTAATTTCCAGAGATATAAGTTTGTTTGTTTTTTTTTTTTTAAATTGTTTGGTTGACAAATTTAAAAAGTCCGTTTTAGAATTTAATGTTTATCGTCTGTATTTTTAGAATAATTCTATATATAACTATGAAATACGTAAACGCCGCGTAATCGTTTTGAAAAAGAGTAGAGCTCATTATTAAAAAATTAATTTTTTTATGTGAGTTCCATATTTTATTATTTTTTAAAAAGCGATTACGCGGCTGTTGCACAATTCACGATTGCTAATATATTTCCTCATATTTTTAACGTAGTTACACTTAAAAAATTGTTAATGAGTAAAAATATCTATATAACTTTTACATAATTACAATTTTGTCGTTATCTTATGCATAATCGTATAATGTATTGCTATTTCACTTATACATCGTTGAAGAGGTTTTTTTGGTTATACTTACTAGAAAATTCTATAGATTATTTTCGTTATTTTTTATTATAAAATTTGATTTTTATTAAGAATATAGTCCCGATCATTAAAAAATAAATGATTTTTATGTCATTTTTATATCAAAAAATATTTTTTAAATTCATTTCCAAGCAAATGTAACATATTTAAAAGTGTTTTATAACATATAGTTCTCGAATAGTAAATAAATTTTTAATAATGGCACTTATTACTTAAGCTTTGCAACTACAAACCTTAGTTAGATTTGTTTGATTGTTGAACCAAACTGCACTTATCTCAAACTAATCATTAATGAGACCTATTACTTTTTTAATTTTTTATAAAAAAAATTAAACTCATCTCAACATACTTCATATATTTCAACCTAAAAAATTTAATCTATATCAATTTAAAAAAGTTAAAACTATCTTAATGAGACCAAAAAATACTATTATTCACAACTCAACTCAATCCATTTTATCTCAATGTTCAAAAGCTGCCTTAAAAGTTAAAGTTAACAAAATCTCAAACATGCACTTATTTTAATGAAAAATGATATTATGCCCTTTGAGTTTGTCTTTTCAATTTGATCGTTCATGTATTTTATTTTATTTTATTTTTTAATATTTATTTTATTTAAAGATTAAGGGAATGACTATTAGTATATTTATATTTTTTTTTAAAAAATGTTTAAACATGTTTAAAAAGATTTGAAATAAAAAGTAAAAAAAAAAAATACACTATGCATTAAGGCATACCAGATGGCATAGTAGTACTATTCTATTATTTATTTATTTATTTTTGTTGGTTATAAAAATAAAAATAAAAAGTTTATTCATTGGTCGACGCACGTCGGAAGAGCGCGTGTTTATTATATAGGGTATAACGCCAAAGCTAGCTCCAAGTCGAACTCCTTTCTCTCCGTCTCTCGATCGCAGAAGTCAATGTCGTCACGGGACAAGAAACCTTCGAAGCCATCGAGCAGCCGTACCGGCGGTATACGCACGCTCTCCGATCTGAACCGCCCGTCCGCCGACTCGGACAGTGACTCGGATGGCCCCCAAGAGTACTACACTGGTGGCGAGAAGAGGTCCTTCCTTTAAACCCTAGCTTTCAGTTCTACCTTCTAAATCCCCCAATAAATCAAACTTTCAGTCCCGCTTATTGGAAGTTATACTTCCACTTCATTTGATTGCATTAGAACTTTGATTAGTAGCCTCTGTTTTCGAATAATTAGGTCTTTCTATCATTCGTAAAAAAAAATAATTATAATTAGGTCTTTTCTGAGTTTAATGTGTATTCTTATTTAATTGTTCTAATGCTCTGTTTGGCGGTTGAGAATATTTTTATGTTGAAGAATATATGGAGACAATGAAGATAAGAATTAATTAATTTCCCAATTAAACGATAAGGAAGTGATTGAGTATTTGAAGTGGGGCTGTGCTTGGGAAGCGTAATGTTTAATTATAGTTCATTCGGGGTTATGATTGATGTTTCTTATGTAAAGAGACCCATCACCGTGACATATTCGATTGAGGCTTACTTGGTGTAGGACCCAAAAAATGGTTTTTTTGTTTCGCTCACTAATATGTCTCGATACATATCCTTGTATGTTTTTCGTAGCTTTGCTGCAACAAGGGACATTGAATTATGCCTAGGATTTTAGTTATCTTTTGTAAGAGAATCTTGCCTGATTACAATGCCCGATATTTTTTTAAAATTGGAAAATTTTATTCCAGACAGTTGCTCAGCGGTATATTCTTATTTTTACTGCATCAGAGAATTTGTGAAAATCCCGGATTAAAGAGTATGTTTCCATAGAATCACGGCTGGGTAGTGTATGGGCATTGCTGTGCAAAATGAATGCTGAAATTATGACGTGTCATGGTTGCACAGGATTTGACACCAATACTGGCTCCATTTACATGATTTGCTCAATTTACAGATGCATGTTGGCATAATTTTCATAGTATTGGATTTTCCAAGTTTTTTCTGCTGATGTAGTAGACGATAACATGACGGAGCTGTATTGCAGCTGTAGAAATGGCTATTGTATGCTAACATCTGGAATATTATTAATTGCAGTGGGATGCTCGTCCAAGATCCTGCAAAGGCCAATGATGTGGATGCAATCTTTAATCAAGCTAGGCAACTAGGAGCAGTTGAAGGGCCTGTTGAACAACTCCGTCCCTCTTCAAGCTCAAGCAATTTTACAGGAACTGGTAGACTACTTTCAGGGGAAACTGTACAAACTGCTCCTCAGCAGCCTGAGAACGTTGTTCACAACATTGTTTTCTGGAGTAATGGTTTCACTGTAAATGACGGCCCTTTGAGGAGTTTGGAAGATCCTGAAAATGCAGCTTTCTTAGAGGTAATAGCCATCGTGGTTTTGAATTCTTTGAAGAATTACAGACAAAATTGTTGTTTTTACATGTCTTTTCTCTCTCCTTTTCTTTTTCTCTCCGTACGTAAAAACTCTTGAAAGTAACCCCGCGTCCAAGATGGCGGCTGTGGCCACTTGACGGCGTTCTCTAGTGGAGTATCATTGGAAGGAAGATGCCTCCCATGAAACGTATAGCCATTGAATCAAAGGTATTCGAAGTGAGAAGAGATGGTCGTGAGGTGCTCTTCACAAAGAAAGGTTGGAAGGTTGTGAAAAGCCTGAGTTTGGGATTAGACACTGCCCGTTGGTTTTCTAGAGCTCTGGAGGGAAGTTTGAAGACTGGACGCAAGGAGTTTTACACTGCTCACCTTGAAGGAGGCAGAGGGTTCATCGCACAATGGTGTCTTCGAACTCTCGTGGCTTCTACATGGCTCTGGTGGAGTACGGTGGGGGAGGCCATCACAGCTTCATTTTTATTCCTAAGGATAGGGATGGAGCGGGGTGGAGAAACCTTGCAGTGGTGCTGCTAGGCTAGTGGAGAAGGTGGTCAAAATTTATTTCCACCGTTGTCTCGGTCGTACAGGGAGGCCTTGGAGGCACCTCGAGACGTGCAAAGACTAGAGAAGACATACCTGCTAAGGTCAGGCGGCAATCTACCTTCGGCAGGAGCTCAGTACCGTGAGGGAGATGGCAGAGTGTGGGCTGAGCAGAAAGAGGTAATGGTGTGAAGGAGTTGCACGATATGCAAGGGAGGTTGATGGAAATGTCTAATAAACTCAATAAGTTGATACGGTGCGGGGAAGGGAACTTAGAATGGGAATTGGGCATGGGCTCGGGCCGTGGCTCGTGTGTAGAACAATTGAAGGGCTCGGGTAAGGGCCAACTAAGTGGGCCTAAAGGCAAAGCCCAAGTTACAGGCCAGTCCAATGGAAAGGAAAAAGCCTTGGGCTGGGGAAACGGGCTTCAGCCCAAGGGGATGTCGGTGTCTCAGATGGGCCCTTCCTGGAGGAAAAAGATGTAGCAGGCAGCAAGCCCATTGGCATGTGGACCTGGGCCACCGTCATCGGCGAAGACCCAGACGGCCTCGCCAAAGGCCACAGTAGCACTGGTGGTAGCCTTACCGTCGGCTGAAGCCGTATCGGAGCATAGGGGTGCGGAGTAGAGTAGGTTTGCCGCCTCCATAGCCCTCGTCACCTCGGGACCTGCACACAACAGGTCAACGGTGGCCTTTGCTGTCTCTTCGACGACAACCGTGTTAGTTGTCTCTCCGACAACAACTGTGTCTGGGTAGATGCAGATAACTGACAGTGACGCTGGGCAGATGCTAACGCAGACTACACAGTTGGCACTTGGAGAAATCTTGGCTCCAAACAGTGGTGTTTTAGTGGTATCTGGAGAAGCAAACCATGATAAAAAAAAATGATGAAAATGAGGAGCTTCCTGTGAAGGGGTAGTAGGGGTGGATATGCAGCTGGCTATCCATGAAGGGGAATGCATCAACGGGGGTGATGCTGAATCTATACGCATGCCCCCCCCCTAATCCTAACTCAGAGCGGTTCATTTTGGATTTGGTGTTCAAGAAAGTGGAGGAGATGCAAAGCCTATGTTGGGGTGTCTTGTATAGGCTTTGAAGAGCAATTCAGGGCCCTCCTTGTCGCCATTGAAGATAGTCGATCGAAGTCTGCCACAAAGAGAGATAGGGAACTTAAAAGGCTTAAATGCTCTATAAATTATGAAGTGAAGGAGGGGAGTGGCGGAAGGGATAGAATGAAAGGGAGGGGAGCTACCATTGTCCATGAAACCTAAGATCCTCTCTTGGAACGTGCGGGGGCTTAATGATTGCAATAAGCGCCTTCGCATAAAATTTTTATTGCGAATGTGGAAGGTTGATGTGGTGTGTTTTCAAGAAACAAAATTGAGGGTTGTTGATAGAAGACTTATTCGCAGGTTGTGGGGGTTCGTATGTAGGTTAGTCTTACTTGGCTTCGGTAGGAGCATCTGAGGTGTTCTCTTAATGTGGGATAAAAGAGTGGTGGAGGCGGTTGAAGAGTGTGTTGGGACTTTTTCGATTGCTAGTCTATTTAAAAATGTAGTAGATAGGTGGGACTGGGCTTATGTAGTCATTTTTAGGTCGGATAGAGAGAGGAAAAGACTTTGGGAGGAGTTGGCGGGCTTATATTGTTTGTGGGACGTGCCGTGGTGTATGGGTGGAGATTTCAACATCAGGTTTCTTGTTTCTCCTTCTTGGGAAGCCCACTTTCCGGAGCTGAGTCAGAAGAGGCTGGCCCGAGTTTGCTCGAATCATTTCCTTATTTTGTTAGATTGTGGTGGCGTTCATAGGGGTCGCCAGTATTTCAAGTTTGAAAATATATGGTTAACAGTGGACGGGTTTGCTGAGAAAGTCATTCTTGGGGTCTTCCTATCAGCTCACGGGTACCCCTAGCTTCATTCTTGCAGGTAAGTTTAAGGCTTTAAAGCAAGATTTAAAGAGGTGGAACATGGAAGTTTTTGGCAGTATTAACAACTAGAAGACTACTCTAATGGAGGAGTTATAGGAGTTGGAGGGGTAGGTATTGATGGGAGACACTTTCGAAGAGGTATTGTTGAGGAAGAGTGTGGTGGAGACAACTGGAGAGGGTATTGTTGATGGAAGAGACCTCGTGACGACAAAAATCCAAGGCTCTTTTGTTAAAAGAAATGGATAAATGTACGAAGTTTTTTCATAGTGGCTAATCCACATAGGCGCAACAACACTATTGAGAAACTCAAGACAGGAAATCAAGTTCTCTCTTCCCCCACTGAACAAGAGGATCATATTGTGAATTCTTATGAGAACTTGCTCACGGAATCGACTTGTTGGAGGCCGAAGCTCGATGATTTGCCTTTTGAGTCTATCGATATACAGAGCATGAATTGGCTGGAAAGACCTTTTGAAGAAGATGACATGTATAAGGTCATTAGCAGTATGGTTAAAGACAAAGCGCCTGGGTTGGATGGGTTTTCGATGGGGCTCTTCCAACATTGTTGGGAGATTGTGAAAGGTGATGTAATGTAGGTTTTCCTTGAATTCCATGCCTTCAAAAAGTTTGAGAAATGCCTTAATGCGACGTTCATAGCCCTCATACCCGAAGAAACATGGGGTGATGGAAGTCGAGGATTTCCGCCCTATAAGCCTAGTGTGGGGTTTACAAAATTATTTCGAAGGTTCTTGCTAATCGGTTAAGCTTGGTAATGGAGCAAGTTATATCAAAACCTCAAAACGCTTTTGTTCGAGGGAGGTAGATACTTGATTCAGTTTTTATTGTCAATGAGTGCTTGGATCATAGGTTGAAGGAGGGCACACCAAGCATTGTATGCAAGCTTGATATGGAGAAAGCATATGACCATGTAAACTGGGATTTCCTCCTTTACTTACTTGGGAGGTGCGGTTTTGGTGATAGGTGGATTTCATGGATCTGACATTGTGTTACTATTGCTCGTTTCTTAGTGTTAGTTAATGGTACCCCTGTGGATTTCTTTAACAGTTCTCGCGGATTGCGGCAAGGGGACCCATTGTCTCTATTTCTTTTCGTTATTGTCATTAGGGGTGCTACCCACATGATGCAAGGCGGGGGGGACCCTTCCCCACACCCCGCCCTGGTGCTGGGGGCGGGGTCAAAAATGCCATCTGCCCTGCCCTTCGCCTAGGCCAACCCATTGGGTCTAAAAAATAATTTTTTGGACCCAAATTATAATATAATTTAAAATTTATAAATACAAAAAGAACTCAAACTTATTAGAGTTATATTTTGGATTGTCACTAAGTCCCACATTGCTTAAGTATGACTATTGTATTGCATTGGCCTCCTATATAAAGGTTGGCCAAGGTAATCAAATAACTTGAATACAATTTCAAGTGTTTAATAAATTGTATATATCTATATACAATATATTTATTTATATATATAAATATAAAAAAAATATTTTTTTATATATGTGGAGCGGAGCGGGGGGCAGGGTGGGTCCCTGCTGGGGTCATCCCGCCCCCGAATGGGCAGAGCGGGGTAGCTCGCCCACCCATGCGGGGGAGGGGTAGCAAGGTAGCCCCCGCTGCCCACCCCTAATTGTCATGGAGGCACTTGGCCGGATGGTGAAGGCAGCTATTGAGGGTGGCTTTTTAGTTGGATTCTCGGTGGGTAATGATACTAATGGCTCTATCATGATCTCACATCTTTTATTCGCAGGTGATACACTCCTTTTTTGTGAAGCGGAATAGGGCCAAATTCAAGCTTTACGAGCACTTTTGTTGTGCTTTGAAGTCGTGTCAGGGCTTAAGGTAAACCTTGGTAAATCTGAGATGGTGGCAATTGGTGTGGTGCCTTGAATCAGTAGCCTAGTAGATCTCTTGGGGTGTAAAGTGTCTTCTCTACCTATGAAATTTTTTGGGCCTCCCTCTGGGGGTGACTTTCAAAGCTAGAGCTATTTGGGAAGGGATTATTGAGAAATTGGAGAAAAGGTTGGTTGGGTGGAAATGGTTGTATCTATTGAAGGGAGGGCGAACCACACTAATCACAAGCACTTTATCTAATCTCCTGACCTATTTTTGAACTCTATTTCCGTTGCCTGCTGGGGTGGCGAATAGGATCGAGAAATTTTTTCAGATTTTCTTATGGGGTGGTTTGTGGGATGGAAACAAATTCCACCTTGTTAATTAGAATAAAATTTGTTCCCCAATCTCGAGTGGATGTTTGGGTGTGCGAAATTTAAGGACCTTCAACAAATCGTTATTGGGGAAATGGCTATGGATGTATCACTTGGAGGGTGAGTCATTGTGGAATGAAGTTGTTGACTCTAGACACGGAGGTGCTTGGGGTGGTTGGTGCACTAATGTAGTGAGGGGGCGGTATGGCGTGGGTTTGTGGAGATATATTAAGGGGGGCTGGCAGTGTTTTGAAAACAACATCCGTTTTGTGGATGGACATGGCATTAGAATCAGGTTTTGGCAGGATGTTTGGTGTGGAGAGCGCTCTTTGAAGAGGGCCTTTTCAGCTCTCTATAGTATTGCAGCTAATAGGGAGGCTGCGGTGGCGGATGTGCTTGTGTTTGCGCATGGTTCCCATCAGTGGAATATTCTATTCACTTGGGATAACCATGATTGGGAACTGTCTACTGTTTCAGAATTTTTCAGCCTGATATACTCAAGAAGTATAACGGCACAGGGTGATAGGATACAATGGAGGTCCAGTAGTAGCAAGAAGTTCACAGTGAAGGTATATTATAAAATGTTGGCTTCACAAGGTAATGTATCTTTCCCGTGGAAAAGCATTTGGAGGTCTCGCGTACCTTCCAAAGTGGCCTTCTTTTTGTAGATTGCTGCCCTTGGAAATATTCTAACCACGGACAAAGAGGGGTCTCATTGTGATGAATTGGTATTATATGTGCAAAAAACAAAGTTCAACATCTCATGGGTGACAACAATCCTTTGAGGTCACACCTCTAGTGAAAAGCCAACGATTTAACCAGTTCCGTGTAGGAAAACTTCCAAGGGTGCGGTGCATGGGACCGGGGTTTACTCTGCAGGGGTGGGTTCAAAGGGCCCTGCCTTGGAGAGGTTCCCCGACATAAAAAAATATATATATGTGTGCAAAAAAATGGTGAATCAGTAAACCATCTATTATTGCATTGTGAGGTGGCAAGAGAGTTGTGTAATGGGATATTTAGTAGAGTGGATGTTGCTAGGGTTATGCCGTCAAAGGTGGCTGACCTGATTGCTTGTTGGGGGGTATTCAAGGCTGTCCCCAGGTGGCAGCAGTGTGGAAGATGATACATTTGTGCATTATGTGGTGTATTTAGACAGAGAGGAACGCGAGGTGCTTTGAAGATAGAAAGCGAACAATGGCGGAGCTTCAGAATTTTTTTCTACATATTCTACTCCTATGGTTTTCAGCCATTGTCCTTGATGGAAACAATGTGCATGATTTTTTATCTTTAATTTAGCGCTTTTCGAATGTATTTAGGCTTTTTCTTTTGTATACTCTCTGTGTACATTGGCTATGCCTATTTTTCATTCATATCAATGAACCTTACTTCTTACTTATCAAAAAAATAAGAATTCTTTGAAGAAAAAAGAACAAGAAACAGAAACAGAAGCAGCCATCATAATTTCTGCTACAGGTGGATGGTTTCTGTTTGTTTTTTCAGCATCTGTTTATTGTAATGAACCAAAAAAAAAAAAAATCTGTTGCAGGTTTATATGTTGCATGCAGTCTTATCTTTCCCTTGTTCTTACCGAGTTAATGTGAATGAATTTGGGTGGTAATCATGTTAGATTGACTGTTGATTCTCGACTTTACATTGTTACTTCTTTTTCTGTTCATTGGGTAACCATTAACCCTGGCATCAGCAGTGGATTTCTCTCACTCGTCTACATTTTTGGTGACATCTCAATGCAGAGTATCAGAAAGTCTGAGTGCCCTAAAGAGCTTGAACCTGCAGATAGGAGGTCCTCTGTTCATGTCAATCTAATAAGAAGAAATGAGAACTGCCCTGTGAGTACTGTTTTAAAAGATTTAATTTGTCCATCCCTTTCTGTGTCATTATATGCCACCAGTGTCAAATTATTTGGTCTCAACTGGTAAAAAATTTAGTGAACCAATGTCGGTTGCATGTAATATCTGCTGATGTACAGCTTTCCGATAAAAAAAAGAATTTTACATAACCATCACTCAATGGCTATTGCCCTTGGTCATGGTATTACAGTTGTGAAATTGTAGTGCATCTTTTAATGTACCTACGTGCTCTCAGATGCAAGGAAATGTTATTGGTTCTATCTAAGGTCCAGTAGCGGACATGAAATTTACCCCCCCTTTCTTTTTGTGCAGGAACCAGAGAGGCGCCATGTTCCATTTCAGGGTGTGGGAAGAACTCTAGGTAGCAGCTCTGCTCCAGTAGCACCCGAGCCAACTGTTGCTTCCACCCCTTTCAACTCTGCTCCAACACCTTCCATGGGCCTGGTTGTGGATGAAACATTGCCGTCAACCGCCATTCAACTTAGATTGGCTGATGGGACCCGCATGATAGCACATTTTAATCACCACCATACGATCAATGACATTCGATCCTTCATTGATGCATCAAGGCCTGGAGGTGCTAGGAATTATCATCTTCAGATGATGGGATTCCCTCCCAAGCTTCTTAGTGATCCAGCTCAGACAATTGAGCAAGCCGGTCTTGCCAATTCAGTGGTTATGCAGAAATTTTAGTTGGCTGCGCCAAGATCTTTGCACTTTGGTCATTACATAATAGGTGCCTTGGTGAAGAAGTGAACCAGTTCCATCTACTTAAGGCCCAGAGTGTGTGTTCTGAGAATTCGATAAATGATCTGAAATACTTCTTAAAAGACTGTTTTTGTTGAGAATTAGAAATCATATTCGCATTGTTATCGTGTGAATTTCATCAAGCCTTCATTTCTTTTTTCTTTGTGATCTAGTTTATAGCCATAATGCGTCGTAGGACCTATTGTGATAATGGGATTGCAGTTCTTTCCCATCAAGGTAACATGAATTACCTATCAAAAATAAAGGTAACAAGAATGTCTAGGAGCAGAAAATCTTTTATCTTGATAAATAAATTAAATAACAAAACTTCCCTAGCGCTTTAGATCCTGCGTTCTATTCAATAAGTGCATGTGCTCTTGCTAGGGTGATTAACGAAATCTTTGAAGGGAGAAATCCGGCCATTTACTTAGCACAGTAGTCTTTCTTCGCTGTAACATTATTGTTTTTCAATCTTATGTGCATTAAGTTTCGTTTTCCGAAGAGATTAAACAGTGAAAGTTACGAATCTCTATCATGGTTTAGGCCTGGTTTGGTTACAAGATGATCTCATATAATTATTACAGTTTTCTTAAATTTTCACACAAAATATAATAAATAATTTAATCTTTTCAAATCTTAAAAAATATATATATATTTTTTAAAAAAATAATATTATTTTATTCAATTTTTTAACTTTTATCTTATTTCATCTCATTTGTATAATATACAAATCAACGAGATAGTCACTGGAAGAAAACGATCGAAAGTGGAAACAATACGTAAATGTAGCAAGTGAACCATTTCCATATAAATTTGAAGGTACCCTTTGGATTCAGGAATAATACCTCCCCTAAATTTGTGGGTGAAGCAGCACGATATCATATTGGAAAATGCAGGTGACCCCTGTATTATACTTGTTTTTTTTTTTTAATTAATGATTAAAAACATATTTTTTAATGAGTTTGTATTTTTTTTTTTAAATATTTAAAATATTTGAAAAAAAAAGTGTAATTAGTTCAATGTAGAGATCACCTTTCTCGGTCATTCTCCTATCAGATTTGGGGTTTGGCACCTGTAGATACGATTACGCAACCTTTAACTCGGCTGTTCAGGAGTTTGAGTTGGGCTTGACATCAATTGCCTACTCCTCATGTAGACCCCAGAACGGTTCGAGCCCAATTGTTGGTTAATTGTGGTTGTTGTCCAAGATGCCACACTTTTTTTACAGAACAGTGATTGGTTGGAGTTTATGCTGTTTGGAGGATCTGATACGTGTCCATACATGGTCCAAAGATTCACAAAACCGACTTCACTTTTTTTTTTTTTTTTTAAATAAATAATGTTTGGAGGATACTCATGTGAATGCTGTCAGATAAAATCATGTTATGATATTTTATTAGGAAAATTATTCAATTACAATCTTTTTTTAATAATTTTTATATAACTATGTGTTAAAATTATAAAAAATTATAAAAAAATTATAAAAAATTATAAAAATTGAAGTGTATGATTATTATTTTATTAAGTTGTAGTTTTTATAAGAGCATTAGTAATGGATTAGCCAAATGTCAATGCAAGTATAAACTTTAGCTAGATGTGAGAAAAAACTTCTATATTGGACTAGCCAAAAATTCAAAACTTAAGACTTGAGCTACAGTAAATCTTAAGTCATCTTCAAACATGGCTAGCTACTATTCATAATGGAAAGCAATATTTTATTATTTCATCACTTCCCTCTTTCTTTGAATGGTAAAACATGCATGGCATGCACATTATTTATTCTATTGATTGCGAATATTGATAGAGTAGATATATTATTTTTACAAAGTATGAAGATCTAGAAAATATATGAATTATATTTGTAAAAATAAAAATAAAAAATATATATATAATATTATATTATTATTTTAACTTTAAGATAGCTAGTTCAATGTAGACTCATTTAATCAAAAATTAATACTATAACCAAAAATTAAAATTCTAGCTAAATTTTATACTTCGCAATTTGCTCTAACTTGCTTGATCTTCTGACGATTTCTTCCCAGTTCAACAGTTCAATGTGGTTTCACTGACCCTATAAAAAATGGAAAACCTCTCTCTCTCTCTCTCTCCATCTTAAAGTCAAGGGAAACAAACTGTAAAAATTACAGAAAGATAGAAAGTTAATAAGTTGTGTTAAGCGTGGAAATTAGTGATGCTGAAACAGTGAAATGGTGGGCAAAAATGGTGATGGGTCATGCTCCTGCTCATGCGAGCATGGCTCCATGCTCTCGTTGGTTGGAAAAAGGTAGGGCCGGAAAATGAAAGTAACCAGTGATAAGGCATCTCTCATGCACACTCCGGCCGAACACTTTAAACTCCATTCAAATAATATTCATAGTGGCATCGATTGGACTAGAAAAGACGATATATTGTCGGCCAAAAAGAAACTCTCAATGCCACCACCAAATTCAAGCTAGATTGCTTCTACTAGCTAGGGTTTGGTCTTCTGGGTACCCCACCAGTACCCCCCAGTTTGCTTCTAAATTATGTGCTCGCCACGCACCAAATCATCAGACACACACATGACAACCAGCTGGCCATAAGTCACTCGCAACTACTCAAATCCAACGTCTCTTTCAAACTGTTGTCCAAATATTTTAGATAAAAACTTTCTTTTCTTATTTATCACTATTTACCATCTCACGTTTAAAAACATTCTCATATCTTATAAAAAATACTCTCACACTCTATGAAAAAATTATAAGTATAAAATGTGAGAATGAATAGTGACATTATAAATCATTCATATAATATTAAAGGATCGTGCTACAGCCCCGCTGGGGCTCCCGCTGGGGTTATAGGCATATATTGTATGTGTTTTTTTTAAAATTATTTTTTATATAATTTTTTAAATATTCTTTAAAAAATAAAATAAATTTAGAACGTCATTAAAAACACTTTCTTAATCAAGAAGTAAAAAAAAAATTATTAAAAATTACTTCCTTAATCACGAAGTAAAATAAAAAATTATAAAAAAATATTTTATATTTTACTTCGTGATTAAGCAAGTATTATTTAATAATATTATAAATTTTTTTATTTTTTAAAAATATTTAAAATCATTAAAAATATCTATATAAAAAAAATTAAAAAATACACATGATAAAATACACTAGAGCTTCAGCGGGTTAATGATTTAGATAATAAATTTGAAATGATTTTTTTCTAAGCACTCTGTAAGAGTGGTGGTTAACTTTCAGCCTTTTCCTAAAACGAATAGAAAATCTTGTAAAGATTTGAAAGAAATGGCCAATGGAAGAGAATGCATTCTTAATTAATTAATAGGAGTACTACAGGGGACTTAAGGGAGGGAGGCATTGGTCATGTCATGCAGCACGATCCAGATGCCAATATTAGAACTGAATAAACATTAATAATCCTCAACATGATGGTTGAAAAGCAACAACCTCTTCTTTTTAGGCAAAGTTGTGAATAAGACCATTGGCACGCATCAATGGGATTGGCACCCACTCTCAAGTAGTAGTGTCATCCCATCCAAAGTTTTGAGTCAAATTAATCAGAATGAAGCATGCTCTAATATTCTCCAATCCTAGATTAATATTAGGGTTTTGACTGTTTTACACCTTGTATTTTGGGTGTCTCGAGAAGGATTGATGTAGTTGTTTAAGTATTTTCTTCGTTTTAATCAAATTTTTAAGAGTGTTGACCCCTAAAAAAAAAGAGATTAACTTCTACTAATAATTACTGATCATAATCATATACTTGTAGTGGGGATGGTTATCTTTTCTTTTTCTATTTTTTTTTTTACAGATAATGGTACTCTAAACAAACCAATTTCGTCAATACAAAATTATTTCCTATAAATTAAAACAATATCCACCACAAAGAATTTTATGCACGAGAAAGCTCCCCATAGTAGAGTCGTTTGGCTTGTAAGTTTTTATCTGTATTGATTAGTTACAACTGTAACTTCGATTTTCATAAATGAAATAATGTCTATTTCGTATTAAAAAAAAAAAAAAAACCTTGTAATGGGAGCTTCCACAATGCTCAACAATTATATATATATATATATATATATATATATATATATATATATATATATATTCTGTCAACGGCCACAAACAGATCGAACTCCTTAAATATAACTATATATTGATCTGTGATTCTGTCCTGTAAAACGAATTTAGCTTTGAGAAAATGTCAGCGATTTTGCTGTCAAAATCAAGAAGTCGGGTGAATGATTATAGATCTCCATGTTTTATACCACTAATAGCAGTGCTTGCTTCCCTAAAGCCGTAAAGAAAATAAGTGAGTTAACCCTTAAACAGTGCCAAATTGTCGATTTTGAGCTGTCCAATTGGCAAAAGCATGTATGTTGTAATCATCATTAATTTATTGGCCTAAGCAAAAGATCAAAGGAGGCCCTAAAATTTTATCCATATCTTTGATTTGTGTCTTGTAGTACTAGTTGTAGCCAATTGTTTTGATTTTCTATTTTCTACCAAAGTTATCTTCAAACCTAAACTCCATTATCAAAATATCTTTGAAAAGAAGCACGTGTTGGCAGTTCTGTTTTAAATATAATTACTACAAAATTATATATATGATTTATTGTGATAGGTTATATCTACATCAAAACACGTCAGTTTGTAGATTTATTTTTATAAAATCTCTTTATATATATATGGATAAAACATTTATTTCTATATATAAACTATGACACGTAGATTAATGAAACTCGCAACATTGGAAAATAAAAAAACAAGAAGCAAAATGGTTATACTTTGGGGGAATACAATTAGATAGGACTCAACAAATTCGGTAAAATCTCCATTTTTGGAACCATTAATGTCGTAAACGACAGCTCGAAGTTCCATGTATATGCATGGTTTAATGTAACTTGAATTCCTTAAAATTCTTTCCTAAATTTGTAGCGAATTTTTGAAGTCATACGTTGTACTTAATTAATATATTATATGATATTGTAAAGAACCGTGATAAATACATGGAGGCCAGCTGGGAGGCCGATACGGGCAATAAAAAATAAATAAATAAATAAAGATGGACAAGTACTATTCATACATGAACAGTACTACTTAATATTTGGGCCAGAAGATGGAGTTTTCTTCTGTCACATATTATAAATTAAAAGATTGGCACATAGTTTATTAACACTATATATTATAAATGGAGATTAAAAAGTTCTTAATATACATTACAAACCTATATTATATATATATAATTATTTCTCTATAATGTTCTTTTTATTTTTTGGTGGGACAAAATAACATGCACCTCCATTAAAAAGGTCCAAGAAGCGCAGTAATAGCTAGGACATATATATATATATATATTCATGATCTATATGGGTGGTGCTACTTGGTTGGGGCTCCCGTTAGTTATTTTCTGATTTTTTTTTTTTAGTTTTTTTTACATGTATTTTTTAATATTTTTTAATATTTTTTTAAAAAAATTATAATATTATTAAAAAAGACTTACGAAAAAATAAAAAAAAATAAAAAAGTCACAGTGGTAACTTCCAGCAGGAGCCACTGTCGGGAAGAGTAGCATTTTCCGATGATTGAGAAAGATGAATATATATTAGACTAAAAAACAAATTTCAAAACTCTAATGAGTTATTAATAATTTACAGTTTCGTTGATGATACTAGCTTCGCTTAATTTCTTGTATGTTTATTTATTTTTATTGACAGCTATCGACAAATTAATTGACCATCATGTTGTCAGAAAGCAAATTTTATAGAGAAATAGATCAGTGATCAAGCGTTCAGAATTGAGAGAATCGTTCAAAATCAGACCAATATATTTTGGGCTACGTAAAGATTGTGGTTTGGGAAAACTTCATTCGGATAATTAAGCTCCTAAATGTAAACATATATAAAATAAACTGTTTCTTATTATAAGGCTTCGATGATTGGATCGACTCAATACGACAGCATATATAAGGGCTGCATGCATATTTCATGCAACTATTTATATATATATATATGATAGTATATATTAAATTACCTGAAATTAAATTTATTTCTTTATAAATATCATATATATATATATATATATGCATGCCAACAAGAATATTTGTGAATATATATATATATATATATTTATATATAAAACTTGTCCCCAAAATATATTATGATATGAATAAAGATCATCATCTATCAGGTTTGCTTGATCTTTCTCTGTCCATTGTCATCCTGATCATCCTCCATGCATGTAGTTCATTAATGATATTATTAGTTTTATAATTATTTGTCACTAATCATCATCTCCACTTTTTAATCATAGGTCGTCAATGTTGATCTCTCCCAAGTAACTGAACGTGAATATTTTTATAATGATCTGTGGACCAATGATCACGTGTCATTGAATAATATTAGATCAAGTACTTGTGTCTTTGCCAAGACGCTATTTTTTTTATATATATAGAGCAAGTGAACATCATTTCATGGATTAATGTGCAACTTTACTAAAATGGAGGAAAGCTAATTTGTACAAAAGCATGAATGGGAATTTCGTAATTATTTGACCAAGCTAGACTATTAGGTCTCAAGTCTCGACAACCTTAGCAGCACATTATATATATCCGTGAGTCGACCGTGGAAAGGGAAATTGCATTCAATGATCATACCAAAAACATTGTTGGCCAAGTCTATATAAACTACGTGATGCAACTTCTAGACTTTATTCCTCGTGAAGATTCTCAAGAAACGTTAATTTTGTTGTGAAAAACGATGACAATAAAATAAAAATAAACACGAAAATAAGCAATCACACAAGACACAGTATTTACATGGTTCAACAAATTGCCTACGTCCATGAGAGCTGTAGAATATTTTATTTCTTGAAAAATTACAATACAATATATATAGGACGGCTACTGTTCACTCTAATAATCACAAGTCAAACTACAAAACATATATATATGTTGTGCAACGAAAACTCTAAAGAATTAAGAAATAGTTATGTTCGCTTGAGCGGCGTGTCGAGCCCGTATCGAGTAAACCTGTTTCCCGCAATCGCTCGAGCCATGTGTCAAGCGGCTCTTCAAGCGAACTATCTGACTTCCCTCTGCTCGAGCAACGTGTCGAGCGGTGTCAAGCGAACTCTCTGACTTGCGTTTGCTCGAGCGGTCTGTCAAGCTGTCTTGAGCACTCTTTGACTTGTCTTCGCTCGAGCGGTTAGAGACTCTGCTCGAGCGGTGTGGACCAGACTCCATAATACTCAACAGATCTTTCTTCAAGTCGTGTAAATTATTGTTGTAAACTAAGGTTATAAATAAATTTGTAGGACGTTGTAGGTTGATAAATCTAATACTCAAAACCAAGTTATAAGCTGGACTTGATATATAAGACTCAAAACCGAGTTATAATTGACATTTTGTCATATCGGCAATTCTTCTACAACTCTACGTTAAATTCGTGCATTAAAATTAAAAGATATGAAATGTTTAAATAAATTTATTGAGTTGAGATTATCTCACGTATGATTCAAACCCATCTTGCTCAATCCGAATTTAGCATAATAATACAAATTATAAGTTGTCATACTAAAATCATGATTTTGCAAATGATACTAAGTAGGAACTTATCATTAAACTTTAAACTCTTGGATTATCAAGGTGATAGCTAAGAAATTGTTATTGATAACACAAATATGAAGTAAATTTAGGCTTACATTATATAATTTATTCTCAAGACTTCGGCAATGGGTAGCCACACACCTATTCATTTATTTTTCTTCCTAAATTTCAGCTTGAATATTGTTACAAACTTTAATAAAACATTGTTAGATTATCAATTAATAAAAAAAAATAAGCTTTAATTAAAAAAGATGATGTAATCATTGAATTATATATGAATTGCATAATATATATATATATATGTATGTATCATATAATTGGTTTCACATGTCATACCATATTAGTTTATGGAAAACATGATGGTATGCAATGTATACCTTATCAATGCTAACTCAAATGGTACAACTGTCTACTGAAAAATGATTAAACCAAAGTAGGTGGGGGCCTGTCTTTAGTAGCAAACAAAATGATTTACTTCAAAAGGGCATTTACTTTACACTAATGACATGATTATAAGGTAAAAGATAAATAAGTTTAAACTTTGAAAAGTGTTCAGTTAATTATTGATTACCACCATGACCTTGAGCCCCTGACACTGGCCTATTATTAATCGTGAAAGGCCGCTGAGATCGATGAGCGCCAATGCAAGATTGGAGACTATCGAACTTTATCATGTGTTAAATTATCAATGTACCGTCTGTTTATTCTCTCTTTAATGATCCATTGTATTCCATCATGCCACTGTTTATGGACACGACGTAAAGTGAAATCAGAAAAAAAAAAAAAAAAAGGATAGCTGTTGCTTGCAACCAGCTTTCAGGGTTTCTGTCGCTTCTATGTACCCTCTCTCTCTAGCTCCATGTACCTTGTTCAAGTCTCTGATCAACTGTCTCGAGGTTTTCCTTGCTTTTATGCTTATTTCTTGCGCTGGATTCGCGTACTACATTGCAGAACTTGGACCAGTATTTATTGAGTACCCAAAGTTCTGCAATATTCCGCTTAAATGGTAACTGAATTTTCTGCCAAAAATAGGGGAAAAATGGAAGCAAATCTTTCAAACTAACGATTCACAATAATGAGAGAATTTATAAATATACAAAGAGAAAAGAAGGATTGACTTGTTAAAAGAAAATATCGAAAGAAGAGGTTTATTAATTTGTATTAATTAGCTTCTGTAAATGTCATAAATCTCTCTCTATATATTTTCTAAATTGGTTTTTAAGCTATAGTTGATGTTAAAGTTACTTCAACTTATCTCAATTTAATTATTGATAGAACTCGATATTTTTTTTTAACTTTTTATAAAAAATTTAAACACTTCTCAACTTAACTAATGTATTAAAATATATCTCGATGAGATTTAAAAAGTATTACTATTCACAAACAAATTCAAATCAATCGAAATCATCTCAACATTTAAATGGAGCCTAATTTTGTATGTAAAAAACCTATCAAAGGAGATTTTAGATTTAGGACCCACTGACCGGAAGGAATTAACCGTCCAAAATAAACTACTATAGACGTAGTTAGGAAAATAAAATAATCCATGCTACTTAATTCCATTTATCAGGCCAAAAAAAACTAAAAAAAATGTGCCAAGCTTAAAGTTTGGTCTCGGTTTACTCTCCCATTCTCCATATTGTTCAAATGAGATACCAAAAATAATGCCAAGCTTAAAAAGTTTATGTTTATCATCTGGAGTTCGTCAATCAAGCAACGTCAATTATGAACATTAGTAGTTTAATAATTTGTAAAATAAAAAGGATATTTTGTTCTAAAATTTGAATCATTTACTGTAACGTCTAAATATAAAGCCCAAATTATATAATTTATACTTTAAAAATACTAGTCAATGATATAATTGGAGCCTAATTAGAACATTATAAAGAGTAAAAACTTATCATTCTCAAACAATGTGAGACCTCATGCACTACCTATCCTTACTTATCAAATGGGGATCATAATCTTCTCTCCTTAAATTTCTAACTATTGTAGATGGCACGGCTCAAGTCTAATATTTCTTATTGGAATAAGTTCTGACACCATTCGTAACATCCCAATATAAGGCCCAAATCACATAACATATACTCAAAAAATATTAGTTAATAATACAATTAAAGTCTCATTAGAACATTATAAAGAGCAACTTCTCATTCCCAAATAATTTGGGATCCCATACACCTCATGTTGAGAAACCAACGATGACAAACAAATAAAAATAATAATCACACAACACAAGATTTACGTAATTTGGCAATGTGCCTACGTTCACATAGCTACAGGAGATCTTATTCTAGAAGATATTAAAACCACACAGTGAGTTACAAGAGCACACTCTACTCAAACAATCTGCTATCTATAGGGCTTTTTCTCTCTCACAATATGAGCTCACAAATTTGCTTATTTTTGTTCTCTCTAAAAGCTGTTGTAATTTGTACATAAGAGATCAAAACATTACATATTTATAAAGAATGGCATTGGAAACCTTAATTGGTAAAAATTGGATTATTCGCTCAAGCAGCGTGTCGAGCGTTGCTCGAGCCCTCGAGCGAACACTAGGGCTAATGTTTCGCTAGAGCCCATTGTCGAGTGCACCTAGAGTGAACTCACGAGTTAAGTTTCGCTCGAACCCACTGTCGAGGGCACTTCGAGTGAACTCACGAGTTAAGTTTCACTCGAGTGCCAGGTTGAGCAACAATCGAACGTACTCTCTGTCTGTGCCATTTCTGCTGACAAACCAGGCTTCACATCAACCCAATACTACCCTTACTTATCAAATGAGATATCATATTTACAAACAATATAGTATCCCATACACCATCTACTGGCCAATTAAGCTAATTTATTGTACTACAAAATATATGATGATCATGAGTTTTTATATGTTATTGAGGTTTTCGTTCATATGTGTTAGCATATGTTGAATAATTGAAGGGGTCATGAATGAGGTAACATATATGGACTAGACACCATGCACTTGAATCTGTTCTCAGCACCAAAAGTAGAAGTTGCTAAACACGTAATAGACCACATTGATGAAACATTGGGGCGGTTAGTTCAATCAACAATTTTAACACTCTTTCCGATAAGGGTACGTGGGTGATGTATGATCATCAGATCCTATACATTACTTGAGAACGAATTTTTTTTTTTTATAAGGTTTCAATGATACTTTAATTATATAATTAATATAGGATCATGCTAGAGCCCCCGCTGGGGGCTCCCGCTGGGAGCTCCCGCTGGGACTGTAGTATATTTTTGTATGTGTTTTTTTTTAAGTTATTTTTTATATAATTTTTTTTAATATTTTTTAAAAAATAAAATAAATTTAGAACATTATTAAAAACACTTTCTTAATCAAGAAGTAAAAAAAAAAATTATTAAAAAATATTTCCTTAATCACAAAGTAAAATAAAAAATCATAAAAAAATATTTTATATTTTACTTCGTGATTAAGCAAGTATTATTTAATAATATTATAAATTTTTTTATTTTTTAAAAATATTTAAAATCATTAAAAACATCTACATAAAAAAAAGAATTAAAAAATACACATAAAAAAATATACTAGAGCTCCTGCTGGCCCGCTGGGGGCTCCCGGAGCTCTAGCATTTTCCATTAATATAACCTATGTTATATACACCACCCATTAGAGCCTTACAAAGACACCTAGATACAATGGCGGACCCACGTTAGACTTGAGGGGGGCCATGGCCCCTCCCAAAACTTTTTGAAAACACAATATACCCCTTAGATTTTATACATAATTCTATAGATATAGAAAATGGCCCTAGCCCCAAAAAAGTTATAATCTACATATACTCTCTAAAACTTTCTAAAATTTCAATATACCTAAAAATGCCTCTCTAGTTTTTTTTATAGTCCCAAAATTCTATTTAACTTCTATATATTATTTATTTTGAAGGATGTGGTCTCTTCAAAATTAAACTTAAAACTAAGTTTAAGATAAATAATAAGCTTATTAATATGGATCCTAAAATTTTTTATTATACAATATTGAGCTTCTTAATATGAAATCTAAAGTGAAAATATAAGAAAAATTATTTAAGTTTGATGATCTATATGAAAAATAATTGCGAGATTTTATCCTCTAGACTTCATTGAGTGAAAAAAGAATTTATTTAAACTTTCGATTATAGCATTATATGTTTAATGTGATACGAAAATATCTAGATTTTGTATTAAATCTGATAAAGTAGTTTACATACTAGAATAAAAGATGACATTCTAAAAGATCTCTTGATAGTTTATATGAAGAAAATAATTTTTAAATACTTCATTACAAAAATAACAATGGATGAATATTATTCTATGAAACATTATCGTCAGAATCTGAAACATATATTAAGTTGTGTTTTTATAATTTTATTTCTACATGTACGTAGCAAATTACTGAGATATAGTACTTTTATATGTAGTTATGTTTTTATGATTTTTCAATCTCTTTTTTAATTTAGATAAGAGAAGTGATGTTGGCAGAGTCCTAAGATGTACAAGTCTCACCTACGCTCTTTGAAAAAAGTAAGTAAATTTATAACTCACATGAAAAAATTATTTTTTAATAGTAGACCTCACTCTTTTTTTAAAAGAAGTGCATAATGCTTGCACACCTACAATTTTATCTATTATTACTCTTTACATAAATGTATCACACCCCCTTAACACAATTGCTAGTTCTGCCACTGTCTAGACATGTTATATATCTCATAATTGAGGGCTCTAAATATAAAGAGTTTTCACAAAATTTTCCGCCGTGCATTATAAAAGTGTGTCGAGGGCAAAATCTGATTAATAAGGATCCAACGGTAAGAAGAAGAAAAGCTATGAAGTTTTAACAAGGGAGCCTCGATATATAGATGATTCTTCTTCTTCTTCTTTGGATGAACTTGTAATTTTTCATAGTGAAATTTCTTCTCAAGCCCCATGAATACAACAGGCTTCAATTAATATAGAATTACGTAAATTCAGTGCTTCATTTATCATATGAATTCTATTTATTTTATCATGCCCCTGCATGCGCACCACCACAATAAGCACTGTCAAATACAGATTATATGACCAAGCTGATTGGTTACCGTGTTGGAATCAACAAAGTCGTCATGGGTTATCACTATTTTCAGATATTATTTATATGGAGAATAAGTACTTGTGTAAATAGAAAAAAAAAATGATGACTTGGGATAGTGTCTGAGATTGTCTATTCTACGAAATAGATGTGTTACATCTATAAATATATTTTATAAAAATAAATTTATAAATTGATATGATTTTATATGATATATTAGATTTAATTTACAATAAAAATAATTTTATAATCTAATATATTGCATCAAATCAAACTAATTAATAAATTTCCTTTTATGAAATTCTTTTATGATTATAACATTTCTTTGTACAAAATAGAGTAACCTAATTTTCCCTGATAACGGCCAAATCAGCATAGGTGCCAAATTAGTATGCGTCTCATGTACTGATGAATCACGCGCACCTAGAAAGGTTTTTATTCCGTCAAATATTCCCAACATGTTAGAGGATTCGCTTCGAGTGATGATATAGTATATTTTGTCACCTTCTTCTTTTCTATAGGGATTTCTACGTACGGATATGCTCGCCTAATTTTACCTTATATGTTAATACATGATTAGCTCAATCCAAGGCAAAATATACACAATCGCTACAAGTAAAGGATTGCAGCCCCGATTGAGGGAACTTGTCCCCGAGGGCGTGCTAGCTGATCAATGCACATCAGATGCATGCACCGTTAGTGTACAAATAATATGTTGTCATGTTTTTATTCTAATCGAGTCGTATATATATTGAATAGAATTTAGGTTGTAATCGAAACTAAAAGTGCAAATATTGCAAATTCACAAGATTGGATGAGGTTGATCTAGTCAAATAAAACAGTCATTTCCTATATTGGGTTAGGGTGCTATTGATGTCGTTCAAAATATAACTCAATTATCTACAAATTCATATTTTACGAGAATCTTCATAATCGAACATTTATGGGGTAAAAAACTGGACATAAAGTTCACTCAATAGCATGGGTAACAAATCGTATTAACAGGTCGTGTTCGTGTCGTGTCAAGTCATGTATATTATATGATATGAGTCAACCAAAACACGACCCGTTAAGTTTAACGGGTTCAAACCTCAATACGACTCATTAAAATAATAGGTTGACATGACACGACCAGTTATAAATTAATTATAAATATATTGATACGATAAGACCCGTTTCGACTCGTTTATTTAAAGGGTTGAATTAACTCAAATAATTCATTTGACCTAATTAACATAATTTCACATAAAATTTAAAATCACAATATCTTCAAAAAATATAAAACTAACTATATAAGTTTAAAATTACAATCCAAATAATAAAAATACCAAAATTACTATCCAGAGAAAGTGTGAGAGACGGTCATGACTCGCAATAACTGAATCAACTGATAATTGAGAGAGAAAGTTAGGAAGTACTAAATAGGATTAGTGTATTTTTGTTTTTAGGTTAAAAAATATATAATTATAATTTTTGAGTAAAAAATTTAACAAGTCTAAATGAGTCACTAACGGATTAAATGAGGTTGACACGTTAGTGACCCGTTAATGAATTGTGACTTAATGTATCAACCCGTTTTGACCCATTTAATAATTAATTATAAATATGTTAACACGACACGACTCATTTAAACCTGTTTGTTTAATGTAAATGGGTTGGACTAAAACACATAATTAATTTGACTTGATTAACATAATTTCATATAAAAATTAAAATTTATATTTATTAATAACCACAATATCTTAAAAAATATATATAAATATTTCTCAAATGTTAACATATAATAAAATCAATATTACAAATCATACAATAACAAATATGAGTATAGGTCTAAAATTACAATTCCAACAATAAAAACATAGGCATATTGAGAAAGACCAATATTACAACTTAATAATAATAAAATTTTAATTTTGAAATAAATTTTAAACCGGTCAAAACATGTTGTTTTAATGTTAAGTAGGTTGACCCGTTTATAAGTCGTCTTAACAGGTCAACCCGTTTTTGACCCGAACCCATTAACATTAAATCCAAACCGGTTAATTTTGAATTGTATTCGTGTTAGATTTACAAGTGTTAAATTTACAAGTCGTGTCACATATTGTTACTTCTATCCCACACGTGCAAAGGCTACAAAGTCCATGCCAACAAATTCCACGAATTTTAGGTTATATGCATGTTATTAATTACAATTTTAGTTAAACCAAGTATTTGATTCCCGAGCGAAAAGCGAGACACAGAATATTATGACGTCCCCGGATAAGAATACCAGCATGTACATGCCTTGTATCGGATCATATCCAATGCGTGGTTTCCCCGATCGAGTGAAGATATACGAGCCATAAGAATATTATAGTTTCCTCATGTGACATAAATATCTGCTGCGTAATTGGGCGTTTCCTCGGCCGACATCATATTATAAGAGGTGCATCTACTGGTAGCAGACGCGCGGAGCTGGATCTCGCCCCTCCCCCTTCTCTCTCCCTCCCTCACTTTCTTTGTTGAAGAAAGATGAAACTGTACGTGGAATTATCTTCTGCAGTACCTACACTTGAGATGCTAAATTGCTTAGTGCAAGAGTGTTTTAGGTTAAGGAGAGCGTGCGGGTACTGTAATGGAGGAAAAGGTTCACCATTGATTGGAGCTGTTTCGCACGAGTTTTCGCAGGAGGTGGGGAGCCCGAGCTACTCCGCGTACAGCTCTACGACTTTCGAGATCGAGTAACCCTATAAGATGTAGAGTGTAGCTAGTGAGAGAGAGAGAGAGAGGAAGAGACATTCGGACTGTCCCACTTATAAACTTTACCTGCTTTTTCTTTAGCTGCAGACTCACTTTTTTCAATGCAAATAACTATGGATTAGATGGCATCACAGCCCAGACAAATAATACTAATTAGGGTAGAGACCGAGAGATGGGAGAGAGTATAAACTTGGAAAAGATTTTATCTGACCAAATTCATCTTAGCTAGGGATAAGGGTAATTTTTTTTTTTTTATAATTTTTTTTAGGGTTTTTATGACTTTCAAAGAAGAGTACTGCGACGTCGTGTTGCTGATTACATCCGGCCTTGGAAGCATCACTTCCAGTTCCTATCCTAAATATTAGAGAACTGGAGAAAGAGAGAGAGGGGTTTGGGTTTGGGAGGAAGAAGAGGACAATAAGCAAGCGAATATTAAATGAGTGGACAGATTGCTATCGAGCACCAGTATAGTTGCAAGAAAGATAGGGTACAGTGTCGAGAGATATAGAGAGTGATTCCGTGCCCCAAAATCCTTTGCCTTCCTCCATCCGTCACTCCTAGTAGGCGATCTCTTGGCTCTTCCTCGATTTGATCGTTCTCTTTCTCTCTCTACGAAATATTTGTTTCTCTCTCTCTTATTCTAGTTTTGCCAGTAATGGCAGTGCGTCAGTGACAGTGCAAGAAAAGAGGGAAGAGGTTTCATTGGGAAGGTAAAGCTTTGCACCTGTGCCTCGAGGCATTTACATGAGCCACTGCCCCTTCTTGTTTAAGCTCTTTGTCTCTCTATCTGCAGCCCAGTCCGTGTGCGCTCTGTGCCACTCTCTTCCACTCCATTCATAGAAGTTTTACATAGAGAGCGTCTGTGTTTATGTGCCTGAGAGAGAGGGAGAGAGAGCGAGTTAATGCTATTAACGAGCATAAAGATGAACACCCAAATTCCAAAGGAAATCTGAGCAGCCTTTGCCATACCAGTCCACCCTAAGAGAGAAAACCACTACTACTTCACTAACTGATTACTACCACTATCACTACTTAGGATTTCCAGTAAAAAGCCTGAACGTTGTAGCAAAAAACCCGGGAGAGCCCGGAGAGACAGTTTTCTTTATAGCAAAAAGATTGCGTAGAGAGAGAGAGAGGGGGGTTTGTGACGTATAGAAAATCCAAGTGAACTAGGTTAGAATAAGAAAGTGCGAGGAGAAAGAGATAATGGAGAGTGGTTCTAATGGCACTTCTTGTATGATGGCTTTCGGAGAAAACAACTATGGCTTATGTCCAGTGATGATGATGCCTCTAATGACTTCTCATAGTCATCATCATCCTAATGCAGACACTAATAGTCTACTCCTCCCTATACCTCCCACCAACAATCACGATCAAAATCAAAACCGCAGTAACATCTCCTCTTTCGTTTTTCATGACCAGAACAATAATAGCAACACTGGCTGTTATTTCATGGAGAACAACAACAGCAACATCCAGAGCAGCAGTTCCGCCGAGAAGGTTAAGATCATGGCTCATCCTCACTACCAACGGCTCTTGACTGCCTATGTCAATTGCCAAAAGGTAAAAAAGAGCTAAAAATTTTTAATTCGAACTTCCAACACCCATCAACTCAAAGAGACAATCCTTTCCCTCCCTTTAGCGCATGCTCCTTGTTTCTCTCTTCTTTGTTGAAATTAAACATACAAATCCCTATAATCCAGTGCCTGAAAATGATCGGCATTCGTTTGTCTTTGGGCACTTTTTCTCCAGGCTTGGATCTGAAAATTATAATATGCATAAGCATAACATCTAAGTCCTTCCATAATCTTTTATTATCATGTTTACTCCCCGGTAAAAAAGAGAAAGTGAAGTCAAGACCCTTTAAATGGGCCCTAACATCTGTTAAATTTTGCCCATTTTCCCGACTCCCAACAAGTTTTCTTACGAGGTTTTGCACAAAACAGGTCGGAGCGCCTCCTGAGGTGGTGGCACGACTAGAAGAAACGTGTGCTTCAGCGGCCACAATGGGCCAGACAGGTACGGGCTGCATCGGTGAAGATCCGGCGCTGGATCAGTTCATGGAGGCCTACTGTGAGATGCTGACCAAGTACGAGCAAGAGCTTTCAAAACCCTTCAAGGAAGCCATGCTTTTCCTCCAAAGGACCGAGTGCCAGTTCAAAGCCCTCACAGTTTCTTCTTCAGATTCTGGTGCTTTGATCTCTTGATTACTCTCTCTCTCTCTCTCTCTCTCTCTATAGATATATATATATATTATATCACAACCTTCCTAGATCATTTCTTCGTACCTTTATTATTTATTTCTTGGATTTGCCTTGTGTTAGTAACCAGCCATGCATGTATTAATTGTGTGCCAACTTGCAGTTTTAGTTAATATTATCGGTTAACAATACGAAAAAGATCTTGTTTCGCAAAGTGGCTGCTTTTATTTCCCCCTTCTTAATTAATCTTTTTAGGGCTCTTCTCTTTTATTTTTGAATTGTTCGATAATCTTTTGCATGTTTGGACAGCTTTGTTTTTTGAGACGATGGCTAGGGTATCCATTTAAATTAAAACCATGTTATATCTAGCTGCAGATCATGCATAGAGTGGTAAACACTCCTTGTTTCATTTTCTTCTAGGTTTTTCTGAAGTAAATGCGCTTGGTTTGTTTCTTCTAACTTTTCAGCTTCTAGTGCTTGATCTTGACATATTTTCGGCTGATGTTAAGAGACATGATAATATGTTACAATAGCTTGTCCAGGGTTTTCTCTCAGGAACGTTCTGGCACGAGACATCATCGGAAGAAGTAATATACGTGCAGCGTCCATGCGCTTGTTTGGTTGAAAAACCTTTTGAAAACTACATCCTGGACGTCTGGTTTGATACCGTCGATGAGGTCTCGAAGGGAGAGTACGAAGTTTATAGGCAGGGATATATACGTGCAATGATAACGGTTTAATACGTGGAAGATTTTTTTTACGACATTAATTTTATTAAACTAGCTAGTGTCTGCATTATTTCAAAAAAAAAAAAAACTAGTGTCCGCATTTTGCATATATACGTAGTTATTAACGTGGGCCAAAGTCTTTAATTGCTAAATTCTGATAATTAATTACGTGTAATGTTCCCATTTGAGTGATATGTTTTGATACGTACGTCTAGTCATTTTTTTAGGGTTGATTTTAAGATTGGTAGAAATAGGGTTTCTTTTTATCTTGGTGCTCAAGATCAATCCCGTGGCAGAAGGACAATTGGGTCTGAAACTTTAAACCATGTAGTATGCAAAATGCTGTCAGATCTATTTAGAGATTGGAAGCCGTTTCTAGTATGTGAGTGGATGGGGTTTCCAAGGGAGAGCAGTACAGCCTCTTGGAAAAAATATCAAATCATGATAAGGAATTTGATTTGATATTATTTTGATTTGATATTCATAATTATGATATTATTTTAATTTTAATTTTATAATATTTATTTTATCCGTTTTCAATGTAATTTCTTTATAAATATGGATACATGTTTTGCGTGCATTCTGACATAATTGAGAATAATAAAGATGTGGCATGATAGAAAATAAAATATAATAAAAAATGAGATGAAGAAGATATATATGTGCACAAATAACTGTTGAATACTTCCATGGTATTCAAACAGATTTTTTTTTTTTTTTTTTACAGCACTAATTAATCAAACTAGTGGTTGTCCAATGTATTAGTATAATCATCACACAAAATGTTTTTAGATTCACACATAGGCTGAATTGCTGAATGAAGTGCCTATTTATATGATATTAAAATAGAATGATTGGTGCCAGTTTCCTGGACAGCTGACTGTGCAACTCTGTGCTAGCGATGCATACTTGCGATGTTAATGCTCTTTTTTTAACCAATACTTCTGTTCATATCTTTAAATAGGCACATCCTTGTCAGCCTGCCCTTAGTATGATGCCCCTAATGCTTTACATTATGTTGCTTACTAAACCATTTACTGACGTTATATTTATCACATTCCTTTCAGTTTTTATCTTGTTTTTTGAGCTTGCTAGGTTGAGTCTATAATTCTAATATTCATGGTGTCTGCATGCACTTGGCAGTGAAAGTATGTGTGTAAATCGTTGAATGAATACTTACAGATCAATGCATGTATTCTGTTAAAGGATACGGGGAAGCTTAATGCATATGGGCATGGATGAGGCCAAATAAAGTATACTTCAGAAAAATGCCTGCCTGTGGTGATTATATATACATATATGTATGTACTTGTGATTCAAGTGGTAAGGACCCTGGCCTTGGGGGCATGCTCGCACCAAGCCTAAGGTTTGAACCATTGGGTGACAACAATTTCTAGGGCCATTTTCCATTGCAGACAACTGATCATTTACCTGATTCGTGTGGTGGGGGGTACGCAATACGGGTCCTTAAAAGAACTAACAAAAAAAGATTTGTACTTGTATCAATATATAATTTTGGGCGTTTCTTATTAGGTACGCTATTTTCCGAAGGTAGGAAAAATGACCTTCAGATTTTTTATTGGAACATGCAGATCTCCAGGTACAATCCACGGTTCTGGACAACACTTCTGCATGCCCTCAGCCCATTGACCAAATAATCCCTTTTCTCAAGACATCACTCGTTCCAAATGTGAAATTTTAGCTGAACTTAGGATCCTTTCTCCATTTTCTGATTTACATGATACTATCTTTAATTATGATTTGCAAGCATGTCATGGAGGTAGTTACTCCAATCTGATACGAGTAGTGCTCAATTTCAGTTAGTACAACAATTCTTTATTAGACGATTGATGTGCTTTACTTTCTTTACTTCCTATTTCCTAATCCATTTAACTTATTCAGAAAATTGATTCCATTTCTGTAGAAGTCTCAAAAAACTCATTTCCTATTGCTTTGATAACATTACATGGTACACTATTATCTGTTTCAAGATATCATCTCCTTTCCTGAAGTCTTTCACCTTGTATGCACACAAAGTTATTGTTCTATAACTATTAATTATGGCTTGTTTAACTGAAGTTTTAAATCCTAGTAGGCCATATTTGTTTATCAAGTAAGAAATTATTGTGATGTAGAAAGGTATAGAGAAACTGGTGAATGGGGGGCATCAAGAAGAAATGAGTTTGCAGTTGTCCTATCATATGGATGTCATGGTGAAAAGTTATGGGAAAGCAAGATTTGTACTTAAAAAAAAAAAAGATGCGACAGGATCTTTTATAATATATAGATGAAGTAGGCCTACATGGATTGAGTATGACCCAGTTTTCCCCTACTTAGGTGGGATTGTAGAAAAAGACATTTGGGGGTCTGGAAAGATTTACTGAGCCATAGGAAACTGTATTTTGGAACATTCAATCCTTTAATTTATAGTGGAATTAAAGAATTTTCATTCAGATGACCAAACTTAGTGTTGGCTCCTGGTATATTTTATTGTTAGTTCATATGAACTTGTTAGAATTAACTGGAAATTATGCGAGTTGGAAGGGAGAACAAGTAATTCTCCTCATTGCCATGGAATTTTTTATGTGGATTCATTGCTTTTTATTGGTTTACAAAGCAATATTAATTATACATTACAGAGCTGCTTCTGAAGCTTGAGATTGTACAGCTAGCGGCAGATTGTTGTAAAAATCTACTTTCATGTCGAGCTGCTCACTGGTGTTTTGTTTTTCGTTTGTTTTTTCAAGGGGGTGGAGAGGCTGTGGATAGGAGTGGATCATCTGAAGAAGAGGTTGATTTGAACAACAACTTGATTGATCCGCAGGCGGAGGACCGAGAGCTGAAAGGTCAGCTTTTGCGCAAATACAGTGGATATTTAGGCAGTCTGAAACAGGAGTTCATGAAGAAGAGGAAGAAAGGGAAACTACCAAAAGAAGCTAGGCAACAGTTGCTGGATTGGTGGAGCAGGCATTACAAATGGCCTTACCCATCGGTAATTATATTGATACAAGTTACTTAATGCTCATTGGCGAAGTTAATATGCACACCTTAATTGAAAAATATATATAATATTCTTCAGACTGCATTGTAATGTTTAGTTGGGCTTAATCATCTTTATGCGTTCCACTTTCTTCGTTTGTTAACAGGAGTCACAGAAGCTGGCTCTAGCTGAATCAACTGGCCTGGATCAGAAGCAAATAAACAACTGGTTCATCAATCAAAGAAAACGGCATTGGAAGCCTTCTGAAGATATGCAGTTCGTAGTGATGGATGCTGCCCACCCCCAGTATTACATGGACAATGTCTTGGGCAACCCCTTTTCCATGGATATCTCGCCCACAATGCTATGAAGAAAGATAATTCTGCATAACATGATGCAAAAATATTGTATAATTAAATGTGGTTGCACTTCTAAACCATGTTGTTGATGTCATGTAATGCCATCATGTGTATTCGATAAACATGTTGGCTATTTAACTCAGGTTCTCTTTGTTGGGTTTAAATTAACGCTGCTTTTGAAAGGGCTGTAGCTGGAGTTCGTTCCATTTGTGAGTGATTGAAAACTAAAACCAGAAAGAATGTATAGCATTATTAAGCTAATCTAAATGCATGTTGTACTAATTAAGCTTCAATCTTCACTGTCAGGTCTGAAATGAACTCTGCTTGTTTCGGACGAGTGTTATAACTACAAGTACAAAGTACTTCACTCCTCTTTATTGGCTTCGGCTAATCCAGCTTTTGTCCATGTAAAGTAAATATCGAGACTTGCATGTCTGATGGCATGGCATTGCTTTGCAAGTGCATGCAGTATGCTTGTATAATAGATTTATTTGGGGTTTTCTGTAAGATCATTGTTAATGTGTACAGACCGATGAAATTGAAAAAGGTAAGATCATTGTTAATGTGTGCATGCAGTATGCTTGTATAATATAAGGTGTCCCTTGCTTAATAATTGAATCTTTGAAATAATAAATCCAAATTTATGATTATGGTACAGATTAAAATAACAATTTTGTTACAGGTACCTGCCTTTGGTTATCCGTTGCGGACTCGTGTCAGCTTTTTCTTAAAATAATGCCCAAGTACTTAACTTCGTAGCCACCTAGAACTGGTGGTTCCGCTACGCCTTCTCCCACGCCGGCCTCAAGTCCACCACCACCGACCTCGCCAACGGCATTGTCATCCATTGCTGGCTACCCAAGGCCCACAATCACTCCGGACTCGTGTCAGCTTTTTCTTAAAACAATGCCCAAGTACTTCAACTTCGTAGCCACCTAGAACTGGTGGTTCCGCTACGCCTTCTCCCACGCCGGCCTCAAGTGTAACACCCCGTATTTTAGTGTATTTTAATGAATGAATTATTTTTATTGATTTAGAATTTGTTCTCTTGTTTTAAAATTATTGGATTTTTAATTAGACTATTTTTATGATTTTTAGTTTACGAAAATTATTTTTTTTGAAGTGCTTTCTTTAAATTAATTATTGTTATGTGTTTAAATTTCTTCTCGAATTAAATTAACTTATTGTTGGATTTAATTATTTATTTTCAATTTAATCACTGTGTTTGAATTATTTTATTTCACTTGCAGTTTTAAAATCGTTTCTGTTGAATTATTTTTTTTGTGACCCAAGATGTGAGGACTGAACCTCATTTCTTTCCCTCCATTTTTTTTTCCCTTTTCTTTTCTTTTCTTTTTCTCTTCTTTTTCTCTTTCTTTTCTCTCCTCTCCCTCTCTCTTCCCGCGCACGGACGTAGCTCTCTCTCTCTCCTCTCCTCCGCCCGTTTCCTTCTCTTCCACCCAGCGCCGCCGTGCGCCGCTCGTGGCCGACACCGCCCACCCCACTCGATTCCCCTGCCGCCGGCGACCACCTCCCTCCAGTTTCAGCTTCTCCGGCGCCACCGTTAGCCTCCACGCGCCACACGAAGCCGCGACCTTCTCCTCACTCCAGCGCCGCCGTCGCACCACCATTGGCCGCCATTTCTTCACCACTTCATCCTCGACCTCCAAGCAACCCATTGAACCCAACCACACCTCCGATCCGTCACCGGTGAAGCCCCACCAAGTCCATTTCCGATTTGCACATTTTTGGCCTAAAACCACCCCTTGCGCCGCCACCCACGACAAACCACCACTACCATTGGCTTCACCGACATCCCTAGGCCCTACCCTATCAATCTCGGGTCTTCGTTTGCACCCGTTGAAAAGTGGGTATCTGTGACCCACGGCCACAGTGTATTTTGCACTGTTCTGCAACTATTTTTCCACTTCTTGCGCCTCCGTGATCCTCCATAAAATATTATATAGCAATGTAAGTATGTTTCAAAGAATTCTCGTGAATTTAATGTATTTTTGCACTAGCACATTACACTGTATTTAAATGCTGATTGGTTTTGTCGGACTAAGTCCGAGGAGTAACGGTGTTGATTGGATTGGGTGATGGAGTTGTTAGTATGATTGGTTTAGACTATGAGATTTGTTGGCTGTTCGGGTTTAAACAGTGGTGTTTTGTGTATGACGTGGGTTGTGGTGGATATTGGTGATTTTATGAAGTAATGATATATTTTGGGATTAGGAAGGTTTTAAGTTTTGAGAAATTTAAAATAGGTTATTTAAGAAGTTTAGGTTTAAATATCGACATATGTGATCTATTGGAAACTTACAGAAATTACGTGATTATTTTTATAGGTGACGATTTATAGTCGACTCGACATTTTTGAGGAAATTTTTGGAAAAGTTAAGTCGTCCAGGTAAGCGGGGTTCTTATGCTGGATTTGCATAAAAAGAAATGAACTGAGGTTGGTTTGTAAAAAAAAAAATGTGCATGTTGTTTTAAAAATAAAAAGTGAAAAACAACCTCAGTATATGTTTTTGCATTCCCTCATGAGATACATATGAAAGAGAAAAGAAATGTTTTTGACATGAAATGTGTAGACATGAGCAATATTTGACATGTTTCTGAAATATGAAAAAGAGCGAATATGATATCATTGAAATTTTTATGCATGTGATATGAAATGATATGGATCTGTTTTTAATCAAATAGAAAGGATATGAATATGTTTCGCACGTGTTTTGATATGATATGGATATGATAAAACTTTGGCATACTTATCTGTTCTGAATATGGTTCTGATATGATGATACTGTTCACGTGATATGGTTGGTACCACCATGATATGATATGAGTGCACCCACTTTGGAAACAAAATGGTCTTTTTACGTGTTCTTTCCTGTGTGCACACTCGGGGCTCCGAGATTGGAAAAGGGGAAGTTCACCACATGATACTGCCTGGTTTGGCCACCGGGGATAGCACAACCCTACCACGGGGGTTAAACATGGTATATAATATGACATGATAAGATGGAGATGTTCAGTTATGTTATGCCAAAGTGTTTTTGAATATGAAATGGATCCTCAAATATGAATTGTTGACTTGAGTATGAAATGTTTGAAAAGTCGCTCTGATTTTCTGATAACACGTTTTCTGAGATCTGCATATAAAAATAAAATGTTTAGTTTCTGCATATTGAACTTTCTGAAAAGGCTCATGTTTACATGCTAGTATATGTTCTCTGCTTACTGAGTTGTTGATAACTCACCCCTTATCTCCACAATATTTTTCAGATGATTTGAATGTTTCAGTTGAGAATCAAGGATATGGAGCATGAGTGAGAAGATTTAAGAATGATGGTTTAAGCATAGAAGGTTTATATGGGTATTGAGGATTTTCATTCAGTAAGCTTGTTGTGCTCTGATGATATGATCTGTTGGGAGATTGATGTTTATATTAAATTTTGTATCGTCTTAGAATAGTTATTCTGGAGTAATTGATGTAGATATATGAGTATTTTGTGTGATTGGGAAATATTAGAATATGTACTATGTGGAAGGAAAATGATTTTTAAGTGACATGAGTTAACTCTCCGGACCCTCGGGTACGAGGCGTTACAGTTGGTATCAGAGCATAGGTTTGAGATTCTGCAGACTATAACATGAGGTTTTGGATATCTGACAGTTTAAGGAGTAATTTCATACTTGGGGTATAGAAATTTGAGGACTGCAAGCTAGATGATTATTGGAAATTCCAGGTTTGAGATTCTGTAGACTCTATGGATTGAGGTTTTGGGAATTTAAGGATGCAGATTTGATGAGCTTATTTTAAAGGTTGTAGAACATGACTTGGAGGTTGAGATTTTAAAGTTTACATAAGTTTGACCGAAAGTCAGGTTTGAGGTTCTGCAAACTATAGTGTGTGAAATTTTGGAGTATAGATAGATTCTAAGAAATCATTTATTTTAGATTTGAGTTGTTTGTGAAGAGGAATGACGGATCGATGAGAATGTGTATTAATTACAGAGAACAAAATCGGGTGACCATAAAGAATAAGTATTCGCTACCCCGTATAGAGGATTTGTTTGATCAGCTCCAGGGTGCTCAAGTATTTTCAAAGATTGATCTTCGATCGGGTTACCATCAATTGAAGATCAGGGCAAAAGACGTAGCTAAGACAGCTTTTAGGACCCGATATGGCCGTTATGAGTTTTTGGTCATGCCTTTTGGCCTGACTAACGCCCCATCAATATTCATGGATTTAATGAACAGAGTGTTCCATGAATTTTTGGATAAGATTGTAGTGGTTTTATTGATATACTAGTATATTCCAAAAGCAAGACTGAGCATAAGGAACATTTGAAGCTGATACTTTGGACACTCAGACATAAAAAGTTGTTTGCTAAATTGAAGAAGTGTGAATTTTGGCTTGATTCAATCGCATTTCTAGGGCATGTACTTTCGAAAGATGACATATGAGGTTTGGCATACTATAATAAGATGTTTGATGATATTTAAGGTTTTAAAATTTTGAAGGCACTAGGACATGATTTTAAAGATATTCGGTTTGAGCTTTTGCATACTCATGTTGGATGGCGTACGAAATCTGAGGTTTTGAATATCTATAGACTAGGACGTTAACTCAGATTGGAGGTATGGAAATTTGAAGATTATAAGAGATGATTTTAATTGTTTTTAAAGTTTTAGAATCCGGCAACATTTTGGAATATATTCTAAGATGTTTGAGGTCTTAGATGGTGTGGGTTTTAAAAAGAAGATTTTAAAGAGAACTAAGGCTTTAGATTTTAAGAAATGACTTTCTTTACACTTGGAGTTTTAGATCAGGTAGGCATACTTTGTTGACTATAGGTAAAGATCTTTTATAAGATGTAATGTTTATAGTTTTGAAGGTGCACATAAGTTCAATTTTATGATAACTTTGAGGTTCTACAGACTATAACATATAAGGTTTTGGATATCGATTCGGTTTAGGAAGTAATTTCATATTTGATATATATATAGAAATTTGAGAACTAAGACATGATTATGAGAATACTTCAGATTTGAGGTGTAAATTTGTAAAGAATAAGAACTAATTTTGTAGATATTTAAGATTTTAAATTTTACAGACTTTATGATTGAGTGTTGAGATTTTGAGGTTTAGTGAGTTTAGATCCAATAAACTTACTTTGTGGACTATAAGAGATAATCTTTATAAGATTTAAGGTTTAGATTCTTGTGGTTTAGATTCTAAAGATGTACGGGAGTTTAGACCGATGTCGGGTTTACAATATTTGATGGTAGGAAGGATTATATGAGTTGGTTAAAGATATGGCCAAGAATGGGTAAGACCATATGTCCAGTAGGTACAGTACTAGAAAAGTTTAAGGGTTTAAATTGAAATTATTACTTTTATTTAAATTGAAATTATTTCATTTATTTGATTTTATTTTATTTGAATTGAAATTATGTTATTTATTTTATATTATTTTGTTTTATTTTATTTTGTTTTAACGGTTAAGTTATGGCAGGAAGATGGTATGACTGAGAATGTCATTGTTAGGCTTGAATATTTAGTGTAGTAGGCCTGAACTCTTGGTGATTGGCTTGCTTTTAATATCGAAACTTGAAGGGAACGACATGGTCTGGGTGATCTCTTTGGGGAATAGGATATTTGAGATTTTAGGTTTCGTGGAAATAGGACATGAGGTTTTATAATAGGAGGTTGTAAGTTCAACAAGCTTCAAGGTTAGATTTATGAGAAGTTTATCTAAGGTTCGAGGTCTTATAATTTTTTTTAGGAAATAAGTTTATGGGATTTAAGGTGGTAGGTTCAACAAGCAATTGAGTGATTACTTAGATGAGAAGTTTTCGATCTTGTCGACCTTGTTAAGCAATTTCGTAACATTTGGGGTTTTAGAATTTAAAAGTTTTATAAGGTGAATGTTTTAGAAGTAAGGTCATTGATCTTCAAGATTTTGGGAAATGATTCTTATCTGGTTTAAGGTTTTAGAATTGCAGAGTTGAATGGCTGAATTAAATAGGATTGATTTGAGTTGAGTTACTATATGAGAATTTTTAGGAGAGAACTTCTTTGGAGATGGAAGGAAATAATTGTTATTAGTTCGAGGTTTTAGTGGCAGGTTTTGGGATTTGATCCATATCAGATTTAAGGATAATAGTTGGTGCAGACTCAGGAATGAATTCTTGGTGAGTTTGAGGAAAGTGTGAAATAGTTCATGGTTTTGGAGATCAAGAATTTTCTACCAAATGTGGTGAGAGTTTTCTGGTTAGTAGGTGTTGAGCTACCTCGTACTCAATGGTGCTATGTTGTGATATAATTAAGGATTCAAACCTTGTGTTGATCTTAAGGGATTATTAGTGATTTGAAAATTTGAGATGATACTTGTAATTAGAGATTAAACTTTTGGTGATGCGGATTTAAGATATAATTCTTGTTGAATTTGAGGGAATAGGTCTGGATGATGGAAATGTTTATTGATGGTTAACTTTGGAAGTGACTAATAGGTTACCAACTTGTAGAATACAATGAAGGTTGGTGAGTTTTAACATAGGGGTCGATTGAGGTTAGCACAGTTCGTGTTACGAAAATAATAATAATCATTGGGTTTTTGCCGAGTGTTGTATTAATGTTGTTGGTGGAAATGGAGATTTTGGATTTCGTGGTCACCCTAGGAGTAATAGACGTGATGTGTCATTGGGAGACTAATGCGAGCATAATGGAATCGCCTATAGGAGTAGACTTGGGAGTGCATTACTCATGCTTGTTGGGAGTTGTTGATGGTATGGTCTTTTCGAGCGTGTTTTGAGTTATATCTTGTATCTTGCCTTTACGTTAATGTTTGACCTTACAAATTTCGAGGACGAAATTTTTTTAATGGGGGGAGAATGTAACACCCCGTATTTTAGTGTATTTTAATGAATGAATTATTTTTATTGATTTAGAATTTGTTCTCTTGTTTTAAAATTATTGGATTTTTAATTAGACTATTTTTATGATTTTTAGTTTACGAAAATTATTTTTTTTGAAGTGCTTTCTTTAAATTAATTATTGTTATGTGTTTAAATTTCTTCTCGAATTAAATTAACTTATTGTTGGATTTAATTATTTATTTTCAATTTAATCACTGTGTTTGAATTATTTTATTTCACTTGCAGTTTTAAAATCGTTTCTGTTGGATTATTTTTTTTGTGACCCAAGATGTGAGGACTGAACCTCATTTCTTTCCCTCAATTTTTCTTTTTCCCTTTTCTTTTCTTTTCTTTTTCTCTTCTTTTTCTCTTTCTTTTCTCTCCTCTCCCTCTCTCTTCCCGCGCACGGACGTAGCTCTCTCTCTCTCCTCTCCTCCGCCCGTTTCCTTCTCTTCCACCCAGCGCCGCCGTGCGCCGCTCGTGGCCGACACCGCCCACCCCACTCGATTCCCCTGCCGCCGGCGACCACCTCCCTCCAGTTTCAGCTTCTCCGGCGCCACCGTTAGCCTCCACGCGCCACACGAAGCCGCGACCTTCTCCTCACTCCAGCGCCGCCGTCGCACCACCATTGGCCGCCATTTCTTCACCACTTCATCCTCGACCTCCAAGCAACCCATTGAACCCAACCACACCTCCGATCCGTCACCGGTGAAGCCCCACCAAGTCCATTTCCGATTTGCACATTTTTGGCCTAAAACCACCCCTTGCGCCGCCACCCACGACAAACCACCACTACCATTGGCTTCACCGACATCCCTAGGCCCTACCCTATCAATCTCGGGTCTTCGTTTGCACCCGTTGAAAAGTGGGTATCTGTGACCCACGGCCACAGTGTATTTTGCACTGTTCTGCAACTATTTTTCCACTTCTTGCGCCTCCGTGATCCTCCATAAAATATTATATAGCAATGTAAGTATGTTTCAAAGAATTCTCGTGAATTTAATGTATTTTTGCACTAGCACATTACACTGTATTTAAATGCTGATTGGTTTTGTCGGACTAAGTCCGAGGAGTAACGGTGTTGATTGGATTGGGTGATGGAGTTGTTAGTATGATTGGTTTAGACTATGAGATTTGTTGGCTGTTCGGGTTTAAACAGTGGTGTTTTGTGTATGACGTGGGTTGTGGTGGATATTGGTGATTTTATGAAGTAATGATATATTTTGGGATTAGGAAGGTTTTAAGTTTTGAGAAATTTAAAATAGGTTATTTAAGAAGTTTAGGTTTAAATATCGACATATGTGATCTATTGGAAACTTACAGAAATTACGTGATTATTTTTATACGTGACGATTTATAGTCGACTCGACATTTTTGAGGAAATTTTTGGAAAAGTTAAGTCGTCCAGGTAAGCGGGGTTCTTATGCTGGATTTGCATAAAAAGAAATGAACTGAGGTTGGTTTGTAAAAAAAAAAATGTGCATGTTGTTTTAAAAATAAAAAGTGAAAAACAACCTCAGTATATGTTTTTGCATTCCCTCATGAGATACATATGAAAGAGAAAAGAAATGTTTTTGACATGAAATGTGTAGACATGAGCAATATTTGACATGTTTCTAAAATATGAAAAAGAACGAATATGATATCATTGAAATTTTTATGCATGTGATATGAAATGATATGGATCTGTTTTTAATCAAATAGAAAGGATATGAATATGTTTCGCACGTGTTTTGATATGATATGGATATGATAAAACTTTGGCATACTTATCTGTTCTGAATATGGTTCTGATATGATGATACTGTTCACGTGATATGGTTGGTACCACCATGATATGATATGAGTGCACCCACTTTGGAAACAAAGTGGTCTTTTTACGTGTTCTTTCATGTGTGCACACTCGGGGCTCCGAGATTGAAAAAGGGGAAGTTCACCACATGATACTGCCTGGTTTGGCCACCGGGGATAGCACAACCCTACCACGGGGGTTAAACATGGTATATGATATGACATGATAAGATGGAGATGTTCAGTTATGTTATGCCAAAGTGTTTTTGAATATGAAATGGATCCTCAAATATGAATTGTTGACTTGAGTATGAAATGTTTGAAAAGTCGTTCTGATTTTCTGATAACACGTTTTCTGAGATCTGCATATAAAAATAAAATGTTTAGTTTCTGCATATTGAACTTTCTGAAAAGGCTCATGTTTACATGCTAGTATATGTTCTCTGCTTACTGAGTTGTTGATAACTCACCCCTTATCTCCACAATATTTTTCAGATGATTTGAATGTTTCAGTTGAGAATCAAGGATATGGAGCATGAGTGAGAAGATTTAAGAATGATGGTTTAAGCATAGAAGGTTTATATGGGTATTGAGGATTTTCATTCAGTAAGCTTGTTGTGCTCTGATGATGTGATCTGTTGGGAGATTGATGTTTATATTAAATTTTGTATCGTCTTAGAATAGTTATTCTGGAGTAATTGATGTAAATATATGAGTATTTTGTGTGATTGGGAAATATTAGAATATGTACTATGTGGAAGGAAAATGATTTTTAAGTGACATGAGTTAACTCTCCGGACCCTCGGGTATGAGGCGTTACATCAAGTCCACCACCACTAACCTCGCCAACGGCGCTGTCATCCACTGTTGGCTACCCAAGGCCCACACTCACTCCAAGCCCAATCTCCTTCTCATCCATAGCCTTGGCGCCAATGCAATGTGGCATTGGGATGATTTCATCTCCTCTCTCATCCCTCATTTCAACGTCTACGTCTCCGACCTAGTCTTCTTCGGGGATTCCTACACGACCCGTCTCGACCGCTCCGAGGCCTTCCAGGCACGTTGCTTAATGGCCCTCATGGAAGCACAGGGGGTGGTAAAGACGATGAGCATTGCCGGTATCAGCTACGGAGGGTTCGTGGTGTACAGTATGGCTGCTCAGTTTAGGGAGAGGGTAGAGCGGGTGGCACTTTGCTGCGCTGGGGTGTTCATGGAGGATAAGGACTTGGAGGAGGGTATGTTCCTGGTGAAGAGCTTGGATGGGGCTGTTAGCGTCCTGCTGCCGCAGAGTCCCAAGAAGATGAGGGAGTTGATGCGCCTCATGTTTGTTAAGCCCAATTACAAGGTCGTGGCCTCTTGCTTTCTCAATGATTTCATCAAAGTAAGTGGTCTTTTATATTGAGACTAGATTCCACAGATTATAATTGGAATTTGTATCTCAGGATTATTTCAACGTTGGTTCAAATTTTACAAAAGAAAATTAAGCGAAGAAAATTACAACGTTGGGGGAATTTCATCCAAGGTTGATTGAGGAGAAGTTTGTGGTCACCTATCATACCTTCGTTGGGGAATCGTCTTCGTAACAAGCTTGGGAAGCTTGGAGGTGTGAACGGACGAAGATTGGGGTTGTAGCAGTCTTCCATGGGTGTTTCTGTGTTGAGTTCAGTCCTAATCGTTTGAAGATAGTCTCGTCTTCGTGGGGTCAGTTTCATTTCACAAGTGTTGATAACACTAAACAGAGAACGGTGCGTTTAACTTAAGGTGCAAACACACCGTTTAAATAAAGCTGCCTTGGAACCCGGGTATGCGGCGTGTCTCCGTCCCGGGTGCAAGTAGTTTTTTTCTTATAATAAAAGTCTAAAAATTCGAGAACTTCAATATTGACACTGATTATTAAAGATTTTAATTTTTTCTTCCAAAACTTAGGTCACAAATATATCTAAGAGACGGAAATTTTTATTTTGTTTTTCATTATAAATTTATTTATTTATTTATGTTATGATGCTAAGGGTTAAAAGTTTAATCAAATTAGTATCCAATACTCCTATAACTTTTGGATAAACGGTTGAGTCTTTAACAATTGGTATCAGAGCATAAACAATGTCATGACTTCAAGTCACGAAGGGGGTGATTTACATGTTGGATTAAAATGTCTTGGTATTATGTATGAGCATGGTGTTAAGTCATTAATTACTGACAAATGAGTGAAGCTGCCAAAAGGGAAAGAGATACCACTGAGTTAGTGTTGATAGAGTAGGTCGTCGTGGCTGTCGGATTCAGAAGCGTGGTAAGATATTATGATTCCGAAGGTTAAAAATTTAACCAAATTAATATTCAGTCTTAAGACTTTTGGATGTTGGGTGTTTAACTATTTATTTATGAGAAAATTGATCTAATTTAACTATTTGATTGCTTTCCTATTCTTTTCTGTTTTTTTTTGGGTCATCAACAAATGATTCTAAGAAAATGAAAATTCTTTAATTCACTTTTACCCTTATTTCAAACATAGTCCTTTCTTTCTCTAGAAGCTCATCCGCTGGAGGAAAGACTTCTTTCAAAGCTCACTCCTTCAGTACTCCTCCTTCAGCCGTTCGACGGAAAGTTTTCCTAGGCAATCACAAATTGCGCACCATTGTCTCTACGGAAGGCACATTCCAGCAAGCCACCTAGTACCCAGAAAGCTTCAACGGTCTCTACGATAAGCTGTACTTCCCTTCTCGTTCCTATGGATGAGTAGTAAGAAAGCTTCAAAGGACTGTTTGGGCGTAAACAGTGTTCAGAGATGCCTAGAGTGAGCAAGTTTGTATGGATCAATGAGCTTTGCTACACAACCTCTACCACACTCTACACTTCACATTTTTTTAAATTTAAAAATTTTTTGTTTGAGTTTATTCTTTTTAAATTTTTTATTCATTATTCATATAATAAATATTTAATAAAAAAATAATAAAAATTAAAAATAATGTAAAGTATAGAATATTATTAGGAAGTTGTGAGCACTCCCAATGGCTTCTTCATCTTATCCTTTAAAATACATCATCAAAACTTACTTTTTTATTTTACATACTAACTTTTAGAATATACAATACATCAGCTTATCTATTTTTTCTTCATATCATTTAAATATTATATATTTAGAGAGAGAGGGTCTAAAAAGAAAATAAAATAAATATGGAAGAATGTGGAAACAAAGACAAGGAGGAAAGAGAAATTAATTAAAAAAGTTTACATGCATGAACAAGATTCTGTAGATGTAGAGAGATCATTGTATCAAAATGTAAAATATTTGTAAAATATAAAATTTGATGGAGTCATCTTTTAATAATATTTCTTTATATTTTAAAAAACAATTTATTTTACAAGAGCTATTGAGAATGCTCTGAAGAATTTTTGTTATGGATAAATACATATTAGACTTTTCAGGATTCCAATTTCCAAACACAGGGAACTACAATTTTGATAGGATTGACCCGTACTTGATTGTCCTCGTCCACATGAATCACACGCACACAAAGAAGAAAAATTCCCAAATTTCCATACGGGAAACATTCCCAAGGCCATAAACCAGAGATCTTTGACAAGAATGTCATTGATTTTATAAAATATCTTTACGACCTCTTAATACTTTACCTTCTACATTATTTTTAATTTTTATTATTTTTTTTATTAAATATTTATTATATGAATAATGAATAAAAAATTTGAAATAATTTAAAAATAATAAACTCAAAAAAATTTTTTTAAAAAATATTAAAAATTTAAAAAATTTAAAAAAATATGGAATGTGGAGTGTGGTGGAAGTTGTGTAGCAAAGTTCTTGATTTTAATACGGAGAAGTTTTCAATCCTAAATGCTGTTTCATCGTACCGGTTCACTAAAAGCTACAAAAGACTTAAGTTTGGAACCTAAATTCATCTTAACTCATTATTATAATTTTTTTAAATTCTAACATAAAATATAATAAACAATTCAACTTTTTCAAATCCTAAAATAATAATAATAATAATAAATAATATTCTAACAATATTTTATCATCTCAACTCAATTTAACTCAGTTCAACATCCAAACGCACTCTAAACCAGATAGCCATATATCTAGAGCAATATAAAAAAAGATGTTATTTTTTTACTTTGAATTCTTTTATTTTTCCTAAAAGATGGAATCTTTTATTGAGAAGTATTATTAAATTTTTCAGGTATGTATGCTAGGGGTGACAATATGTGACACGGCCTGTTAACCCAACACGAACATGACAGGATAAAAACGGGTTATAGTTTAACCTTAACGGGTTCGGGACAAAACAAGTTGACCTGTTAAGAAACGATTGCTTAGCAGGTTGATAACAGATCAATTTATTATGACCTATTAAGAAAGTTAAAGTTACAATTATACCCTTATATCTAAAAATAAAATTGTTGGGATTTTAATTTCGATATTTTTATTGTTTGGATTGTAATTTTGAACTTGTAGTTAGTTTTATATTTTTTTTATAGATATTGTGATTTTAATGTTTATATAAAATTATGCTAAACTTAATTAGGTCAAATGGGTTAATTTGGGTCTGTTCAACTCATTTACATAAAAGGGTCAAAACGGGTTGACCCGACCCGACCCGACCCGACCCGATCCGTTATGTTAATGGATCGTGTTAGGATTTGAGATTTTGACACGATAAGTTTAATGGGTCAGATTAGGATTGACCCATATAGTATAATATACATGTCTTGACACGACCCGTTAACACGATCTGACACCTCTAATGTATGTTTTTAAAATTTGTATTGATTTTATTTTGAAATATAATTTATCCATATATCGATGATTCCAAAATGATAGGGTACCAAAATATCTATTCCAATGTCTCAATCAAAAATTCAAAACTTTGGCAAGATTCTTCAAAAAAAAAAAAAAACTTGGCAAGAAGAAATATAGCATGGAAGAAAGACTTGTACGCTTTGGACATTTCCGTTTCTTTGTTTTCTTTTTGTTCTTTCAAGTATGTTTGGATGTTGAACTGAGTTGAGTTGAGATGATAAAATATTATTAGAATATTATTTTTTAATATTATTATTATTTTAAGATTTGAAAAAGTTGAATTGTTTATTATATTTTATGTTAGAATTTAAAAAAGTTGTAATGATGAGTTGAAATGAGTTGAGATGAGTTTGGAATTCAAGCTTACCAAAAACTCCTCCACATCACCTGGTGTGCGTGTACAAGTAAACGAGGCTTACAGCAGATAATAAAAGAGTCGGGCTAGTCTACCCCTACTTGAGCACTAGTTGGTTTTTTTTTTTTTTCCTTTCCACATTTTTTTAATATATTTAAATATTTTTAAAAAATAAAAAATATACCAATATACTTAAAATCACTTCTTTAATCAATAAGTAAAAATAAAAAATAAAAATTGTATAACTTGAAAGGCAAAGGAGTTTTTTACATAATAAAATACCTTTTAAGTTTTACAGAAGTGCTATACATCTACCCCACACCAGCACACACTTCACTTCACTTTTTTTTTTTTTTTTTACACTCAGTACGTTGAGTGTGTCCGGAGTGGGGCAGATGCATATATTTTTTCTAAGTTTTAACTGTTTTTCGAGTCATGAACAAATGATTCTTATATAAAATGGCTACTTTAGGCTTTCTGATCTTAGACAAAGCCCATAGTGAAAGTGGAATGGGCTTCACGCATTGAGGCTCCTCACCTAGTCGACGTGCTTATGGGTCCTTGTTTTCCGCACGAGTCCCTCGCTCTCTTTCACTTGCCTCCGCAGGCCTGAACACTCTCGGCGGGAGCATCGACGACCATCTATCTCCGGGAGAACTTGAACGGAAATATTCAAGCCACGACCTTGGACACTTTTACTCATTTTCCTCTTCTTTTGGTAGCCAGGAATTTTTCTATTTTACTTTATAGTTTTATTTTCTGGACGGCATTTTCTCAAACGCCTCGAAGTCAATCTAATTGTTGGTTTAAATCAGTCCGATCAACCCGCCTTAAACAGTTTTTTCGTGTCTATCGTGCCACGCCTCAATGCACGTTAGCATGTAAATTCTTGGATTCCAAGTTTTAAAAACGTGTATTTTACAGTTGTGCTAGAGGAAAACTAATCTTTGTTTCCTTTTATAGTGTAGATTAACAGGTAGCTTTTTGTTTCCTTTTAGCTGGAATAAACTTCGGGGCAGTCTTTACTAGTTCGTTGGAGTATATGGCGGTTTCAGTATCCAGAAAGCTTTTACGTTCCTTTTATGGGTCCCTATCTGCACTTGGCCGCTGTGATTCGTCAACTATCACATGTCGATCATTTCTTACTTATCATGGTAAGGGAGATATGTATCTATTTTTTTTCTTTGTCGGTCATTATTTGTTAGATTGCAAACTTTGGTCACTTTTGTGGCTTTATAAATCTTTAATTTTTCTTTTAATTGTCCATTTTTCCCTATCTTAACAGATTTGTACGGCCATCTTAATGGGCAGAACATATTTTCTTCAGGATCCTCTTGTCTTTCAAAGGTTCATGTTTATTACAGTTTATTTGCTCACCCTGTTGTTTTTACAAGCTACTACCGATAGAATGTACACGGTAACCGTATATTCAACACGCCAATTTGTTGGGCTCCGCTTCCCTACCGTACTTTTGGCGTTTTAGTTACAAGCCTATATGTATTACTGTAGGGTGGATCACCTATCCTTGCGAATAGATGGCTTTCAACTTCCATTCTGACTTCTGAATTGGGTGAAGGAGCATTTCCCTCAAATTTATTGTCTACTAAGCCTGTGGCAACGGCAGAGCGTACTATAGGTAGGAGGAAGACCTTAACATTTTATGCATGCATTTACAAGTACCGTGTTGCTTAGGAGAAGCATACTTCTTGTTGAGCATGTGTGTATGCATGTGCTAGATTACCTTTAATAGCTATGATAATAGCCCTTTTCTCTTGCGAAGCACCAGAGTTTGTTGAAGGTTGACACTTACAATTCATATAAGTACCTTGGTTTTTTTTTAAAGGTGCAATTTTTTATGAGTAACAGATAAAAATTAAGGTTATCATTTTATGACGGAAAGAGTAGTTCAATTTTTGTGGTAGTTTGATAAATTCACATGTTTGTTTACTTTATGTTTATTTTGACTTCCTTCCCATTTCTTGCCTTTTTTCTTATATTTTATCTTGTGGCTATGGATGAACTTGCCAAACACTTTGAGCGTTGCTACTGATATCAAATTTGATGTCTCTATAAAATGTTTTAATGAAGTAATGTAACGTGCTATAGGACTTTATCAGGACCTGGTCATTCCAGTAACAAATTTTCATAATGAAGATAAGGGCTTCATGGTTTAGGCTGGCGATGTTTTTGACGTGCCTATTAGGAAGGATATTGTTCATCGTGTGGTGCGATGGCAGCTTGCAAAACAGCAACAGATGGTTATTGATCATTATTTTTTAGTTTTGGTGGCATGGGGTTATAATGGCACTAATGGTATTATTGTTTTTTATCACTAAATAAGAATTTTATTGAAAATAATCGAAGCCAAGTACACGGGACATATACAAGAGCCACACATAGGCATTACTGTCAAAAGATACTAGAAAATCATGTACGTTCATGCCATTAAAGTCTATTACAATCGACCAATGGAATAAAGTGTGAAGAAGAAAAGTTTAAACTCGTCTATTGTCCTTTCACAATCTTTACAACTCCCACCGTTCCTCTCCATTTTATATGCACCACCATAGGCAAGTTGGTATCATCTTCCACATAGCTACAATTTGAGAGTTACCTCGGATGCCTTGCCTGCTGGCCAGAAAGTCAACAACCCTTCTTGGCATTACCCAAAAGAGTCCTACTCTCGCAAAAATATCGTTCCCTAAGCTCCTGGCTACATCACAATGGAATAATAGTTTATACACAGACTCACCACTTTTCTTACACATGTAACACCAATCCATACAATGAGTTGGCGTTTCCTTAGATTATCTAAGGTGAGAATCTTCCGCCATCCATACAAAAAAAAGAAGCTTTTGGGGTTGGGGGGGGGGGGGGTCCATGTGTTCTTCCATGAGAATGTTCTTGTAGAGTGTCATAAGTGACTTATAGTATCACTGTACAGTGAAGTTCCCCTTCTTGGATGGTGACTACATCATCTTATCTGCTCCTCCAATCGCTCTACAATTGTACACAAGATTGGAGAAATTTGTAAGTGTGTCAATTTTTCAATTTTGGACTGTGACTTAAAGGAAGGCACCCAATAGAAGATTGAGATACTTCATTGGCAGAGTGGAGACTTTGCACCCCAGGATATGGGCCAAGAACAAAACACTTGGAACATTTCCAACCGGAACTAATTCTAACTTAGTAAGATTCACTTTCAAGCCCGCAAAGCTTGAATGTGATTACGACTAGTTTTATAGAATACAAGAGTGTCATTTGCAAATAAGAGGGGGGTCATCTCAAGTGTGCCAATTCGTGCATCCCCAACAATAAAGGTAGATAGAAATCCCCCTTCCACGAGACCTGCTATTATTTTACTAAAAGCTTCCATTTAGAAAATAAATAGTAATGGAAATGAGGGATCACCTTGCCTCAAACCCCTCGAACTACTGAACCATTGATGTACAAAACATATGGTGGTGATACAAAATTTGATCCAAGAACACCATCTCGCTCCAAGTCCACATCTCTTAAGCATGTGTAACAATAAATTGCAGTTTACACACTCATAGGTCTTCTCCATGTCAAGTTTGCTTAATAACCCTAGTTCACCCGACTTGATGCGACTCTCCAAGCATTCATTGGCGATGAGCACCGAGTCAAGAATTTGTTGACCTCGTATGAATGCATTTTGAGGCTTGGATATGATCTTCTCCAATACAGTACTCAATCTATTAGCCAATACCTTCGAAAAGATTTTGTACATACCACTCACCAAGCTAATAGGACGAAAGTTCTTAATCTCCACCACTCCCGGCTTCTTTGGGATGAGAGCAATGAAAGTAGCATTTAGGCTTTTTTCAAACTTACCTGTTCATGAAACTCATGGAAGAAGCTCATGATGTCATCTTTAACTACCTCCTAACATGCCTTAAAGAAGGCCATAGCGAACCCGTCCAGTCCTGGAGCTTTGTCACCTGCCATACTTCTCACCACCTTGCGAATCTCCACCTCCTCAAATGGCCTCTCTAGCCAAATTGCTTCTTGCTGGTCAATCGACTAAAAAACAAGGCCATCCAGACATGGTCAACAATAAAATTGCTCCGAAAGTAGTTGTGCATAGTAATTGGTAATGTGATCCGTGGTCTCAAATGGATTTGTGGTAATCCTCCCATCTACCAATAAGGACTCAATGACATTGTGTCTTCTATGTGAATTAGCCATGCGATGGAAGAAATTATACTTATTGTAAAAGTATAAGTAGCAGTAAATAGGAAAAACAAAACCATGGTTAATACTTTTACTTTTTAGTGATACCTTAATAAGTGTAAGAAATAGTGTGGCTGCATTCTATCCTGCAATTGTTGCAATCAGTGCATGGGTTCTTGCATTACAGGAAGTTTACTGATCAAATTCTTCTAGATTGTCACCTATCATTTGTTTTTGGGTTTAGAATGTTTAGATGCTTGCGAGCTTTCTCAACTTTAATATTATATATGGTTAGTCTGGAATCTAGCTGAGAGAGGGAAAAAAGGTTATCAATCCTCTCTTGTGACTCGTGGGGATGGAGTGCATGTGGATGTTGGTAAGACTTATTGCTGATTGAGTGGCCGGCAGGGAACACATTCAACAAAACCATTAGTGCGGTTAGTGGCACTGGGAGAAAGCCTTGGCGGCAGAGGGTACTGGTCGAGCAAGGCATGGAACATTGCATGGACCCCAGGTAGTTACTCTGCTTATGGATTTTAAGGTTTGCATTGTTACTAAGAAATTTAGATGTGTTTTGATGGACTGTAATGAATTCAATGGGCGTGTACAGTTTAGGGGTGGTGCTACTATGCATGGCCTTAAGCCACGAAGTCATGCTTTTAAGCTGAATAGGAAGGTTCGTCGTCGTCTTGGGCTGAAGATTGCTTTGACAGCTCGTGCAGCAGAAGGAAAGGCATGTCTCTTGTCCCTTCCCAATATTTTCTTTTTCTGGCTTACACTGATTAGAGTTGTGGTTTGGAATTTAATTATGAAAACTTCAACATATGGTAATTTCTTTTGGACCTTGGAGAAAGTATGAGCTGTCCTCAACTTGTATTCTGTCTCTGTTCTTAACTAGTTTAGTTAATAGGTTCTATGCTTGTGTGCTGTAGTATTTGCGATTACTTGGGTGATATTAGGAAGATTAATGTTAGTCACTCGTCAGTTCAGAACTTTACCACCTGGTGGGTTTTGAGAAGTTGAGTAAACATTCAGAGTTGGGATGAGGTTGAGATGTCCTCCAGAAATAATGGAGATGTCTCTGGTGAAGCTCAAATTCTGCTTATCCAAGCACAAGTGTAGCACATATGTTCTTTTATGGTCAATTTTCAGGAATTCTTCTGATTTTTTCTCATGTGAAAAGTACCACCAAGAAGCCTATTATTGACTTTGATTGGTTTAGTTGGATAAATCTTGTTTCACCAATTTAGCGTATATGATTATTCTTGAATATCAATGATAATTTCTTTATTGAGCATATGAAGATCTTTCATTTTTTTAAGTTCTCTTAACTAAAGTGCCTGAATCGTATTTTCTTCATGTTCGTTCATGTATTAAGCACTGGAATCTTTTGTTCTATTTGATTAATGAGACATAACTCGAAAAGTTGGTAAATGTACAGCTTCTAGTATTTGATGACATGGAGGTTCCAACACATAAAGACCAAGAATTTGGTGAATTGTGTCAAGCAAATGTTGAACACCAAGAAACTTCTGCTGGTGGATGGCGGCCCCATAGGTGAAAAGTTGAAGTTGGCTACACAAAATCTACATTATGCAAATGTACTGCCATCAATTATAAGTTGCTCTTCTGACCCTTATTCCTTGCCGTGTATCAGTTGTAAGAAAATTAATTAATTTTGTTGTCCTAAGGAGGGAAAAAATCATGGGGAGGTAGGTGAAATCAGGGGGCCTAGAGTGTGGGACTCAATTTACCAAGATGAAAAAGATTTATCATACATATTCAACTATTGATATTGAGTATTTGAAAAATACTACCAAACACATGGTTGCTTTGTTTCCCATGAGTCAAGTTAGATAATTCAATTGGGTAATGCCGCTGGCTGATGCTTGTTGCCCATGTTTTACAGGGCTTGAATGTCTACAGCATCCTGCTTCATGACACACTGGTAGTGTTCCGCGAGGCAGTAAACAAAATTGTTGAGAGGATCTCCAATTAACCGTTAAATCACTCCACTTGACAAGCTACATTCCAGTTTCAGATGAGAATAGGAATTATTTTCTCTTTCATAGAAGAAATGTAATTCAGAACATATTTGTGCGTTGCTTCTGTCAAAATGTGGAAATTCACTGGTGGATATGTTGATTTTTTGTGTGCATTGGCCTTGTATCTTCAGCTGAGAATTTTGCAGTTGAATATTGGCTGCTATCCTAAATCACGATGAAAGGCAGGGAATTCACTTTCTTCTTCAAGTTTTTCTGACCCAAAGGCTCCTACTGTGATAACTATGTTGCCTTGACAAGTTCAGATCTCACTTTCAAGTTTCACATCTTTTGGGACATCTATTGTCATGGAATAGGAAAATTATTAATTAATCCAGTGTTACAGATGATGTGATATTTGTATCTTATCACGATATTTTAAGTAGTTTAAATTAATTATTCGGATATTAGTTTTAATTGATAATTAGATAGATGTACTACTTGTTCGTACTCCAAAAGTAATTAATTAATTAATATTCAGATATGAGAGTAAATACAACTACCAATTGGGTCGAAAATTCGTTATATAATTTATCTTTACTAAGGCGAGAATGATCGCCTCAACAACCTTGATGTCAAAAGTAAAAAGGCTAAACTAACATAAAATGTCTTTTTGATAAAAAAAAAGAAAAGGAAAATGGGACGGCAAACGACGACGCCTGCATCGAAGGCTTGAACCAATAGAGAAAGGTCACTATTACTCCCAGGTCAAGCGTCACGCTCACTCTGTCCTCCTCCATCTCCATGAAGATTGAAGAGGACCTGTCGTTTCTCTTTATTTCCCTTCTCCCCCTTAAATTTATGTTCTAAAAACTAATCTTTCATTCCAGGTTTGAATCTTTATATTTTGCTTTCTCTTCGCGGACTCAAGGTCCCTACATTTTGAATCTTTTTGTTTTTTACCCTTTTCTCTCCTGCACAAACCCTACTCAATGGCCAAAACTAGACCTGGCAAGAGGGACATAGATTCCTACACCATTAGAGGCACCAACAAGGTTGTCAGAGGTAAAACCCAAAACATCCACCTTTCAAAAAATGTTCTTTTTTGTTTGTTGGGTTTCAAAGTTTCTAACTTTTTGGTTGGTTTTGGCAGCTGGGGACTGCGTGCTGATGCGACCATCGGACACGGGTAAGCCCCCATATGTGGCGCGCATAGAGAAGATCGAGATGGATGGTCGGAACAACGTGAAGGTGAGGGTGAGGTGGTACTATCGGCCCGAGGAGTCAATCGGAGGGCGGAGACAGTTCCACGGAGCCAAGGAACTCTTCTTGTCCGACCACTATGACGTGCAGAGCGCCCACACTATCGAAGGGAAGTGCACCGTTCACACGTTCAAGAACTACACCAAGCTTGAGAATGTTGGGGCTGAGGATTACTATTGCCGATTTGAGTACAAGGCTGCTACTGGAGGGTTCACTCCCGACCGAGTGGCCGTGTGAGTTTTTTGTGGTTTAATTCAAACTGAATCGGTCGAAATGCGAATCGGTTTTAGAGTTTTTTTTTTTAGTCGTTCACTCAACCACTTCAATCAATTGATTCAAATTGATTCTAGCTGATTTCAATGAAACTTACTTCTTACTTATAAAAAAAAATTGATTCTAGCTGATTCAAAGAATGTTATTTGTGCACTAAATTTGTGACTGAACAAAACAATACCCTTGTCTTGTCCTTATAAGTCAATGGTATTTATTTTCTTCTTACATGAGAATATTGAAGGCAAAAAAATAGGATAATTGAGCTCAAATACATGAATTATATGCTTATTGAAATTATTTAGATTCAAATTATGTTCTTATAGAAACTAGTTTATGAATTCATGTTTTAAATTCTTTTGTACATTATTTTAAATGCTTGCATTGTATTATATTATTTTTTATTAAGACTAGAATAACTGATTCAAATTTTCAAGAATCGCCTTACTCGTTCATTCCCCGATTTTGATTTTCTGAGCTTGGTTTTTTGTACTTTTGGGTTTGGTTGAAATCTGTTTTTTTTTCCTTTTACTTTTTGTATTGATTTGGATAAGTACATTGATGGGTTCTGATTTTTATTGGCATTTTTCCTGAAGGTACTGCAAATGTGAGATGCCTTACAACCCAGATGACCTCATGGTGCAATGTGAGGGGTGCAAGGATTGGTAAGTTGATGTAGGTTCTTATTTTATTATGTTTTTGTTTTCCTCATATGAATGGACAATCTCCCAAAATGATGCCCACTTTTCTTCCTTTATAGAGTTTTTGAATTTTTGTTTCCCATCTTCTCTTAATTAGGAGTCTTACCCTTTGTACACTTAGGGCTAGTTTGGGTAGTAGAGTATATAGAGAATACTCCACTACTATTTATTATTTTATTATTATTTTTCACCTACTTTTCACTATTGTTCAATATTCTATCATGACTTTTTCACTACTAGTCACAGAATGTTTGAGATCACCTCACTACCCAAATGCAATCTTACTCAGCAGTTGGGTTGTGACCTTAGTGATTTAGAATAATTATATATGTTAACTTATCAAAACAAGAATGGATGATAGAACTTTATGTTAGACATGATCAGCACATGGATGGGATACTCAATCTACAATCCAGCTATCATAAAGAATAAATTAAGCAAAAGTAAGAGGAAACTTTCCTTTTGCAAATAGTGAAACACCACTAACAGAAACCTAGATGCTTAGTTGTTCTATTCTGGTACTCTTTTTGCCAGATATGTCTATATCTCTCTGTCTTGTTTATGCTTTTTGTCATCATCCTGTTGTTTTTTTTGCTCTTATTTTTATTTAGATTAACAGGGGGTGTCAAATCGTGTTAACGGGTAGTGTTCATGTAATATTAGGACATGTACATTATACTTAATGGGTCAATTCGAACACGACCCGTTAAAGGTTTCATGTCAAAATCTCAAATCCTAACACCGACCCATTAAGATAACGGGTTGACACGACACGACCTATTTTGACTCGTTAGTGAATACGAAATAGATTGACACAATACGACTCGTTTCAACCCGTTTACATTAATGGGTTGAACAGACCTGTTAGTGACCCGTTAGACTTGATTGATTTTATATAAATATTAAAATATAAACAATAAGTATAAAAAACTAACTACAAGTTCAAAATTACAATCCAAATAATAAAAATACCAGCATTAAAATCCCAATAGTACCAAATATGATAAACATACAAATATGATACACACATTGTAATAATATATATTTTTTTTGATAAGTCACACATTGTAATAATATTAAAATTACAATCCAAATATAATAAACAAAACACATATTGTAAATTTCCGGTTCCATATTTGCTTGTTGCCAAGTAAGTAGCTCCACACATCTTGCACTTGGCTCGTGCCTAGCCATCATTTTTGTCAGAATCAAGAACCATTTCAAAACAACTCCACATGTTTGACCGTTTCCTTCGTTTTTCTTTAGCTTCTTCGTTTTGAAAACTTTCCGAGTCCAACGGGTCCAAATCAATCAAATTGTCATTTTCACTTGCTGCCTCACTCATTTGACAACAAACAACAAGAACAAATATTGTAAATTTACTTTTTCCATTACAAGTCCCAAATTACTCTATTACATTTACATTTACAAATTATTACAAGAAAACTCAACTTCAATTGCGCATTAAATCAACAATATATAGCTACTTTGTTCAGTACAGTCCTCCTATTTTGTTCGATCGTCTCCTCAAACAGATCAGGGAAGACATCTCAAAATGCACGATTCAATTGGAAAAATGAATGCCAATTATTATAGCTACTTTGTTCAGTATAGTCCCCCTATTTATATTAATTCCCTTCTCATAATAAACTTCTTTCCTTTTTAGAATAAAAGATTGATAATTTCCAGTTTTCATTGAGTCCTAGCTTGTATAGGATTCTCCTCTAAATATTAATTTTTTGTGTGCCATCATAAGCAGTGTCACAGCATGAGACAAGAAGTTAACACAAAATCAGTTTATTAGGTAGTTATATGACTAATTATGATATTGCAACATAACAAAGTGCATGCATATGTTTCAAACAGCTTCAAAGCAAATTATATAATTCGTTTTATTTATCTTCTGAATGTAGTTCAAATCACAAGCAACTATATACATATATAAACAAAACTCTAGCAGGTGGTCACTTAATTTCTTAAGATGAAACAATAATTAGCTCATTTGTTTTCGGAGATGAGATGAGATGAGTTGAGATTAAAGTTAAAAAGTTGAATAAAGTATTGTTAGAATATATTTTTTAATATTATTTTTGTATTGGGATTTGAAAAAGCTGAATTTTTTATTTTATTTTGTATTGGAAATTGAAAAAGTTGTAATGATTAGATGAGATGAGATGTTTCCTGAAAACAAACGAGCAATGTTTTCCAGATTGGTGAGACAATTTGTGACATCAAAGCAAAGCATATGGTTCAAATTTGTAAGGTAAGGTACTCCTTCTCTATCGACCAAGTATGAGTTTTGCAATGTGGTAAGAAAGGTGTGAGATAAATCCCTAAAATGAACTTTTATCAGAACAAGAAATGGGAGCTGTTGATTCTTAAAGAGACACGAACCACTTGCTACAGTACTGGTTAAAAGTTAAAACAATTTCCAATCAAGTGTGATATACTATCAGATCAGTAGTACTCTACTGCAAAGGCTCTTGCAGCAGAGGGGGAGACCGATGGCTTGGAGGCTGGGACGCTGCGGATATGTGTCTGCGTGAGGAGGATGCCGACAGTTTGGGCCACCATGAGAGTTTGAGATAGAGAGACTCATGAGCCGTGGGCGACGGGGCATGGGCCTGGCGCCGTGGGACCGTTACAACTTAAGGTCTCGTGACTCTACTGCGTGGGCAACGGGCGTGGTGCCATAAGCGTGGTGGCGCCGTGGGCGACGGGTTACTGGGGTTGAAGACTGAAGTCGAAGACATAGAGGGGGTGGTGTGAGAACACTAAGAAGTCGAGACAGGTTTGAGGATTTGAGAAAAAGAAAACTGAGGTGGGGTGGCATGGGTTAGGAACTTAAGTCTTAGGGGTTTTTTAAATTTTAGGTCAAAGGGTATAAAGGTAAATTCAATTTTCATAACGGGTTAACCCGTTAGTGACCCGTTAAGCAATCATGTCTTAACGGGTCAACCCATTTTGACCCGAACCCATTAAGGCAAAACCCAAACCCATTTTTATCGTGTCGTGTTTGTACTAGGTTAACGGGTTGTATCACATATTGCCACTCCTAAATTAACTGCTCTAAGTTGCATGTTGTGAAAGATTAGTTTTCTTCTGTTAACGTTTGCAAGTGTTGGACTGATGTATGATAACTCGTTCTGTAGAAAATGGAAAATCCATTCCTATTGATGTTGCAAAGTTACACTGCATTTGGCGTGCCTTGAGTTCTGATATGCTGAGTTTGAATTTCAAATCACTTGCTCATAAACTAATTGCAATACTTACCTTTGCCTTATAGGTATCATCCTGCTTGTGTGGGCACGACCATTGAAGAAGCTAAAAAATTGGATCGCTTTGTGTGTTCTGAATGTTCATCTGACGAGGATGGTAAAAAACCCCAGATTACATTTTCAGCATCACCAGCTGCTGATGCCAAGGTGGGAGGAATACTTTGTTTTCTTAATTCCACATAATTGTAGATGCATGTTGTGTCTTTGTTTGCATCATTACATTTCTCATCTCAGCTTGTGCATGATGCACAATGCACATGCTTTTGGGCTAATGGTTTTGTTTGGTTTTCGTATTAGAGGTTAAAGAAAATAGTAGTGAATTGAGAAATATTCTGTTCAAGTAAAACATGGTTTTTATTTTTGAAAGAGAAGGTGCATATTGTCTGAAACTGGAACTGTGGTGGACGTCTCTTGTTTGGTGTAGTTGGTCTGGAGGTAGATTCTTCTTGTTTATAAAGGAAAAAAATGTTTTTTTATAGGTAAAATAAAATTTTATTGAATCAACTAATGAGGCATAGCCCAAGTACACAAAATGTATTCAATAGCTAACACGTAATTACAAGTTAGAATCTATAGAAGGATTCAAGAAAATCGTGAAAACTAGCCCAATTAAAAATAATAGCAGGGACCCAAAGAAATAAGATGTGGAAAAAAATGCATCTAAATTCTTCTAAAGAGCATTCCCAGTCGTTAAAACTCCTGCCATTCCTTTCAAGCCAAATGCACCACATGAGACACAGGAATTATTTTCCACATGGAGTCCATTTGGGGGTTGCCTGGAAGGTCTTTCCAACAAGCAAAAAGATCCACCGCCCTCCTAGAAATCACCCTTATAATTCCAGTTTATAAAGGAAAAAAAAAATATAAGACAAATCCTTTGTAATAAGAGCTTTATTGTCCCAAGAACTAGATATAATGGCATGAATATTCATGACCGCATTGTATTTCTAGACAGGCAAGCATAAGTGTTGCTCTTGTATATGTCGCGTGTACTTAGACTATGCCTACATCTCTCATCAATAAAATTCTTCTTTACCGATAAAAAAAAAAGATATATGAACAAACTAAACACACAAACCATAAGTTAACAAGTACTGGCACCTGTTTTGGAAGTAAATTGGGGAGTATTTAAAGGTTTTAAATATGAATGCTCACTTGGCTACAGATTCCATTCAAAATAGATGTTCAATCCTTGAGTTGCAGTTTCAGGAGTTGAGGCTTCTGTAGTGTTGATAACCAATTAAAAAGATACTGGGCTTCCTGTTTATGAAAATCTAAGTTGGTATGTTTTGTTTGTCTTATTATCCTATTTTATTGGTGAGTCCTAAGGGCTCTGCCGTGCAGTGGTTCCCCCATCATAAAAAAAAGAAAGAAATATATCCTATTTTATTGGGAGCTGGCCTCCTTTTTCATTATAGATATTTTCATCCCATTGTCACCACTGTAGTTGCATTAGAGATTTATATGATTACATGTATGAACCCCAAGGGGTTGGCCCAAGTGGTGAAAGGCCTTGGTCTTGGAGTATCACTTCCTTCAAGGTCCAAGGTTCAACACCTCATGGGTGCAAACAATCCTTTGGGGCCACAACCCTTGGTGAAAAGCCAGCGATTTAACCAGTTCCATATAGGAAAACTTCCAAGGGTGCGGTGCATGGGATTGAGGTTTACTCTGTAGGGGTGGGTCTGAAGGGCCCTGCCTTGGAGAGATTCCCCGACAAAAACAAAAAAAATGATTACATGTATGGTAGTGATACTAAAAAATTGTCAACCAAGCTATATTTTATTCTGCTTTTGTATACTGATTTAGGTCACTTGGAGTATTTTGATCACCATCTGGTTCTCGTTGATGACAGCTTCTGTCGATTGTATCGAGAATGTGGAAACTTATGAAATTTTGGACTTAAAGAGATATCACTTACTAATAGTTTACCCGGCTCCTTTGATGTTTGGAAAAATGCCAGAGGCTTTCCTTTTATCTTGACCTTGAGTTTTGTGATCCATATAGTCACCCAAACCTTGTGAAAATGGTTCTTTTCCTTGATAGATACCCCATACAAAGCAAATTTAGATAATGGTTACCAAGCAGGTCCCATGGCTAGGAAAATTTGGGAAAAAAAATTAGCATGTATAATAATTAGGCACCTTATTTGACAGAATATTCTTTTTGGAATAGGAGGTAGATCTCGAATATTTTCCCAAATATCAATGCCAGTGGGTGCATGTACCATTTTTTCTGAAAGAAAAAATCTTTGAACAATGCCATTTTATATATTTTTTAGTGGTTAAATGCATGTTTAGAAGGAAAGCATCTACTCAACAACCTGTATATCTGAATTGCTTGAAGATATAATATTAGACTACCCTTGATGAACTCCACTCCTTCAAACTTTTATCTGGCAATCCCTAATGTTGATTTCTCATTTTTCCCATTGCCTTTATCATCCTAAATGCCATTTTGGACATATGCAAGAAGATGTTATGTTGGAGAGTCAAGGAGATCAGATGTAGTAATTGAAATGCTACTGCAAAAGTGGTGCTACAGAGGTCACCATTTGCTGGTGAACATCATGTTTAGGGTAAAATAAATGTCCCCCGACCTGCTTCTTAAACATCTCTCTGACTTAACTAAAATCGTTTGGCCCTCTAATATCATATATAATTCAAAGTAAATGTTTCTGGGGGATTTTTTTCCGTTGTTTCCCCGTTGATCTCATAGTCTTGAGCTCCTTTTGTCTTGGTCATTATATTCAATTATAACACTGTTAATACCTTCCATGACATTTTAATGTAAAGTTACTTTTTATGTAAAGTAGATCCAAAGCATCACATGAAGCCACATCAGTGGGTGAGTTTACTTTTGTGTAATCTCTTTGTGTCTGTAATAGTTCTCTAATATGAAAGCAATGGCACTAATTATATGCTTGTCTAGCTCTGGTAAACACACGTAGTATTCCACTTTTATGTTCTTTCTGGTGTCATAGATCAAGCTAAGATTTTCTTCAATCATGCTAAAATCTGCTGCATGTTATTTGTGGAAGGTCTCGTATGAAATCCCTTGTTTATTTAGACGAGGTTAGGATATTGAGTTGAGATAAGATGAGTTCAATTAAAGTTGAAAGTTGAATAAAATATTGTTAGAATATTAGTTTTTAATATTAATATTGTTTTGGAATTTGAAAAAATTGAATTGTTTATTATATTTTGTATGGGAATTTGAGAAAATTGTAATAATTAGATTAAATGAGTTGATATAAATTTTGAATCCAAATGGGGCCTTCCTGTTACAGTATCATGCACACCGGTTGTGATAAAATATTGCTTTGTTCTTATGACCTTTCTGTGTTTTTATTTGTTAGACTATCTTGAACTATGGATTTGCTTGGGACAGCTAGATGCTAAAATATTATAATATCTTGTTTCATATTTATCAAGATAAATCCTAAAACCTGACTCAGTCCTGCCATTCTCTCTCTCTCTCTCTCTCTCTCCTCATTTGTATTTTTATCCACCATATGTGTGATATGAAGGCGAGAACAGGCTCAATGTTGTTGGATTTTCCAGAAAAATAGAAAATAAAAATTGTGTTATTTGGAAACGTCTCATGGTTGATATGGTTATTTTGTTTATTTGGAAACTGAAGGCACCGGAGTCGGTAATTTGAAAATACCCCGTTATTGATTGACTTTTTCTATTGGAATCAGTAATTTAAAAAAAGCAATGCTAAATAGATACAGTCCTAGAATGTGTAAGTCCTATTATTGATTTTAGCTAGAGGCATCAGAATGTTTTATTTACCCTTTGGTAGTTTTATTCATTGATGATGTTCTTAATCCTTCACAGGTGGAGCCCAAGCGTCGGAGGAGATGACCAAAATTGAGGGATTGCAGGAGGAGACAAGTATTTGAGTGAGGAAGCGGCTCTTTGAGTGTTGTTTTGTGGAATGTACAGCGTAGACTGGCTCCTGTTAGTAACTTGTGTATTTGACAGAGATATATGTATCTCTGGTAGGTTAATTAAAATGCTGGACTTCTTTCATTCTTCCCAAAAAGATGAGATTTCAGTTCAACTGTGGATTTAGAAGAACACATTGAACTGAAAGCATTTAAGTGAAAAAGAAGCCAGATTCTGAACTTCTAGTAATGGATTGTGGCTTGCATCATAGCAGCTTTCTCATTGTCTATTTGGTTGGATAACTTTTCCTAGATGAGGTTCATCCGTTTATGGTTTCTGGCCAGCATGGGATGAGCTGGATGGTCTGAACATCCCTGCTGGTAAATAGTTGAGGTTATGTCACATAAGTACTACTTCTCACACTTATATATTCATGTGATAAATACTGAGGTGATAAATGTTGAATCGGTAAAATTTAATTTTGAAGAGGGTGATTGAAAGTAAGATCAATGTTACTTGTTTACCCATCATTTAACGTTACATCAAAGAGGTATTGAGAATATGGTTAAAATGATGACGGGTACTATTTTTTGTATTGAATATTCGTGAATTTTGTGTTCCAGTTAGTCTCACGTGTGGAAGATTGTTGCCCCGGAGATAAATCTGTATAAATAAATAAGTAAAAGAAACTAATTCTATAAGGTCAATTTCAGCAACTTTAGAAGAGAATCATTAACTGGGCGTACTCCAAGGCATACGAAGTCAAAATGAGTTGCAGTGAAAATGCTGCCTTATTAACAACAAATCAAAAAGAAGCGGCAGTAGAAGCGATTGGCTCATTATTAACTTGAACCATTATGGTTCTTAATTTGCGTGGACGAATGGTGAAGTATTCTTTTTTCTTATTATATTCATATGAGCATATAAATATATATATATATATATATACACACTAGCGAACAATCCCGGGTGTGTTAGCCCGGAGTGCACCTGACATAATGATTTAAATATATGAAAAAGAGATGTCAATTCATATGCGCCGCGGGACTATTAAGGATCTTTTGGTAAAACATGATCTTTCATTAAATTCTATAGAAAGCTACAAGTCAAATGGTTAAGGATCTTAAGAACCTTTTGGTAAAACAAGATTCTTTATTATTCTACAAAAGAGCTATACGTCAAATGGTTAAGAGTTTTAAGGGCCTTTTGGTAAAACATGATTTAACGGAAAAATAAGAAAAGTTAACAGAAAAATAACAAAAGTTACTATTCACAGTTAGATAGTCACTTATTATAATAAATATATAAGAATTCTATGCATCAGCTATTATTCACTTTCACACCCCACATTTATAGTTTTTTTTTTTTTTTCAATGAGTTTGGATGTTTTTCATAATGTGTGGGGGTGTAGAGAATTTTTAATGTATATATATAATATATATATACACTGAAGGTTTTGAAAAAGCTCCCGGTTAGAAAACTGAAAGATAATATGCTCCTGGAGTGAAGTTGATGCAAGGAGATAAAGGAGCCAAACCGCTGCCGAGGACGACGATCGAGGACAACATGCACTCCTCATTTCCAAGGTTTACCAGGAGTATGGACAGAAATGCAGACAAAGAGATTGGCATCGACCCCTTCCCCTCAAGCTTGGCTTATGATCCTATATATATATATATATATATATATATATATGAGATCGATACTTTTACATCTAATAATTGATCCGGCCTTTCGATCGGGAGATTGTAAAACGGGTCCTCGATTCCCAGCTAGTTCTTGTAACGGAGAAGTTTTTTGATGATAAGCTAGCAAGGTTCTTCTCAGATGGGGCTGAAGCGGTTGAAACTCTTAATACATCGGCTGACTTCCTCTCACCCTAATTTGATGCAGTTGGCCATGTTAGGTAAAAACGTACCCTACGTACTTTTAAGATATATATGTGTGTGTGCGCGCGCGTGTGTGAATGCGTGAGAACTTGCAGTAGCGACTGTGATTATTAATACTGTGTTTGTGTCTTGAAAAATGTTTAATCATTTAATTTGGTGCATTCATATTGTGGTGCTTGAAGCAAAGTACGTAGTAGATCATGGATTCAAGATGCCAGATGCATGCATGTTGTCCAAAATGCTTATAAACAATTTGAACAGCATTGCACGTCATCCGTATTCTGAAAATACTTAAAATAAATTTTCCATAAACAAATGGTGGAATAGTGAAGATCTAAGATGCTTTCAAGTCCTCCACCATTTGTCAACTTCATGTACTATAATCAATATCCCTGCTACTTGGTTCAGCCCAATACTGGAGTTCCCGTTGTCTTCAATGGCTTGATCTCTTATGGACGACAGGGACCACGTGCACGGTCTGTCATCTATGATCTGTTGTAGGACTTGACTCGGGCAATGTTAATCCTTACCTAATATATATATAAATTATAAAAACTACATAATTGTACGAAATAACTATTTCCATATATATATATATATATATATGTATTAACTTTTTTGAAGTAGAATTGCTGTTTATAAGGCTGGTTACCTCACTGTGGAAACTTTAACAGGTGTGATATCGGCGAATTAGGAGAAAGAGTCGAGACTGATTCCCAGTACTTCATAAATATCCAGACAAAAAAAGAACAGAAAAAAAGATACTTCATATATATGTTTCTTTGCTAAAAGTTGCTAGCTAGCTTTGATGGTTTTCTTAGTCAAGAAATTAATTATATTGCTACAAGTTACTTAATTAATGCCCATTGGCGAAGTTAATATATATGCAGACCTTAATTAAAAACATGAGCTGAATCAACTGGCCTGGATCAGAAGCAAATTATAAACAACTGGTACATCATCAAAGAAAACGGCATTGGAAGCCTTGATCTGAAGATATGCAGTTCGATCGTACTAGTGATGGATGCTACCCAGTACCCCCAGTGTTACATGCATGAACAATGTCTTGGGCATATCTCATCTCCCACAATGCTATATATGAAGATGATAATTCTGCATAACAGGATGCAAAAGTAATGTATAATTAACACTTCTAAACCATATCAGGAATGTACGTTATAACTACAAAGTACTTAATTCCTCTTTATTGGCTTCGGCTAATCCAGCTTCGTTCATGTAAACAACGAGTCTTGCATGTGTGATGGCATTGCATTCATGTGTTGCAACTTGCAAGTGCATGCTGGCCGTATAGTCGATTTATTTGGGGTTTTCTGTAAAAATCATTGTTGATATGGACAGGCCGATGAAAAAGGTATGGAGATTTTTCTGTCTTGATGCTGGAATAGCCCTACAAATCAAAATCTGGCCCCCGCCTCCCCCCCCGAATATGATTCCTTCTGCTTTGTCCCTTGTTATGAGTCATGACTGGGCCCAAAATTGTTGACTCTTGAAAAATTATATGCAAATATATGATTATATATGGTACAAATTATATTAAAAAATCCAAAAAATACGAGAACTTCAATGCTGACACTGATTATTGGTCAAGTTTGTTTTTGCAGATTTCAATGAGATGAGTTGATATTAAAGTTAAAAATTAAATAAAATATTATTAAAATATATTTTTTTAATATTATTTTTATTTTAAAATTTGAAAAAGTTAAATTATTTATTTTATTTTATGTGAGAATTTAAGAAAGTTGTAATAATTAAATGAGTTAAAATGATATGAGTTTTTGAGGAGTTGTGAAAACAAACGAGGTCACTAATATATAGAAGACCGGAAAGCAATATAACATGTGTTTTTTTCATAATAAAATTAATTATTTATTTATGAGAAAATTGATCTAATTTCAATATTTCATTGCTTTCCTTTTCTTTTATGTTTTTTCGAGTCATCAACAAATGAATTATTAGAAATAAGAAAATACCTTGATCAACTGTTTTTTGAGTCATGCACAAATGATGATTCTAATGTAAAAGGCAACTTGGGCTTTCTGATCTTCGATAAAGCCCATAGTGAAAGTGGAATGGGCTTCATGTATTGAGGCCCCTCACCCACTCGACGTGCTTACTGGGTCTTCGTTTTCCGCAGAAATCCCTCGCTCTCTTTCACTTGCCTCCCTAATCAGTCCTCAACACTCTCGGCGGGAGCATCGACGGCCATCAATCTTCGGGAGAATTTCAACGGAAATATTCCAAGCCAAGACCTTGAAATGGTACCACTTTTACTATTTTCCTCTTCTTTTGGTAGTCAGGAATTTTTCTATTTTACTTTATAGTTTTATTTTCTCGACGGAATTTTCTCAAACGCCTCGAAGTCAATCTAAATGGTGTGGTTTATAACGTTAAATAAGCCCAATCAATCCGCTTTAAACAGTTTTTTCGTGTCTCTCGTGCCATGCCTCAGTGCACATTTAGCACTATAAGTAAATTCTTAGATTCCAAGGTTTAAAAATATGTATTTTATAGTTGGGCTCGAGGAAAACTAATCTTTGGGATTGTAGATTAACTGGTAGATTTTTGTTTCCTTTTTAGCTGGAATAAACTTCGGGGTGAGTCTCTACTAGTTCGTTGGAGTATATGGCGGTTTCAGTATCCAGAAAGCTTTTACGCTCCTTTTATGGGTCCCTATATGCACTTGGCCGCTGTGATTCTTCAACTATCACATGTCGATCATTTCGTACTTATCATTGTAAGGGAAGATATGCATCTATTTTTTATCTTTGTCGGTCATTATTTGTTAGATTGCAAACTTTGGTCACTTTTGTGGCATTATAAATCTTAATTTTTCTTTTAATTGTCCATTTTTCCCTATTAACAGATTTGTGCGGCCATCTTCGTGGGGATAACGTATTTTCTTCAGGATCCTCCTGTCTTTCAAAGGTTCATGCTTATTACATTTTATTTGCCCACCCTGTTGGTTTTTAAAAGCTACTACCGATAGAATGTACACAGTCACCGTATATTCAACACGCCAATTTGTTGGGCTCCGCTTGCTTACCGTACTTTTGGCGTTTTAGTTACAAGCCAATGTTGTATGTATTACTGTAGGTTGGATCGCATATCGTTGCGAATAGATGGCTTTCAACTTCCATTCTGACTCCTGAATCGGGTGAAGGAGCATTTCCCTCTCATTTATTGTCTACAAAGCCTGTGGTAACGGCAGAGCGTAGTATAGGTAGGAGGAAGACCTTAACATTAAGTAACGCGTAGCTTATACTTCTTGTTGAGCATGTGTGTGCGCATGTGTTTGTTTACCTTTAATAGAGATATGATAATAGCCCTTTTCTCTTGCAAAGCACCAGAGTTTGTTGAAGGTTGACACTTAAAATTCATATAATTACCTTGGTTTTTTTTTAGAGTGCACTTTTTTATAACAGATAAAAATTAGAGTTATCATTTTATGACGGACAGAGCTGTTAAATTTTTGCGGTAGTTTGATAAATTAACATGTTTGTTTACTTTATGTTTATTTTGACTTCCTTCCCATTACTTGCCTTTTTCTTATATTTTATCTTTTGGCAATGGATGAACTTGCCAAACAATTTGAGCGTTGCTACTGATATCAAACTTGTATCAAATTTGATGTTTCTATACAACGTTTTAATGAACTAATGTAACGTGCTGTAGGACTTTATCAGGACCTGGTCATTCCAGTAACAAATTTTCATAATGAAGATAAGGGCTTCATGGTTTTGGCTGGCGATGTTTTTGACGTGCCTATTAGGAAGGATATTGTTCATCGTGTGGTGCGATGGCAGCTTGCAAAACGGCAACAGGTGGTTATTGACTATTATTTTCGAGTTTTGGTGGCATGGGGTTCTAATGGCACTAATGGTATTAATGTAAAAGTATAAGTAGCATTAAATAGAAAAAACAAAACCATGGTTAATACTCATACTTTTTAGTGATACCTTAATAAGTGTAAGAAATAGTGTGGCTGCATTCTGTGCTGCAATTGTTGCAATCGGTGAATTCCAGTTTTCATTCTTATTCAAAGTGCAATAATAGGCATATCTTTGATATCAAGCCTTTGGGTTCTTGCATTACAGGAAGTTTACTGATCAAAGTCTTCTAGATTGTCACCTGTCCTTTTTTTGGGGTTTTGAATGTTTAGATCCTTGTGAGCTTTCTCAACCTTAATATTGTATATGGTTGGTCTGAAAGAGGGAAAAAAGGTTATCAATGCTCTCTTGTGAGTCATGGGGATGAAGTGCATGTGGATATCAGTAAGACTTATTGCTGATTGAGTGACCTGCAGGGAACACATTCAACAAAAACCATTAGCGAGGTTAGTGGCACTGGGAGAAAGCCTTGGCGGCAGAAGGGTACTGGTCGAGCAAGGCATGGAACATTGCGTGGACCCCAGGTAGTTACTCTGCTTAGTGCTTATGGATTTGAAGGTTTGCATTGTTACTAAGAAATTTAGATGTGTTTCAATGGACCGTAATGAATTCAATGGGCATGTACAGTTTAGGGGTGGTGCTGCTATGCATGGCCCTAAGCCACGAAGTCATGCTTTTAAGCTGAATAAGAAGGTTCGTCGTCTTGGGCTGAAGATTGCTTTGACAGCTCGTGCAGCAGAAGGAAAGGCATGTCTCTTGTTCCTTCCGAGTATTTTCTGTTTCTGGCTTACACTGATTAGAGTTGTAGTTTGGAATTTAATTATGAAAACATCAACATATGGTAATTTCTTTTGGACCTTGGAGAAAGTATGAGCTGTCCTCAGCTTTTATTCTGTCTCTGTCCTTAACTAGTTTGGTTAATAGGTTCTATGCTTGTGTTTCTATGGGCGGGGGCTATAGTTTGTAACGGACTTAGTGTCCATGATCTTCTTCTTTATATTGTAACCTCTAGCTAGGCATTTTTCATGTATACTTCTTGTGTACCTGGGCCTTGCCTATTTCTATGAATATAATATCTTTGATTACCTATAAAAAAAAAAATAGGTTCTATGCTTGTGTGCTGTAGTATTTGCGATTACTTGGGTGATATTAGGAAGATTAATGTGAGTCACTTGTCAGTTCAGAACTTTACCACCTGGTGGCTTTTGAAAAGTTGAGTAAACATTCAGAGTTGGGATGAGGTTGAGATGTCCTCCAGAAATAATGGAAATGTCTCTGGTGAAGCTCAAATTCTGCTTATCCAAGCACAAGTGTAGCACATATGTTCTTTTATGGTCAATTTTCAGGAATTCTTCTGATTTTCTCATGTGAAAAGTACCACCAAGAAGCCTTTTATTGACTTTGATTGGTTTAGTTGGATAAATCTTGTTTCACCAATTTAGCGTCTATGATTATTCTTGAATTTCAATGATAATTTCTTTGTTGAGCATATGAAGATCTTTCATTTTTTTCAGTTCTCTTAACTAAAGTGCCTGAATCGTATTTTCGGCATGTTCTTTCATGTATTAAGTACTGGAATCTTTTGTTCTATTTGATTAATGAGACATAACTCGAAAAGTTGGCAAATGTACAGCTTCTAGTATTTGATGACTTGGAGGTTCCAACACATAAGACCAAGAATTTGGTGAATTATGTTAAGCAAATGGAGAACACCAAGAAACTTCTGCTGGTGGATGGCGGCCCCATAGGTGAAAAGTTGAAGTTGGCTACACAAAATCTACATTATGCAAATGTACTGCCATCAATTGTAAGTTGCTCTTCTGACCCTTATTCCTTGCCGTGTATCAGTTGTAAGAAAATTATCTACTTAATTTACCAAGATGAAAAAGATTTATCATACATAGTCAGCTAAATTGGGCAATGCCGCTGGCTGATGCTTATTGCCCATGTTTTACAGGGTTTGAATGTCTACAGCATCCTGCTTCATGACACACTGGTAATGTCCCGGGAGGCAGTAAACAAAATTGTTGAGAGGATGCACACTCCAATTAACCGTTAAAGCACTCCACTTTACAAGCTACATTCCAGTTTCAGATGAGAATATGAATTATTTTCTCTTTCATAGAAGAAATGGAATTCCGAACATATTTGTGCGTTGCTTTTGTCAAAATATGGAAATCCATTGGTGGATAGGTTGATTTTTCTTGTGCATTGGCCTTGTATCTTCAGCTGAGAATTTTGCAGTTGAAAATTGGCTGCTATCCTATAATCACGATGAAAGGCAGGCAATTCACTTTCTTCTTCAAGTTTTTTTGATGTGCCACTGGCTAACATTATAAAAAGTTTGTTGCAGTGCAAGTACTTTTGGCTTCTTGAATCATATTTTTCTGTAGCATTTGAAATAAGAACAAGTGATGGGCATGGAAGTTAAGAAACAGTGACTTGAGGTCACAATGGCTGATAAAAACCTGAAGGCTTGGAAAAAGAGCTTGCTCATACGTGATATTGCACCGCAGCCTGATGTTATCTTTTAGGTCAGATGGCAATAGCTTTGTGGATCTTCTGGCTAAGGTCAAAGTGTGTCTGAGAAATATTTGTTATGATTTCAAGTTCAAACTTGTCTGGTTGGTGTGAAAGTGATCCGTGGCGGTCAGAGACGCATTGTATGTTTGATCTGAGTGAGTGTCTTTGACGTTGAAAACTTTAGCATTATTCCATGAGTCGATCGAGTACAACTGATTTCTATTCATTTTCTCCGTGAATGACCGCAGTCTCTTCTACTAAACCCATATTCCTTTCATCTTATTGTCTGTGGAAGTATGCAGCTTATCATTATTTATACATACATATATGTATATATAAATTGTAAAGTAGAAAAATCGCCTCGACTGTCAAAATAAGTGGCTTTTAAAAGTTATTTATAGTCATCCCGAGCCTACTGCGACGACTATCGTTGCTTTGACAACTTCAGATCTCACCTGAACCACAGTTGTCATGTAATAGGAAAGTATTCGTTATTTGTTGATACGAAACTTGATATTTTATATAATTAAAATTAATTATTCAAGTATTAGTTTTAATTGTTAATTAAATGGAAGTAATGCTTTTTGTACTCCAAAAGTACTTAAGTGGAACGTAAATACAACCACCAATTAGGTCCATTAAGGAAATTCGTTATGTAATTTGTCTTTACTAAGGCGAGAATGATCGCCTCAACAACATTGATTTCAAAAGAAAAAAAGTCTAAACTATCATAGAATCACTTCTAGATAGAAAATGGGACGGCGAACGACGACATCTGCCTTGAAGGCTTGAGCCGATAAAGAAAGGTCACTGTTACTCCCAGGTCAATCGTCACGCTGATCTGTCCTCCTTCATCTCCATGAAGATTGAAGAAGACCCTGTCGTTTCTCTTCATTTCTCTTCTCCCCACTAAATTTAGGTTCTAAAAACTAATATTTGATTCTAGGATTGAATCTTTATATTTTGTTTTCTCTTCAGGACTCACAGTCCCTACATTTTCAACTCCTCTTTTTATTTTTAACCCTCTTCTCTCCTGCACAAACCCTACTCAATGGCCAAAACTAGACCTGGCAAGAGGGACATAGATTCCTACACCATTAGAGGCACCAACAAGGTTGTCAGAGGTAAAACCCAAAACATCCACCTTTCAAAAAATGTTCTTTTTTTGTTTGTTGGGTTTCAAAGTTTCTAACTTTTTGGTTGGTTTTGGCAGCTGGGGACTGCGTGCTGATGCGACCATCAGACACGGGTAAGCCCCCATATGTGGCGCGCATAGAAAAGATCGAGATGGATGGTCGGAACAACGTGAAGGTGAGGGTGAGGTGGTACTATCGGCCCGAGGAGTCAATCGGAGGGCGGAGACAGTTCCACGGAGCCAAGGAACTCTTCTTGTCCGACCACTATGACGTGCAGAGCGCCCACACTATCGAAGGGAAGTGCACCGTTCACTCTTTCAAGAACTACACCAAGCTTGAGAATGTTGGGGCTGAGGATTACTATTGCCGATTTGAGTACAAGGCTGCTACTGGAGGGTTCACTCCCGACCGAGTGGCCGTGTGAGTGTTTTGTGGTTTAATTCAAACTGAATCGTTCGAAAAGCGAATCGGTTTTAGAGTATTTTTTTGAATCGTTCACTCAACCACTTCAATCAATTGATTCAGCTGATTCAAAGAATGGTATTTTTGCATTAAATTTGTGATACCATTGTCATGTCCTTATAAGTCAATGTTATTTATTTTCTTCTTACATGAGAATATTGAAGGCAAAAAAAAAGGGGGATAATTGAGCTCGAATACATGAATTATATGCTTATTGAAATTATTTAGATTCAAGTTATGTTCTTATTAAAACTAGTTTATGAATTTATGTTTTAAATTATTTTCTACATGATTTTAAATGCTTGCATTGCATTATATTATTTTTATATTTTTATTAACACTAAAATAACTGATTCAAAATTTTCATGAATCGCTTATTTGGTCATTCCCCATTCTGATTGTTTGAGCTTGGTTTTTTGTTCTTTTGGGTTCGGTTTAAATCTGTTTTTTTTTTTTTCTCTCTCTCTTTTAATTTTTGTATTGATTTGGATAAGTACATTGATGGGTTCTGATTTTTATTGGCATTTTTCCTGAAGGTACTGCAAATGTGAGATGCCTTACAACCCGGATGACCTCATGGTGCAATGTGAGGGGTGCAAGGATTGGTAAGTTGATGTAGGTTCTTATTTTATTATGTTTTTGTTTTCCTCGTATGAGTGGACAATCTCCCAAAATGATGCCCACTTTTCTTCCTTTATAGATTTTTTGAATTTTTGTTCCCTATCCTCTCTTAATTAGGCTTCTTATCCTTTGTACACTTACTCTGCAGTTGGGTTGTGACCCTAGTGAGTTAGAAGAATTAGATATATTTAGTTATGAAAACAAGAATGGATGATAGAGCTCTATGTTAGACATGATCAGCACATGGATGGGATAATCAATCTACAATCCAGCCATCATAAAGAAGAAATTAAGTAAAATAAGAGGAAAGTTTCCTTTTGCAGACAGTGAAACACCACTAACAGAAGCCTAGATGTTTAGTTGTTCTATCCTGGTACTCTTTTTGCCAGATATGTCTATATCTCTCTGTCTTGTTTATGCTTTTTGTCATCATCCTGTTGTTTTTTTACTCATGTTTTTATTTGGATTAACTGCTCTAAGTTGCATGTTGTGAAAGATTAGTTTTCTTCTGTTAATGTTTGCTAGTGTTGGGCTGATGTATGATAACTTATTCTGTAGAAAATGGAAAATCCATTCCTATTGATGTTGCATGGTTACACTGCATTTGGCGTGCCTTGAGTTCTTGTATGCTGAGTTTGAATTTCAAATCACTTGCTCATAAACTAATTGCAATACTTACCTTTGCCTTATAGGTATCATCCTGCTTGTGTGGGCATGACCATTGAAGAAGCTAAAAAATTGGATCGCTTTGTGTGTTCTGAATGTTCATCTGATGAGGATGTTAAAAAACCCCAGATTACATTTTCAGCATCACCAGCTGCTGATGCCAAGGTGGGAGGAATACTTTTTTTTTCTTAATTCCACATAATTGTAGATGCATGTTGTGTCTTTGTTTACGTCATTTCATTTCTCGTCTCAGCTTGTGCATGATGCACAATGCACATGTTTTTGGGCTAATGGTTTTTTTTTTTTGCTTTTTGTATTAGAGGTTAAAGAAAATAGTAGTGAATTGAGAAATATTCTGTTCAAGTAAAACGTGGTTTTTATTTTTGAAACAGAAGGTGCATATTGTCTGAAACTCGAACTGTGGTGGACATCTCTTGTTTGGTGTAGTTGGTCTGGAGGTAGATTCTTCTCGTTTATAAAGGAAAAAAAATATTTTTTTATAGGTAAAATAAAATTTTATTCAATCAAGTAATGAGGCATATCCCAAGTACACAAAGTATACAATAGCTAACACCTAATTACAAGTTAGAATCTATAGATGGATTCAAGAAAATCATGAAAATCGTGATTCTCTTGTATATATTCAGTGTACTTAGTTACTCCTTTTGATATATATATAATATTTTTACTTATAAAAAAATCATGAAAACTAGCCCAATTAAAAACAATAGCAGAGACCCAAAGAAATAAGATATAGAAAAAAAATTTCTAAATTCTTCTAAAGAGCATTCACGGTCATTAAAACTCCAGCCATTCCTTTCAAGCCAAATACTCCACGAGTTATAGAGGAGTCTTTTTCCACATGGAGTCCATCTGGGGGTTGCCCTGAAGGCCTCTCCAACAACCAAAAAGATTGACCACCCTCCTAGGCATCACCCTTATAATTCCAATTTATAAAGGAAAAAAAAAAATTTAAGACAAATCCTTTATAATAAGAGCTCTATTGTCCCAAGAATCAGATATAATGGCATGAATATTCATGACTTTCTTGTATCTCTCAACACTCCCTTGATGTACTCTACTCCTTAAAACTTTTTTCTGGCAATCCCTAATGTTGATTTCTCATTTTTCCCATTGCCTTTATCATCATCCTACATGCCATTTTGGTCATATGCAAGAAGATGTTATGTTGGAGAGTTAAGGGGATCAGATTTGGTAATTGAAATGCTACTACAAAAGTGGTTCTATAGAGGCCACTATTTACTTCTGAACATGTTTAGGGTAAAATAAATGTCCCCCGATCCTGCTTCTTAAACATCTCTCCAACTAAAATCGTTTGGCCTCTTAATATCATATATAATTCCAAGTAAATGTTTCTGGGGGGTTTTTTCTGTTGTCTCCCTGTTAATCTCACAATCTTGAGCTCCTTTTGTCTTGGTCATTCTATTCAATTTTAACACTATTTATACCTTCCTTGAGATTTTAATATGAAAGCAATGGCATTAACTATACGCTTGTCTAGCTCTGGTAAACACACATAGTATTCCACTTTTATTCCCTTTCTGGTGTCCTAGGTCAAACTAAGAATTTCCTCACTCATGCTAAAATCTGCAGCACATTATTTGTGGAAGATCTCGTATGAAATACCATGTTTATTTAGTCCTGTTACAGTATCATGCACACCGGTTGTGATAAAATATTTCTTTTTTCTTATGATCTTTCTGTGTTTTTATTTGTTTTTTTCTTCTTCTTTTTTTTTTCTTTTTTTTTTGAACTATAGTGAACTATGGATTTGCTTGGGACAGCTAGATGCTAAAATATTATAATATCTTGTTTCATATTTATCAAGAGAAATCCAGCAATCTGACTCAGGCCTGCCATTCTCTCTCTCTCTCTCTCTCTCTCCCAAAATGCTTTTGTTCGGGGTAGGCAAATTCTTGATTATGTGCTGATTGCCAATGAATGTCTAGACAGCCGCTTGAGGGAAGGGGTTCTGGGTTTCATTTGTAAGCTGGATATGGAGAAGGCGTATGATCATGTGAATCGGGATTTTCTTTTTTACATGCTTGGGAGATGTGGATTGGATTTGGGGGGAGGTGGTGTGGATGGATTAGACATTGCGTCTCTACTGCTCGGTTTTCAGTGTTAGTTCTCACGGTTTGAGACAGGGGGATCCATTATCTCCCTTCCTTTTTGTTATTATCATGGAAGCTTTGAACCGAATGGTGGAGGCTGCTCTTTGGGGGGGGGGGGGGGGGGGATTTCTTTCTGGGTTTAAGGTGGGAAATGCTCATAATGGTTTTATTACTATTTCTCACATTTTATTTGCAGATGACACTATTATTTTTTGTGATGCTGATCGTGGACAGATTCAAGCCTTAAGGGCTGTTTTATTATATTTTGAAGCTGTATCAAGTCTGAAGGTGAATTTGGATAAGTCGGAGATGGTTCCTGTGGGGGAGGTGCAGAGTATTAATTGCTTGGCGGAGTTGTTGGGATGTAAAGTTGCTGCTTTACCATTGAAGTATCTTGGTCTTCCATTGGGGGTGTCTTTCAAGGCGAAGTCTATTTGGGATGGGGTAGTGGAGAAGATTGAGAAAATGTTGGCAGGTTGGAAGTGACTTTATTTATCAAAAGGGGGTAGAATAACTCTTATTTTGTTTCCATTGCCAGTAGAGGTGAGAAAACGGATTGAGAAATTATTTTGTACATTTTTGTTGGGTGGTATGGGTGAGGATATGAAGGTTCATCTTGTTAGTTGGAAAAAAGTTTGCTCTTCTATTTCAAATGGAGGTTTGGAGATTCGGAATTTGAGTAGTTTTAACAAGGCTTTGTTGGGAAAATGGTTGTGGAGGTATCAAGTGGAAGGGGTGTCGTTGTGGAGGGAGGTTTTAGATCGGAAATATGGTTGAGTTTGGGGGGGGTGTTTGGGGATTCGGAATTTGAGTAGTTTTAACAAGGCTTTGTTGGGAAAGTGGTTGTGGTGGTATCAAGTGGAAGGGGTGTCGTTGTGGAGGGAGGTTTTAGATCGGAAATATGGTTGTGAGTTGGGGGGGGGGGGGGGGGGGGGGGGGGGTTCTAAGGAGGTTAGGGGGACCTATGGAGTGAGTCTTTGGAAATTTATTAGAAAGGGATGGGAGAACTTTGTAAAACATACAAATTTTGTTGTTGGTGAGGGTACAAGGGTCCGATTTTGGCTTGATACTTGGTGTGGTGATCGGGCTCTTTGTAGTGTGTTCCCTGCTATTTTTCGTATAGCATCTAATCGGCTTGCATCTGTTGCTGATCTGACAGTAAATTCTAATGGAATTTTGCAGTGAGATGTTGGTTTTACTAGAGCTGTTCAGGATTGGGAACTTGATGAGGTGTCTGATTTTTTTCTGGTTCTTTTATTCCTGGCGAGTTGGGGGTGATGAGAGGGATAAAATGATATGGAAGCATACAGGCAGCAAAAAATTCTCAGTACGGTCTTACTAGAAGGTATTGACTGTTCAGCAGAGTGATTCTTTTCCTTGGAAGTGCATTTGGAGGTCTCATGTGCCTTCCAAAGTTGCATTTTTCATTTGGACAGCATCACTTGGAAATATTTTGACGATTGATAATCTGAGAAAGAGGGGTTTTGTTATTATGGAGTGGTGTTTTATGTGTAAGAAGCATGACGAATCGGTGGATCATTTACTTTTGCATTGTGAGGTGGCAAAGGCATTATGGGATGGTGTTTTTAGAAGAGTTGGACTGGTTTGGGTGATGCTGAGGACAGTAGTGGATTTGTTTGCGTGCTGGATGGGGCTTCGTAGTTCTAAACAAGTGGTTGCGGCGTGGAAGATGGTTCCTTTGTGTCTCATGTGGTGTATTTGGTGGAAAAGAAATGAGCAATGCTTTAACGATATCTTGGAGGAAATCTGGAAATCCTTTGTATTTACTTTATTACAATGGTTTTCTGCTATAGGACTTGATGGAGCTTCTGCTCATGATTTTCTGTTTTCTTCTTCTTCTTTATAGAATGTAACTAGGTGTTTTCTTTTGTATACTTCCTGTGTACATGGGCTTCGCCTATTACATTTGTTCAATAAAATTTCATTCTACTTATAAAAAAAAAATGAAAGTGATAACAGGCTCGATGTTGGTGGATTTTCTGGAAAAATAGAAAATAAAAATTGTGTTATTTGGAAACGTCTCATGGTTGATATGGTTATTCCGTTTATTTGGAAACTTAAGGCACTGGAGTTGGTAATTTGAAAATACCCCGTTATTAATTGACTTTTTCTATTGGAATCGGTAATTTAAAAAAAGCAATGCTAGATAGATACAGTCTTAGAGTGTATAAGCCCTATTATTGATTTTAGCTAGAGGCATCAGAATGTTTTCCTTACCCCCTTGGTAGTTTTATTCATTGATGATGTTCTTAATCCTTCACAGGTGGAGCCCAAGCGTCGGAGGAGATGACCACAATTGAGGGATTGCAGGAGGAGACAAGTATTTGAGTGAGGAAGCGGCTCTTTGAGTGTTGTTTTGTGGAATGTACAGCGTAGACTGGCTCCTGTTAGTAACTTGTGTATTTGACAGAGATATATGCATCTCTGGTAGGTTAATTAAAATGCTGGACTTCTTTCATTCTTCCCAAAAAGATGAGATTTCAGTTCAATTAGAAGAACACATTGAACTGAAGGCATTTAAGTGAAAAAGAAACCAGATTCTGAACTTCTAGTAATGGATTGTGGCTTGCATCATAGCAGCTTTCTCATTGTCTATTTAGTTGGATAACTTTTCCAAGATGAGCTTCATCCATTTATGTTTTTAACTTTTTTGGCCAGCATGGGATGAGCTGGAAGGTTTGAACATCACTACTGGTAAATAGTCGAGGTTATAATATTGATGTGAAGTGTTTGTTGAATAGGTAAAATCCTTGATCCTCGACGTTGCAGAAACTCAGCCAGTTAATTTTGAAGACAGTCATTGAAAGTAAGAATGTTACTCGTTCTTTTATTTGAGTCCTGCTACCCCTACGGATGGTGTAGCCCGAGGATGGGTCCCGACAAGGCCATTTGGCCCTTTTTTTTCATTCATTTTTTTTATACCTTTACACATTAAAAAAAAAGAATTCATAACATCATTCAAAAATTGTGATACTAAATATGATATGAATAAGGGTAGGTAGTGTGTGGGATTCTACATTGTTTGAGAATGAGAAATTCTTGCTCTTTATAAGGTTCCAATAGAGTTCTAATTATATCATTGTCTAGTTACTCGTTTGTTTTCAGATATGAGATGAGATGAGATTAAAGTTAAAAAGTTGAATAAAATATTGTTAGAATATATTTTTTAATATTATTTTTGTTTTGGGATTTAAAAAAGTTGAATTGTTTATTTTATTTTGTATTGGAAGTTTGGAAAGTTATAATGATTAGATGAGATGAGATATTTTCTAAAAACAAACGAGACTGTATAGGTCATGTGGTTTGGGCCTTCTATTGGGGCGTTACAAATGGTATCAGAGTCACGTTTCAACTAGAAACGTGGGACTTGAGCCATACCACCTACAATGGACAGACCCGACGAGGGCGTCGGGAATTTAAGAGTATAGATTGTGATACCCCATATGATATGAATATAGGTAGGTGGTATATGGGATACCACATTGCTTGGGAAGGAGAAGTTCTTGCTCTTTATAAGGTTTCAATAGGATTCCAATTGTATCATTGACTAGTCCTTTTGGAGTATAGGCCATGTGGTTTGGGCTTTTCATTGAGGCGTTACAAAAATACTTCCTTAATCACTAAGTAAAAAAAGTAAAAAATTGTTGAGACCCATTTGTTGGGACAAGTAGCATTTTCTTTTATTTATTTATCACTTATTTAATGACTTGTCAAGTAAAAAAATATCTAGAAAATAATGATAAATACAATTTTTTGTTTGTTTGAATATTCGTAAAATTTATGTTCCAACTAGTCTATCACACGTGCAAGATTGTTGAGCCTGAGATAAATCTATATAAATAAATAATAATAATTCTACACATTTTAGAGAAATGATAGATCCACTGAAGATTTCTACCGATATTTTGTACCGAACTTTTTTTTTTATTTAATGATTAAAAAAGTATTTTTTTAATGAGTTTGTGAAATTTTTTTATTTTTACAAATGTTTATATGGATTTTTAAAATGTTTGAAAAAAAATAGAAAAAAAATTACACTATTCGGGAAAAAAAAAAAAAAAAAAAACAAAAAAAGTGTAGAAATTTCGGGGGCCCAGCACCAGTCTACATTTTAAGGGCATTTCAGCAACTTTTTTTTAGAAGAGAAACATAAACTGGGGTACTCCAAGGCACGACGAAGTCCAAAAAAATAAAGACGCAGTAGCAGAAGCCAGTGGCTCATTATTAACTTGATAGTTCTTAATTTGCGTGGACGAATAGTGATATATTTATTTTAATTATTATATTTAGAAAAATTTTATAAACTATACTATTATTTCACTTTCGTCTTACTGGATTAGATGTGACACATTTATCACTATTGATCAATGAATGATTAAGGATCATCTTTTAATAATGATAAATGTGTCACATTTTATATAATAACCGGGATGAAAGTGTGGACTTCTCGTGAGATTATAAAACGGGTCCTCGATTCCCAGTAATTCTTGTAACGGAGAAGTTTTTTTTTATGATAAGCAAGGTTCTTTTCAGATGCATGTTGTTCAAAATGCTTATAAACATGAATTTGAACAGCATGCACGTCATAATCAATATCCTTATTAATTGGTTCAGCCAAATACTGGAGTTCCCGTTGTCTTCAATGACTTCTCTTATGGACAAGGGGTAGTGGAATGGGACTATGTGTGCGGTCTGTCATCTATTATCTGTTGTAGGACTTGAATCGGGCAATGTTAATCCTTACCTAATATATAAATAAGTACACCATAATCGTACGAAATAATTATTTGGATATATATATATATATATATATATATATATATTTTTCAACGTTTTTCTTTTGCTTTTTTGAAGTAGAATTGCTGTTAATAAGAGGCTGGTTATCTCACTGTGGAAACTTTTAACAGATTTGATATCGGCAATGGAGCAAGAGTCGAGACTGATTCCCAGTACTTCATAAAGATCCAGATAAAAAAGAATAAATACTTCATATATTGTTTCTTTGCTAAAGTTGCCAGCTGCTTTGATGGTTTTCTTAGTCAAGAAATTAATGTGAGGACAAAACCTGTGGAGCAACCGTCTTGTGCACTGTGCTGATTGTTGGATTTGCATTCCATGATTACTTACTTTTATGCAACAAAGCATTAATCCTTTTTTTTATTGGCACCATGTCCAAGAACAGCATCCTGATTAATATGAGGAGACGCTAACTAATCTGAAAGTGTACAAGTGTCGGCTAGGAATTTTCTACAATTGCACATTGGATAATTCAAAGAGAAAATCTCTCAGTCCGATGGCCAATTGTTTGCACTCAAGGAGATTTGAACCTTAAACTTAGGGAGAGCATACCCCAAACCCAAGGCATTTACCACTTCAGCCAAATATAATGCAAGCACGCATGCAAAATAATAATCATGGCAGTAGTTGCTTGCCTTCTTCTTCTTCAATGATTTGAAGAAGAATCATTGAATGTACATTGAATTTTTTGTCACAATTGCTCAATCAATAACAAAAGAATGAACAGTGAATGTCACATATTACCGTCGGTATTAATATTCCAGCTACAGCAAACCCGTTAATCTGTCCTGCATCAATCAATAACAAAAGAATGAACAGTGAATGTCACATATTACCGTCGGTATTAATATTCCAGCTACAGCAAACCCGTTAATCTGTCCTGCACATACACTCTTTACACCGTGGAAACCTGTAAACACTCCTCGCCTTCGGCCTTGCCTGGACATGTTTAGTTTGTCTAACTGCCTTCCTCACTCTCTGTTCAAACACGCGCCATTCTATGGTGGAATTCTTCAAAAATATGTCAGCAAGCCTGCGTTTATTTGGTCGTATTGTTGGCATTTTCCCCCCACCATAGTATATTCGATACCCAGACACTAAAGATGAAAACTGACTCCCTGAATCAGTCATGGCAAATGCATTTGCAGCAGTACAGCCTATGAAGTCCAGAGCCGCTAACTGCAGAGCAGCAGAAGTAAGTTTGTTATTCTTTAAGAGGTTGATAAGACTGCAAAAAGGGCAAAGACTTGGGGCTTATTTGAGAAGTGAGATGATCTCATCTCATCTCATTTCAAAATTTCTCATAATTTCCTTCCCAAATATCATTCAAATACAAACACTTTTCAATTTCAAATCTTCAACTTTTTCATCTAATCATTACAAATTTCCCAAATTTCCAAACAAAACACAAAAAATAATACACATTTTTCAAATTTCAAAACAAAAATTATATTAAAAAATTATATTCTAACAATATTTTAACTTTATAATCTTTTAGTCAACTTTTTCTCTCTCAAACTATTTCCCAAAACCCAATAAAACATCTTACTATTTCACTACTATTCACAGAATTCTCATCTTATCTCATTACCTAAACGAGCCCTTAACGGAACAGATCTTTGGAATGGAGTAATGGTTCCATAGAGGGTAGGTTTTTTTATAATGAGGAATAGTTATTCATAAGAATAGCTGCTAAAAATGAAGAATACCCTTTCGTCTAAAAAACAAGAGGAGTAACTATTCTTAGGGTGGAGGAATGAAAATTTTCAAAAGATCACCTTCGGTGTTTTTCAAACCAAAATAAATAAGAAAAAAATCTTGGATATTTTGGGATGCAACATGATATTTTTTTTTACTTTTAGGTGAAAAGTATAAAGAGCAGTTTCTTTTTTGGGAAAGGCCGCTTGAATATTTGGAAATTTGATTTATCTAGTGAGAACATTATGTGTTATCACCAAACAAAAAATAGGAATAACCATTTTGTGTACCAAACATAACTTTATTTTATCCTCCCAAAAATATTGTGTATGGTACATAAAATAAACCAAAAATTCTGTTAACGATGAAATTGTGAAGAATAACTGATGAAGTAAGAAACATCACTATTAAGACACTGCATGAAACTAGGTTGAGATCTGGAATATGTTGCAAAAGCAAGCATGCTTGACAATATTTGCAGAAAAGCCTACTATAATATTTTTCCATATTAAAGATGTTGAGATATGATTATTTTCTATGATGGTCATGGTTTGGGAGAGATTTAGCATTTAAAGTGAAATTATACCATTTAAGTCTTCTCAATCATGATTAATTTTTTTACAAGCTGCCAATGACATTTGTTTCAGATCTATCAAGCAACTGATGAGGATGTCATATCTCATGCATGCATTTAAAATTGGTTTTGTTAGAAAAATGAACCTCTAACAGGGGTGGTGTTTTCTTCAGGAGTGACAACTACTCAAAATTCCTAAGAGAGACACCAAGACAAATTTTTGCTCTGGCAAGGTTTTGTTGAGAGGGCATTTTAAGATTCCACCACAAATTGTTTAGTAGTTACTCCTGAAAAATCTTCCTAGTGCAGATCCTACAGTTCAGATGTTATGAGCTCCATTTAACAAGCCTTTGTTAGTTCCACAAGACCAATCAAAAGTTCAATTCAAAGTGTTTAAGAAATAGGACTCAATTCTTTCATTTAAAAAAGCAAAAGTTCTTGATCATGTGCACACTTATTCAACAGTATGGAGTTTCAATCACTATTTCCAAAAGCAAAAATGAGCAGCAAAAACCTTATACACAGATCCAATTAAAAGGAGACAGACAACAAAAAGGGAAAAGAGGACATTTATGGGGACTGAAGGAGTTATAACATCATTAAACACCAACAAGTGAAAGGAACTAAATTAAGCATGTAAGCACACTCAAGCTGGAGAGCCACAATAATAAAAGCAACATTATTACCTGAGATGAAAAATTCACAAATGGTTCAAGTTCAGCTGATGAAAGCAGCTTTTCTTTAGTAACCAAATTAGGATACAAGCTGGTCAAAGCCCCCAACCTAGACTGACCCCCATATATTTGTGAACCTGCCACAAATATATGCGTCTTGCGTCTGAAACCAAGTGCAGCAAGCATAAGTATTGCTTCCTCAGGTGTTAAAGGGCAAAGGCCTTCTGACCTGAGTTCTTCAGGAGAGGGTAACCTGCAAAGATTAAACAGTATGATTAGATACAAACAAAAGTTGATGGAAGATAAATGCTTTCCTTCTCAAATTATCTTTTTTTTTTTTTTTTTTTTTGCTTCTTAAAAGTTCTCTTTGCTTAGTAAGATTACGTCTTTAAAATGTTGCTGGAAACTTCACAAAATATTGAGAACAACCATCAAATAGAATCACATATTAACAGCAAAATAAGCTCACCAAAATATTAGCATACAAATTACAGACATGAAATAAATACAAAGCAAAAATGACATGGCACATACTTTGTGGTTTTCTTGAGAAGTGTCAATGCAGGGAAATGGATTTCACGATATGCTTCCAACTCTTGTCTCTCTTCTTCACCCCCACCAAATTCACATAAAGAATGAGCTACCATGTCAATTTCAAATCTCAGGTGCAGAGCTAGATATTTGGAAGTTTTCTTAGCACTGCTACTGCTTTCATTATTACTTGATCCTGCAGATGAACCAATAAGATAACGATCCAGTGCTCCAGGGAGACCTACATGCCGGCGTAACCTTTGAAGAAGCAAAGCACCAGTTTCTTGAATTTTTGGAACAAATTGCAGTGCAAGAAAATTACATCTGCATCGAAGTCTCTATATGAAGTTCCCCAATTAGGAGAAGCAAAGTAGGTAAGAGGTTAATGAACTAAGGAAGACCATGTTAGCATGACAACCCAACAAATATTGCTTTGTAATATATTTTTTCAACAAGCAATATTGCTTATATAATCTATCAGTAACTTTAATTGACTAGAGGTCAAAGGCCAGTGATTTACCTGCAACTGAAATGGTATTGGGTCAAATGCCAATCGATTCCCAAATCCAACAAAATGTACGACTCTATTCTTAAATAGAATAGGGAGAATCTTCTTTAAGTAAAAACTTGGTTTGGCCTCTTTCATGATGTCTTCATCCGTCACCTGGAACAGTATTTCATCAACACCATGACACTGGAGTTAATAATCATCCATTATGACCATTCAGAAAATTTGGATAAAGAACTTACAAGACTGCCAACAGCCTCCAAATCTAATGATTGCAGATCCTTAGGAAGTTCCTTCACTATCCGAATATCAGGAGTCAAGTAGTTAATAAAATGCTCCTCCTGATAGATATCGCTGAATTGACTATGAAATTATACAATTTGATATTGTCACTTTTCCATCAAAATCAAAAATAAAATGTTTTTAAAGATGCACCCTATCTAGAAACAATAGATTTTACTAAATAATACTGAATTCCTTCTTATAAAACCAGGGATAAATTTCAATTCCACTTTAAAAGTATAGGGTTATTTGCAATGTTCCCTAAACCTTACATTTGAGCCATCAATCCTCAAACATTGTAAACAGTAGCAAAATTTTTTGTCATATTTAATCTTAATTTATAAATGATCATATGCTATAATTTTCTCAATCTCTGTTATGCTTAGTCTTAATTTTTACAGGCTAATCGTATGATCCTTCAAAAATTAAAGAAAAATAAGCAAGTAATTATGGGATAAATGTGAGAAGCATGTTTTTTTAACTTTTAAGGCTAAAAATATACTTTTTACGGGGAAAATAAAGTTAAATGGCAAGAAATGTAGCAACTAACCACATAGTTTAGGAGTTGATTGCTCAAATATAAAGTTTAAGTGGGAAAATACAAGTGACTTCATTGTATTTGTATTGCAAGATGATTCTGACGCATACACCAACAACAGCATTAAAAAAATATTTCTAGACCTTGAATCCAGACACCAAACGCAGCAATTTTCTAATGGAAGAGCACATTCATTATAGCACAAAGAAACAAATAAATATTATTATGTGATTGTTAAGGAAGAACACCCAAACAAAAAACAAAGAAAGAAAGAAGCATGTCACCTCTCATCTTTCCATACACTACTGTACAAAAATCTGGGAACAACCAGAGTTGAATTAAGTAATCGTGCGACCAAGACTGCATTGCAAACCTGTTGCACATTAGAAAGACTTCAGATAACAGAAAGACACTCGACCATAAATTAGCCCTTTAGAAGCAAAGCTTCACAGTCCCTTTTCTTTGTAAAGAGCATTACTTACAGCAACTCGCTGCTGGTTCATCCCACCATTTGCAGTTACCAAAATGTATCCATTATTTCCATCTATTAAAGTATCACAAAAAATGCATAGTTAGAATCATCTTGAACTTTTAGTTTAACCATTAGATCAATGTTCTTAATAAACTTTAAGATGCCCGAGCACATGCACAGCTGTAGTGTGCGCAAATATAACCCCCCTAACACACACACACTCGGAAAGAGAGAGAGAGAGAGAGAGAGAGACCACTGGGTTCCCAGTTCCGTTGTTCAGCACAAGGTCTCCAAGCAGAAGCGGGAACAAATGGCTCCTGCCACAAGTCTTTTGGCTCGGGTTTATTCTGTCTCTGTGTGGTCATAATACAAAGCCAATGAAATCAAGCAAAAGAACTGACCCTAAAAAAGAAAAGAAAAAAAAATCTGCTTTCTAAGACTTCTAGAGTCAGCATACAAAATAATATCCAAATACCTCGGCCAAGGCATGGGCAGCCAAAGCCAACATCCTGCCGTAGATACCTCTCTGTGGTCTTTTGCCTTTACCATTCCTCCATTTTTCCTGCAAATATTTCAAGTAAAAACTCAAAAGGGAAAGTAAGAAGCTCATGACACTGATATTTGTTGAACTACATCTTTTTTCTCTGTCTTCTCTTCCATAAACGACCATATTAAAATTGCACCACACTGGTTTCGAGATGACACAACCAGAAGCCAATGAACAGTAACCATTTAAAGATTTTTCTTACAAATTGCACATACATATTACATTTTTCTCATATTGATGCACACTGAGAAATAATTAATTGATTATATCGAAAAATATTAGCATTATACATATTTCTTCCTATAAAAATGTAGGATAAATGTCACTTACATGCTAAAATTCGAGTCTTCTCCAAATTAATCCCAAACCTCCGAATCATTACTAAGTCTAACAATAATGACAAACTTTCCATTTCTACAAAAACAAACCTCTTCAAGTTGCGGGAACGAAACCGAACTCGAATTCTCAACTTTAGAATCAACAGCTTGATCCTGTAATCGCAAAAGCATAATCCAATTCACCAAGAAAAACAAACCCACCAATCCAATTAGGGCCACGAGCCCTTTCACACGCTTTCTACTATACCATGATTTGGCGGCCTTCCTCTTCCCCTTTTGCTGAGCCTTCAACTGCTGCTTCCGGTCCCATAGAAACCCTAGCAACTTGAGATCCGAAAAAGATGACGCTTGGGAACGGTCAGAGTTCGAGAACCGACTCGGGCTGAACCTCGGGGAGTGACTCGGCGAGTGCTGTCGGCTCCTCGAAGTGGGTGAGTTGGACCGGGCGTGGAACGAGCTGGACCTGGCCTTGTTAAGCTCAGACCGATCAGAAACCCCGATCTCGCCAAGCTCAGGCGGTTCTTGCTCGTTCGTTTTACCGGCGGATTCGAGAGCGGTGTCTGAGAGGGTAGTAGGGGTTGAGGCCATGGTATACCAGGCAAGGAAATTCTGTATTCTTTTTAAATTTTTAAAAGAATAATGCTGGCACCAGCTTACCTCCGCTCCGCAGCACATTTTAAAAAAAAAAAAATTCTTTTTATCTCCAACTCAACACGGTATTTCAAGAATGTTAGGTATTTCAAAAAAAAAAAAAAAAGAATGTTAGGCTGGGTAAATATTTTTTCATTTTAAAATTTGAAGATTGGGGTGCGAAATTTAACGTGGGAATTGCCAAAAATGGAAGGGTCCGACTGCGTGACTGACTGAACGCCGGCGGTACTAAACTCCCGGTACTGTCTCAGATCCAACGCACGCTCTGTATTCTAGGCGTCTCACGTGACCGAACTCTCTGTAGTCTGTGCTCTTTTAAGTACTGGCATTTTCCTCGTCTTCAGGAACTCGAGAAATGCTTGGGTGACTTGGGTCCATTTTGGTCCGAACATTTCTATCTAGTTTTTTTTTTTTTTTTAATTAGTGATTAAATAAATATTTTTTGAATGATATTGTAATTTAAAAAAATATATTTAAAAATATAAAAAATTGTATAAAAAAATAAAATAAAAATAAATTTAAGACTTGTTTAGATAATGAGATGAGATGAGATGAGATGATTTTAGATGAGTTTAATAAAATATTATTAAAATATTATTTTTTAATATTATTATTGTTTTGAGATTTGAAAAAATTGAATTGTTTATTATATTTTATATAACATATTATTGAAAAATTATATTCATCATCTCCACACCACACATGCGTAGTATATGAATGATGAGTAGAAGAACCCAATTAGTTTAGGAAGAATAAAACAAAAATAAATAAATAAAAATAAGTGTAATGTATGGTATGCAAAGATGATGAGTAGCAAAACTCTTATATTGAATCAATTAAATTTATAAATCATACGAAAAGTTATGAATATAATCACCATGAATATCACGCGTATTAGGAATTTAAAAAAAAATGTATATTTTTATTATATAGAGTGTAAATACTATTTGACAAATTAGAAAAAATAAGTTAAATTAATTACCATAACCAGCAAACATATGCCAATGGTATAAGTTGGGTTTAGAAAATGTTGATTTGAGCATTAGCATTAGATTGACTATTTCATCAAGTAAATTTTGCCTAATATCCTTTTACTTGTCTCGCTCAAAATTTAATCTCGACTTAGATAATACATCTATATTCTATATAATAATAAAATATTATTTATTTTCAATTTTTTAGATTTTTTTTGTTATATTATGCATATATATTGGTTATATTCTTAATCAAATAAAATCTATTTTATTAACCCCATCATAATTTATAACGCACATTTTTTTAATAGTTTTATAATTAATAACATAACCACAATATCATTCATTCTAATTAAATTATTATGTTTTGCTTATATTTTCAAAGCAAATTAATCGATAAATTTCTAAGCACGTATTTTACCCTTATTTGGATTGGAGAGTAGATAGAGAAAAATTGAAGAATTTGTAAATATATGAATCAATTTTGCGCAATGAAGGGAAGAAATTAGGAAGAGAAAAATAACATACTGTTTAGGAGGAGAGAAAATAAACTTAAAAAGTGGATGGCTAAGTTACCATTAGAGCTACTATACTTAAATTCTGTTAAAAGCTTAGATGGCTATTGGATACCTAATCCAATGCATCACTTTTGGGCTTAATTAGCCAAAAGTTGACATTTTAGAGGAAATGGTTACAATATGAATGCTGGCACCGTTTGGAAGTTGGAGTCAATTCAGTTCAGTATTGCTACGTGCAACTGGCGTGCAGAACTGTTGTGTAACTGTGACATCAACATCGGTCAAAAATAAAAATAAAAATTAAAAAGTCAATTGAAACCAATTGAAACTCGTTGTTTGAGTCCAAAATTCACCAAAAAAATAAAAAACTCTTGGACTCCCATATGTTGTCCCACATGTCCCTCTCTGAAACGTACTTTCTCAGAGCACCTTTGGCCTCATCCAAAGCGTACATCACTGCCTCATCCATGGCTGCCACTGGTTCTCTCCATCCTACTACTAGCATGCCTTCTAGTATCTCCTCCTAAGCATCATTTTCCACATCGAAAACTATCTTATAAGTGTAGGTCCTGATTTTTTTTTTTTCTTTTACTGGGGTTTTTTCATATTTTTGAGGCATTTCTTCAATTCCTGGTTTTTTTTTTTTTTTTAATGGGGTTTCTTCATTTCCTTGATTTTTTTTTTAATGGGGTTTCTTCATTTCCCTTGGTTTTTTTTTTTTTTTTTTTAACGGGGTTTCTTCATTTTTTTATTCTTAATCTTGAACTAAGGTCATTGGTGTTCTTCTGTGGGAAGACGAATGGAGCATTTCTTCGGGAGGTAGGGTAGAAAATTTACACGACATAAATATTAGAATAAATTTTCACAACCTCCTTACACTCCACACTTCACATTTTTTTTAATTTTTAATTTTTTTCTTTTATCAAATATTTATTATATGAATAATGAATAGAAAATTTGAAATAATTTAAAAAGAATAAACTCAAAAAAAAAATTAAAAAAAATTTAAAAAAAATTTAAAATTTAAAAAAATGTGGAGTGTGGAATGTGGAGTGTGGAGGAGGTTGTGTAGCAAAACTCTAAATATTAATAGACATTAACCTCTTAATTCACCCTGACAATTACAAAAGATTCCACCCAGCAAAAAAAAAAAGAATCGAAAAAATTAAAGAAATAAAAGACTGGGGACACAGGAACAAGGGAAATGGTGGAGAAGACAAAGACAATGACTTCGGGTGTTAGTGTGAGTCCGTGGGTTCATGGGTTCGTGGAGAACACGGCGATTGACTGTGGAGAAGACGAAGATTGGGCTGCAGCGAGCTTCGACTTCGTGGGGCGACGGCTTCGTGGAGGACGATGGGGCTTCGTGTGGATGTAGAAGACGAAGAAACGAAGACAGAGTAAAAAGTAGCATTCATGGGGATAGGGGCAAAATGGGAACGAAGACAGAGTGCAAACGACGTCGTTGCTTTGCCACGTTGGACACAATACCGTGGGGGTTCCCCAAGGCGGTTGCGAGTAGCATTTTTCATTTTAAATTTAGTCTAACATCTAAATACACAATTTTCAAATTATTAAACTCATCTCAATTCAAAACCTCTTTACACGTGAGACCCATAACATTTTTCAACTCAACAAGTATTTACACGCGAGACCCATACCTTTTTCAATTTTTCATAAATACATTTTAACTCAACTTAACATCCAAACTCATCTTAAGTAAACCCCGCAAAACTCACTCCACCATCTCAACTCATTAGTATTCATAAAGAACTCAATTTATCTTAACTCAGCTCAACATCCAAACGAGATCTTAAAAATAAGTTTAAAATTGACATTCACACCAACTTTTAAGAGAACTAACATTGAATTATGCAATTAGCATATGCATCTACATATTTGTATAATATGACGTTAAACTAAACTGTATTGAATTATGCATATTCAAAAATTACATACCTATGAACAATTTTTCTACTAATTTAAAGATACACTGTTCACTATCTAAATCTTATTTTATTACTTTTTTTCTCTCTCCTCCCCCTCTCTTTCCACCATCGGATAGAATTTAAAAAAAAAAATTTAAATGATAGAATTTGCAACAATGCTAATTGCTAAATATAAAAAAATAATAATAATTTTAGGAACAAAATAAATAATAATAATTTTTTATTATTTGGCTAAAAAATGGTGATAATTGCCATTAGTGAGATCAATCTGAGTCACAAATGAACCCAAAACTTTATTTTCATGAATTTAAAAATTTATATTATGCCGCAATATTATGTAACACCATTTCCAGCTAAATATACACTCTTAATTTGCAAAATATAGTTTTTCAATTGACATAAAAGAAATGCTTGGGGGGACATAATTACATATCCGATCTGATCTTCATACAAAACTTCATCGCTGTTTGTAAGCCCAAAACAGCCGCACCATTTTTATAACGGCATGTCGATGGCCTCAAGCTCGGGTATCTTGTATGCAAAACCAGATTCATCACTCGAACGCCTTCTGACCACACTTGCCCTTTGCACTAACCTCACCAATGCTTGCACAACCTCAGACATGGGAGGCCGAAACTCAGGCTCCGGCTATACACAACGAAAAAATTGTAAATTGAAGGTTCTAAAGAACGAGAACAAATTATTTGCAAAACTCTGCTACTAATTGAAGCCAATTTGACCAGAGAACTTTCATTTTTGAAGATATTGAAAATAATGAAAAAGAAAAAAGAGGTTTGAGAGTTTCCTTGGCATGAATTAAAATGAAGATAGACATGATAGTGGTTTCCAACATGAATAGTAATGCTCGTGGTTTCCGACTATCTAGAAAACTAAACTTATGTATTATACAAACTAAGGTCTTTTCGAATAGTTCCCTGCATCTTGGCTTGTGCTTTCCACAGTTGGTTAGCCTATCATGTGGCAGTTAATGAAATAGGACCAAGATAGCTGATAGTTTTTATAACTGGGCAATGCAGAAGCGTATCAAAGCTGTTGTAACTTCTTTCTAAATGGAAATTCTGCAATTTCAAAAGCTGGTAACATATTGAGCAGTAGATTATCATATTTCTTTAACAAACTATCCACCTTTAGTGTGACTATTACTTCTCCCGTACATCTTTACCTCTAAAATAAATGGTGTTTGGCATATTACATATATTGTTCTTACACTGGTCATGATTCTATCAAGAATGACAGATTCATGGAACAGCAGGAACTTAAAGTCTTGGACCAAATTTATTTTTTTAATAAATTTCTTATGTAACTTTGTGAAAAATGTTGGGGGAACAATCCGATAAGAATCCACAGAAATGAAATCAACTAAGAATGCTGGAATTTATGAAACAAAAGTGCCAAATAGATCACCCAAGTCGATAGAAGGAACAAAAGACCAGGATATCCATGTCAATCTTAGTAAAGTTTAAACTTTCTTCTTCAAAAATATAAACTTTCGTGAAGCAAATAGCATTGAACTGCTTTAACAAGCCATAAATACGTAATGTCCTTTGTTCATCAAAATCTAAGCCCAAAATAAAATAAATTTTAGCATTAGTACAGAATTTTACCTGAACACAGAGGGCAATGATATCAGCAAAGCGTGAGAGAGACTTTGCAGGATATATGCCATCTAGGGCAGGATCAACCATTTTTGCTAAGGCATCTATATCGTGGAGTTGGGGAGTAGCCCATCTCACAAGTGATTGTTCTGATCTCACTCTTGAACTAAACAACAGAAGAATATGGGGTAAGTGGAAAACTTTACAAAGATATTAGCCCTAAGATAATGAAGAATCTGCCAAAATGATTCCATTTTGGTAATGTAGAGCAGCTTTACCTGTCCAGTGGCTTTCTGCCAGTCAAAAGCTCCAACATCACCACTCCAAAACTGTACACATCACTTTTTACAGTGTATATCCCTGACAATGCAAATTCAGGTGCGCTATAACCAAATGAACCTACCATCTGAGTTGAGACCTGCGAAACATGAAGTAGAGATAATTAATCTGCCAGCACAGGACAAAACCCATTTACATACAAGTACCAAAATGCACAAACAAAACAAAATTTGTTAATCAATCCACATGCATGACATAACTCTGTTTATCTACCTGCCTCTCTGTGTTTGGATTTGGAGCAGCCAAACCAGAGTCTGACAAATGGGGATTAAGCTCTTCATCAAGTAAAATGTTTGCCGACTTGAAGTTTCTATGTACAACAGATGGCAGGCAAACTTCATGCAAGTACCTGATAGTCAAAGCTATTGTTTAGAAAGGAAATTGGAGCATGTGTTTGGGTTTGGGAATGCATATCTCCACCAAACATACACTCAGAAAGACAAAGACAAGAAGGAGAGGGAGAGACTGAAAATTACACATATAACATACTCTAAGGCTCGAGCAGTGCCAAGTGCTACCCTAACACGGGCATTCCAAGTCAGGGTCCTGCTGCTATCTTCAGCGAAATGGAGCATGTCATGCAGATTCCCATTTCCTATATACTCATAAACTAGAAGACGCTGTCCATGTTCTGCACAATATCCAGCCAGTGTGACAATGCTTGGGTGCCTCAAGCGTGACATATTTGAAACAGCTTCAAGAAAATTATTTTCCTCCTGTAATGAAATTGCTGCACTATCGATCTTCTTAATGGCCATTACCTATTAGATAAAATGGAAGGAAAAATTAGTCATTTGCTATCATCTGAATCCGATGTTACTGCTAGAAGATCAAATATCCTAACCATGGTCCCAGGGAAAGAGTGATGTTGTGACAACACAAAGGAAAATATTACAAGGGATTTTATATATATATATATATATAAAACCATAATATGGCAAATCACCTTTCCATTAGGGAACTCTGCTTTGTAAACACGACCAAGGGAACCTTCACCAACTAGAAATTCTTGACTAAAGCTATTCGTTGCCATTTGGAGAGAAGCAACAGTATATGATGTAGCAGTGATGGGTGACTTTATTCTCTCCACAGATCCGTTTTTCTCTTGTAGCCTCTCAACCATCAGATTTTCTGCAGGTGGGGGCTTCAGATCTGTAACAGCAGCCGTGCTTTTTAGTCTCTGCTCTTGCACCTCAGTATTTACTGCAAAAACAGAGGACAACGTTACCTAAAATGATGGATTTTAAACCATTTTGAAAGGAGAAGAAATTTACATTTCCATAACTTTCATGTGTCCGTAGTACAGTAGATTAAACTACATAAATTTATTTACAACATCTAACTTAACTGCATCAGTTGGAAATGAACTTGTTATTTTCATAAACCTCTAAAAGATGTTAAGTTTCTTGACCTTTAGGTAGGTTTTCTTCCATAGAATTATAACCCTTGAAAATCTAAATTCCCAACTACAATAAATGTGACTGAATGGAAGAATAAAAGGAAAAACAGCATTTGGGAGAAACAAGAACAAGGGAAAGAGAAGCTACCATTACTTCTTCCAACCGAGAGACTACCCCTGGGAGTTCTAGCACCAGCGTCCTTCCGTTTATTTTTTCGAATGCAAAAGGTAAGAAGTAGTAGCAGAACTAAAGCAATGACTATGGAACCCAGGATTATGCCGACTATAGCCCCAACTGTCAACCCCTTATTAGAATGGGATGATTCACCAGTAGAACCTTGTGTGGTAGGTGCGTCCGACCCAGTATGAGTGCGATTAGTAATTGATCTGCCTGGAGGAGGTGGCGTATATGGTGGCGGAGGGGGAGCAGGACCATTGTCAAATGAATTTCCACCATATCTGTTTTGTTTACAGAAATTAAGTTATAAATATTGCAAAAGGTTGTGTTACAAAACAGCTTGGGGTATAAGAAACAATATGCACGAAAACTTACAAAAAATTAGGGATCGCTTTAAGTTCTGGAGGTAGCCATCCACTGAAACGGTTGTTTGCAACATTGCTGTAGAAAAGATAGCATGTAAGAACAAAAGAGGAATTAAGGTAGATAATGCAACCCTAAATCCCAACACAAGGAAAGGAACGTACAGAGTAGTCAAAGGCAAGCTTGTAAGAACATTAAGAGAACCACTCAATTGATTGTTCTGCAGATATCTGCCACAAGTTCAGAGACCATGAGAAGTTAAAAACAAACTGCACAAGATTTCCCACAAGGCTTCCAACTGCACCCACATACTCCTATAGAAAGATCCTTGCTTGTTTCTTGGGATAAGTTAATAATTTTACTAATAGAAAGCTATAAAGGTGCTATACAAGTACACAAGGAGTATACAGGGTATCTACCTAGCAAACAAAGGAAAAAGAACAAGAAAGTCTTGAAAAATAAATATACTGCAGGCATGAACATTCATTCAACGAAAGAAAACTGAGGGAAAAGGCCCTAAGACCCTCCATTGTCCTCTCGCAGTCCTCAAAGCTCCGATCATTTCTTTCCACAAGGCTTTTCAAAACAAAATTATCACTTTAAAATACTCACAGAGAAGAGAGATTGGCCATTGAACTCAAGGAACTAGGAAGATCTCCAGAAAAGTTGTTGAAAGAGAGATCCCTGCATTCACAAGCAAGGTGGAATAATCTATTAGTGAAAATGATATGAGAATAAGGACGAGTATTAGTGGTTACTCAAAACTCGAAAGGGTAAAAATATTTGGTTTGAGCATTACAATGGAGTCACTAGGCACCATTTGACAACTAAATTCTACAAAAAGATAAGCTAATTGAATATTGTATGATTAAAAAAGTTTTGAAGAAAGGTATCTTACAAGGTTGCAAGGCCAGCAAGATTAGCAAAAATGTCTCCAATTGACTGGGAAAGCGAATTACGGCTAACATTCCTAAAATGATAGAATCTTAAATAAGCAATAAGAAGGCCTCATATTGCAACTGAATTGCCCAAGTGATTGAAACCTCATAACATCCAAAGAAGCTACTCACAAATAACTGAGAGAAACCATACTAGAAACGGAATAAGGAAGATTCCCACTTAAGTTGTTGCCTGCAAGATTTCTGCATAATACAACCAACCAAAAGTATTGCGTAAAATAACAAAATCACAGATTTCAAAACTATAGAAAGAATCAGCAAGACATTGATATTTACATGCTTGTAAGATTTGGCGGTAACTGATATGGGATCGTATCATGAATGCTGTTGTCACTCAGATCACTGACAAACACACACCAAAAAAAAAAAAAAAACTCATTAGCTGAAAAATTAATATAGTTCCACACAACCAATATATAAAAATAAATCATAACATTCTCACAGTTTTCTCAATGACTTAAGATCCGAAAGCAAGTATCCCATTGTTCCATTGAGTCCCAATTCAGATATCTCGCTGTCACAACAATAATAGGATCCATTAATTAAATTTAAACTGATCGAACCATAAAATTCTGTTCAAAGAGATACATTTTCCAAAGATATTCATACATAGAAACAACAGCTGAGCCCTCACAGGTTATCCCTTTCCATGACTCGCTGCACGGATCACCGCCGCTACTTTTCCAATTAGTTAGCTGAGAAGGACTGTTTAACGCGGCATACAGAACCTGAAGAGGTTGAACTGCAATTCAAAATAAGCAACCAATCAAACTTAAACCAAAAAAAAGAAAGACGGACGCATAAGATAAATAATGCATTAGGCAGGTGAGAAAGTTATCGCAAAATAAACTGAACGGCACTGAAAATTCACCATTTCAACCTAAGCTCAACCTAGGCTAATAAAGTATCAGGCCTCATTAGACCGGAATTATTATTCTTTAATAAAAAAAAATAAGCAACAAGCTAACAACTTCATCTTCTTTTATTTCTCGCGTTTTCCTGAGATCTCATGTCACTCTTATCAACATCTAAATCCATATTTTCCATTTTAAAAGCTTCATAGTTTCAAAAAAAAAAATCAAACAATAATTATAAATACGGAGTGAACGCAAACTGATCACAGTAAAAATAGATACAATGAAATGTACCCTCAGAAGGGTCAGTAGCGCCTCGAACAAGAGGCAGAGCAGCAAAGATCAGCGTAATTAACACAAACTCAGGGAGTTGGCGAGTCAGAGATACGGGAAGAGCAGCGTGTTGATTAGCCATCGTTGTTCAAGTCGCGTGTCCACGGGCGGTTCGATCAAAGGTTGGATTTAGGAGTGGCAGAGCGCAGGCAAGAACAACCGAGCAGCATGGACCTGCTGCCAAAGAAGAAGATGAAGAAGAGGTTGAGGCTGAGATCAAGCAAGTGGTCAGAGACATCGACATTAAGAAAGGGACAGAGAGTGAGATTCGAAGCTTATGGAATAGAGAGAGAGAGAGAGAGAGTATGAATACGTGTGTCGGCGAAACAGAACAAACGAGATTAAAGGAAAAATTGAGAAAAATTAATGTAAACAGAAAGAAAGGTCGGTTTGCAGTGTGCAAGACTGTAAGCAACGTATGGCGCTTGTGGGCTCAGGTGCGTCTGTTTCTGGCTGTCTCCCTGACTCTGGGCTGGCTTTGGATCTCCCACTTGAACAAAAAAAAAAAAAACAAAAAAGGAATACATCATCTCGTTTCCTTGAAAAGCTGTTTTATTTATTTATTTATTGATATTTTACATTATCATGGCGAAGATGTTTGACATTCGAATCTTCGATAATTATTGGGTACAGATTTTAAAATTTTGAGGTTATTTTATTGCACCGTCTTTTGTTATTGGCAGAGAGCGGTCAGCCATAGACTTGAACCTGCCGGCTGCAGAGACCAATGGTACAAAGATGGAGCAAAGTATTACGATAGAATCGGTACTTTTTTTTTTTCTATGGAAAATTGAAACAAGTAAAGAATCCCAAAGGTTGTCTGTCAGTCAGACGTGCACTTTGTTCTTCGTTTTCTTGAATCGTAAGGTGAGACATCCATCAAAAGTTGAAGTCTTTAAGCATGCGAGCACCATATATTATGGTGGGTTGAAGGACTGGGTGCTTGGAGGAGATACAGCATAAAATGTCTCTAGACAGTTCTGACATAACAACTTTGTTCCAGCTTCCTAAATCGCATGCAAAGATTCCAACATGAATTTTGAGAGAATTGGGCCAATATTTATTTCGGGTGTCTGTAAATGTTATGGTCCAGTGATTAGTATTTTGGAGCCTAAAATTGTATAAATTTTAAGTTTATAAATCAAATTCATAAGGAGGTTTGGACAGTGAGTTGAGATGAAATGAAATTAAAAGTTAAATAAAATATTGTTAGAATATTATTTTTATTGTTGAATTTGAAAATTTTGAATTGTTTATTATATTTTATATAAAAATTTAGATAAATTATAATAATTAAATGAGATGAGTTAAGAGACTCTCTCAATACAAACAACCGGCGTTGCTCATACCCATGTTTATTGTCTATCATATGGGACGCTAAGGGGTTGACTAGTGAGGTGGGTTAGGCATTTGTATGAGAGGCAGAACCACCCACGTCGTAATACCCAGGACCCAAGCTCACGAACCAGGCCCAGGCTCACAAAGAACCCAGCCAAGGAGACCACACGATGTCGTTTTTTGGTAAGTCTCTTTCCCTTTTGATCTTTTCTTCCTCCCCAACGTCTGTTTCCCCTGTAGAAGAACATATTAATATGGCCACCGAAAAACACTCCTCTGTTTCAGGACTTCAACTCACCACAACAAACTCCTCTCCTATAGGATTTTCAGAATCAAGATATTAGGATATATAATCTATTTGAATTTTGAATCTTACGATATATAGGCTGTAAAGTAGGATAGTTGTTGTTGTATACTCTATTTAAAGTCCTTGTATTACACAACTCAATGTACAAAGGGAAATTCAAAGCATAACTTATTTCTACATGGTATCACATAACTCGACAAAGACCAACATCTGATCCCAAATGGCCTCCTCCTTCTCATCCACCTCTAATACTGCAGTTGCCCCACCCACCCTTCCATCCCTCTCAAATTTATCGCTGTCTATCATTGTCCAACTAAATCATTCCAACTATCCCATTTGGAAAGTTCAAGTCCTACCCTACTTTCTGTGGCCAAACTGTTTTCGGTTGAGTATACCCATCAAACAACTGAATGATAAATAAATGGTTGTCAAATAACCACGGCCTCCCCCTCCATCACCTTCGCTTTGTCAGCATGGGTATTGAAAGTTATCACAAACACATTGTTCCCTACTTCTTGGAATGTTGCTTGTCTAATCAGCCTCCATACCTTAGCTATCATAGAGGCTAGAACCGCATTCCCAATTTGCCTTTCCATACATACTTTCTCGATTACACTTCTATCAAATTTTTCTCTAGCAATAGCCACCATTCCACCTTTTATATTGATCTGTACATTCTCTTCCTTCGTCGGCTTTAGATTACTCCATAAATCTTCTAGCCCCTCCATTCCGCCACCCGAGTTCCCCTCCATTCATGGAGGACACCATTAATCGCCCTTCTGGAAGTTACCAAAAGAATATTCCTTCACACCTCCTCTTTTTTCGAAAGCGAATAACAAAGAGGAGAATAGTGAATAGCTAGCTAGCTTTATTTTTCTTTTATTAGTTAGTGGCGGTAACATTTGTGTTTTAGAACTAGAAGAGCCACTCTCTTCGTCAGAGTATAATAATGCTATGTTTAGGTGTCAAATTTGAGATTCACAATTTTTTTAATTTTTTTATAAAAAGTTAAACATATCTCGATTTATTTCAAACATTTTAACACATATCTTAATCTATTTTATACATTTAAATTTATCTAAATAAAATTTATAAATTACTATTCATACTTCAATTCAAATAACACATGATCACCCAAGCGCAACCTAACATTATTCATTTTAAATAATTTGCCGTTCTGTAGCCACTCCTTTCAGTTGTACCAAACGGACACTCGAAACTCGAAAGTATACTATATAGTATACACATTTTTTTATTTTTTTGCTCTTATTAAATATAAAATGTATAAAAGATGAGTAAAGAATTTAATTAATTTAAAAAATAATAATTAAAAATATTTATAAAAATTTAGAAAAATAAAAATAAATGTAGTGTGTGATGTGTGAAAGTAATGGAAGAAAAGTTCATTCATTTTCTTCCCCTTTTGCGAGAAAAATTATACCTTCTCTCTCCCAATAGGCACCATTGAATAAATCATGAACAAGAAGGGTTTGGCCATTTTGATGCGAACCAGAATGAGGCCGAACGATCGTACCAAGCTCTCTCTATCTCCTCTCTCTGTGAGTACGGTTAACTCAAATTTTGTTCCCATATCTTCCATTGCTTTTGGCTAGAATTTTGATTATGCGAAATTTTCGTTGAGTTATTGTGAATATTTTGGATTTCCTCGACGTACTCAATAACAGAACGAGGTTAATTAAATGTTACAGAATTCTCATGGAGATCCGCAAGGAAATCAATCCATTGGACGTATTATAAAGCACGCACCGGTCGAAGGAAACGAAAAGCTCAGCACTGAAAGGTCTATACTTCATATACGATTCAAATGCTTGCTTTATATATGAAATACCTTATTTGAAGCTGCTTCTTATTTGGTTAATTTTCTTCTTCTTCAGGGAATTTGAGCTTGTACGTGAGTCGATGCACTCGGCTATATCGATGAACAAAACAGAAGTTTTAGACGCGGTGCTTAATGATTTTTCTTCGGTCGGTTTCTGTAATATTATCGGTAAATGCATATTATCATGTTTGATACAATGTTGGTTTCAATTCATGTTATGAAATTGTTAATGTAGGGTTATTTTAATCTCGATTATGAAAACCGCCGGCGATTACTTCTAGCACTTGCGAAAGAGTATGATCTTAATAGGACACAAGTTCGTGAACTGTTAAAGCAATATCTCGGGCTTGAGCTACCTAGCGGTGAGTTTTGCATCACTGTTAATATTTTATCTTTAATCTTTTGTGAGATTTGAGTTGGAGTGGAAGCTTCTAGTTCAGGCGAGGATGTTCAATTTAGTGGGCTAGAAGAGGAAGGCCTGCTCTCAGCTTTCTATCGTATTGAGCGTAATTTGAGACATGCTCTCAAGCCGTTGTACGAGGTTCTCTTTGAGCGTCTTAACACACACCCTGGAGGGTTGAGGTTCTTGTCCATTCTTCGAGCTGATATTCTTTCCATTCTCACGTAAGGCTATGGTCCATGTGACACTCTATGTTCATATCATAACTCGAATGTAATACACAAGCTCTACATCTGCGAGGAATACCGATGACAAATCCTTAGGGTCCATGTGGTTTGATTCGCTAATATTTTTATTAACCAAAGAATCATGTTGGAAAATATGTTAAATTTCAGTAGCTGCTATCTTAAACAATTTCCATGCAATTTGCATTATACAAAATTCCAACTATTTTCCTGCATACAAAATGCTAACTTGCTTATGATAAAAAAAACTTATTTTCTCTGGGAACTGGCCTTTATAAAGAGATTAAATTCAATTAGCTTTTATTAATAATAATCATATTATGTTTTTCAGATTCTAACACAAACGGTGAGTTCCAAGGTTAATGTTAAAAATAGTAGCAAGGAACTTAAAACATGATGAATTGATTCTTCTAAATATGCAGAGAGGAAAATATTGCATCTTTGCGAGCATTGGATTCCTATTTAAAGGAGAAACTTAGTACGTGGCTTAGTCCTGCTGCCTTAGAGCTTCACCAAATTACATGGGATGATCCTGCTTCTTTGCTGGAGAAAATCGTGGCTTATGAGGTAGTTTTCTCTTTGTTGCACTGCCTTCTGATTTCGATGCTGCTTGGCATGGAATTCATTTTCTGTAATAATTTGTATAGGCAGTGCATCCAATCAGCAATCTTATAGATCTAAAGAGGAGACTGGGTGTTGGTCGTCGTTGTTTCGGATATCTACATCCGGCAATACCTGGTCAGCAATCCCTTCAGATCGGTGTTCATTGTAGTAGTTTATGTGTCTGTTGTTTTGGCTTCTAGATCTGGGTTTCACGTCCATGTGGCAATTCAGTTGTTTCTTTTAATTATGTAGTGTTTACTGGTTTTACCAGATAGGTGGATATGGGATAATTCTTGTTTTATTATAAGTATCATAGTAGTTGCATGACAATAATTTCAGAACCCCTAGGGGTTGGCTCAAGTGGTAAAGGCCTTGGTCTTGGTGGTATGCTCCCTCCAGGTCTAAGGTTCGAATCCCACTAGGTGCAAACAATCTCTAGGGGCTGTCGGACCAAGGGATTTTCCCCTTAAAGTACCCGAGATGCACTTGCGGGAAATTCCTTACCAAGGGCCTGTGCACCCCCGGCATTAGTCTGAAATTGCATCATATAGACAATTACTATTACTGCAACTTCTTAGCTTTGTCAATTTACTAATAATCTGCTAATCAAGTATTTACTGCTCATTCTCTTAGTTGAGCTGTAATTGAACTTGACTCAGTTTTTACTATTTCAATTATGTTTCAACTTTAATTTAGTTTTCCATTCTTGATTTTACTAGCTTGCAAGTAGGCGAGTCTCAATTGAGGCAATAGCACGAATGTGTTCTAGACTTACCAAAATAGCAGCAGGCAGTTTGATGTATAATATCGTGGAGTCGGTTGTTTTATGGATGGAACTTTTTCCTCTGGCCCATACGTTTGACATGCAAGTAATGTGGAAATCTAAATCCTGTCCTGGACTCAGCCTTATAGGTTTGATATGAAGTACTCTTGTTTTTCATGTGTAAAATAATTAATGCGGACTCTTTACTTGCTTCGGTCATTGATTGTAATGGGGATAGTTTTCATAATTTGCTTGTATCCATTTCTAGTTGCTAGATGTTGCTAGGTGTAATCCATGTATACTTCCTATATACTTGGGCTATGCCTGTTTTCAATAATTAAAATTTTATTCTTGCTTATAAAAAGAATAATTAATGCGGACTGAGCGTGAATTTTCATTAGGTGAACCCCTCATTTTCATTGAAGTTGCACTTCTGAAGAATGTGGCTCAAACAGTACAGGTTAGTTTTCTATAACCTTATCTTACCCAATTCCACAGGTGAAGTCTAATTAACAATCTTTTTCATCGGATAGGATGTTTTGTGGAATGAACCCCCAATACCTGAATCTGAGGCTACCTGTGCATTATTTTACTCCATATCATCAACTCAGGTATGATATTCATTTCTAGATGAGTAATGTGGAAGTGTGTTAAAGATGTAATACTGATCTTTATGTGGTATTTTTTATCTCATGATGCTAGTTTGGCAAGACCGCTTCTTACCACATATGCGTACCTTATTTTAAGGGCTTTTTTTCCCTAATAACACCGTCATACCATTAGTTGGTTGCACCATTAATTTCTCTATAAGCTTGAAAGATTTTTCTTCATTTTGTTCGTGATCTGCTCCATTTCTGAAAGATTTAGTAGTCTATTTCCATATGCTTTAACAACAAGGAGCGTGCAGTGGGGGAAATCTGGAATTTTTTTGTATTCTCTCTTTTACAGTGGTTTTCTGCTATTGTACTGAAGGGTGGGAGTGTCCATGAGTTTCTATCTTCTTTTCAGCTCACTAGAATGTAATTAGGTGTCTCACTTTGTATACTTCCTGTGTACTTGGACATTGCCTAGTTTCATTATATTCAATAAAGCTATCTATTTACTTATAAAAAAAAAAAAACTTCCATATCCCTGATCTATGTAGTTCTGAAAATTTGCAGCCTGGCTTATCGGGGATCAACCTAGGGAAGTTTCTTATTAAACGTGTGATAACACTGGTGAAAAGAGACATGCCGCAAATATCTGTGAGTATTTCTGTAGTTTTGTTGACCTATATGAAAGTGAAGATCTAGGAGCTGCTTCGATAGTTCTTGATACACAGATTTTTTTTACATCGATACACAGATTTTATTAAGATGAAATCATATATCATTAAATGTTATTACATTTTTATATATGGCTAATTGGCTTTTTGATTCAGTTTTTTCTCGGTCATTGATGTTAATAGATCTTTTTTGGTTAATTATGAAAAGCTTATGGCTCTGTGCTCTCTCTCTCCCTTCCTTATTAATTGAGATAATATTTTTTTAGAAATTTTGCCATACTAACTTTTATTTATTTTGGCTGAGCTAGTAACATTGCCATAATTTTATCCTAAGTTTGTCTTTTTGTACAAGTAGAATATATTGCATATGCGATACTAGCAAAAAAAAAAACGCAATTAAACCCAATTGGATGGGATGTGAGTTCAAATTTTATACGTCTTAAAGGTAGCTGTAAGTTTCACATGTTTAATCATTTCTCTCCAGACATTTGCAACTCTCAGCCCCATCCCTGGTTTCATGCAATGGCTCCTATCTAAATTGGCATCTCAATCAAAGTTTGCTGAAGTGGAAGATATGCCACAGTCACCAGCAGATAGATCTAGTTCCACTTTCCGGGAGAACATACTCGAACCAGAGGAGGAAAAGGCGCTTATGGATTCATCAATGTAAGCTTCTTGTTCATTCCAGTATACCTGTTGGTAGAAATGATACCCTATCATCAAGTCAATAAAAATGTCTTGCTCTGGAGATTAGAAATGCGTTTCAGGTCCATATTTAGTTGTTGATCTTTTCTTTCCCTGTTTTTAATTCTCTTTCTTTTTTTTTTGCGGCAAAATTATCCTCCTTTTATTAGAAGGTACATTTGTGTCTAGACATGAAATAAATTATGTGAACCTCTGAGCGTTTGCACCCTGTAAACCTGATTTCTTTCTTTCTCCTTTCTTTAATAATATCTTTTACTTATTAAAATAAAAATGAGCCACATTACATTTAGATAGAAGGAAGACAAAACTTTTGGAACTGTTTGCGGAGCTGTCAGGCCACCTTCAACAAATTATTGGTACTTAGCACTAATAAGTATGGATTTGTGATCTTCCAAAACAAAGTGATTGTACATATGAATTGCTTTTCCTAGAGTCCTTGGGTCAATCAATAGGAAAGAGCCTGTGTCTGTCACATCCTCATAATTTAGCATTACCTCTCCCTCTTTTCATCATATGTTTTGAGTTACAGGGGTATTGCAGCTGGGACAAATGGCATGGAAGTGATGTTGAGTTTGCTGACTTCAACAAACCATGAGTGGACCAATTCGGCTGAGTTTCTCTCCATATTAAAACCCCCTTTAATGCGACTGTGTGCCAGGTAAATCATAAACATCACCTGGGAGTGAGATCTGAGTGATGAGATCTGGAGTGCTGGACAAAGCTCTCTCTATTATGCATTGCGTTGAAATACAATTAATAGATACATGTTTTCTGTTGACAGGTACTTTCTGCAAGAGAAGAAAAGAGGAAAAGCTTTGGATTCTGTTGCAAATTTCCACTTACAAAATGGAGCGGTATGTCTCGTAAACTTCTAGGCATTGACTTGTTTTTTGGGTGAAACTAACAATGACATGGGTTGATCTTCACTTAGATGTAGGGTGGGATATGTTTCAGGTGATGTGTAATTCCCATATTGGTTAATTGATGAAAGGAGAAACATTTTTAAACAGCAACAAATAAGCTGTACTCAAGGGATCGGATGTTTTGTACGACCAAAAACAGCATGTTCCCCAAGTTGGAAATTTCCTTTTCACTTATTGTAGAATTTCTTCAATTGGACAGATGATTGAAAGAATTAATTGGATGGCAGACCGATCAGAAAAAGGTCTTCATCAAAGTGGGGGCATAATGGTGAACTATGTATACCGGTAACCTCCCTCGTCCTCTCTCTCTGTGATCATGTCTTCAATTCTCTGGAGGAAAGACACGTCCTTCATCAAGTGGATTCGTCATATGGCTTCCATGATATGAAAGACCTGCTTCCATCCTTAATACAGCGACCATAAATAGTCATGAAATTTTAGGGGAATACCTGCCTAAATATACAATAAAGAAGGCTCAGGCGTTTATGGGTATCTGCTTAAATTGTTTTTAGGACCAAACATCATCTAGTAGGTTCTAGTGCATGAAGTCTCAATATTAACTTAAGTGTGAATCGCAGGCCAGAGAATATCGAAGAGTTTGCTCAGTCATATTTCAGCAAAGGGCATATCCGTGCTTCAGCCGACCTCCATCAGTATGTTGAGGTAATATGTTACTCAAGTACGAGTTGATACTGGACATGAAACATCTTTGTGCACGTGTGTACTTACATGCACAGATGGAGTGAGAGCAAGCAAAGCAAACCCGCATGCTCGAGATTAAGCCTTTTATTTCTTGTATTTTTTATATCTCTTATTCAACTCTGGTTTGCAGCCGTTGAAGGAAAATGAACAAAGAACGGATTAGGAGGCTTGCTGAAGAGATTATGAGTATATTTTTGTTTTGATGTATAGATGAGTCTTTGTTTGTGTTGAGGAGAATATTAGCAAAATTTATTTCCTTGAATAACAGACTCATCTATCCATTGGATAAAAGCAGCCAAAGGTTTAACGGGTAAATGATGGAGTGGGATGAAATATGGTTTAATATTTTGCCATTGACCAAGACTTGGTGGAAGAAATTTGCATTGCTTCCCCATTATGTAAAGAAATGTCTTAAAGTGAGTATATATATACAATATATGTATGGACATCAAGCAGCTATTAATAGTAATCAATCAAGTTCTCTAAAATCCTTAGATATATTACATTGATGTCACATTGCTTGACAACAACATCGCATTCACATCTTAGAGAAGCAGGTGTAGTGGTCAATTACTTCTCACTGTCTGCATGACTGGTTTCCAAGACATAATCCCTCATGAGTCTCGTGTTAGATTCATTCACCATCTGCAATAAATTTAACAGAGAAACCAAATGCCCACATATCATGGGAACTGGATTTTGAGAATAATACAAAAGGATTTTGCTAGAAAAGAAAATTGTTAAATTGGGTTGCTGACCTTATCAGCTAGCCGCTTCAAGTTGTCCCATTCAAAATCATTTTTACAATAAGCAGATCGAACCTAATTAAGACGACAGAATGCCTAAATGATGTTAAAAGAGCTGGTGAATACTAATTAGACAACTAAAACTATCACAAGTAATTTAATTTTACTCACCTCCAAGATACGAAGAGCTGTCGTGCAGTTGCCATAGATGACATGGGGATGCCCATAGATTGAATCAAAAGTCATGAATATTGTCAAAAGGTCAGGTCTTATATGGTAAAAATACACATCATATACAGCCATTCTCTATGCGAGTTTTGCACTTGGCTTGCTCGGTGCACAAAGAAAAACATGAATACAGGACGTGTAACTGGAACTGTACTCATCATTAACTCACCTAAACTCTTATGCCTTGAAGATTCTCTCATCAAACTGGCACAAAACTTGTCCCCATCATTTAAAGAGTGGCTATTCAAGAATTCCATCAACTCCTCATATGCCTCCGGGTTATAGCTCTGCTCCGGCAAACAACTGGTTATTGATAAAATCGTCCAACACAGTGAATTAACCAACCCAACAGGCTATGTTATATGTACTGTCAATCTTTCTTCATTCCTTAATCAAACACATACAGTTTTAATTTTTGGGGTAAAATACATTTATACTCTTCAAAGGCCGAATGCCTTACAACCAAACTACCAAAAACTAAAAAATAGTACCATTGCCCAACTAAGAGCATTGCCATTGCCAAATCCAAGTCTAAATTTTAGACTTTATTGAGTTAAAATCACTACATTGAACTAGCCAAAGCCATATTTTCCTAACTTTCAGCTACAATGAATTCACCTCCCTCGTCATTGTTGGCGAGCAACTGTTGAATGATCAAATGTTTATTTTATTGTTTCATCCAACCGCCCCTCTCTCTTTCCCTTGTAATTTCCTTTCTTCAGAAACTCCTCTCCCTCTTCAATCCGTTTTCCTTTTTCTGAAACTCTTCTCCTCTTCACTCCATTTTCCTTTTTTCTGAAACTCCTCTCCCTCTTCTCTCCGTTTCCTCTCTTCCTCGATCGATTGTCTCTCCGTTCCTGGCTCGGCTTGGCTCAAGAACGCAACACTCTCTCTCGGTTTGGGTTTTTCCACTACCGAAGTTTTATTTGGGTAAGGTTTGTATTGAGTATTTTGAGTATGATACTCTCTCGCAAAATAAAAACAGAGGGGCATTAAGAGATTGATCTGTGGCCTCTTTACTCTGCTAAGGTTACTGGATAACAACAAATTTTCCCGAGAAAGTGGTCTGTATGGATGCGTAGAAAGTGGAGGAAAATAGGGATGGAATGGAAAGTGGAGGAAAGTGGTCTGTTTGGATGCATAGAAAGTGGAGGAAAATAGGGATGGAATGGAAAGTTAGGAACTTTTAATTAGTAGAAACATCTCTGTTTGGAATGGAAGAAGGAGACAATTGTAAGATTGAATCCAGATTGTTTATGCATTATAGTTTGTAAAATTGTAGAAGTGTAAATTGTAGACAATTGTAAAATTGTTTCTAGTTTCTAAAATTGTTTACGCATTAACCCACATTAGAACATTAATCAGTCAGTTGGTGTGTCATCTCGAGCAGTTCTGTGGTCTGATTCTGTTTTTGTGGCATGTGCATACCAGTGCTTGATTGGTGTTTAAGGCTGTAAGCACTTCAGATTGAATGAGTGCATATTTTAGGGTCTTGGAGTTGTTTTCAAGTTCATCGTGTTAATGTAATGAAGAAATTCTTATTGTTGATCTGGTGTTATGTAGATAGTCATAGATTCTTGTTGTGCAACATTTGCGGAGGTTTAGAAAAGAGGGAAGGATTTTTTGTTAGAGTTTGAGTTGTATGATGCAGATCTTTTAGTTGGTGTGGTTGTGGATATTGCTTTGGTTGGTTTGTTAGCACCTTATGTTTGATTTGGCAAGCCATCCACATCGATCGAGAGGTTTATTTGGACGCATACAACATGCTTGTGATGCTCTTCCTAGCAGGTTTTATTGCATACTGGCACTGTGAAGTTTTCCATTTTATGAGATTGCCTTTGTTTTCCATATTGCACTGTGAAGTTTTCATATCTCCTAGTTTGATTGCCTTTGTTTGTGTTGGATATTGTTGTGTAGACACTGCAATTATTTTTTTTGTGCAGTGTTGGTAGAAACTGCAACCATATGGTAGAAATTGTGTTGCTAGAAACTGCAATATAGTTGGGAAATAATAATTTTAAGTAAAAATTAAAGTATTAATTAATATATGGAGTGTATTTGTAAAATATTAAAAAAAATTATAAATATTATTAAAATATATAATATTATATTATTATTTTGACTTTAAAATGGCTAGTCCAATGTGGATTCACCTGGCCAAAGATTAATGCACTAGCCAAAACTTAAAGTTCTAGCCAAAATTTGGACTTAGCAATGACCAATGCTCTAAGTGAAAGATAGCCATTAATATAACTAGGGGTGTAAACCGGTCGGTCCGGACCGGAGAAACCGACCAAATGCATGGTCGGTTTCGGTCCAATAAATAGGAGAATTTCGGTCTTCGGTCCAGTCCCGAGGTGGAGATTTCTCGGACCGGACCGGACGGACCGAATAAAAAATAAAAATAAATAAAATATTATATATATTATTTATATAATAATTGTACAATTAATAATATAAAATTTTATATATATCTTCATCTAACCTATCACTATTAACAATATAAAATTTTAAATATGTTATTAACACTTGTTAATATTCTATAAATTCTAATATATAATATCAATTAATTAATTATATAATAATTATATAAATTAATAATGTAATTTATTATCATTAACCATATAAAATATTTTTTTTATTGAGTTTGTTACATAATTCACATTAATAAGTCACTTAATTTAATTTAGTATTTTAAATAAATTTTTTTTATTAAAAAAAAAAAAAAGTTGGACCGATAATTACCGGTCCGGACCGGACCGGACCGGACCGACCGGTTTACACCCCTAACTATAACACTCTATTGATTCAAAACTTTATATAAGCATTTAAGGTAACGTCTTGCTTAGGGTTTCTTACAAATGGCATCGGTTAAGGCGATGAAAATCGCCATAATATGTGAAGGTTTTGAAGGCGATTATAACCGTCTCCTTAGAGCCTCTAATCATTGAAAAGAGAACATACAAATTCAACTCAACCAAGCGACTAAGCAAGCATCATTAACTGAATATTGAGAAGTGAAAGCTAGACAAAGAATGTAAAAACATGGGGGCGAGGGCGTGAGGAGAGGAACCTGAAGCTGTGCTGTGACAATCCTCACTGCAATGTAAGTGAAGAAATTATGGAGGTTTTTTGCCGCTTTTGCTTCTGGTGATGCTTCTCCAAATCCTGCAATCAAATACAAAATCCAAGACTTATACACAGAACATAGTCATATGCATACACTCAAACACCCATTGAAGTATATGTATACATGTGTCTGTATAATATAGATAAATACTCACCAGGGACATACATCTTTTGGCAATGCAAGCGAGTGGATTGAGAGCTCCTTGGCCTGCATGGCCAGGAAGGATAAGTTTTCTTGCTGCCGGATTTCAGCGGGGAGAAGTAAGGGAACTGAGAAAGAGGGAGAACTGCAGAGAACTCCATAGATGGTATCGGAGCAGACTGCAGAGTGGAGGAGACTATTGGGATTGGTAAGCCCAAGAATACTATAATATCTAAAACAAAGAAAATATCTCCCGGTTCAGCTTCAGTGTGCAGAAAATATCTCTGGGCCTACACGGAAAGGTCCAACTGCCAAACCTTTTCTTTGAGGGAATTTCACGTTCACTGCGGAGACCGTCTGTCCGTATCTTCCTGCGTTCGTTCTGCCTTTTGGGTTCATTCGGCTGGCATGATCTACTAAATATTTATAAAAAAATTATAAAACAAGTTAATATAATTTAATTTGATGCTTTAGATATGTTTTTCTATTATAAATAAATTTGACATATTATATTTAATAACTTTAATTTATTAATATTTTTTAACAATTTTTTTATAGACTTCGGCCCGTTTGGAACTTGTTAACTCAGTTCAATCTAATTTTGAAGTGAGTTTAATATCTAAACATCAAACTTTCAAATCACTAAAATCATTTCAATTCAAAACTTCTCTATACGTGGAACTCACATTCTTTTTCAACTCAATACATCTTTACACGTGAGACTCACAACTTTTTTTAATTTTTCATAAATATATTTAAATTCATCGGAATATCCAAACACATATTAAGTGGACTCCAAAAACTCACTTCAACATATTAACTCGCTATTATTTATAAAAAAATTTAATTCATCTCAGTTAAACTCGATATCGTTAGTATTCCGAGTTGTTACATAACATTGTTCTTGCGCTGATTTTTTTTATTCCGTAAAAAAAGATGCTTACCTAACATTGTTCGTAACTTGATAAGTAAATTTAATGAATTTTTGCAAATTTATATATAATAGGTTAGGGAAAGACCAGAGAGTTGAGAAAGAATATTCGGCGTGAAGAGAGAGCGAGAATGGCCGAAGTCCGTTGCTTTACCATGGACCTTAGGAGGCGAACCTGGTCTGCACAGTTAGGCTTCCTGGGCCTTGTTAGTTAGCCCAGGACACAGGCCCATACGTAATTGGGTTTCGGAGCAAAATTTTTGAGAGAAATAAAAGTCATAGGGTAGTGATATTTGTACCGACTCTATTGAGTGAAGGAAGATGCATGAATTCATAGCAAAATACAGTGTATCCAGAATTTAATGTTTCTCCCTCCTTATCCTCCAGAGCAGCAGTTTGGGAAGACAAGACCTTGATCATTACATTACTAATTGATATTTTTTTTTCTCGAAAAAATAAAAGATAATAATTGTTGAAAAATGATAGATACACCGACAAAGTATACCTATCATTTGTACTTATAATGAATATTGAATCTTTTTAGATTTTGCAGCCTCATTTATTTTCAAAAAACATCTCATCTCACTTTATTATTACAATTTTTTTAAATTCTCACATAAAACAAAATAAACAATTCAACTTTTTCAAATTATAAGACAAAAATAATATTAAAAAATATATTCTAACAATATTTTATTTAACTTTTTAATTTTAATCTTAATTCATCTCATCTCATCTCATCTCATTTCATCTTTGAAAACAAACGAGTTAGTTGTACTTGATATTTGTGTTTTTTTTTTTTTCATCTATTATTGTTCATATTCTCTTATGTGCTTGAGTTGTGGCCCAAGAACTAAATTCATTCATGAAGTAGTTGAAATACTTAATTTAATTTAGGAGTGGTTTGGATTCAAAGATGAGTTGAGGTGGTTGAGATAGTTTGTGAATAGTAGAATAAAAGTTGAATTATTTATTATATTTTGTGTGAAAATTTGAGAAAGTTGTTTTGGAATTTGAAAAAATTGAATTGTTTATTATATTTTGTGTGGAAATTTGAAAAAGTTGTAATAATGAGATGAAATGAGTTGAGATGAGTTGAAGTGGATTTTGAATGCAAACGAGGCTAATGTGTCAGATGCTACAAAATCTGGAGGCCCTCCCTCCTATGTAAACAATATAATACAGAACTTTGGTGTAATATGTGTGAGATGCCATGTATAAAACTGTTCCATGTTGTGACAAAAGGACTCGTGTCAGAAATCCCAGATGCAACATTTTCAAACAAAAAACTTCGGAACTTGAATTATGTTGCCCCTGTTAACAGACGGTGTTATTACTTAATTGTTTTTATTGGGTTTTAGTAGGCGAGACTTCTATTTCTGACAAGAACTAGCTCGAGTTGGAGGATCGGTGGATTCCATGTCACAGTGCACATCGTTTTCTCAAAAAAAGGAAATCTTTTTAGCACCAAAGATGCAGACAGACAAAATCCGCATGATGTTTTAGGTCTAATGGAGCTATCACAATTTACAAAGTCCCCTTTCTTGTGCCAATTTGGGCCCTAATTCTTTCACATCCATTATCAAAGTTATCGAATCTTAACATATATAATGCATATAATATATATAGCTAATGGTTGCTTGATGTAAAGCAAAATCAAATCCCTTGAGATTTTAAGATTTGTTTCATCTACAGTAAAAAAAAATTTTGACTTTTATTTTGCGTTTACTGTAGCATAAATTAACTGTTCATACATTTTGTATAGAGAAAATATATTTACAATTGTGAATTGTGTAACTGCCGCGTAATCGCTTTGAAAAAAATGAATAAAACATGGGACTCACATGAAAAAAAAAATAATTTTTTAATAGTAGACTTTACTCTTTTTCAAAACGATTACGCGGTGTTTACGCATTTCACAATTATATGTAGAATTACTCATTTGCATAATCTAATGCACAAGGTATTTTGCCCTAATAGCTCCCAATAGGCAATTTTTTTTTTTTGGAACCTTTGGCTAATCCTGAGATTGCTCTAAGGTTCTGTCAAACAGTGCACTGAAAAGGCTCTCGTCTTCCCCTTGAATTATTATTCAAATCAATGTGATTAAATCGTTGGTCCCACGTAATGTTATGATCAAATCATCAACGAATACAAGCAACTTGGCGACATCATCATGCGTAGAAATAGTGGTCCAGTGGAAAAAAATCCTTTAGTTTTTTCCTGTAATTTTTGTATGGACGCCGTGCACTGAGGCATTAGATGACGATGATGATGATATGCTTGAACCCATCTCCATTTGTTTGGCACATGGAGAACTAATAAATATTGGATAAAAATATATAAAATATTGCTGTTAAGTTAAGTTTTTTTTTTTTTTTTTCCTCTCGAATGGTTAAATAAAAAACTCTTTCAAAATATACCATATCCATTAATGCAGTTGAAAATGATTTGGAAGATAGCCAACTTGTATGCTTTGCCTATCAGAGTATTCTTAAATTATAATTTAAGTTTCTATAAAAAAAAAGAAATTATAATTTAAGTAATATTATATATAATATTAAAATAATGTGGAAGTTTCGCATACTTCTTTTGAAAAAATTAATATTCATCCTAAAAAACTGACTTTTTTTAAAGAATAATGTTGTTATATCACTCTATTTTGTCTCCTCATTTTGACTACTCATGTATTTAATTTTTTTTTTATTTACTAAATTAGGAAGTGGCTTTTAGTGTATTGATACTTTTTTTTTATATTTTTTAAAAATATTTAGAAATGTGAAAAAAATATTAATAAGAAAAATTAAAAATGTAAATTTTGCCTAGGTCACTGCTGGCGTGCCCCATCACTCTTTTTTTTTTAAGTGAATCTTAGATTTTTATTATTTTTTTTAAAAAATGTGAGATTTTATCTAAGAGCATTTTCAGTCTCAATTACTTATGTATAATACAAAAAATATAAATTATTTAAAGAATTATTCATAAAATGAGTTTCATTCGATTATGTAAAATAACATGTAAAATACAAATTGCTACAGTAACCCGCTATATGTAGAGGGTATTGTTCATCCTTCAAACAATTTTTTTATTACTTATACTTCATTTACTACCTCATTTACTTTTCCTTTTACATTTCAATACAAATTCTTTTTATTGTTCATCATTTAAAACACCTATATATTTTTTTTTCTAAAAAATATATTGGAAACATTATTTATCCAATTTTTTCATATTTTGATTTTATTTTTAATTTTTATTTGGCTTATATATTTTTATTTTGTGTGTAAAGAACTGAAATATATTACATTGTATATAATAATATATTGCAAATATATATATAAAAAAATATGGATATTACAAATTTATTGGTAGAAATGAAACGTTTAAAAAGACTAAAAAAATATTATTTAAATAATATGAAGAAAAAATAGATAAACTGATGTATGATATATTGTAAAAGTCAGTATATAAAATAAAAAAAATTGAAATTTAGTAATGTATTTTAAAGAATAAGATAAATGAACCATTGTGAATGCTAATATTACTCTGATCATTTTAAACTTGGATTTTATTGATAATAAAGGAAGAAAATGTCGTGCCAACTTCTTAATTATACGTCTGTAAGTTTCGTTTGTTTTCATAGATGAGATGAGATGAGTTGAATTAAGATAAAATTTAAAAGTTGAATAAAATATTTTTAAAATATATTTTTGTAATATTATTTTTGTTTTAGATTTTGAAAATTTTGAATTGTTTATTTTATTTTGTGTGAAGATTTAGAAAAATTATAATGATTAAACGATATGAGATAAGATGAGATGAAAAGTTTTATGAAAGTGAACAAATTGGGCTTGTTTATTCATTATTTTATTATTACTATTATTTATTATTATTCAATATTCTATTATTATTTTTTCACTATTATTCTTAAAATATCTAAAAAAACGCAACCTTGGAGCATTAGCATTGGTTTATCTATATTCATCTTCAAAATCACATTTTTTGAAAATTGATTTTACATATCAAGAAAAACCTCCACATTGAAATATGCATATTTAAACCAAATATTATTATTTTGAATAGTGAATAATAATAAAATATTATTATTTTTAATTTTTTTCTTAAAATTATTAATTTTTATATATTTTACAATTAGCACCATGTGCTTAAAAATATAAATTTCATATATCTAAATATTACCAGTTTCATATATCAAAATAATTAATTTTATCAATAAATTTTAATATGTACTAAAAAATACTTTGTATCATTAACTTAATACAAATTTCATATATCAATTATGAATAGTGATAAATATACAACACTTTACATAATATTTTTTACGACACATGTTATAAAATAAAGATATTTTTATAAAATGATATTAATTTTATAAGATATTTTACAAAAATATTCTTCATTTGAAAATATTATTATATAAAATATTATGTATTTATCATTTTTCATCAATTATACCCAACCACTGCCTCTCACTCCCATCTCTCTCTCTCTCTTCCGCACCACACTTTTATTTTCTTTTTATTATATTTTATTTTTTGGCTTCATTCACCTATTCAAAACGTCGCCCCCACCTTATCCATTTTCCATTTGTCCTTCCCAAGGAAAAAAAGTTCACATCTGTCATCTCACGCCCCACAATCGAAATGGACAAATTTATTTATTTATTAAATTAAATTAAAATCTACCTCTATATTTTGAAGAATGATATTTTCAAACTTGTGTATACATTAGAGCTGTACAGGAATTGTTGGAACTGGCCGTGAACATATCAGACCGACCGCCGGAGCATAGGACTGGCTGGAACTGATAAAGAACCAGTCGATAGTCGAGAGGAATTGAAGGAAAATCGATATCGACAGTTCGACACCGATTTGAACCCGTGGAAAACTACTGAACCGGCTGATCCGATCTATTTATATATATATTTTAATATATGTATATAAAACGAAGTCGTTTCATTTATAATGAGTGAAACGACATCGTTTTAGACCCTAAAGTTAAAAAAAAATTATAATAGAACGGCACCGTTTAAGCCAAACGACACCGTTTCAATATGAATTAATAACCCCCCACACCCCTCTTCTTCTTATTCCCCGCGTCATCTTTTTATTTTCTAGCTTCTGCAACTCTCTTCTTCTTCCATAGCAGCGACGGTGAGACACTTATTTACTCTTCTTCAGTTCCTCTTCCTTCATAGAAGACGACGACGGTGGACCAAAGACCACACCGATGCACATCGAGACCAATATGATCGGTTTTCTCTCCCCAAACCCTCGGTTTCGGCTGGTTCAACATACCAATGGCAGACGTCGATGGTGTCTCGATTTTGCGCCGAAACCGAAGTCAAACCCATCGGTGTACATCCCTAGTATACATTACATATCTATTTAAAGAAAAATGTTAAAGTCAGGCATAGTTGGGGCCTCCCCGTGCACGACGTCTAGCGTTTATTACTGAACAAAACGTTTCATAATCAATGATCGAGTTCCTCATCAATACAATCTCATGAAATGGTGCGTTTCAATAAAAATAAAAAAACTAGCCCTCTGCACCTCCAGCTCCCTTCCGTCCATGCGAATAACCTTCATTTCTCTACATCGATTACATAACCTTAAGCCCTCATATGAATCTCGCGTTCCTCTCAAAATCGCTTCCCTCTCAAGATACGTACACAATTACTAGTACAAGTTGTACAACCCATCTTTGTCAACATCGAAGATGTTGATTGCTGTAAAAGTAAGTGCAAGAAAAACATAGCAATATAATTTGATTTAAAATATAAATTTTAAAATTTAAATATTATAAATTAAATTATACAATTTAAATAATATAGATGATTATATGCTATCTTAATAATAAAATAACTCATTTATTTATTATAAAATATCAAAGTATTTACTATTTTTAATGAAAAGAATGTATTCACATATTGAATGAACATATTTATGTTTGAATAGTGCTACACTTACATATAATTTTAGAGAAAATATTATATATATCGAGTATCCGTCTCATTTTATCAATTTGTTCATTTTGAACTCCAATTTTGAATTTAAATTTTAAGATTTTGGTCATTTCAATAACTAAGACGTCATCACGTATAGTTACGCGCATAAAATTACAAGTATAAATAGTAGTTTCTATTATGTTTTTATAAAAAAAAATTTATTGTAAAATTTTTTTTATATAAAAGGGTAATGCTGTTATGTCATCTCAATCTGTCCGTTTGGTGTATTTTTAGTGTAAATTATACTTTTCTTTTTTTCTTATTTTTTATTTTAAATATTTTTTAAACATATTTATATACTTAAAAAAATATCAATATAACACTCGAAATGAGAGGACAAAATAAAGGAATATACTAACATTATTTTATAAGATATTTCGGTGATAATTTGTTTGGAAAATGATTTACTTACCACACATTCTACAATACATTTTATAATAATGTGTTAAATGAGAGATATTTTTATAAAATTATCTTATAAAATTGTGCAATATGTTGTACAATACGTTGTTGGTTCATCATTAGTCAATTTGTTTGGCGGTTTTGGAAGTTGAAAAATTTGTTTTACACGTCATAGTTCTTTTCCATCCGCGCCCTCTAACGGTAAAACCACACGAAAAGTAGCCGTTCATACTTAAGATGCCCCCACAGGTCACATGGCAGGTTGCCGACGTTGCAAAGGAATTGATTTGTTATTAATTGATTAGAAGGGAACAAAAGAAAGAAAAAGAAAAATCAAATTCTCAGATAGGGACAGTTGGACTCTAAAATCAGCAGATATCTTAAATAAATAAATAATAATATCTGTGAACAGTGTCCAAAGTATCCACACTTGTCAGGCGCTGCACGAAGAACACACACTGTCTAGTCCCTTCTCCGTTTCCTTTGTTTCCGAACGAAGAAATCGCCCTTTCTATCTGCGTAATCATTTCACTTTCCTCAAAATTGCACCAAACACACTGTTGAACTGACTTCTCTGTGCCATTAAGAAAAAAAAAGGTAAGAGAAGCACATTATAGCGTACCGACGTTGGTTTCCTCGGAAGGGGTCGAGGAATATATTCTTCTGGCTCTTAATGGGGTTTCCAAGCAATCCAAACGCACCCTGATCCGGTTTCAGATCGCCATCTCTCTGTGTAACGGACTTTTGTAGTTTTGAGTACGGAGTATGAACTTCTTCATCTTGCTTTATCTGCGCTTTACTTTTTGGTTCTGCTTTTGATTTGGTTACAATCGTGTAAGCATTGGGTAGTTCTATTTGATGTTTTTTTCTAATCTGAAATGGTATTGAACTAGCTCTGATTGAATAAGTCTTCTTCTACTTCGGCTGCGTTAGTTTCTCCGGAAACTATTTCCCGGGAATTTTTTCCCGGAAAAAGAAAATTCGGTCCTTGTGATCACTCGAAGAATATTTATATATATCTTCTTATTTTGGGTGAGTTATGATATCTGTTTGATGTCTTATTGAATTAGTTTTCGGTCTATTGAACATAAAATGTTATATTTACGAAAATATGTGTTCGTATTTAATGACGAGCTGTGGGAATTGAATTGCGTACGCTTGCGTTTTAAAAGAAGTACAAATTTTCCATCTTTGATGGGGAGAAACTGAAGCTGTCATCGGAAACTTGTGCTGTTCGATTGCTCTACCAGATTTCGTGGGAGATGGTATGATAACAGTAGTAGAAGCAGCACTAATAGTAACAACAACAACGACGACAACAACAATAATAAAAATAAGGGTACCGGTGATGGTGATGATGTATGCTATTGGATGGTATATGGTTTAAAATAGACGTGGAACTCGGATTTGAAGTTTTATTTCTAGAATATTGTTTGAAGCCTGAAATATAGTTTGTTGTTATCTGCTTAAAACCTGGTTTTTATATTCTTGCACATTTTACAGGGAAATACTCTTTTTCTGGACGAGATATAAAATATAAATGGCTACACTTGGAGATATTGGAGTTTCGGCAGCTATCAACATTCTCTCCGCATTCATCTTCTTTGTGGTATTTGCCATTTTAAGGCTTCAACCTTTCAATGATAGAGTGTACTTCCCTAAGTGGTATCTTAAGGGTCTAAGAACAGACCCCACATCGTCAGGAGCAGTAAGCAAGTTTGTCAATCTGGACTATAGATCATATTTAAGGTTTCTGAATTGGATGCCAGATGCACTGAGAATGCCAGAACCTGAACTCATTGACCATGCTGGATTGGATTCTGCTGTATACTTGCGTATATACTTGATAGGGTATGTAACACTTGATGCCAAAATTGACTTGGAAGAAAGTTTATTTGAAAATGTAGTACTTAATCAATTATATAGTGCTGATTCTCTGTAATCATTCATGCAGAGTCAAGATCTTTGTTCCTATAGCCTTCCTTGTGTGGGCTATCTTAGTGCCAGTGAACTTTACAAATAGCACTTTAGAGCTAGCCAGCAAGATAGCTAATGTAACTTCTAGTGACATTGACAAGTTCTCCATTTCAAATGTCCCACTTGGATCACAAAGGTTGAAACCCTCTTTCCTTGCTGACTTCCTTTGCCTTATCTTTTCTATGAATGAATTAATCATTCTGAACAATTTCTAATCTTTTATTATTGCTCTGTGGTGCTCTAATGAAACCCTAGTTTCTGGGTATTTTCACAACATTGGTTATTTGCCAAGTTAAATTATCCACAATTATGAAATCTTGCTCAACCAACTTATCATGCTTTCAGTTGAATTCATTTTTATTGTCCAGAAATAGAAGTTGTATTTGCGTTACCATCAGTGGAATCATCCAAAAACCAGATTTTAAGCAATTTCATTACAGTTGAACTATTCATATTTTGCTGTGTCTTCCGAATCTGAACATAATAATCTTGCAAAGTCATGGATCACAGGTTTTGGGGCCATGTACTGGTGGCTTATGCCATTACATTCTGGGCATGCTATGTGTTGCTAAAGGAGTATGAGAAAGTTGCCTTTATGCGGTTGCAGTTTCTTGCATCAGAAAAACGCCTTCCCAATCAATTTACGGTGGGACAAATTCTGTCTTACGATTTTGTTCAGATTTTACTATTTAATATCGAAAAGTATGGTGAACTGATCTTTGCAGCTTATTGACTATTTATAGAGGCTCACCAGTGACACCTCTTTTTTATTTTTTTAATAACAAAATGGTGGAGTTCCTTTGCTGCCTTTGTTTGATACCCAAATATTTAAAGAGTTTCACTACTTTTCTGTTGCATGTTTTGGCCTTTGGGGGTGGTGGGGAATATATAATATAGTTATAAATAATAAGAAATTTTATGAAGATAAGTAAATAGGCATAGCCCAAGTACACAGGAAGTATACAAGCGGAAACACCTAAATACATGCTAGAAACTAGGAACTAGGACAAGCTAAAAGAAAATCATGAAGATTATCACCATTCAAATATATAAATATAATATATAATTTATCCCAGAAGAAGTGAAGCATTAAAATTCTATTTTTGAGGAGGTCACGAAGTATTTGGGATATAGATATATCAGTTCTACAATCTTTTTTTGGAAAATCCGTGCTGCTGTTAATGCTTTTGTTATACACTATCCAAAAATTAGGAAGTCTCTCATTCGCTTGCTCTTTACCCATCAAGTTACCATTGTTAGAATGTGAGAAGCGTGCAGTTTTTATATTCCCTGTCCTGATACAAACTTGTCTTGCAAATTTTGGTTGTTCTCAGGTCCTTGTCAGAAATGTTCCGCCTGACCCTGATGAATCCGTGAGTGAGCTTGTGGAGCACTTTTTTTTAGTCAACCATCCAAATCACTATCTTACTCATCAGGTTCGTTTTTGATAAACAGAATAAATATTCTGTGGTTTTTTGGTTGAAAACTGATGATTGTCACAGACTCTGATTTGCATTAAGGAGATATAAACTCCTGCCATCCAGAAAACTCAAGTTTTTTTGAATGGCAGCTGTGAGACCTGATGCAAACAAGCTAAGGGGTCCACTATTTTAGGGATCTATGATTCCTGAGCAAGAAATAGATAAGCGATCATCATTTATACAGTTATCTTATTGTGCTTATGTCTTCACTGGCTTAAATGTATGTTAATTGCAATATGAAGGTTGTATACAATGCAAACAAGCTCGCCAAATTGGTCAAGAAGAAGAAAAAAATGCAGAACTGGCTTGTTTACTACAATAATAAATATTCTAGAGATCCCTCTAAGAGGCTCTTCATGAAGGTACTTTAATGCAATCTGATTGATCTTTAGTAGCCTTCTACGAGTATTTAGATATAGTACCTTTTTTAACTCCAACTTGTGCATACATACTCAATTCCAGACTGGTTTTCTTGGGCTTTGGGGAAATAGAGTGGATGCAATTGACCATCACAATTCTGAAATTGCGAAACTTTCAACAGAAGTAAGTATCAGACCTTTGCATGTATTTTTCATTATTTTCATTAACATTATGAATGTATTCTCTGCGGTAATTTCCCATGATCATTTCCTAGCCACCTCCAACTCAGAAAAGAGCCCCAATAGGACCTTATACTTCATTCTGTCATCTTAAAGTAAGTGAATATCTTTCTGCGTTAGTTTCCCATGATTCCCAACTCAAGTATCACGTTACTCTAGCAAAGAGACCCACTAGTCAATGGGGCATGCTTGGACATTTTTTTTTATAGGTAACAATACTGAATCTTTTTTAAAAGTGCAAAAGGGTGCTACCCAAGTTTACTGGAAGTATCTAGGAGAATGCCTATCTAAGAAGGGAAAAGAGAAGAAGAGTTTAGAAAATTTACAAAAGAAGAAAATCTGGTAGTGTCATGAGTGGTTGACCAATTGTATGTTCTGGTCTTTACAGTTGTAGGTGTTGCATTTGTTACATATACACCACTTTAAGCACATCAGAGCCACCATCTTTCATACATAATTGCCTTCTGGTCTACCTCCCTGAACCACCAATAGCTCCACCACCCTTGGGGGGCATCACTCAATCTCTAGGAGGAGAAAAATTGACTTCCACAAAACCATAGCTACATCACAATGGAGCAATAGATGGTTGCTAGTTCTCTCATTCTTCTTCCATAAGGTCTCCATGGTCATGATCATAACCCTAGAGGGAGCTTATTCCACCAAATGCTTTTCCAAGGGACATTGTTTTGTTTTGGTTTCTTTTTCCCCCTTTTCTACTGGAAGAATTTTGTACTTGATGGTTATGAATTTTCATTTGGGAGGAACATTAGACATTTATTCCATCCTGGGTAGATTTTTCCATTCGTTTGTCCTGAATTATTTGAGAAAGTTTACATTAGCAAGGACGTTTCATGAACTTTTCTGGTGCTGCCTGTTGCATTCTTAGATCCACTTAGGTTTAAGTTAATTTTATGCATTCCATTGTGCTATTTTTGTTTTGTGTGCAATTTGAATACACTTCAAGGTTTAATATTAGAAAGGGATCACTACTCCTTCAGATAGCAGCAGAGATGGAAAAAGTTGCAAATGATCCGAAGTCTATAATGCCTGCAGCATTTGTTTCTTTCAAAACTCGATGGGGTGCTGCTGTTTGTGCCCAAACGCAACAATCCAGAGATCCAACTATTTGGTTAACAGACTGGGCCCCAGAGCCACGTGATGTGTATTGGGAAAACCTGGCTATTCCATATGTTTCCCTTACAGTTAGAAAGCTAATTATAGGTGTTGCATTCTTCTTCTTGACCTTCTTTTTCATGATCCCCATTGCATTTGTACAATCTCTAGCAAGTCTCGAGGGAATTGAGAAAGCAACACCATTCTTGAAGCCTGTTGTTGAAAAGTAAGCTTGCTCTTACCGTCAGGCCTCTTGAGTTATAATTAGTCTGCAATACTACAAATAACTCACAATGCTCCGACTCATTGCAGGAAGTTCATTAAATCAGTCATCCAAGGTTTTCTACCTGGGATTGTGTTGAAGTTATTCCTGATTTTTCTGCCAACAATATTGATGATAATGTCTAAATTTGAAGGATTTATCTCCCTATCATCTCTTGAAAGGAGATCGGCCTCTAGATATTATCTTTTCAATTTTGTAAATGTATTCCTCGGGAGCATAATTACTGGAAGTGCATTCGAACAGCTAGATTCATTTATTCATCAATCAGCAAGCGAGTATGTTGTTCTCAAAGATTTACTGTTCTCTTTGTTCTTCAGTGTATTTATTTTTGGCAATAAAGTATAATTTTATGTGTGGATACATGTGCATGCTGGTGTTCTAGAGATATATATACTTGCTCGAGTGTCTGGATCTTAACTGATTTGCATAGGAATAGATACTCATTATGTTAACTCCAATATGTAGGGCTGGGCAAAACCACCGCCTGCTCCGACTCCGGCCGACGCCCTCTCCAACTCCTGTGGAATCGGAAAAATCTGAATTCAGAGTTGGAGTTGCTCTATATTCTTGGAGTCGGAGCCGATATCGGCTCTGACTTCTGAACTCCAAACTCTGACTAATCAAAAATTTTGGAGCATAGCTATGCTGCGATCTTTGCTTCACTGTCTCCCCCCTCCCGCTGCCTTAAACTTTACCATTTTCTATTAGCTTATTTTCCCATGTATTTAAATCTGTCTGAACCAACTTTATTCTGAATCAACCTTATCGAGTTTGCTAATTCCTTTTTACGAGGTTGCTTTTTATCTGAACCAACAGAAAATTGTCTTTCTTCTGAACCAACTTTATCAAGTTTGCTTTTTACATGCTTTCACTACTTTGGGTTCAAATCACGTCGTTTTCGCTTTTTCCCCTTTTTATTTATTTATTATTTATTTTTTTAGATTTTTGGTTCTAGGGTGAGTGTACATGCCTAGTTTTATAGCCACATGAGTGTTAGCTTCGAGGTACCAATCTCGACCGCTCGTTCCTGTTCATCGACGGCTTAACTTTTCCCTTTTTGACGGATTTGTTTCTTTGATTTGGATACAGTACACACACACACGTATTAATTAGTTTTTGGTACCAAGTTTCTTTGTATCCAAGCTCCTCTTCAATCATAGTGGTTTATTAGAGGGTAATTTTGAAGCTTCATCTTTGTCCGTCTCAACTGCTCCAACAACCAGTCTCCTGCCATTTCCTTTATGCTTTTATCGAGGCATCTTCCAAGGATGACACAATCCTCCTTCTCGAGGCTCCATATCATCACGGTGGCTTTAGCAGCGTCAATGATTCCTTCGTTCGATGGTGTCACAAACGCGGCCGACCAAGCTATTTGTGTGTGTGTGTGCGCGTGGCTTCGATGCTCCGAATCCGACTCCGACAACTTCGATCGGAGTCAGAGCCTAATTTCGACTCCAACGTTTGTCGGAGTCAAAGTTCGGAGTTGGGATTTCTAACTCCATCAGAGTCGGAGCCTAGCCCTACCAAAATAAAATTGCCTATACATATAGGTGACTTTTTTTTTTTTTTTGTAAGTAAAAGTTACTTTATTAATATTGAAATAGCTATAGCCAAAGTACATAGGAAGTATACAAGAGAATATACCTAGTTAGGAACTAGAAATAGATACAAGGAAATCATGAAGGCTGAGACCATTAAAATCTATAGCTATGGTCAATGTAGATAAAATCGTCAAGAAAAAAATCTTAAATTCTTTCAGAGAATGCTCTTGATCCTCAAAATTTCGGTCATTCCTTTCCCTATAAATACACCATAGTTTTCAAATGGGAGCCATCTTCTATAGAACTGCAACATGGGGGATAGCCTTAAGTTCTCTCCAACTAGCTAGCAAATTAACCACCCTCCCAGTCATAACCTATGCTAATCCCACTCTACTGAAAGAATCATTCTAAAAGGCCTTGGCAGACTCACAATTGTAGAAGTAAATGATCCTCTATTTAGTCACTATTTATACACATACAGCACGGGTCAATAAGGATACACCCACGTTTGCTTAGAATATCTATGGTCAGAATCTTCCCTAAGGAAGCAGTCCAAACACAAATGGCAGCCTTAAGGAGGCGCCTTACTCCTCCAAATATTCTTCCAAGGGAAGTGTTTGCTATCCTAAGTAGTGAGGCCCCCAGAGTATGAGCACATAGAATTCTCCTTTACCAGAAGGAATCAAACAATCTTGTCCGGCTCTGCATTACCAGCTCGAAAGAAGTATAGCAAATTAAGAAAACTCAGTGTAAGACACAAACCTCCCAATCACGAGCCTTCCTAATGGAGCTTTCCACTGTTGTAAAGGAGTATAGGCAAATTATGTGGCTGTATGAAGTTCTTATATATCTATCTTTTCAAAGTTGATCGCTTCTGTACAGGAAAATGCAACTTACATGCATGACACTAAAACTTTGAAACAAAAATTCTGTAGAACAGAGGCTGAAGATGATATCTTATAATTATTGACTTCGATAAACCATATTATAGAGTCCCTAGCAAGAACCTGATTGGGATTTTATGATGAACATTGTAATTAATGGTATGGTGCCGAGGGTTTGTGAACCCCCGAGATTAGTTGGGACTTTATTTTAGGCACCTGGTACCAATAAAAAAAAGAGTTGTATGAAGTAGCTCATCTTGTAAGCACATGAATGAGTATCTTGGTGGGCGCTATGTGACTTCTTCTTTTAGTGCATGAGCACAACAAGGCTATAGTTATTTTATGGATGTGGCTTTGCTTTCTATGGTCCATGTCTTGGATTGTCTTCAGCAATTCTTATTTATATTGCTTTTTTAAATTGTTTTTACTAGCATAAAATTCTGTAAATCTTTTACTACACCTTTGATGCAAGTACATCATCACCTAGGATAATCACAATAGGCATGTCTCATTCACATTCATATATTATTTCTTTGGGCTTCTGATATTTTTTTCATTGGGGATGGCTTTCATGATTCTCTTGTATCCATCTCTAGCTCTTAACTTGTAACTTGGTGTTCTCGGTTGTATACTTCCCATGTACTTGGGTTATGCCTTGTTACTTGTTTCTATAGATTTTATTTTACTTATAAAAAAATGTGGTTCATGTATCAAGCTTATTTAGATAATTAATCCATGGCGTCATCTTTCAGAATTAGATTGTATACAATTAAGCATATATGTTTTTCTTTCTGGCAGGATACCTAAAACAATTGGTGTGGCGATTCCAATGAAAGCAACTTTCTTCATAACTTATATTATGGTTGATGGATGGGCTGGTATAGCTGGGGAAATTTTAATGTTGAAACCTCTTATTATTTACCACTTGAAGAATTTCTTCCTGGTGAAGACAGAAAAGGACAGGGAGGAGGCAATGGATCCAGGAAGTCTTGGTTTCAACACAGGAGAACCTCGTATACAATTTTATTTTTTGCTGGGCTTTGTGTACGCTACAGTGACACCTGCTATACTTCCTTTCATAATCATTTTCTTTGGCCTTGCCTATGTTGTGTTCCGTCATCAGGTACAGAATTGTATTTTTCATTATATAACTTTATGCATTAAGGTCAATCTAGGTTTTAAGTACATGTACTTTTGGTCATGGCAGTTTAAGTCCGACGAATGGTTCCAACTTTTATAGTTATGAGTAAAGTAATCTATGAGGCCAAAAAAAAAAACTGTTAATTTAAAAATATGCAACATTTTACTTAATATTATAAATTGTTGAAAGTTTCAAGAAAATTTCCAGGGAGGTGTTCATTCGGTGCTCAGTGTCCAATTATTTTACCCTAGTGAAACCAGAATTCATGAAATCTTAGCTCGTGTTTCCGTGTATAATCAATTATAAAATTTAACTTGAGGGAGTTCATATTTTCCACACTGTAGTGTGTACATCTGTCCAAAGATTTAACTAGGAGCAAAGACCTGAAAATTTTCATGGGTAGTCAAGGGGATTTACTTTTTAAAGTTCTCAAGAATGGCAGTATTTTTAAAGGTATTTGGTATGAAATCAAAAGAAGGTAGACGATGATGCAATTTATTCTAAACAGTGTAGTCCACTTCAAAAAGTCAAATCATGTCGATCAAAATGATTATGATATTAGATCAACCAACTGAAATTCCTGTGTGGTAGATAGTAGATAGTGTTCGTGGAATTTTTGTAAGCATTACAGTCATCAATCTTAATTAGTTAATATAACATATCGGAGACTTTTCAACAAAATCCTGGATTTATAGAACTCCTCGAATGTGTGTACTTTCATATATTTATTCTTTGTTTAGCATTACCATATATTAGGTTGTTAGATATTTTTCACTTAGTGTTTTACCTATAAAAAAATGTTGCTAGATATTTTTCACTTGTACAAAAATGTTGTAAGATATTTTTCATTTCAGTTGTTTCTTAAACACTTTGTACTTCTGTAATACAGATCATAAATGTTTATAACCAAGAGTATGAGAGTGCGGCAGCATTTTGGCCTGATGTCCATGGGCGCATTTTAACTGCATTGGTGATTTCACAAGTGCTTCTTCTGGGATTGTTGAGCACAAAAGAAGCTTCCCATTCAACACCGTTTCTTATTGCACTTCCAGTTCTAACCATATGGTTCCATATGTTCTGCAAAGGCCGTTATGAATCGGCATTTGTTAAATATCCCTTACAGGTTTGTTAGAAATTACAACTTGCAAAGTTATGTTATTGTTTTAAATAACTGCATGCATATTGATAGAACTTGCTGGCTTTTTTGTCATCACTGCAGCGATCTGCATTTAAACCTTTTCCTGAAGTTAATGATCTGTGATAGTTTTGTTATCAAAATGCATATAACTGCATAGTATGCGAGTGTGGGCTAAGTTTTTTTTTTTTTTTTTTCCCAATTTTTTTAATTGGGCAAGATAAAGTTAACTAAGATTGAAAATACAATTGGAAGGGATGGAAGATCTTAACAAACAACCTTAAAAAAAAGAAAATGGAACTTTTCTCCACTTGAGGTCAAGAAAGAGGTCACCTTAAAGGTGGTTTTTTTCGTTGAAGGAGGACCCAACAACACTTGGGTGTGCACTGAAATCGACTGTGTTAAGGCAGTCGGTGAGGATCTCCTCTCCCTCATCCATGGAATAGGGAGCACATGTTGGTAACTCCCAGTGAAAGAGGCATCTAATCTTACACAAAAAGGTGGAAAAGGTGAGATTTGGAGCTCTAGGGGTGCATGCTAGAGCTTGAAGTGGCGGGTTATGGCACTTGCTAACCACATGTGCTGGTGAGATGTAGTCTTTGGTGGTGCATGGTATGGAGGAACCAAGGGCTGTGAATCTGGTGGAAGGACATGTATAGGACGGTTGTGGGCAAAAAACGGCAGATCTGGCCACCACCCAATAGGAAAAAAAGAATGCCAACAATAAAATAAACTACGAAAATAATTACCGAGGAAAATTGGGTGAGAGAACCAGACCTAGGGGGTGGCTCTCCAAAACAAGTTGAAAGAGGCCTAGAAAAGATGGTGGCAGTCATGGTATGTGACCAATGCTACTGGTATTTTTTACTTGAAAATTGTTGGGCTTGGGGGATCTGGGGACTGCAGTTCTGCTGGTGGGGCCTGTGTGGAAGGGTGATGGTTAGATTTCTGTAATTCAGTTTGACAGTGGATCATCTTTTGCTACACTGAGACAGCTAGAGCACTGTGGAGCGATGCGTTCATTCGAATAGGGTTGAATTGGGTCATGCCTGCTACAGTGGTAGAGTTATTGGCTTGTTGGGTAATGCCGGGTGGTGCTCCACAAATCAAAGCTGGTGGAAGATGGTTCCTATTGGTATTATGTGGTGCATATGGCGGGAGCGTAATGAGCTGACATTTGATGAAAGGAGCGGACAATAGAGGATCTAAGAATTTTATTTCGCCGCACCTTACTTCTGTGGGCTAGTGCTGTAGATTTTAATGGCCTAACTGTACATGATTTTCTTCTTTCTTTTTTAGCAACTAGATAGGTCCTATCTCTTGTATTCCACCTTGTATACCTGGGCTTTGCCTATTCTTATTTATACTTTACTTATAAAAAAAAAAAGATTTCTGTAATTCAGCCTTTCACAACTGGATAAGAAAAGGAAAAACTTATGACAATGGAGAGAACAAAGAAGGGAAATGAAGAAGAGGGAAGAGGTGGAGAGGTGGGAAATGATCAGGTTTGAGAGAGGGATTGGTGCTTCTCCCTTCCTCTGGTGAGAAGCCATGGGAGGGAGAAATTTTTTTGAGAAAAATGGAGAGTGGGACTTTCAAAGCAAGCGGGCTTTTATTTTCTCCGATTGGTATGGTAACTGTCATGCTTTGCCTTTTGGTATGGAAGATGCATGTGTCTGCTTGAATGCATTTGTTACTGAATGCTTTTGTGTACAAATCTTAGTCATATGACAATTAATATGAAGTTTTCTTTAGTGCTGTTTTAGATAAAGGCACGATGCCACTAAAACATTCTAAGGCATACTATTGGTTAAAGCAGTTTATGTTTTTGGCTACAGAGCAGTAATCTAGTTGCCAAATAGAGATGTCTGACCATTGAGCTTGTGGAACCTTGTATAATTTGCTCGATTACATGGTTGCAGCCCCATCCAGTGTTAATCTGATTCCACTGTCTTGAAAATTCTGTGTCAGAGGTTTGCTTGGAGGATTCAATATTCAAATTCTCTAGGGGACACATATAATGAGTTTTTGTAGATCTGTGATTTTTGTGTAGCGAAATTTTTTATAAGCATGGTTCTCTCAAAGTTTGAATAAGCATCCGTCTTCTGTCATAAACATAGCTTTAAATGCGTAAACCTGCTTGCTGGAAGCATTGAGGCAGAAACCTGCTTTTTCGAAGCTTTGAGTTTGGGATCTCAATATGTTTTTTATTTTTTTAAATAATAAGAGATTTTATTAAAGCAAGCAAATAGGCGTAGCCCAAGTTCACAGGAAGTTTACAAGCTGAAACACCTAAATACAAGCTAGGAACTAGGATATCAATATGTATGCATAGAATACTTCATTTTTCATGTCAAGACTATTTTCCAGAACCGTGCTCGTCTAATTATAACACCATAACCTCATCCCAACGTCATCATATACTGGTTCTAGGTTTTGATGACATTTGAAACCTAGTGTTGGTTTCTATAGAAAGAAAGAGTAAAATAGAATTGAACTCTGTGGCTGTGTGGCAATAGGCCTGAGTCTATCTGTATGTTGTGTGCGAGAGACTCTGTCATGAAATACTGAAAGATGACTATATTTATACTTTTGATGAATTCCACTCAATGAAGATGCTATATTCCATCTGTCATGTTTTCAGTTCATATTTAGTGCTTCTACTTTTAGTTCTTATGTCCTCAATGTAATATGTAAACTGGACACTATGTTCCTGATATTATCACCTTCAGTTCATATTATATTATCACTTTCAGTTCATATTTAGTGTTTCTACTTGATGTTTCACTCTCTCTCTCTCTCTGTGATTTCACTTCATTGTCGTCAGTATTTCATGTTGTTGGTTCAGGAAGCAATGATGAAAGACACTTTAGAACGTGCAAGGGAACCCGGCATAAACTTGAAAGGCTATCTTCAAAGTTCATACATACATCCAGTTTTTAAAGCCTGTAAAGATGATGAAGATGAGGAAGAAAATGGCGAAAACTGGGAGAATGAGAGTGTAATTGTGCCCACAAAACGCCAGTCCCGAAGGAATACACCAGTACCCAGCAGAGTTAGTGGTGCATCCTCCCCCTCCCTGCCTGAGGCTATTCAAGAAGAGAACACCCAAAGCCCGAAAAAGATGGCATTGTAAATTAAAGAGCACGACCAGTGTATACAGACAAACAAAAGTGGTCACAATCACCTTTAGGAATTCAAGCAAGCAATCTCTTGTTTTTCTTGCAGTTGGTGGCAAGCATGTGAATATGTGATGACTTAGATTACAGGCTGGTAAATGTAAAATTTGTGGTGTATTGAGTATTCTTCAAAACAACCATAAGTAACTCCATCTAGAAGAAATCAACATCTTGTTGTTCTGGCAGTAGTTGGTGGAGGGAGGCAAGGTGCGCACGTGACGTCTTAGGTTACAGGCTGGTGAATGCAACATTTTGCGTTTATCGAGTATTTCTAAACTGATCTGTAAATTGAAAGATCCTCTTGACACCTCTGACAAACAAGACTATTTGATAAAAGGAAAAAATTACTCTACCCTCCCAAGTTGGACCGCTCTGGTTGATCATTAGGTAAAAAAAAAAATTATTTTTTATTTTTTTTATTTAATAATTAAGAAAGTGATTTTAAGTATATTGGTGAATTTTTTTATTTTTAAAAATATTAAAAATATATGAATAAAAAAATTAGAAAAAAATAAAAAAATTATAAAAATAACTATCGGTCAAGTAGAGTGGGCTATCTGAATAAGTTGACTCTTGATAAAATTGTAGTGAAAAATGTTATCAAATTGTAGCGAAAAATTCACGTACGTTTCTCGGATTGGTTGAATTTGGACAATGAAGTATTTTGAGATATAATAATTGTGAAAAATAATAAAAAATAATAATAATAAAATAAAAAATAATAATAATAAAAATATCTCAAATTAGATTTAAGTGAACTTTGAGGTGTGAATTTTGTGAGAGACTCGGAGAATAAAGAACTGCTTTGAAAAACCCCATCTATTCAACCACCAGAAGTCAAGTCAAGTCAAGAAGCAGACCAGCAGAGCAGGAGGAGGAGAATGCCCAACTACCCCTTGTTTGCCAAAACAAAAACCGTGTGCGCCCAGAGAACGACAACGTTATCCTCAGATATATACGCAGTATCTGCAATATTTATTATTTAGGAAATGGAACAACCGACAAATCTGGGCCATTAATTCCGAATAAATATTCTCTCTATTTTTACTTAAAAAGATTAATTATTCATTCACCGGGTTTTTAACATTATATTTTTTAGATTCATTAACCATCAATATTTTGTAATTAAAATGGAGAGGATTTTTAAGGTGATTTTTGTTGCGTGCTATGCTATGCTATGCTATGATATCATCCTCTCCACTCTATTTGTATGTTAATTAAATCTATATTTGAAAAATAAAACTGGCATTAAAAAAAATAAAAAGAACCATCTAATTTGCCAAAAATCATTTGTGTTTTGTCATAATTCTCCTTTCTTTTTATATATATATATATATTATTTCCTTAGATGGGGAAGAAAAATATAAGAATGAAAAATTTTATTTATTATCTTCGTACACGTAATTTTTTAAATTTTAATTTGTTTTTTATTAAATATGTAGTATATGAATAATGAGTAAAAAAATATAATTTATTTAAAAAATTAAAATAAAAATAAATATAATATTTGACGTGTGATAAGAGTCATAAGACTTCTTTGCCTGCCTGGAAAGCTTCTTTTTCCTTCGGCTTCTCTCCTCTGCTTTGCTTTTCCTTCTATTACTAGTTTCCTTTCGCTAGGAACTTGTGCTTTTCCTACAAATATATAATATATCGGAACTCCAATTTCGAGAACCATAAATTTGTGCTTATTTCGAGAACCATATATCGGAACTTTAGTGCTTATTCCTAGTAAAAAGTAAAAACACGTGACCTCATCAGTCCGTAAAATGCCTTCGTCTTTCACCGTCTCTTTCTCATTATCCGTATTTTACATTCAAGTTTTGAAATAATGCTGTGCGATCAATTTGGATTCGATATCTTTGACTCCGATCATCCCCGTATTTGGAGCTCGTAATCATACATTACATTCTTGCTCTCTTTTCTCAAGAATCAGGTACGGTCTTCAATTCGTCAATCGGACTCTCGCCATGATTCAATTCTCCGTCTTTGTTTTCTTTTTTATTGTGTCCTTAGAAATTGCTTGCATGAGATCGTTGAGAATCTGGATTATCTGTTTCCCATGATTCATTAATCTCTGTCTTCTTCCTTATTTATTTATTTTTTTTAAAGTAATTTGTTGCGTTAAATTGCTGAGAATCTAAATTCTGATCATTGTTCTCCATTGGTTTCAGTTCCCTTTTTTTCTTTTTTTAAAATAAGCTATTGTATGAAACTGTTGGAAATCTGAATTCTGATCCTCTTTGTAGATGAATTTGTTCGGGGTTAATTTTCGCTGCTAATCATATTTTATATTCTGAAAGCTCTTGGCGTTGATGATCGTTGGTGAATTTCTTTTCTGTTTTTGCATATTTGTCATATTTCTTAAAATAGTTATTGGAGAATCTATCCCGGAATTATTTTCCATTAGACTTGTTTAATGCTATGAGATTTTCTGCGTGTGGCTTCTCTTTCCTCTTGAGCTCCAACCTTGCCGTATGTAGAAATTTGTTTTCCCAAAAAAATGTGTGCATGTGGATGTGCGTGTCTGTTTGCTGGTTTTTGACATCTTCAATGTTGTAACTTGTAAATATTTTGGGCCAAGAATGAACCCTTTTTTTTACGAATCTAATTCCTGTTGGATAGAGTTGTTTTGTTTTAGAATTTGGTAATTGATTGGGGTTTGGTTCCTGACGGTTTCTGTTTGATCGCAATATGTTACTGTTAATTCTTCAAGCTGCTGTAGAACTTCTGCCTTCTGGACACCAATAAATAAAGGCATCATTTATTCCTCGTAATATCTACAGTGAGACGAAATGGAGGTTTTGATTGCAAAGCAAGAAAAGTTGAGCCGGTACCAAAATGACTCGCGGAGAGTCTCTCAATTCTCAAGGGTTTCTAGGGTTCCCAGAGAGGGAAGAGTTCAACGAATCCTGGAACATGGAAGTAAACCGTCAATATCAGAGAAGAAAGAGAATGGCTATTCTGGGTCCTCAGGGGCGAGAACAAAACTTTCATCTAAGAAAAGAAAGAATACTCAGGAAAGTGAGTCCCCATGTGGTCAAAGAACTCCAAAGAATCGCCGCAATGCGTCAAACAAGGAAAGGCATTTTGAAGATGATTGGTTTGATAATGTGTTTGAAGAAGATGAAGAAACCATGTTTCTCCTTAAGGCAAAAGAGCAGAAAAGAACTAGGAATTTGGACAGGCTGATGACTGAAGTCAATTCAGAGGATGCAACAGAAAAAATTAATGAGGTAAGGAATACTAAGGTGTGTCCGGCAAGTAAGGATGGATATAGTGCAAAAAGTACGAAGGTAATCTATCTTTATTTATGTCCTTCCCTCTAAGATCCTATAATTATCTTTGTATTTCCATTTCAGTCAAAGCAATAATTATTTTTGTTTTCTTTTCTTTTCTTTTAATACTTTTCTTTGTACTCTGAAAGTCATGCTTAACTTTTGTCTTAACAGGATACTGCCACGGATCCCTTAAAATGTCATCAGTGTATGAAGAAAAGAACTGTTGTCCCTTGCACCAACTGCAATCAGAAAATGTATTGCGTTCAATGTATAAAGCAATGGTATGATATTCTATTTATATTCAACTTTTCTTTAGACATGTTTTACCCCTTCAAGTCCGAAATAGCTCTTTTTAACTGTATCATTCTGGCTAAATCTTATGTTTGTAGGTATCCTCACTTAAAAGAATTAGAAATTTCAGAGCTTTGCCCATATTGTCGTGGAAACTGCAACTGTAATGCGTGTTTGCACTCAAGTGGGATGATTAAGGTATGGTATTTATCTTATTGTTCTGTCAATGACTTCAAATTACTTTATCTAATGAAACAATCTGTTTTTTTTTTAATCTTTCTAAGCTTCAGACTTTAAAGAGGGATATCTCTAATGGTGAAAAGATCCAGCATCTCCAGTATTTACTACATTCTTTGCTTCCGCATTTGAAACAAATTTGTGAAGAGCAAACTGGGGAGATACAGATTGAGGCTAATATTCAAGGTACACACACACACACACAGTTTTTAGCTATGGATTTGAGTTTTCTGTTTGAATTTAGAAATTGCTTATGGGAAATATTTTTGGTAGGAAAATCATATTCTGAAATTGAAGTACCACAAGCCCTTTGTCACGAGAATGAACGTGTCTTTTGGTGAGCATCTCTTCCTTATTAAATTCTATAACTCTTTCACGCCCATTCATGTCCTATGTGTATTTTGTTTTATTAAATTTTCTTTATGGGGTCTTGGAGCAGTGATCATTGTGCAACTTCAATCACAGACCTTCATCGAAGCTGCCCAGAATGTTCCTATGAACTCTGTCTCAGTTGTTGCCAAGAAATTCGTAAGGGAAGCCTTACAAGCCGTGCTGACGTGAAGTTTCAATACATAAACAGGGGTTATGATTACATTCATGGTAGATATCCTCTTCCAAAATCTTCTCTTTCAAAATCTTTAAAGGAACATCGCGAGTCCTTTACCAAGTGGCGTTATAATGATGACGGAAGGGTTATTTGTGCCCCAAAGGAAATTGGTGGGTGTGGCAAATGTGTATTGGAGCTGAAACGTATCCTTCCACAGGGGTGGATTTCAAATTTAGAAGCCAAAGCAGGAGATATATGGGAGAGGTTTAGTACTCAACAGAGAATTTTCAAGCGCAAATGTAGTGGAATGAGCAAGAAGATGCTTCGAAGAGCAGCTTCTAGAGTAGATTCTGATGACAATTACTTGTATTGTCCAGCTCTAAGGGACAACATTCTTAAAGAAGAAAAGCTTTTTCACTTCCGACAGTGCTGGACTAGTGGTGAACCGGTTATAGTTCGTGATGCTCTTGAACAGGCACCCGGTTTAAGCTGGGAGCCAATGGTCATCTGGCGTGCGTTTTGCGAAAATGTGGATTCAGAGATCAGCTCAAAAATGTCAGAAGTGAAGGCCATTGATTGCCTGGCTGGTTGTGAGGTTTAGTTACCTATTCCTCTTTGCACAGTCCCATTTTCATTTCCTTCTTTGTCTTCTGTTTTATACGCATCTCTCTCTCTCTCACCCTCCTGCACACACAACCTCAAAGACCCCAACACCCATCACGTTCCTTCTTATGTTTCCGAATCCGTGATTTATCTGGCTTTCATTTGAAAATATTTTCTTTATTAAGTTTATTTTTCTCTTACTTAGCCTTTAGGTATGCCTTCTCAATATCATTATTTGAATGCTGATTGTGTTCGAACATGCAGGTAGAGATTAGTACTCGTCAATTTTTCGAAGGTTACACAGAAGGGAGGAGATACATTAACTTTTGGCCAGAGATGCTCAAGCTAAAGGACTGGCCCCCATCTGACAAGTTTGAGGATCTGTTGCCCCGTCATTGTGATGAATTTATAAGTGCATTACCATTTTCGGAATATACAGATCCTAGGGCTGGTATCCTTAATGTAGCTGTCAAGTTGCCTTCGGGTGTCTTGAAACCAGATCTGGGTCCTAAAACATATATTGGTTATGGGATTGCAGAAGAGCTTGGACGAGGGGATTCTGTAACTAAGCTTCATTGTGATATGTCAGATGCGGTATGTCTTCACAAACTAACTTTATACAATATAATGTGCACTGTATGCACTGACAATTTGGTTGTACTTTAGACTCAAGAAGTTTAGTTTTTGCATCATACTCAATTTTTTTGTTGTTTATATTTTTCTGTTTAGACCAGAAAATGAAATTCTCATTGCTTTTTAACAATTTCAAATGTAGTGGTAGGGATTGCTAATTTGTTCGTTTCACCCTCTCTTATAGCTCCCTAGAGAAACGTCTACCAACCTGGCATTGGTCTCTCCAAAATCACCTCCCTCAAACTGTCCCTCAGCTCTTTCACCTAGACAACAATCCCTCCTATGAAATTATTTTAAACGTAAATGATAAAATTCTTGGTCATTTAATGCAGGACTGGATAATGTGGCTCAACTGAAGAAAGCTCACGCTTCAAAAATTATGTCTAAGATTGGTCAAACCTAGAAATCAGCCATTCACTTGAGCAAAAATCTCCTCAAGGGACAAGCTTGAACAACAATATCTCAAATGCTTAATCTGAAAAAAAGAAAAGAAGATTTGTGAATGCCAAATTCTTGGACCTACACATTTGGAAGATTAAAAAAAAATGTGGGAAGAAAATCGAAGAAAGGATTAAGAAGGAAACCACGGGATGGAAAGCAAAGGTCTTCTCTCAAGTAGGAAGAATACCACTAATCAAAACGGTAGCGATGGCCCTCACATCGTGTAGTGTGTTCTCTTTCTTACTAAAAGTTCCTCTGTAGGACAATTGAGTCTTGACACAAAATACTTTTATGTGAAAGAACTTTTAATTGGTATTTGGTGGGTGGGGCATGACATTTTAAACCAAAGGTGTGGAAAAATCATATGGCTCTCGAGGGAAGCAGGCGAGCTAGACATTTGAAGATTGTATGATGTAAATGACCACTGATTTAAGTATGTAATAACTCAAGAAAGGCACAAGCCACATCTAAGCCCATACTTGGACTAGTTGATGTTACAATTGGAGCTCTTTGGAATCATTATAAAGGACAAAAATTTCTCTCTCCTAAGCAATGTAGGATCACATTCATCACTTTCCTATATTTCTCTGTAGGGGGATGGGTTTAAAGAAGAGAAGAAAGATCTCCTTACTTACCTTACAGTGGAATCAAGGAATAGTTCTCTCTTCTCTTCATACGAGAGTAACTCTTCTATCTGCTTTCAGTTTAATGAAGAAGTAGTTCTCTCTTCATCCCGAATTTCCGACTAAAAGAAGGAAATAGAGTATGGGATGCCCTTAATCTGATTGTGAACTGCATGGCAAGGTGTGACAACGTAAATATTGGGCTCTTAGGAAATATTTTAAATGTACATAATCAATTGGAAGATGTGAGTTTTTAACTATGTAGCCAATCATTTGAATTCTTATTAAATTGGTGGGCTTTTACAACTGTGAGATGTGATAAATACTATTTTCTTATTGATTTTTTTTATGCTGAAAAACTTCTGTAAATTTTGGCCTTATGAATCATTCAAGCAACAAGGCGACATGTTTTTTTGACAAGCTGCCTGCTTATAAAAAAAATGTTCTTTCTGACAAGCTGGTTGGTGCAGGTCAATATTTTGACACATACAGAAGAAGTAGTGTTAAGTCACGAACAGCATTCTGCAATTGCAAGGTTAAAAGAAATACACAGGGCCCAAGATCACCAGGAGCGGCTCGACAGAGAGAGTTTAAAATGTCAAGCTGACCAACTTGTTGAAGGTAACAATGAGGAGGAGGAGGTCTCAGATATCAGAGATATAAGTGCATTCCCCTCTGAAACGTATGGAAAACCTGAGATTTCAAAATCTGAGACAGAGTTGGCTGCTCTTTGGTCTTTATCCACCGAAGAAGAAGCTGGTGGTGCTCTGTGGGATATCTTTCGGAGAGAAGATGTGCCAAAATTAGAAGCCTATCTTAGAAATCACTCAAAAGAATTTAGGCACACCTATTGTTCTCCTGTTGAACAGGTAATTTATAGCAACTAAAGCTTCTGATTATCCATGTCTCCTGAGCAGGTTCTGATGCTTACTGTTTCTTTAGGTTGTCCACCCAATTCATGACCAATCTTTTTATTTAACTTCGGAGCACAAAATGAAGCTAAAAGAAGAATTCGGTAAGCACGAGAAAATGCAATAGTGTTTTTGTGATATCCATGCATAGTTGTTTATGCAATTGTTTCATACATCTAGGTGTGGAACCGTGGACATTTGAGCAAAGACTTGGAGAAGCAGTATTCATTCCTGCTGGATGTCCGCACCAAGTTAGGAATCTCAAGGTACTTAAATTGAAAAAGTTGCTGTACAATTCAGTCAGGATTGTATTCTTTCTTCTTTTGTTTTTTGGCCATTGAGGTTATGTTGTATGATTCTAATCATTATATCTCCACCTGCACAGTCATGTACAAAAGTTGCTGTTGACTTCGTCTCTCCTGAAAATGTCCATGAGTGCCTCCGCTTAACCGAGGAGTTTCGACAACTTCCTATAAACCATAAGGCCAGAGAAGATAAACTTGAGGTAATAGGTCTATTTCCCGCGCACTATGTTAGTTATAGTTGTGCAAGTGGATTTCCTTGACATTCTCCTTTCTTTGTTTTCTCTCCAGTCTTTGGAGTGATCTTTTGTGTGTGTCTGTCTAATATTTTCACTTTTCCACTCTAAATTCTAAACAATTTCCTGTGTGATCTTTGGGTGCAACAGATAAAGAAAATGATAATCTATGCGGTTGACCAAGCCGTTAAAGATTTACAAGGCTTATTATCAACCCCAACCCAGAGGAGTGCTTGGGAAGCTACCCCAATTTGGGGTCCTGAATAAGATCGTGTACAGTGGCAGAGCTGCATTTACAATATGTGGGGCCAATTGCCCCTTTGAAATCTGTACATTTTGATGTTTAATAAAAGGGAAATACTCTAGCTACAAAGTGATTATATAAAAATAATTTCACAAACTGACGTGGCTTGATGTGATTTGTCAGATTCTAAAATTACTTTTATTATAAAATAAATATAATAGATTAGATGAAGTCAAGTCAATTTGTATGATTATTTTTGTGTACTTCATTTGTGAATGTAACATTCCTCTTAATAAAATATTCCTATCTTTTTTGCATCGTTGCACCATTGGAAAACTATGGAGGAAGTAATAAAATTATAAAACTCGGCCTGGTTTGGTTTGGCAGATATCTTATCTCAATTTATATAATCATTATAATTTTTTTAAATTTTTACATAAAATATAGTAATTCAATTTTATAAAATTTTAAAATAAAAATAATATTAAAAATATATATTTTAACAATATTTTATTCAATTTTTATAACTATAACCAAACTTGGCATAAGATCTTTAGAAGCATAGTGCTCCATCAAGGTCTATGGATCTACCACTTCTGCTGTTCACGTATTATGGATTTTTCCTTCCAATTGCAATGTAATTTATAGCACAAAAAAAGTATAAGGTTTATATTATTTTATTTTAATAATTTGTGTTAAGTGGGGAAGTTTTCTACCTTGGTAGTTTATAGATTGGCTATCTTTTTAAGTTGGTAGTTTATGAAAATGATTTTTTTAGTTACCATTAACAATAGTTTATTGACATTTAAAATGTTAATTTTTGAAGGATATAAGTAATTTATACATAATAATCTATTTTAGTTTTAATATGAAAATATAAATGGTTGAAAAAAATTTGATATGTCTAAAGAAGTTTAGGGATCAAGAGATTTGACCATTCACATTATTAATAGAGTCCAATTAGGGTGCTGCCCAGCAGTGACCGCTGGGCGTGCCCGCAAAATTTCCCTTTTCAATTTTCTTCATTTTTCTTATTCATATTTTTTTAATATGAATACACTAGGCTGCGTTTGGATGTTGAGGTGAGTTCAACTAAGTTGAGTTCTTTATGAATAGTAATGAGTTGAGTAGTAGATTGAGTTATGTGGGGCCCATCTAAAATAAGTTTAAAGTGCGTTTGAATGTTAAGATGAATTTAATACTTTTTATGAAAAATTGAAAAAGGTTGTGGGTCACATATAAAGATGTTTTAAGTTGAAAAAAAGTTGTGAGTCTCATGTAAAAGGTTTTGAGTTGGGATCAGTTTAGTAATTTGAGAGTTGTGTGTTTGGATGTTAGACTCAGCTTAAAATTAGACTGGACTCAGCTGAGCTCAACTAAATTTGGGAATCAAACGCAGCCTAATAGTCATTTTCTTAATTATTAGATAAAATAAAAAAATGTAAAATAAATTAAATGCATGAACGGTCAAAATGAGAGGGCAAAATGGAGCAGCAAAATATCATTATTCTTATTAATACGAGCCTATAACCCACACAATGTGCGGATTGTTGTGAATGAGAGAGAGAAATTTAGAGACAAACTGGGTTTTATAGTAGAGAAATTCGAAACGGTTTATAGAGCGGTTTATTTGACGAAATAATATAAAGATTGAAATAGTACATTTGGATGGAGACTTGAATCGATTTATATTTTTATATGTAATAAAAGAAATGAAACTTAAAAGTTACAACAGTTCATAATGAAACATTGTTTTAAAAGGATTACCGTTTCATAAACATAATACTTCAAGTTTAATGGGTAGACTGCATACTTTTATGAGTAAAGTGCAACATCAGAGTCATATGATTCTTCTTAAAATACAAAACAATATAAATGTTGAATTAGTATTTTGGGTGGAGTTTCAAATCTGTTTATATCTTTATATATAAGAAATGAAATGAAAGTTAAAAGTTACAACAGTTCATAATAAAACATTATTTTTAAAAGGTTTACCGCTTTATAAACATAATACTTCAAATTTAATGGGTAAAATGTCTACTTTTATAGGTAGAATGCCACGTCAGAATTATATGACTCCGCTTTTATATATAATAATAGATCACTGTCTTGAACACATGATTGGGCTATAGATTGCCCAATGAGAGTTGCTTGGAATAAGCTTACTGTGCATCTCACTCTCCACACACCTCACATAGGTTTTATTTTATTTTTTATTTTTTTTTCAACCCAACGTTGGGTGTGTTGGGGCTTCCATGCACAGTAGGCTGTGAAGAAGATTTTTTCTTACCTAATTAGGGGTGTAAATTTAAATTGGGAAATCAGAAAACCGGTCCGGACCGGATCGAACTGGACCGGTTGGTCCGGTTTTGAACCGGTCCGGTCCGGAACCGGTTCCTATTTTATGAAAACCGGCCGGTTCCGGTTCCATAGTTTCCGGGACCGGACCGAACCGAACCGGTTAGAAAAAAAATATAAAAATTAATTTTATATATTATACAAAATATTTATATATATAATATATAATTATATGTTAAATTTTTATATATAATATATATAATTATATATCATATATGAAAAAATTTCATATTATAATTTATAAATAATAACATAAAATGTTAATCTTAAATATGAACATTTGTAATTTATTTGATCATATCTTATTAATATAATTATATATAAGATAATATTGTTATAATTTATAAAATAAAAGTTTAATATTAAAGATGAAAATTTAATTGATCATATGCTTTAAGCATAATATATATTAAATTATTAATAACATTTTATAATAAGAAGTAATACTTTATTATATATTTTTTACATTTAAAAAAAATCAGAAAACCGGACCAGACCGGTAAAACCGGAGGTACAGGTTTAGTAGGATAATCAGGGCGTAATCGATTTTGAAAAATAAAAAATCGGTACATACCGGTTCCGCCCTAGATTTTGTCCAAAACCAGACCGGACCGGACCGGTTACACCTCTATGCCCAATACTCGAACCAACTCCAAGTGATCCTCGAAGCCCAATAATAGATTGGGCCTAGATTGTTCCTGCGTTCAGCCTTCGGCCCAAAAGGGAATCGACAAAAGCAACCGATTAATTTTAACGGCCACCATATTCCATTATCTCATTCTTCAATCCGAGGCCAGTCTTCCACGCTGGTACTTCCAATTCCAATCCGTCTTCTCCTTCTTCTGTTCAAGCCTTGTGCGCAATGAAAGTTCACTTGCAGACCCATGTGCAAACCCAAGCGCTTCGACCGCGTTCACATGCATTTCTCTTTTCCACACCCGCACAAAGTTTTGGGTCTCGGAAGTTCACCACCAAGAAGGGCACTTTTTGTCTCAGACAGTGTAATAAGAGCTACGGTTATGGTAGTTCTATCAAAAGCTCGGTTACTGGGGGGATAAATGAAGTGCAAGAAGAAGAAGATGAGCGGAAGGAGAAGCGACAGCCGGTTGTGAAGCGGGCTTACCCTTTTCACGTAATCGAGCCCAAGTGGCAGCATTTTTGGGAGAAGAATCAGACTTTTCGAACACCAGATGAAATTGATACTTCCAAACCTAAGTTTTATGTCCTCGACATGTTTCCATATCCCAGGTCTCTCTCTCTCTCACACACACACTCTCTCTCACACACACCCAAACAAACAAAAAAAGTAGAAATGTAAAAGAGTACTACGCTAAAAGTACTAGATATTAGCAGTTGGAACTTTTGGGTAATTTGGGTTATCTGGTTATAGGAATGACTCCGTAAAATTGAGAAGGCCAAGTTTTAATTTGTCTGTGTTGTGCAAATCGATCAGTGAAATATTCACAGCTTGAGGTTTGTATGGTAACTACGCTGGGTAGAAGCAATCGAGGTTGACTGGGAATTTTAACATGATGTGATTTTACGTGCCGTGATTGTTTGTAGTGTAAGTAATGTAATTTTTGTAAGTCGGGCGGTTGTGACTGAGGTAACTGTGCACATTTTAATCAACTGGTACAGTGGAGCTGGGCTACATGTCGGCCATCCACTGGGGTATACTGCCACCGATATTCTTGCTAGATTCAAACGCATGCAGGGTTACAATGTTTTGCACCCAATGGGATGGGATGCATTTGGATTGCCTGCAGAGCAATATGCAATTGAGGTTTGTGATTTGTTTTGCCATTCTGATGCATTGATTTGGTGTATGGTTATGCACATTTTTATATTGACTATTACATGTCTCCAACAGACTGGAACTCACCCAAAAATTACAACTTTGAGGAACATCAACCGCTTTCGTTCTCAGGTAATGTATGTGATTGATAATGAAGAGTGAGTTCTCGAGTTTCAATCTATTGCTCAATGGTAGTTGTGGAACTGAACTCCCCTGCAATTTTCCCGAATTTTAACATTTAATTACAAGTATAGAACTCTTTTGAGTGCAACTCCAAGATACACTTGGAAAAAATTGAACGCCTCTTTTTGAGCATTATTATTGAGATTCTATATGATGGTAAAGTTGAAACATGGAAGTTTATTAATTTGATATTCTATTTAACCGTCGTGGTTCATAGTCTCTAGACCTGATTATGATATAACATGGTATTTGATTATCGCGACGAGACTATAAACATGAAGAGCTAACTGTTAGTGGGCTTTGGTGTAGCCACTGTTTTGATATGTTCATAACAGAATTTAGACAGATGTCAGTCTGCAAGTCTATATTCAAATTCTGAAAATTATCAATGCAAAAATATTTTTTTTTTCATTTTAATCAATCAACATCACAAGTAGCACCTCTTGTAGTTTCCAGCAGATGGTGTGATTTTTCTTTTTTCTTATTATCTTATTTGATTTGCAGCTTAAATCATTAGGCTTTTCATATGACTGGGACCGTGAAATTGCTACAACAGAACCAGAATATTATAAATGGACGCAGTGGATCTTTCTTCAGCTGTTAAAGAGAGGACTCGCATACCAGGTCAAATATAATCTTGCCTGCACTATTTTCAATGCCAACTATAAAACAGAACTGACATAATATATGTTCAGGCTGAAGTGCCAGTCAATTGGTGTCCTGCTCTTGGCACTGTCTTGGCAAATGAGGAGGTGATAGATGGTGTGAGTGAGCGTGGGGGTCATCCAGTTATAAGAAAGGTATGCTGGTTTAATGTATCTATTTTTTTACACCATGTCGTTTCAGAATTTATTTCTCTTATTTCTGGTTTTTGAATGTTTTTATAATTTTACAGTGTCATTGTTTATTACCAAGCAGCCAATGAGGCAATGGATGCTCAAGATTACTGCATATGCTGAACGTCTTCTTGAAGATTTAGATGACCTCGACTGGCCTGATAGTGTAAAGGAAATGCAAAGAAACTGGATAGGGAGGTCAGAAGGGGCTGAGATGGAATTTGTTGTTCTCGACAATGATGGACGAGAAAGTGATATAAAGATTACAGTTTTTACTACCAGGCCTGATACCATCTTTGGAGCAACGTATTCCTCTTACACATTGTTGTTGTCTGTGTTTTTTCTGTAAATTGCATGCATCATATATACTATGGATTTGTCCTTGAATTTGGATTCATTCTGAACAGTTCTTTGTTTGCAGCTACTTAGTTGTGGCACCGGAGCATTTTTTGTTGTCATCTTTGGTGTCCACAGCCCAGCAGAAATATGTATGTTTTTCTTGTTCTCCTGATTAATCTGTTTTAAAAGGTTTGTTAACCATGGGTAATTAGAACACAACAACATCGATCACAGGTGGAACAATATAAAGATCTTGCCACAAGGAAGAGTGACCTTGAGAGGACTGAGCTTCAGAAGGAAAAAACTGGGGTCTTTAGTGGTTGTTATGCAAGAAATCCAGCTAACGGGGAAGCTATCCCTATTTGGGTTGCTGATTATGTCCTTGGGAGGTGTGTAGTTTGTACTTTATCTATTCCCTTCTTTATAGCACTTTGTCTGTTGGCAGATGCATGTATGCTGGAGTTGCAACTTTGGCTCGTGTTTTTTTTTTTTATTGTGAAGTAGACCCATTGATCACTTGACATGCTTTTTTGGAGAGTTTTTATTCGGTATGACTTAAATGTGAAAACTTCATTGTTTGTGCAGTTACGGAACTGGAGCAATTATGGCTGTACCTGCACATGACACTCGTGACCATGAGTTTGCTTTGAAGTATGATATACCTATTCGTTGGGTTGTGTCGCCAGATGAAAAGAGTCCTAATGATTATGGAAATGCTTTTCCGGGTCAAGGCACAATTATAAATTCATCAGATTCAACTTCGGGGCTTGATATTAATGGCTTGTGCAGCAAAGAAGCTACTGCTAAAGTTATTGAGTGGGCTGAGAAAACTGGAAATGGGAAGAAAAAGGTGCCTTTGCTGGGCTGGTTTGGTTAATCACTACCTTTTGTACAGATGATATTGCATTACCTGAAATTTTTCTTTCTTTAGGTGAACTACAAGTTGAGGGACTGGCTTTTTGCTCGGCAGCGTTATTGGGGGGAGCCTATCCCAGTCATTTTCTTGGATGATTCTGGTGAGACTATTCCACTTCTTGAAAAAGAACTGCCTCTCACCCTACCAGAATTGGAGGACTTTACTCCCACAGGGACAGGGGAACCGCCACTAGCAAAAGCAGCATCTTGGGTATTTTTAACTTTTTATCGTCCTTTCATTTGCTCCTTTGTTTGAATTGGTGTTCTTTATATCTTGGCTTTTTGAGTTCTGGTGATGCATACAGTTACCTCAATGTTATCATAAATCATATCGAAATTTGTTTTAATGTAAAAATTCCTGGCGCATCTTACTTGTCAAAATAAATAAATAAATAAATCGGAGCATCTTTTGCAGGTTTAGAATATATTGTTCTTTAAACAAAACATATGCCCTTATGTAATTATTTTTTCCGTACCAAGTAATCAAAATATCAGAACAGTTTAAACTCGATACGATCCTGCTGTGAGCATTTGTACATGTGATAAATAGTTGGGATGGGCACTAGGAGGTATTTGGTTAAATTTTTGCCCCGCAAAAAAAGAAAAAAAAAGGAATACATATGAGCCTTCCAGTTGCATGATTTAAAAAATGCAAAAGGTATAGCCCAAGCACATGGTAGTATATAAGAGGAACACCTAATTAGAGATTGGTTTTGTAACGCCCCAATGGAAGACCCAACCACATGGTCTATACTCCAAAATGACTAGTCAATGATATAATTGGAGTTCTATTGGAACCTTATAAAGAGCAAGAACTTCTCATTCCCAAGCAATGTGGGATCCCATACACCACCTACCCTTATCCATATCATATGGGGTATCACAATCTACTCCCTTAAATTCCCGACGTCCTCGTCGGGCCTGTCCATTGTAGGTGGCATGGCTCAAGTCCCACATTTATGGTTGAACCTGGCTCTGATACCATTTGTAACGCCCCAATGGAAGACCCAAACCACATGACCTATATTCCAAAAGAACTAGTCAATGATACAATTGGAGCCCTATTGGAACCTTTTAAAGAGCAAGAACTTCTCCTTCCCAAGCAATGTGAGATCCCATACACCACCTACCCTTATCCATATCATATGTGGTATCACAATTGATGTTGAATAATAGAGGTAAACCAATTGACCACCAGTAAGCTAGATGTGTGTTGTTTTCTCTGAGAGTTTGGACTGGTCTCTTCTCAATTTCTCTACCTTATATTCAGAAGTACTTTGACTGGCCCTCTTGCCCTCATTAAGTTTTTGGCCTTAACTTTTGTGAATGATTCTCAGATCAAAACTACAGATCCTTTATCTGGAAAGCCAGCTAGAAGAGAATCAAACACCATGCCACAATGGGCTGGCTCTTGTTGGTAATGTGTTGGATATGACATTCAATAGTTCGAATTTTAATTGGTTAATATCTCTATTTTAGCTCTTAATTATGGTATTTTTTATGAGTCCCATCCCATGCAAGACCTTTTTACTTATTCAAATATAAAATGCTTATTAAAATTGAAGTTTTATGTGTTTATTATCTCCAGGTACTATTTGAGATTTATGGATCCAAAAAATTCAAAAGAACTGGTTGACAAGGAAAAAGAAAGGTAATAGAAGCTTTTATGGAGACAATGCTCATTTTCCTTAATTTTTTTCACACAATTAGGGAGTTTGAGTTGCTATATGAGTAATCTGTTTTTAATTACAAATAATGTAATTTCTTAGCCTTTGAAGCATATTCTCTTCTGCAGGTATTGGAGCCCTGTTGATGTGTATGTTGGCGGTGCGGAACATGCTGTTCTTCATTTACTTTATTCCAGGTTCTGGCACAAGGTTTGTGAACATGTTATTCTTCAACTTCCTTGGGTACAAGGTTTGTGACCTACAGGAAATCACACCTGTTTCTAGAGTTGCCATGTTTGTTGAAATTGTAATATTGCATTATAATCTATTAATATCATTACTCTTGTTGGAGTCTGGGATCACAAATTGTGCATGTCTTGTGAAATTAGAGGCTCTCTAAATTGGTTTACACACTTGTGGAGCAAGTCGAGTTATCAATATTAGGTTTTATTTGCTCCAGAAATTAAAATTGAGCTATGGTGGCTGGGTCTGAGTGGTGTTGCTAGCTTCACAAACCATCTTTTGACAGTGAATTAGTTGTCTAGATTCTATTTTCAATGTCATTGCAATACTTAACAAATCTGATGGCATCTCTTTGTTGCAGGTTCTCTATGACATTGGTGTTGTGTCCACCAAGGAACCCTTCCAGTGTGTCATAAATCAGGGCATTATCCTTGGAGAAGTAAGCATAGTTTCTTATGCATAAAGCAATACTCCATTCCATTTTTCTAATGGTTCGGGTTGCAGGTTCAATATATGGCTTTCCGCAATTCAGATGGGAACTTTATATCTGCAGAGTATGCTGATATGCTGGGTGAAAGTATTCAAGAAAAAATTCCTGAGGAGAAAGTATGTCCTGGTTGCTTCAATAGATGTACTTCCTTTTCCATCTTAATGGATTCCTTCTCTCTCTTATGATGACATCATACGTCTTCTCTAGGTTGTGAAATCTGGGGATTCTTTTGTGCTGAAAGATAATTCAAAAATTCGTTTGGTGGCTCGTGCTCACAAGATGAGTAAAAGTAGGGGAAATGTTGTGAATCCTGATGACGTTGTTTCTGAGTATGGTGCAGATTCCCTTCGCTTATATGAAATGTTTATGGGACCATTTAGGTAGGTTTCCCTTGAATGAACAAATTTTTTCTGACTAATCTGTCAGTGCTTTTGTACAAATAGCACTGACGAAGCTATGCTCATTTCTTACATAATGTTGCACTTTCTTCTGCTTCTAGGGACTCGAAAACTTGGAACACTAGTGGTATTGAAGGTGTCCATCGATTTTTAGGAAGAAGTTGGAGACTGATAGTCGGCTCACCTTCACCTAATGGTACATTCATGGATGGTACAGTGGCAAGTGATGAAGAACCTACTTTAGAACAACTTCGTTCCCTCCATAAATGCATTTCTAAGGTCACATCTCAATTTCTAAGAATGTAGCTTCCCTTTATAATATGTGTTTTGGATGCCCGCCCTCTCCTCTTTCTCTCTCTCTCTCTCTCTCTCTCTCTCTTTCATCTGTATTCCTATCAATCTGTATAATCTCTTTTGGCACTTGCGAGTCTCTTAATTTTATTCGCAGTTTGAGACTGGATCTGCACAACCATATGTTACTTACTTTGTATTGATGACACACATATGTTACATGGACTTGGACTCATTTTACTTAAAAAAAAAATGTTACGTGGACTTGCATATAGGTTGTGGGTGTGGGCAACCATCATGTGCCACGTTGGAGTATAGGTTAGATAACTTTCTATACACGTTCAGAAAAGCTCTTGTAAACTTGTGCATGAATGTTCTTTATTCGTATAGGAAAATCTTAGAAATCCACACGTATCATATTTTTATGTCTATTGGATGGGTAAGGAGAGTGGCCTGGGTGTTACTACTAATACAAGTTTATTGTGGTTTTTAATATAGTTATAATTGGACGTTGGGATTTCCAGGTTACTTGAGAAATCCCAAAAAGGCTAGGGCGCAAATGCATGTGTGATTCTGCAAGGCTTAAGATGCATAATATTTTGCTTAAAGATTATAAATTAGACAAGAGACAGTCTAACAGCTTGCCATATCAGGCTCATATTTATTGATGCTTCTTCCATGAAAAGGAATATTAGGATTCTTTGTGCTAGAATCATATCGGGCTCGTATTTCTAAACTAGCATGCATAGATGATGCTTTTGTATATGTCCCGTATACTTGGGCCTTTGTCTATTTTATGATTAATAAAATTTTGTTTACTGATAAAAAAAAATCATGGAGGATACAGGTCTGTCACCTGTGTAGGAGTGGCGGTGCATCATATTTTTATATATGTGCGTTATTTATAAAATTTGAGAAGAACCCTCTGACCTATGAGTTCTCAATTTGCAGGTAACAGAGGAAATTGAAGGGACAAGGTTCAACACCGGAATTTCTGCAATGATGGAGTTCATTAATGCAGCATATAAGGTTTTCTCCTTGAAAGTTTTAGAGACTTGTAACTATTTTCATTTTGGCTCAAAACAAATTCTGACCTAGGTGGCTGGCTGTATCATGGACCTAATAAGATTATTATTATTTTTTTATTAATAAAAGTACATTAATATCAATAGAATCTAGGCAAAGCCCAAGTACATGGGGAGAGGACCTAATAAACGTATTATCTGTATCTTGTGAGTGAGGTAGTTTTGCAATCTATAACTTTCATGAAGGCTTGAAGTGCCATTTATTGTTTTGATACCAGCAAGGCTTGGCATTATTACTCACGATTGTTTTATGATAATGTACAGTGATTTTTTAAAAAATATTTATTGATGGTTCGAAGAATGTGTCCCCATCTGCCTGGTCTTTTCTTCTTTTCTTTTCTTGATTTTAGTTCCCTTAAATTTTTGCTTCTCTTATTGATCTCATCTGTTTTCTATTTCTCTTTTTCTTTTTCAGTGGGATAAACAGCCAAGATTGATCATTGAAGCATTTGTGTTGTTACTTTCACCATACGCACCTCACATGGCAGAGGAGCTCTGGTTTCGCTTAGGACACTCAAGATCACTTGCATATGAGCCTTTCCCAAAGGTATTATTATATTATATGTACCTCTTTCAAAGTATTTGGAATTCTGAGTAACTTATCAGTTTAATAACCAATATCTTCTAACTCTTAATGGACTTCATAACGCTGTATGGATTATCCATATTCGAATATCGCATAACAAAACTATAGGGTTATTCTGATGTGCTTATGATAATATTACAAATTCTTAGTTTGCTGTGTTCTTACCCACTTTGAAAAGTTTGTATGTAGCTCCACTTAATATATGCTCAGGGACATTCCACGTGGATATTCATCAATGCCCAAATAACCATTTATTTACTGCAACTGAGTTGCTGTTGGAACATAGAGGGGCTCAACATGTACACACCACACGTGGACCCATACTACACATGCATACATATGAAATGTATATGGCTTCTTGTTTATCTTTTACTGAAAATTATGCCAGCAGAATACATGATTGACCGTTGGGTAATTAATGCAGCAGCATCTTGATGCAAAAATCTATCCCTCTAGAATGCATATATATATATATATATATGAGTAATGTTACTCATCATTCCAACTTCCATCATCCGTGTCATTAGATGATTGGAGATTATTTATTATATTTTACTTATAAACCTATCATCTAATGCTACATCATGGGATGATGAGAGAATGATGGAAGTTAGGATGATGAATAGATTTTTTCTATATATATATATATATATATATTTTTTTTTTTTAATTTTATAATTTGTGGGCCGAATGTTGATTAGAAACTACTGTCATCTTATTTGCCTGTGATGTAAAGGTGCTAGTGCTACGAATAGAAAAGTGTGGGCTTTTTGCTCAATATAATCGGTTACATTTATATGCTTTAATTGCAGGCCAACCCCGTTTACTTGAAGAATTCCACTATTGTCTTACCTGTTCAGATCAACGGCAAGACGAGGGGTACCATACAGGTTGAAGAAGGGTGTACAGAGGAGGATGCTTTCAATTTAGCAGCAGAGGATGAAAAAATCTCCAGATATTTGGTTGGGAAGGTTATCAAAAAGAGAATTTATGTCCCTGGAAAGATTTTGAATGTTATCTTGGAACGTGAAAACATTAAGGTCGGTGCCCGGTAGCCCCTGCGAGACCATGTAGAGTTCAGTCTGGAAGCAGCAGCTATGAGTTTACATGTAGCCACCCACTGGGCATCCACCCTGCAAATCTGTTGGATGCACATCTTCAGGTGGCTAAAGAAATATGCCTTTGACCGCATATCTCCTGCAAATGAACTTTCCAGCTAAAGTTGAATATTTACAAGCATGTCGATAATCTGACCAGTCCAGATTTAAATGCGCATTAAAGTCTTTTAGATACAACAACTACGGAATGCATACCTGTTGTATGTGATGATGGTCTGTGTATGTGTGTGTGTATTTCAGGGCAATATCAGAGCTTTTGAAGATGGAAACCCAGAATTTCCATGGGAAGAAAAAAAAAAAAAGACAAACCAGAATTGAGTAAAGCCAACAGTTACGAATGTTCTTTCATTTCATTGCTGTCACGGTGTGTACGTAATGGTCAGAAACGAAACAAGAATGGACTCCCTCCCTCTCCCTCCATAAGTAAAGCTTCGTTGACATGGGAACTTTTGAGTCAAATGGCAAAAGGTTATATAAAAAAAGGTTTTTGATATTAAAGTGAGTGATTTACATGGAACTCAATATTACACTACAATAAAATTAAGTTCCAAAATGGAAGATGATGCATCAAACATGTTGAAATACCTAAAGCAATTTTTAGCATGCCCGTATAATAATAATTGAATCACACAACACAGCAGGAATACTAGCCACTCGCTCACTTTATCTCATGCAAGCTAAAGCTAGGCTTTTCTTTAGTCGCATATTTTCTTCCTCTTGTCGGTACCTCTTGTGCTCTTCATGTTACTTGCAGTGATTAGGGTATAATCAGAGCATGGCATTTCACTTAGCTTCCCAAACCTTTTCTGATAGAAATTCCAGAGTTCTGACCTAATCAAGCGAGATATTAAGCAGCAACAAAAAATTATGGAGGGTTACAAAAGCATTGTAGGAGAAATTGAAGATAATAGTTAAAATGACATTAGATTTGTGGTATTATAATCATATACCAGTATGCCAAGAACTGAAATGGTGCATACTTCCCATAGATATGTTCAACATCCCTCTCTACAGTTTTAAGTGTGGATCTTCTTGCATGGACCTGCATGTTTATTAAGAAAACTTCAATCGTATCTAGCACATTTTCAACAGTTCTGACAAAATATGAGGAAGTAACAAAAGGATACCTGTCTTAAATGCCTAATAGTTTCAGAATCAGTTGGAATAATGTGGTAAAATCCCATGCACATAAGCACATTTGCACGTGTAAAAGGACCAAATCCATCAATTTCTTTCAACTGGTCGGCCAATTTATCGTAGCTTGATAAGTTTGCTCCATTACAGGCTTCTTCAAGTTGTGCTAGTTGAATCCTGCCTTCAACAATACCCTGAGAAAGTTTCAGTATGCGCTTTGCTCTGTAGCCGAGATTGCATCGTTCTCTCAGAAAACTTTCATCAAGGTTTGCCAGTTCTCTAGGGCTAGGAAAATTCTGTACCATATCATAGGCACAAGATTCTCGCCCTTCAGAATACTGATCAGGTAGCAAACCTGAGCAAGTTTTGTACGATTCCCCAGTAGCCTGACACCTTTTGCAATTTTGACATGAAACATCTTCTACATTAATTGGAAGAACAATTGGGCTCAAATTCCCAGCTTTGCTTTGGACAGAAACTGTACTCAGATGAGCATTTGCTTCCAACTCTGCTTTGGTCTCCCCAGGCTTTGTCAAAAGCGAGGAAACTTTGGATCCTTTAAGATTTTTCTTCCTCTCTTTTCCTGTGGGCGTCTTTGGAATGAGTTTCTCATCCTCAGCTTTTGGGCTCTTAGACTTGGTACTTCTAGTCTCAGTAACTGATCCTCCAGACTCAGCTACTGACACAGGCGATGATGGACTCTGCAGTTCCAACTGAAGCTCACAAAGTGCTCTAGCCATGCTTAAAGTCCTGGACCACCTATTAAAGTTGTGAATGTTATCGTCAATTTTCTTTAAAAGCACAAGTTTCCAGGCTTCCTGGAGTACTCAGGTTCACTTTGCAGCTAAGGAGAAACATGTTTCTTCACATTCAACACTAGTTATACAACACTGCTCACTTCTTTTGTGGAGTACTTTGCCCCTAATCCCAATGCCATAACTTCTGCATTATCATGACCTAGTTTCTATTGCAAGACATTTCCCCCATTTTGTTAACAAGTAGCGTATGCCAAAGGTGTTGACTGAGTTAGTAGGAGAGTTTAGCACACCAAATTAGTCGAGGAGGTTATGCAAATGTTGAACCCAAATCAGGTAAATTTATAACGAAAAATTAACTGTCTAGTTATGATGTCATTTCCAAAATTGTTTGAACTTGTCAGATCCTTTTGTTTTATAAATAAAACTTGCCAGATTTCTTAACGATATAAATTTCAAGTCATGCCTTATATGACATCCAAGCGGGCACAACAGACGTTAACCCGGTGATTGAACAACAGCAATCAGTTGAAAGGTATCGGACAGGCCTAGTTCCAGAAGCAATTGACTAGATCACCAAATACCTAAAATCAGAGATGAAGTCAAGAAAATGAACGAGACGTCGGAGTTTTAAAGAGCCCCGTGAAGTGAAATACAAGTAGAAAAGGAGTTGCCTTTTATAATTCGTATCGGCTGGTTAGTCACATATAGATAGTGATTATGTCATACGGGTGGCAGGCATTGCTACCGGTAATATTAATAACTGCTGATTGTAATGTAACATAGTCGCCAATTTTCTATACACCTCTAGAACAATTTAAGATATAAAACAAAAATTGAAACCACTTATAACATCAGCAAATGCAGCTGGTATGGGAGGAGTAATATGGAACGATTGAGATGTGAAAGTTAGAAGCTCACTGGCAGTTGCAGAGGAGAATGCACTTGACCATGTCCTCAAATAATGTAGGAGACCTAAACACCCTGCCACTAAAGCTTGTATCCTCAGCCCTATGCTCTTCTTCACCATGAATGTTGCACATATTTTGGAACTCTCTAACAGCCCTCTCGTCGGACTCCGACAAACGGAGCATTCTTGACACCTGGGCCTACAACAGAACTAATTTCGGTCACAATACCCAGATGATTTGGCGTCATGAGTCCTACCAAATTGAGAGTAGGCAGAAGGGGGGGTCGAAAAAGAGAGTAGGAGGTACCAGCAGCGACTTTCGATGTCGAGCGGAGAGAGAGTGGGTTCCGTAAACGCGGACATGGAGGGAGTGAGGGTGACATTGGTGTTGGGAGATGCGGACAAGGACTGAGCTTTGGGTATCGGAATGGAGAAGGCGGAGTGGGCGGAGAAGGGTCTTGGAGAGAGGGTCCCACTGGTTAGGTGCCATCATGAACAGCCCATGGCTACACACGGCCTTCTCAAGTTGGAACGTCTCCGCTGCTTCTCCCAGAGGCAACACCAGCTCCAACCCTGCAGCCATCATTCTCCAAGAAGAGCTAAAAAAAAAAAAAAAAGGAAAATTTTTTGCATCTGCCCACAGCCCACACACTCAATGCATTGAGTGTTTAAAAAAAAAAAAAAAAATGTGAAATGTGTGCCGAGCTGTGAGTAGATGTGTGTATTGTATAGGGGGCTCAATATAAATTGAAGTTTAAGATTAGATTTAAGTGAGTCTTTTGTGATTATAATATAATAAAATATAAATTATTATATATAATATTTTCAAACTTTACGATTTTATTTAAAATATATAAATATAGTATTTTTGAATTTATATTTATAACAATTTAAAATATGACATTAATGAAGATTTTGTACTTGAATTTAAGAAGATTTTAAAAAATTTATTTAAAATATGAATAATTCATTGTATTACTTATCAAAAAAACAAAATTCATTGTAATAAATATTAAATTTAGTAATATGGGACCTGCACATGTTGAAAACATAAAAATTATTTAAAATTTTATTTAATGATATGGTTTTTATTTTTTTTCAAAAAAATAAAATAAAAAAACACCTCATTTTTATTTTTGAGGGCCTTACATAGGGTGGGAGCCTTAGACAATGACCTAAATGGCCTTATCATTGAGCCGGTCCTCTGTGTATATAGTCTATAGAAAAAGCCTATTCATCATCTAATTTTTTTATCATATTCTTACAATCTCATGATATAACATTAGATGATAGGTTCACACGTAAAATATAATAAATAGTTTTTAATTATCTAATATCACGTCATGAAACGATGAGAGAATGATAAAAATTAAGATGATGAGTAGCATTATTCTTATCATTATATACGTAGATTCAATTCAATTAAGCGTAATTGGTTAACTTGTAGTTCACTCCACATATCTTCTTTTTTTTTTTAGCAATAAAGAGAACGATAAGGTCGTGAGTTCTAGTCCCGTGAAAGAGTCATTTTTTTTGTTGAAATTAAAAAAAAAAGGGTAGAAATTGTGGTTTTAAATTTTTAATCATCACTTAAGATAAGATCACAAAATGTAATTTTTAATATGTTACTGTGAGATTGTAAGTCTTGTTTGGAAAATTAAAAAAATATCAATTAATTAGCATAATTACTTGACCTGTAGTTCATTATTTCACTTCTTCTTCTTCTTCTTCTTCTTCTTTTTTTTTTTTTTTTTTTTAATGAAAAAAAATAGAATTTAAATTATATTGTTTAAATAAAATTCTCTGAAAAGGCCAAAAGCGTGTGAGACCAATATTTGTTTATAGAGAAATGCTAGTATATATTTCGCTGAGTTTGTTCTTTCACTTTGAACACCAATATATTTTATTTAATGATTAAGAAATTAACTTTTAATGTATTGATGTATTTTTTTAATTTTTTAAAAATATTTAAAAATATTAAAAAATATGAAAAAAAAGAAGAAAAAAATAAAAAGATAAATGTGTGCTAGGCGGCACATCCCTCGATTATTGCTGGACGGCAACCTAGCAATATAGATGGGTAAATATACTTTGGGTGCAATTGGCAATATTGACTCATGTATGTACTTTTCCATGTTTATATATATACATGCATGACATACATACGTATCGATCCCCGATAAAACTCCAATTTAAATTTCAGCAATTTCATTAATCTCGAATCAGTCTTCGTACGTTTTCATCACAAATTAATACAACACGATCAGGATGATCTTCAATCGCTTACTAATTAAAGAAGTCCCGAAGGAGAGGAACAAATCTATATATAATAGGTTTCATTAATAATATTGTCATGGGTTACAGGGATCGATGATCATCAGGGTACGTACGTAATTAAACATGTCCACGCATGGACTTACAATTAGATTATAATTAATTAGCTAGACATGAACAACAATTAATATTATTGGTTATAAGCAAATATATGTATATATATATATATATATATATAATTAGGACTGATTATTAATTAATGTACGTTTCGGAATTATCATTTTTCATCGACATTGATACAGTTGCAATGCCTCCTCACCTGACCCTCCCCGTTGGTTAGAACATTGGTTGAAGAAAGCTTAACAAAAGCAGAAGAGAAGACGTCTCCGAAGAAGTGGTTCTGATCAACAGCAAACTGTCTAACAATGGGTGCAGTTCGTGGATCTGATCTTGAGATGTTTGAGTCAATACCAAACAAGCCCTACCCTCTAGAACATCTATGTAATACTGGTTATCCACGTATTGTAATTATCCCCTGTGAGAACTTGAGAAACCAAAATAGATCCAGTCGAATTACCATACTGCAGATGGTAAGGATTCGCTAATTGATCAAGATTTAGGACTTGGAAAATATTTGAGTTTGGCACCTCGTCTTCCATTGCAGCAGTAACAGATGGATGAAACCTTAAATTTTCTCTGATACCATGTTGCAAATAGAAGAAGGACACAAGAGAAACTGAAAGATATAAAGAATTCTTATTTCGTGTAAAAACGTACTCTGCATATTACAAATAACTTTCCTTTTATACCGGAAAGTAACTAAGGTTATAAAAGTAAAATCACAGTAACCAAACTAACAGAATTATTTTGAAAATTACTCCACCTCAATTAACTCTCTAATAGCGGGGGTTACATCGTTGGGTACGAAGCTTAAGTTTGTTACGGGAATTCTTCTCGGGCATGTATGTCTTAGGAAAGCTTCGAATCTTTGATCCATCCGGTCGCCAGGTTGGGGATCGTACAATCTGCTACCTATGTTTTGGCAGTGTCCAACACCAAGCGTATGTGCACCTCCGCAGAGAGAGAGAGACAACAAACATGAAATCAGACATAGATATTGTATAGTACGTCTAAATAGTACTTCATATTCATGCCACTCATGAATTTGAAAATATTAATGGTACTAGAGATTTCAAAAAAACTGCACGTAGATTTCAAGTCATGGTTCTTGATTAATTTTGTGAAGCAGTGCCTCAATAATGGAATATTAAAGGTATTACGTACCTAAGATGGCGACTGATTCCTCAAGATTCATTCCTTTAGAGTCGAAAATATGAATGAGTTCGTCGACTGTTATTCCTTGATCTGCATCGGCCTGCTGGGAACTGTAAGTGGTAGAGTCCCTTCTTCCCAGAGGGATCTGGATGTGAGGTCCCGAGATTGACACCGATTCCCTGGCAGCTAAGGCTATGATATCTGCGCAAGACACTTCCCCGGGACACTGATCATATTCCAATATTGATTTTATATGGCCGATCGTTTCCCGATTTCTGATTCCAAAGTTTCTTGAAGAAGCCATTTCAGATAATTTGTTGGTTGAGTCGTGTCCATGAAGCTGGATTGATGCATCACACCCCTGCATGTATCAAACGTACAGCTAGCTTTAAAAACGTACGTGCACATGGAGGGAGGGAGAGGGCAGAGCATGCATATAAGTATTATATATAGAGACGTAAATTAGTTATAATAACTGCAGATTTATTGATTTGAAGGTCGATAAGGAGAAGGTGAAGAGAAATAAATTAATTAAGAACCCACAAAGAGACCAGACTTAACTGAATATTTCAAGGTTTTTTTAACATGTTTTAAGTAATTGTATGGTTTATTAGATGTTTAGTGATCAATGGTCAATCAGTTGATCATGTATGTTGTCTTGGATTTTTTTTTTTTTGGGTTTTCTATTTAAATTTTGCGAAATAATTTGTACAACAATTCCTCTTTGGACCGGTATATCCTATAAGGGAGATTTATCGGAGACCAATAGTAAAATGACACATAAGCTGAGCACATGATCTCAACGTGAACCTGGCCGCACCATAGAAACGGGTGAACTACAAAAAGGTCAAATTCTTTGGATGAACTACATAGAATATACATCTGATTTTACTTCACTTCTTTGGAAATCTTTGGTTGTTGTTTGGAGAATAACGGATACACCTGTGTGAAGTTATTCTCTTTGTACAAGTCCCAAATAGATAAACTACCTTAAAAAAAAAAAAAAAAAACCCTACTTTTTTTTAGTAAGATCTAATTTTTTTATAAAAAGGTTGTGCGAGACTTATTTATTTGAAACTTGTACTTAACATTAATATTTACTTTTTTATAAGGAATTAATTAATACCGTCAATATTTAATTGATTAGTTGGTTTCAACCACCTAAACACAAAGAAGAGAAAAAAATGTCACTTATGAATTTATACTTGCTCTAGAAAAATATGCATACATGATTTTCCAGCTTTCATGCTCTAAAAAAATTTACAGCTTTGGAAATGACTTCTTTCACTCAGTCCAAGACTCGAAATATTTGAGTTACCATAGTTATAATGAGTTTTGACGTAATAAGATTTTTATATCAGAAAAATGCATGCAAGAAATTATTATAATTCTTCATGAAAATCCCAATTACTATAGTGTTTTTGTTATCTTGGCTTATAAAGTAAAATGAAGCCTGCGCACTGTGCAGGCTAAAGGCTACTTTTTATGTTCTTTAAAATTGAGAAGAATGGAATGGGAGTTGTGCTTAATTAGATCATTTCATGATGGTGAAAGCTTGTTGGCCTGCAGGATTCAGGCCGATAACAAGCTGGCAATGTTGAGAATTCTGCTTATGCTTCCATTTAACTTAAATATCGCATAATAGGAGAGCTACACTTTAGGATAGATTTGAGTCAGTAGAGGTTAAATGCGAGAGTCGATTTGTTATAATATTCATTACAATTATTATAAAAAAGAAGAAGTTAAAACACATTCTTTTTTGAGAAATTATATTTACAGTTTCAGGGTGTGCAAGCCCCGCGCACTCAATTTAAAAAAGTGGATAAATATAAGACCTACATGAAAAAATTACTCTTTTAATGATGGACTCTACCCTTTTCAAAGAGAGTACATGGGACTTATACACCTTGAAATTGTATCTAACATTACCAAAACGAAGTTTTTTCTATAAAGTCAAGAGGTTGTGACCTCTTTAAAAAATCCGTACGTATATAAGATCTTGCTTGGTTCAAGGTTTCAATTAAGTGGTAGTCGTAGTATCAATTTTGACAATAGAATTCAATTCAGCAGGAATACCCGTCCTCAAAAGAAAATAGAGGTTAAGAATCTCTTCGGTTATTCAAATGACTCTTCAAAACTAAAATACTTGGGACTTCCTCTCTCTTTTAAAGCTTCAAAAAAAATCCATTTTGAAGATTTTCAAGAAAGAATTTTTGAAAAACTAGCAGGGTGTAAGGTAAAAGTTCTCTCTCAAGCCAGTAGAACAAATTTAATTCGATTTGTTGCTAGCTCAATCCCTTCTTATGTCATGCCCACTCTCTTGATCTCAAAATCAGTCACAAAAAAAAATTGACAAAGCCTTCTCAAAGTTCTGGTGGGGATTCCCAATTGAAAAATCAAAAAGTTTCACACCCAAATTTTGGAAGTCAATATGCAAACCCAAATCCATTGGAGGTCTTGGTTTAAGACTGACTTTAGATTTCAATAAAGCCCTCTTGTGTAAAATTGGTTGGAACATTTCAAATGAAAGCAATGCGACTTGGAAAACTGTCTTGTCTGGAAAATACTTAGAAAACTCAAATTTCTTTGATACTCTTCCAAAAGCTTCAGATTCTTGGATCTGGAAATGCATTTTAAAGCAAAGTGATTTCTTGAAATAGAGTGTGTTATCAAATCAATAATGACACAAGCACAAAGGTGTGGTTTGATCCATGGATCCCAACTTAGCTGAATATCAAGCCAATTCCAAAGAACAGCTCCATCACCTTAGATAGGAATCTAGTTGTCTCTGAACTTACAATGGAAGAACTTAGAAGATGGAACATCCTACTGTTACAAGCCCTTTTCTATCTTGATACTGTGACTGAAATTCTGAAAATTCCTCTAACTCAAATTGATTTTCATAGACAGTAGGATAAACTCAAATGGATGCATCATTCTTCTGGAAACTTTTCAGTGAAATCAGCCTATGTTGCCATCACTATGAATTCCAATCCACCACAAGTTCAAAGAAACATTTGGAGAAATCTTTGGAAGATTAAAATTTAAGACAGATTAAAATTGTTTTGCTGGAAAATTCTAAATAACATAATTCCAACAAAATCCTTGGTAAAAAAGTTTGCACCACTAATAGAGGAGGAAGCTCAATGTCCCATATGCAATAATGAGGAAGAGACCCAAGCTCATTTGTTTTTTATTTGTCCTTTTACCAGAATTCTTTGGAGGCAATCACCTTGGCCCTTGGATATTACATGTTTTGCTAATCATGAAATTTGTGATTGGATTGAATGCATCATTTCCCCCACAGAAAAGTTGAACATTTTGGATAGAGAGGAGCAAGACTTTCAAATATTTGCTATCAATGCTAGGGACAGTATTTGTTTTTTAAGAAATAAAATTGTTCATGAGTCTCTAATTCCAAATCTTAATAATTTTATTTCTAGCACTTTGAGAACTTATAAGGAACACTGTAATGCATGGGACATTAAAAAAGTAAATGACAGCCATGACTGGAGAGCTACACCAAACGGGCATTACACTCTATTATTTGATGTAGCAGTTAGACAAATAGGTAGCACAACAGCAGCGCTATGCAGATCAGATGAGGGCTACCCAATCTTCGTCATAACAAAGCATATTGATAGTCATAACCCAAATCTAGGTGAAGCCACTGCGATGTACATTGGATTAGAGGAGGTTAGAAGCAGCAATATAAAAAAATTAGTCATTGCAGGGGATTCACTAGTGGTTCTGCAAGGGGCAAATGATCCTGAAAAAGTAGTCGATAGGACCATCCAGCCTATAGTAAATGACATCAGATCTTTGTTGAACTATTTCGACATTTGGCACACCAGAAAGATACATCGAGATCAGAATCGATGCGAGTATTCCATTGCGCAGTGGGCAGCTTCCAAGAATTTATATGGATGCATACCCATTTCTTTTATTCCACCTTGTATGTTGGATTTTCACAGCGGAAAAGACCCTCCTTTTAGTTTACACTAGTTGATGATGTACAGTTTAATTTAGTTTTTGTAGTTGTAAGAATGGTTTTAATTATGAATGAATCTATCTTGTTGAAAAAAATAAATAAATAAATAACCACCTTGCATAGAAACACACGCATGACAACCTAATGCCCCAAGACGATCCAAGTACTTTTAAACCTTGGTTTAGTGAAAGGGAGGAATAGACCCTCGAGTCTTCTTTAAGTGAAGTTGAGATATTACTATTAGTTCAAATAATTCAACGTTGAATCAAGGGACCTTATGAAATAGGGGGAAGAAAACTGAAGTTATTAAACAGAATTGGAGGTCTTTAGCTAAGCAGCATAAATAAGGAGGCACATCATGGGCATGCCCAGATCACCTCGTGGGTATTGCCATAAAATGATTATAGCTTTCCAGGTATCAAATGCTCGAGTAATCGTAGCTGGACTTTCTTCTTGCAGAACTGTGTATCTATAATGGACTCGTAACATTCCCACATAGCTCAACGGCAACTCCTATAAGCTTTAAGATCGAGTCAAATCCTGATTTACCTGTGCCCTTCAACTTCACAGGCATTTTTCAGTAAAAAAAAGATTCCAGGTTCCTTATCCGGTGACACAACAGGCATCCCAGCACCAAACACACACATTGGCTGAGAGGGTTTTCTTTAAGAAGCTTGGGTTTTCTTTAAGAAGCTTGGCTTCTCTTACCAACAGCTTCAGGATATATCATGCCTTTGACCTGTCTTATCGTTTGTGTCCATTTTTCCCATTTCCCAGCTTAGAGTTCCCAGTATTGAGACTATGTCTTCAGATTGGGGATGTGAATTGTGATCTGAAAAAAAGGTTGTAATGGTCCCGTATAGTTCAATAAAACTCCATCCAGGGAGTTTCTTCAAGCCGAGAGACCTCATTTGGGTCCACACCTCACCCACCCCATCCCATCTATTCATCGAAGCATAGCTGTGTGCCAGCTGCACATAGTTTCCAGCATTTACAGGCCTCAACATGAGAACATCTCTGGCAATTATTTCACAAATTTCATCCTTGCCATTGGCCCGACAAGCATCAAGGAGTATGCCTAAAACGTCCACTGATGGTTCTGGAAACAACCTCTTATAATAGTTATATGCCTCCTCCACCCTTCCAGCACGACTGAGGAGATCAACAATGCAAGCACGGTGTTCAAGGTTTGGTGCAATGCCAAAATCATCTGTCATAGACTGGAATATGCTCAAGCCCTGGTGGACAAGCCCATTATGACTACAGGCCGAGAGAACTGAAAGGAAAATGACATGGTTTGGTTCAATTCCTGTGCGTATAAAGTCTGAATACATCCTCAAAGCAGTCTCCCCTTTGCCATGACTACCATATCCTGCAATTATTGTGCTCCATGTGACAAGATCTTGCTGTGACATCCCATCAAAACACTTCTGGGCGGTATCTAGGTAACCACATTTAGAGTACATGTCAACCAAAGCTGTGTCGACCAAGATACACGGTGTAAGGCAACTTCTAATTACAAAGTTGTGGATCCGCTTACCCTGATGGAGTGCCCCAATTGAAGCACAGCCTTGGAGAAGGGAGACAACCGTAACTGAATCAGGTCTTTGGAGGGCTGTCCTCATTCTACCGAAGAGGATCAAGGCTTTGCACACAAGGCCATTTTGTGCATAACCAGCGACTATTGCATTCCAAGAAACCAAATCTCTTCTGACCATTCTATCAAAAATTGCACAACTTTGATCCAAATGACCACACTTGGCATACATAGTTACAAGAGAATTTTGAGCAGGGATGTCTAATGTCATTCCTTGCCTTAATATGAAACCATGAACTGAGGTGCCCAGATCAAAAGAACCCAATTGCGCACAAGCTGCAAGAGCACTAGCTATCGTAGCAGTAGAAGGCTCCACTCTTGATTTTAACATCTGACAGAAAACTTTAAGTGCCTCGTCCGCACAATCATTTTGCACAAGCCCTGAGATCATTGCTGTCCACAACACTACATCCCTACTTGGGATCTGCTCAAATATCTTAAATGCAATGTCGATATTACCACATTTTAAATACATGACCACAAGTGATGTTTCCACATGTGCATCCAAGTAGAATCCAGCTCTCAAAATCTTACCATGCACCATCTTCCCCAATTTAAGATTGCTTTGTGTTGCAGTCACAGACAGCAGAGACCCAAATGTCAACTGGTCAGGCTCCATACCTTCAATTCGCATTCTGTCTAAATTATGAAAAACTTCTCTAATATTTCCTATCTGGGCATAGCCCGAAATCAAAGAATTCCACGAAACTATGTCCCTGCTATCCATAAATTCAAAAAACTCCTTAGCATCCTCAACGCTTCCGCATTTACCATACACGTTTAATATAGAATTCGCCAAAGCTATATCAGACTCAAAACCGTACAAAACTGCACAACTATGCAAACACTGCAAATGGGTAAGCTCAGGAGCTCCAGAGAGCATGGTTAACAATGTAACCGAAGTGGGCTGAATTCCTTGGCCCCGCATCTCATTATACATCGAAAACGCTGTACAAACATCACCCATGCGCGAATAACATCCAATGACCGCAGTCCAAGGAACAACATTTCTTTCGGGCATCACGTCAAAAACTTTGTGAGCAGTGCTTGTGAATCCGAATTTAGCATAGAAATTAATCAAAGAAGACGCAATATAAGCGTCCGAAGAATACCCATTAACAATGACACGTTGATGGAGCGAGAAGCCATGCGACAATAGGTCTAGAAAGGTGCAGGCTTTGAGCAGACTAGGGAAGGTAAAAGCGTCTGGAGGGGTGTTGGTACTGAGCATAGAGGAGTAAGTGAGAAGAACTTCACGGTGGGAGCCTTGGGATGAGAGACGGTTGATGACAGCGTTGAATGACTTGGTGGTCGTAGGGTGAGGTGGTGGCGGTGGTTTTAAGGAGTTGAAGAGAGAAGGTTTTAGTTTGCTCATAATTCATGTTAGAAGGCATGGCGTAAGAGAGAGTTCTCTCGCCACTACTGAAAGCATGGGGAGCGGGAAGGCGCCTATACTCTGAAGTTGAAAGTTGAAACGGGATCACATAGTACAAGTTTGGTTCGGCTCGGGATTGGGCAGCGAAGCACCTTTGCCCAATTCCTTAACCCAAGAGAAGCATTCCCTCCACCTATCGGATAGGTTCGCGTTCTGTAATAGCTTGCCGACTCTTGCTGTCTTCGGCCAGATTAATGTGCAATCGATTGCAAATAATTTTATTCTGAGGGTTCAACAAGTTGTCTGAGTTCGGTCTAGTCTAGAGTGGTTCCAAGTTTTGTCCAAATTATAAACTGGATTTGCACGGGGGGATTTGGATTCCTTAAAGTTTGGTCTCCAACTTTCTAGCACTCAAGAGGGAGAGAGTAATAGATAAATAAAATGTTCCCCTAACATACATAATTTTTTTATTAATTTCCTTAAGAATAATGTTAGTATGACTCATCATTTTGCATTCTCGTTTGGACTGTTCATGTATATATATATATTTTTTAAATTCTTAATGGTTAAGAAAGTGACTATTAGTATATTAGTATTTTTTTTAAAAAAATATTTAAATATATTTAAAAAATAGTTGAAATAAAAAGAAAAAAAAAGTACAAGAGTTTAATATATGAGAGTTCGGTCAATAACTCTAGGAAATTGAAATTGTCTTTGAGCAAAAAATTCTCCAAACTGGTCCTAAACAAGCATCACATGACAATTAACACGTGTGTCCTCAACGTGACATTTATATATCACGATAGAATTTAAAAAATATATAAAATGAAAGTGCCACATAACTTTTTGGAAACAAAAAATACAAAATACATTAAGTATTTAAACGATTTTATATAGTTGAATGATACTGCCTATAAGTTTTAATAGTTTAAGAAGTAATATGTAAGAGTATGTAGAATGTATTTTTCCCAAAAACATTTTACCAACAAAATCCTTTTCTTTGGAAATTGAAAACAAGCAGGAGTACATGCGTGGGGGAGTTTTCAAAATCCAGAAAATTATAGTGAAGGTTTCTTCATCATCTAAGCAAAGTGACATTTTCCTTTAGGCTTTGCTAGTCTTCTAGAGCTTCATTATGCAAATTTATCAGTTTCTGTTTCAAAGATCGCTGCAGATGTAACAGCTCTTTAGCAGCCATGCTCGCTCGTAAGGAATGTTTATTACAGTTGAATTTATATATTCAAGTTACAAAGAGAACAGCAGCATAAGATCATTAACATAACAAGTCTACAATTCTGGGGGTTTAAGACCCATGGTTCCCGTAATTCTTCAAGTTTGAACCTACTTTTTTGGGTATTCCCTTGCTCCAAATATTGTGGATCCGACTCTCACATTTGTACTGCCCATTTCAATCTGCAAAACCATCAAGTTTCTAATTATAAGCAAAATCTCTCAACTAATCTTTTCCCCTGATAGTACAGTCTGCGTAAATGATGATAAACATAAGAGGCAACTCCAAGTAATGGTACAACCTCGAGTTAAAATTCTCTCTTCTACTCTTTATAGAGTTTTAACACCATTTCTTTCAGAAAAATGATAAATGATGCAGCAGGCTAACACGGTAGCAGTGGTGTTTGAGTTCAAGTTTATGTTTTCTTAGTCCTATTCTGTGAAGAATAGCATAATTCCATGGTATTTTAAACTCCTATCCCTAAAATATAGGATATCAGAACACAAAAAACAAAGAATCAGAAATCTATCATTATAGCGAAAAAAAAAATGTATGAAAAAGAGCTGCAAAGTCTTTACAGCTTGCTCAAAGTCCGCGGACATGCCCATTGAAAGCTCGCATTGCTCTTCTGGAATGTCAAGTGCTTTGCAAACCTCAGTTCTGCAGTTTGATAATGTCTGAAGAAACAGACAAATTCAGAAAATTGAAGGAGCACAAGGAAAAAAGACTTGATTCCATGTATGCTTGCAGGGAGTGTCACCTTAAAGTTTTCTGGGGTCGATGAATAATCGAGCATACCAATTGTCATTAGCCCACAGAACTCAAGGTTTGGGCAGCTCAGACTAACATGCTTTACAAGTTCCACACACCCAGAGGGCTCAACACCAAATTTTGCTGCAAGAAAATCACGGATGAAAATGGCACATGAATCAATAGGATTATTCTATAAATGCCTAGGATAATAACTACCACTTGTTAGGGACAAAATTATCTAGCTGAGAAACCGAATGAATCTCCTGCACCTGTAATTCAAGATTGATTCTTCAACCTAATTTCTCAACATAGAGTCCCAGAGTTGCTCAGAATGTAGTGCAGATGGTAAACCAACACGCACCTCAAGCATATCTTGAACCAAAACAAGGTAAGGGTGACTAAGATTATCAGTTGGTACAATTCTTCAGGTGTGCCACATCCATATGATGGTTGCCAATTTAATGGGAAGAAAGAAGTTATATGTATTATACATTCTGTAGGTGAGCTATCATTCATGCGGTGTCGAGGACCCGCAACTCTCGAAAGGGCCACCAACCACCCAAATCACCGCAGCAAACCCATGGAGCCGACTATTTGGGTAAGTGCAATACAATCCATTCAAAACACATACAGAACTTTGCATGATTTTGTAATACAATAATACATAAACTAGAAGTCTCACAAACGAAACTTTTATATAACCTCTATGAACAAGGGTCAAATGCTAAAAAACAAATGAGACGCGTCTATAGTCAAAACAGCAAGTAAAAACTTAGATGGGAGTGAGTGAAGAACGTAAATGATCACCACAAGGTGGACAAAAGGGACACACATGAAAAACGAATCACAAACCTAAAATAACCAATTTACCCAAATGCTGATTGATACTATGATTTACAAATACAATGTTTTACAACATGGCCAGATAAGTTGTTCTAGTATGTTGTTCTAGTTCAAGCAGCCAAAAAGATCACGGGACTTTGGAACTTACGTCAGACAAGCCAAATCAGTAAAAAGGACAGGTAGATTTATTATAGATTGCAGATAACAAATAGAAAATGAATCAAATCTAAGTAATGACATGGAGTCAGTGAACCAACTTACATGTTTCTCCGCTAGTATTTACTTGGACCATGACCTTCAAAGGCTTTCTCCCAATGCTTGCAACAGCACGATCAAGATGATTTGCAATCTGCAAAACAAATGAAGTGTAGAAAATCAGAAAGAAACAGACCAACATCAAGTAGAGCCAAAAGGATTTCTTTAAGATCAACTTTGTTGGTTTTCATCCTATTGAAAATGCTAGTATTGCAAATGCTTAAAAGCCGAGCAGCTTAGCAAGCCATTTTTAGTGGAGACGCCTGATACCAAGCATCGAATTCTTCGGGACAAAATATATTAGTTATATATCGGCGATAACATTTACCTTCACGTCATCTACACTCTCGACCATTGCAAGGCTTGGTACACCAGCTGCACAGTATTAGAAGATAATTAATGAACAATAACACATCGTTGCAGAAATGTCTAAGGTTGCATTGGGATAGTAGGTATTCGTGAAAAAGTAATTATAGAATATTGAATTGTAGTGAATAATAGTGAAAAGTATTTGAAAAATACTGATCAAAAAAAGTATTTGAAAAATAATAATAAAAATAATGAATAGTAGTGGGATATCTTCTCAATGCCCAAACTAGGCTAAGTCACGTTGAAGAATATAAATATTCAAATTGGGAAAAAGAAAATGACTCAGTTGCCCAGTGCGTCACAACAGAGAGAATAGTAAAATGCAAAATTAAAACAATTTAAGTTTCTTGAGAGAAACCCAGTTATGTGATTGATTTACTTGCTAGGAAAAGAGGGTTCGCTTCCTTCTCACCCAAAACAACATGGTCTATTCTTAGTAACGTACCCAGAAGAGGCTTGGCCTTGTTGCTTTGCAAGTTCCCAATGAAATGCCACTCGATATCGTCTGGAAGCTGCAAATGACGAAAAAATACCAGAGTTAATAACTCTTATTATAAAAGGACCCAAAGAAAAAATTTTTTTTTACAATTTTCATAATTTGGGACCTTTAAATAAACCAAAAGAATAATTCGTTCAGAGATATATACTTGATACTCATGCTCTGTTTGGTTGGGCCAATTGCATATAATAACAAAGAAAAGTAATAATCCCAGAGAGAAGAGAAAGAAAGAAAGGAAACGAACCTGAGGAGCTTTCTCGATGAGCTCTTGAACGTAATTTTCCCCGAAGTACCGATGCCCGGCATCGTAGACTTGGCGGATAAGAGAGACCGGTTTGGTCTTGCTCACAGCCACCACTCGGACACGGTCGGACCCACGACCTGAGCGCTCAGCGGCTAGATGGGCACGTCGAAGCACGGACCGTAAAGCTGCTGCGACGCCTTCCGTGGCGGCTGCGGAGGTGGCCATGTCAGAGTCGCACTGCACAAGTACGGCTGCCCCTCTCTTTGCTCCAGATTGTTCACCGAATCACCAAGACTGTTTAGGCCGGTCCGGATGTTCAGAATATATATATTATTAGAAAAAATTTAAACATAAACCCCCTGCACTCTGCACACTAATTAAAATACATATTTAAAATACATATGATTTTATCTTTTTACATTTATATTTCATGAAATATGAAATGTAAAATATGGAGATAAAAAAATAAAATTATATATTTTTTAAATAGTATACAAAATGTGAAATTTCTGTGCAGAACGATTCATATCATTATAGATGCCAATGGCTAATGCTAAGTAAAGTTTTTGTGTAATGTAGTTTGTTTGAAAAATAGTGAAGGTGATTATTAAAAAAATAAATTTTTAATGTAGATTTTCGATTTACTATTATTTTATAAATAGAATATGTGGAAACTATTATCTATAATTCTAAATATTAATAAAATATTTTAAATTAAATGTTTAGATTATCTTTGATATCAATCACTTTTCTAAAGAAAGTAGTCAAAATCATAAGAGAAGCAAGGTCCACGAAATGTTTTATTGAGTGAGAAGCAAGGAAAGTTATATTGAGTTTTAAAAAAGTAGAGGTAAAAATATTATAAAATTAAAAATTATTTAAATATAATTTTTTAATATGATTTTTTTTCTGAAATTAAAAAAAATTATATTTTTCTTGTGTTTTGTTCGAGAGTTTGTAAATATTTTAATAATTAGATAATAATTAAATGAAAAAGTTAACAAATTTAAAATTGAGAAGTATTGAATTTAAGTGATGTTTGCCTTTGGGAATGAAATATTAAGAATATTTGAAAAGAGTTGGTGGTGTTACCAAACATACTCACTGTGCATGTTTGGCAAACATGAAAATTTTCATAAAAGTTTTTATAATTTCATTTATAAATATCATTTAAATACAAACACTTTTTAATTTTAGATTTTTTAATTTTTTCATTTAATCACTACATAATCATTACTCAAGTACAAAAATTAATACAATTTATACAAATTTTAAAACAAAAATAATATTAAGAAATTATAATACAATACAATATTAAAAAATAATATTAACTTTATCTGTTCATTTTCAAAATTCCAATACAATACTTATTTTAAAATATATTTTTATTCAGCTTTTTTCTCATTTTTTAAAATCTAATAAAACATTTTCATTCAAACTATTTCACTATTATTTACAAAGTTGTAAGATACTTTAAACCTAAATTCTCTCTTATACCCCGTTAGTTCTCTCTTAAATTATATATTATATATTATTTAATTTTGAAAGTGTTTTAAAAAGTTATCATGATAATATCTCTATAACTTTATGTAATATTTAGAAAATGATTTATAAAAGTTTAGGATGTTATATAGATAATAGAACTAGAATTCATATAAAATAATGTAATTTTTAACGATGAGTCTAATTTTATTCGGAAGTCTTAATTTCATATTTTAAATTTATATATCTAACATTATTTATAATATTTAAATTCTATAATATTTAACGCAGATAATATCACAGCCCGTCAGCCCGTACCCAATTCGAGCATGCTTGTAATGGAATGCCAGTCCGGACCCTGGCCCAATTTGATCAATGCTTAGATGTCCTTGGGCTCATTCAAAGTTGCGTACCGAAGTATTCTCACGAAAAAAGAACTCAACCATAAAATGTTTTTCTCTTTGGTAATTTTATATATAAGAAAAAAGACTATATTAATATCCATATATAGTGTGCAATTGTTTGAAATTCTTACAGAGCGCATTAAATATTATAGTTTTTATAAATGAGAAATATTTTAACCATAAAAAGATTCCATAAAAGTAAATTTACAAACTGACATGGCTTGGTGTGATACGTTAGATTGTAAAGTAGATCTAACATAATATATGAAATCATATTAGTTTATAAATTTACTTTTGTAGAATCTAGCATCCCTCTATCTTCAATTTTGGCAGAGAATTGAAGAAGATCAAACTCATTACACCATAGTTGATTACACTGCAATCTGACAAACAATATGTCTATGAGATGAATCTATGAAAATAGTGTTTGTTCAAGTTTGATCTATTTAAATTCAAAACTCACTATAAATTTCAATATTGTGAGTCAAGATCTCATATTGCTGTTCAGAGAGCCTAGAACTCAGGGGAAGGTGTACATATTGCTGTTGATCAATTCTATTGACTGCCGAAGTTGATTGGACTTGATCCATCTGTAAGTTTCCAAAGCTAGAGCTGTTAAAGCTAAAACTCCAAGTATTACCCCGTAAGCCCATCTCCATTTTTCAGCTTGACCTTCATCATTGATCCCCAGAAATATGTTTGTTATAATTAGTACAATCACTGCATACCCAAGAAAATGGTGGTATATCTCCCAGCACCTGCGATGTTCAGCTTCTTTCTTTGGTTGCCAGAAAATGGCAAGCATCTGAATGGCAGTGCTAAAATGTTAACTCTGGGTAAAAAAAAAAAACTACTGAGTTTTGAGTTACTGTTCAGGAGGAGAGATTTGGACTCACTTGTATGGTTGTGCAGATGAATACAATGATACTCAGAACTCTTTGTGCTTTAGAGATGTGTAGCCTGAAAGTATTTTCAAGGCATATCCCAATCCCCCATCCGATTGTGCCCAGAGTATATCCAATTCCCTGAAACATTATGTGAAACGAGTACCATTCCTTCCATGTCATGGGAAAGTTCTTAAAGTACCTTGCAATCATTACCCCAATGGGGAGCATTGTTCCCCAACCTATAATGATTAAAACGCCATGAACCTGTCAAAAATTAGCTGAAGAAAATAAATCTACTGCATATATTGTCTCACATTGGATAAAGACTACAGAATTTGATCTCTAGGGTAAACGGGATTTTAGGAAAGAAGTTACTGATCTTACATTTTTGAGGTGGTGATGATGCCTGAAGTGATGAGGCTTCCATGATCTCAGGTTTATAGTCACTCCAGTACTATTAGAACTTTGTAGAGAAGTACTGGCATGCATCTGAAGCATTACATCTGCAACAATGGAGTCAATTCCTCTTTCTGTTTGTATGAGATCAGAGAGACCCCCATTGCATGAAGAGGCTTGGGCAGTGATGGAATATTGGAGGGGGAACACCATACTGAGAATCATATAAATGCAATGGGAATTCATGCTCTCTCTAGAATGCGTTTCAGATGGATTCACAATTTTCAGTAATAAAAATCTAAAATCTGAACATCAATTTTGGATATATATAACACACCAGCTAACAATTTGTAACATCAATCAATGTCTTAAATGAATTCAACCATTTCCATTGCTTTCTTTCTAGTTGCACAGAAATTAGCAATGTTGTATGAAACTACCCAGTTATTCAGGATCCAACAAAGAGTACTTTGTTGGACATTGATTTCATGGCCTAACACTTTTGTTAAGTAGGACTTGGTTGTGAGGAATATGTGCTTTTCTTATTGAAATAGGTAACCTGCTCTGAATTGCTTGAATAGCAATAAAACAATCTGCTCATATTCTGATACTCAGAATAATCTTTTTTGACCTGTTAAAGGCAAGTGTTAGGACCTTGTAGAGAACGAAATCTTGCTAGCTAGAGACCTCAGAATTTAGAGGCAATCAGATGAGTTTTGACAAAGATTCTGCAAGCCTAGCCCATATTCTAGAGCTAAAGCTTCTATGCAATTTCCTTTGCTTGAAACAGGAAAAATGTGAATTACTAGCATTCCCAAGTAGCCAAAATTCATTTCGGGTTGAACTGGTCGTCTTTTTTACATTTACATTGTATTTGTGGATACAGAAAGGTTAACTTTCTTTACATGCAATCAAATGAATTCTTGTTAAATGAAATTCAAACCCCCCTTCTCTCTCGCAGTACTCCTTGCTTTGTGGTTGACAACCATGCATGAAGCTGCTCAAAACTTTTTTTTTTTTTTTTACCCTGGCAGCAGCAATAGATAGCTACTGTTGCAGTTTTGGGTTGTTATTGGATGATTACAATGAAGACATGAACTCTTCAGGGCGGGAAATTGAACACCTATTATGGTGGATGAAAAAAAATAATAATAATAATTTTAAATACAACTGTGAAGTGCGTAGACGCCGCATAATCGCTTTGAAAAAGAGTGAGGTCTATTATTAAAAAATTAATTTTTTTTCATGTGTCTCATATTTTATTCACTTTTTTCAAAGTGATTACACAACAGTTACACAATTCATGGTTGTAAATATCTTTTCTGAAAAAAATAGATCTCCCATGCATTAACTCTGTAGCTTCATGTGTTAACGGCCCATCTTGGATATTCCGAGCCCAAGCCGAAACAACTTGCGGACAAGTAGAGGATGGGCTTGGGGGTATCGATATTAGCAAGCCGACAGTCCCTCTCAGATATTGTGATCGGCCCACTATTTTAATTTTATGAGTCAGCAAAATTCGTGGACTAGATCGAGTTGATTTGATTTTCACTGCAAAATAGCCGAATCTCCCCGCCGGATGACTTGGACTCCCAGCTGGCAGAGCAGCAGATCCCTCGCCTCCAAGTCAAAAACTCTCGCCAAACAGAGACGTGCAACGCAAATCCACATGTTGCTATTGGAAAACTGTTTAACTTTTGAGTGCCTTTGTAACTGATTCGAATTCTAGCTATGATCAATTCAAAGGCCTTTCTATTAGCTATCCACGTGGGCAATAGGCTTTGCCTTCGTCATGCATGCAAAAGTAGCCTCCATACAAAAAAATCCCTTAAATTTATGAAGGATGAAGGTATGAGAGAAATTAATAGATAACTGGCCGGTTTGCATCCTGTTTTAGTAGAGTCGGATTGAGTGTGGTGATGGGATAGTTTATTTCGGAGACATGTAATTATTGGTACTTGTGGGATTATTGGCCGGGATGAAGCGCTTTCTCTTATATCATCGATGAATGTTTAGTTTAAACATGTGTTTAGAGAAATTAATATGGTAGCGGATTTTTTTATTTAAATTTGGAGCGAGTGGCGGGAATTGGGATTTTTTTAGTGAGGACTTTGGTTCGGGTAGATTGAAGGGGCTGATAGGTTGGGTATTCCTTAAGTTAAATATTAGTGGAGTCGGTTTGAGTTTGGATGTTTTTTGTTACCACAGTATTCCTACGCCACAAGTGAAGGTTTTTTTAATAAAATTGGGAGGGAGTCACTCATAGATAGGTGACTTTCGATTCTTTCTTAAAAAAAAAATAATATATGAAATAAACTTTATAGAATTATTAAATTCTATTGTTTGTTTTGAATTTGTGACGTTTGCCAAGCCTTTTTCAACTTGGTTGAAAGAAGAAATAAAAGTTGAGAAATGATATTTGAAGTCATAAAATATGCAAGAACCGCATACTCATTTTGAAAAAGTGAGTAAATATGTAATTTATATGAAAAAATTAGTTTTTTAATAATAGAATGCACAACGCTTGCACAACCAATAAATGTATCTAGCATTATTCTTATTTATGTTATCTAATGTACATTTAGTAGCGTGTCAATCGAATATATATTTATATATTAATAAGCAACAAGAGTTCTTCTACTCATCATTTTTACGCCACACATCTGCTAAGGGAAAAAAATAAAAAGATAAAAAAGAAAAGTAAGTGTGTAGTATAGGGATGATCATGGGTAGAAATTTTCTAAGCAACATACTCGTAAGTTATATTTTGTTTATAAATGAAGTATACTTATCTGAGGACCACATGAATGAGATTTTAGTGGCCAAATATATATAGCCATGGAATTCTAGGTAGAAGAAGCAACAACGATTGAGTTTTTTTCCCCCTGTTTGGGTGATCAAGGGTAGTTTCCTAAACGCCTGCTACAGTGCATATATATTAGTCAATCACGAAATACGTACGTACCCGTCTTGTGTTTCTTCTCCTTTTCGCTGAATTCTGTCTTACATTTGGATTTTTTGGATCAAATTGGGAGGCTAACTCCCATTTACTTGAATCTCATATAGCCGTTGATAGAGACCTCCAAGAAGAACCTAGCTATATATACATTTCCCTATATATACTCCTTCCCTGTTGTTTGTAACTTCACATCCTTTCTCGAACCCAATCTGCTCATACGCTCTCTCTCTCCCATATATACATACGCATTCACATTTATATACACTATGGCAATGAACGTCTCGACAAAAATCATGCTGATCATGGCCATGCTGGTTTTTATAATAAGCACAGCCTTTGCTCTTTCAGCAACACCAACGTCCATTAATGAATCACATGTCAATGCAAAGAAAGATAATAAAGCTGATTATGAGCACTCGTCCTTTCTCAAAAGAAACGTTCGCTTCCTTGCCCAACAGGTCAAGGCCGTGAGGAGTACTTGCGATAAGTACCCTAGAATTTGTCGTGCCTCGGACAGCCCGGGACCAAACTGCTGCAACAAACAATGCGTTAATCTGATGGCTGATAAACTCAACTGTGGCAAGTGCGGGAAGAAGTGCAACTACTCCGAAATGTGCTGCCAAGGGAAGTGCGTAAACCCCTCCAGGGATGCGAGAAACTGTGGCCGGTGCAACAACAAGTGCGGGAAGGGAAACTCATGTCAATACGGATTATGCAGCTACGCTTAAAGATGATCGATCGGTGCTAGCTCGGACCGGCACTTTTGAGGATCTACTTGTACCAATTACTAGCAAACAGATTATACATGATCGAGTAGCATGCATGCATGCATGGATAGAATTAAAGTGATGATCGCATTATACTACTATATATATATATTATATATATAGGCCGAAGCATGCAAAATAAAGCATGGAGTATATTATTGTTTGATCTATGACAGATAAATCTAGCTTTCATATATAATTTAAAGCTGATCTAATATAACTATATAAGTTGATGATTTTGTCAGGATATGCATGTATGTAATAAGGGGTGATATTTCGTTTTATATCAATTTAAACGATTTGAAATATATTATCAGGTGTGAAACAGTAAAGATTTATTTGGTCTTTTTAATTGTTATTACTCTGATGATCTGATACATCATGTATTTGCTCTTAAAGAAAATAATTAATTTCAGTTGCAAGTTGGAGATCAGAGATAAAAGAAATTAGGATGCTAGATAGAGGAGATCAGAAGTCATATGCATGGGTGGCCGGGAATCCAAACAGTTGGCTATATATGCAAGTTTTATAAGTTAAATGCTCGACTACTAATTTTTACTTTATTTTAGTATATCTTAGATTCATGTTAGCTAGGCTAGCTGTTGTTCATTAATATGTATGCTGCATGCCCAATATGATATGAGAATGAGCGAGAAATTAACACGACGCTTCAAGGGAAGTCCAAGCCACATATTTAAGAATTACCTATTTTTTAAAAAGACTAGTCAACAATACATTTAGAATCTCATTAAAATCATTAGAAAAAACAAAAAATTTATTATTCTCAAGCAATACGAGATCTCATATACCACTTATTCTCATTACTCAGTATAGGATATGTATCGATCACACAGTGTTCGCCAAAACTTTTTAAAAAACAAAGTTTTTTTTTTTTTAAAAAAAAAAGTGGTTTACTTTCTTTTACATGTTCAAGGCGATGCGGTAACCCTCACAAGCAAAGCTTCACAAAATCATATTTACAAAAGGAAAAATACTTTAGCTATAAAGAGATTATACAAAAGTAAATCTACAAATTGATGTTGCTTGATATGATACGTTAGATTGTAAAGTTACATTTATTATAAAATAGATTTAACGGATTCCATAAAGTCACATCAGTTTGTGAGTTTACTTTATATAATCTCTTTGTATCTGTAGCAGTTCTCTTATCGTTCTCTTATACTTGTATATAATTATTCAAATAACATAGTTTTGATAGGGCGGGGTCACCAAAATTTATGGTCAAAGCAATACTGTAGTATTTTAGAAAATAAAGCCGCCACAACTGCTTCTGAAATCTTTTGTCTATTGACCGCCCTGCATGTGACTTAACAATTACGTGGATTCGACGTGTGTTGTATATATTGTCTATATAGCTGTGTACAAATTTCCATTTGCTTCTGTTAAAATTAATTTAACGCTAAAACATTCAATATAATTATCTGTCTTAAATATTTTTTTTATAATTAAAACATAAATGAACGTATATACATAATATGTAAATCTCATAATATTTAATATTAAAACTGTATACGAATAATAATAAATATTAAAATTAGGTCTAAAATCTATAATATCTATCTGATGAAATTGTGAAAAATATAAATGCAATTAATATAGAGGAACATGATCCGTTAATCTAAGCCCAACTTCGTTACATATTGACACAGTTAATTTAGGCGCCGTAACAACTACAATTTTAAATATTTAAAGAAGATTAATTTGTTGGGAATTAAAGTGACAATATTTGGTTAAATTAAGATCATATAGTCAATGCTGAGAATCGTATTATTTTTTAAATATGTAAGAAAATTAAGGTCAAAATATATACTCCATGGAAGTGCTTCTGTACCGGTTTTTCTGATTATTATGTATATGGATGGAATAATAATATTGCTCGGGACGTTAATCTTAAACTAATTTTGACCTTTATCTATAGTTCTCATGTTGGCAGTGTTTGTGTTTGCAATAATCTGCTTATATATATATATATATATATATATATATATATATATATATATATATATATATATATATATAGTAGTAGTACTATTGAACGAAGATTGATCGAGTCCTTTTTCTGAAGGATATAAGAACATATATATCCCTTCTGCGCGCACGGATCGAGAATGATTAATTTACAACTCATCTTTGATAATTCTATATTAAATGAATGGTAATTTTGTACCGTTAAAACTTATTTTTAATGAAATGAAATGTTTATATCAGTTGATTGTAAAATAAATTGTAAAAAAATTATAGACGTATTATTACCTGCAATATTACCGATCTCTCATTTATTTATATTTCAGTTCTATTAAAATTAGACCAAGCCCAAGTCTATATTTTCTGATACCATCTAAAATTATAACTTATTCTAAAATTTTAATATAATAAAAAAAATAAATTTAATTATTTATATTATATTCTTAACATATATCCGTGCATAATGCAACCATGAGCTCCCACAGTCGCATTCTTTCATGCAAAATGTAACCTTAATTCATGGAAGCATATTAATATGCTCACACACAACGTGCCTGATTATATGGGAAAATGTATATTCTTATTATATGTAATATATTATAGGTGGTCAGTCAATCATGGGAAGTAATTACGTAGCAATGATGATTTGCTTCTCTCTTATGTCTTTTCCAGCTTGCAGGGTTGGTGGGATATATAATTAAGAGAAATGGTAATTGTAAGTGTAAGTGTCGTATAATTATTTTGAAAAAAAAAATATAACATTTATATGAAAAAAAATTATTTTTTTAATAATAAGTCTTATTTTTAAAGCGACTGCATGACGTTTGCGCATTGTACGACTGTATATAACATTATTCACTGACTAATCGAGACACACGTACAAGATCTTGACATCGGCCAGCTTGATGATTTTGATCTTATCATGACTTGTAATAGTAAATAGTCAACCGTACCTACATTAATTAAAATAATATATATTATGATATATTAATTAAAAAGACTCTTAATTAGCTAGCGAAGTGCTTGCATGTGAAAGTGAAACGGGTTTTTTTGGTCTGCAGAAACAAGGGGCATGAAACTTGCTTTTTCTCACGTGGCTTTGAACAAGAAAAATGAAAAATTCAACTGATCAGGCAAGACTGGCGTGCGTTGCCAATCAGGTCGCACGTACGACTTTGGCATACTGTGGAAAATAAATCGTGGATAGGACTTAGGAGTACTCCGGTCCGGGGGTTCTTACTTTTTTAACTGAATCATGATCCGTACAATTAATGACAGCGATGAAAATTGACAGGTTTGGACATACAATTATAGTTTCGTCCCCTCTCGTCTTATTTTTAAATATAATTTAAATATAAAATTTTTAAATTACTCATTACAATTTGAAAAATTCTATTTACAATTCTCAAATAGAGATTACATGTGTAAACCCTTCATTAAATAGAAAAAAATACCATTTTAATAATGATATTATTATAATTTTTAAAAAATTTAAAAACAAAATTGACTAAAATTACACATACAGTCCCAAAATAGGGATTGAGCCTAGCATTGCTCTATTATAAAACTATATTATTACACTATTTTAATTTTATAATATTTTTTATTCAACTTTTTCTCTCTCATTTCTTAAAATCTAAAAAATACTCAATTCAAAGTCAAAGTATCTCACTACTATTCACAAACTATCTTACTATTATTTACAAAATTTTTATCTTATCTCACTCCCCAAACAAGCCTAGTGTTTTACTTTCTAGTAATGATGGATTGAACCCAGTTTGTAATAGACCCATGCATGGTTACAATACATATATGTAATGAGCAATGCTATGTACAGTCTTCATTTGAGGACTACAATACAAGCCTAAGTAATTTTATCTTTAAAATTTGTTAAAATTACAAAAATATTCATCCTAAAATAATGTTTTTTCTCATTTAATAAAGGGCCTGGACATACAGTCTCCAAGTGAGGATTGCAAATAAAATTTCTCATATGTAATATACCAAATCACACACACACATATACATATATATGAAAAATGTTATGCATCAGTTACTATTCACTTTCACACACTCATATTTATAGCTTTTTTATAGAGTGTGAGATATTTTTTATAAGATGTGGGGTGTTTTTCATGAGTAATAGTACTCATCATCTAAATTTTTATCATTTTCTTATCATTTGATCATGATATGACATTAAATGATTATATATTATTTATTCTATTTTATTTATGAACCTATCATTTAATATTACATATCACGAAATGATAAGAATATGATAAAAAATTAATGATGAATAGATTTTTCTAGATAAGATCATACTAAAAAATTTTACTTTTTAGATAATATTAAACCCCGATCGATGGAGCTCTAATTTTCAAGCTAGCCAGATCTAATGATGTGTGGCTAGCTAGCTTATTATTAGTACGTACCATTGCTAGCACTATGGAAACCGAAGAAAATCAATCCAATGCTCCGGCCAGCTCGTTGAATTAATGCCCGTAAATTAAGGAGAGTCAGAGGATCCTGATCAAGTACGTACCTAACCGCCTGTACCTCATATCTGATTTCTGCTTCTTCTCCACTATCACCTAATTTTTAGTTTAATATTTCTTCCGAAGCCTAACCTTCGTTTACTTGAATCTCATGCATGTGGCCGTTGAATTAGACCACCCCACTATCACTAAACGGTATTAGAATATAGAATATCTTACACTTTTTCCAACCCAACACGTTGCCTTTTTCGGCCAGCTCCAATCTTCTCTATAAATACGTCTTTCGCTCCCTCCATTCTTTCCCATCCAAAGCATATTCAATAAATTCTCTTCTTCTTTCTTTTCTCCACATTTCATTCATTCACATTAATTAGTTCATTCAGTTTGAAATTCTCTATTCCTTTCTTAGCAAGCACGTACACATACCCTCGAAACATGAAGTCTCTAAAGACATGCTTAGTGCTGGCCATTCTTATGGCTTTGGCCGCTATTTCTCTTTCAGCCATACAATCTCGCGATGAATTGTCCCTTGAGGAAGACAATGAAACTACTTATAATGATGAAACTTCTGATGATCTTTCTCCGGCTGAAACTGGCCAAGAACCAACTTCTCTTCGAGGGTCCATCCGCTTTCTGTCTCAGATCAAACCCCGTGTCCCTATGACATGCGACAAGTACCCTAGGGTTTGTCATGCCAAGGGCAGCACGGGGCCGGATTGCTGCAAGAAGAAATGCGTTAATGTGATGACAGACAGACTCAACTGTGGGAAATGTGGGAAGAAATGCAAGTACTCCGAGCTTTGCTGCAAAGGTCAGTGTGTGAACCCCAGGTCCAACAAAAAGCATTGCGGAAGCTGCGGCAACAAGTGCAAGAAAGGGAGTTTATGTGTGTACGGGATGTGCAGCTATGCGTAAATTATGAAAGAAATCAACTCGATCCACAGCGTTCAGGATCAGTTGGCATGCATGGCTGCAAACGGAGCTGACCGCTTCCTATACCTGCATATAAAGCGTAGTTCATTATATATGTTGTTTTATATTATGAATTTGTTAATGCGTGTGAATTAATAACATTAATGGCGAACACTCATCGATATTTGATGGGCTTTGCCTGTTATTGATTATTCTTTTCTTTACCTTGTGATCTAAATGGATCAGGGACTCAAGATTTCTAAAGTTCTTGTAAGAACTCAATTTGGGACTTAATTAAAGACATATATAAGCATGTGTTCATGATCATAAAATGGATCGATAATATTTATTGAGTATTCAACGTTAACTGAGTAATTCATTCGAACAAATATTAATGTTCTAGAACTCATATATATATATATATGCTTATTTCTTTTCCGCTTTAAATCTTAATTAATTAGCAGCTATTTCTTGATGACTTGGTGACATGATGTGGGTTAATTTCTTGTTGCTGTAAACTTGTGAATTTTCATTAGATACTCATGCCCGTTTGGATAGTGAGATGATATTATTTTAGATAAAAATTGAAAGTTGAATAAAATATTGTTAAAATATTATTATTGTTTTGATATTTAAAAAAATTGAGTTGTTTATTATATTTTGTGTAAAAAATTAATAAAATTATAATGATGAAATAAGATGAAACCGTTTCTGTATCCGAACAGGATCTCAATATGTAATTTGAATTATTAGTATTATTATTAAATAATCATTGTAGTATATATGCTACTTAAGATTTTTCTCGATGTAAACGTACGCGCGGTGCATCCTATCGTTTTAATTAAGGTACGTACGTATACGTACGTACGCGCAGTGCATTTACGTTTTTCTCCATGACGAGTATTATTTTTGGCTCTAAAGTACCATTAATTTCTAGAAAAATGCTAGGGAGTCCGATTTGGGCTCCTCTTTTTTTTTTTTTGCCGATAAGCATTTTATTTTATTTTTTTAGTTTTTTTTTAACTTAATGCTTAAGAAAATATTGTTTAATAATATTGTGAATTTTTTTATTTTTTTTAAAATATTTAAAAGTGTTAAAAAAATGATGTGAAAAAAAATAAAAAATTCTTTGAAGTTTCTTTTTCTCACATTATTTTTTTAACACTTTTAAATATTTTTAAAAAAATAAAAAAATTCACAATATTATTAAACAATATTTTTTTAAACACTAAGTAAAAAAAAACTAAAAAAATAAAATAAAATGTCCATCAGGGAAAAAAAAAAAAAAAAAAAAGCATTGCTCTAATTTCTATGCATGGACGTAATGTACGCAATTAATGGACCTTCTCGTTCTGTTGCCAATAATGAAACAACCATATAATATAAATAAGAGTAATGCTACATACAGTCGTGGAATGTGCAACAATGTGCAGTCGCTTTGAAAAAGAGTGAGATCCATTATTAAAAAATTAATTTTTTTTCATGTGGGTTCTATATTTATTTACTTTTTTCAAAACGACTGCACGGCGCTTGCACACTCACGATTACAAATATCATTTACCTATAAATAATATATATAGCATGGTAACAACAAGTGGGTAGAATTCTTTAAAAAAAAAAAAAAAAACAAGTGGGTAGAGCACCGTGCATGACAACCTCTAGACGTCACATGAATTAGGACTCATCTTATTGATTTGATATATTTATATTTATAAAGAGTAATGTTATATAGCATCCACTGTAGTGGTGCACACACAACAATCCACTAATTTCTTCTCTCCAGATGAATGGTTGGGATGGTACCATATAGAGTATGTAAAGTGGCTGCTCCCAAACAGTGACTTCTCCCAAGATTATTTCATTTATAAATCACTCTGTATCTCATGTATATATACATACATAGATACATACATACATACATACATACATAATTTGTGTGAAGAAGTATATGGTACTTCATCCCGACGCATGAAATATTTAATTAAATATATATGGTACTAAAGCGTAGAGTCAGGATTCAAATCCAGAATTTTTACTTTAATACCATGTGAAATCACCACTTATCTTAAAAATTTAAACTGATAAGAATGAGTAGATTTTATTATTTAATTTAGATCTTAACAATTAATTGATTGATCACTTCATCAATTAGCTAGGAACTAAAATCTTCTAAATTAAGTTATCAATTAAGGAACTCTCCCTTATAGAATTTCGTAAGTTTTGGGTAGCTAGCTAGTTATAAATATCTAGATCTCAACATTTTTCATTTTATATATTTCAGATTTTCTCTTAATTAATCTTGATTAATTGCATATATATGTGTGTAAATGCGAAAGTAGTAAATTTGTATATATAAGAAAATATTAATATTTTGAAGAAAAAAATGATTTAGGTTAATAGAAATGTAAAAAATGGAGATCTACATAATTAAATCAGATCATGAATCTGTACACGAGTCTAAACACACACGTACACAAATAGAGTTTGCTCTTAATAAGTAGTGTTCTAATTTTGACAAACCAACTAGTACTATAACTTATGCTAATTTTTTTTTTCTATGCAAACATATTTTAAATATATAAAACAGTTACATGATACAAGAGATAATAGGGTGGGAGGCCCCGACATTTATCCCAAACCAACTAGTACAATATTGCAAGAAAAAGAAAAAAAAAAAAAAAAGAGGGATTTGGGGCCAATGACTTGACCCCCACCAATTTCTCACGAGGGGAAGCCGCCTGAACCAGTTTTGATACAGTCCGGTAAATAGATTGTAATATTACGACCGGAAGCTGCAGTGAATAGATTTGTGCTACATGTCGCTGATCTGGACTGACTGAAGGAGACTTTCACTGAAGGAGATTTTCACTACATTTTTCCCACAATCCTTAATTAGGAAGATAGCAAGTGTAAGAAGCATCGAGTCGCCGACGGGTGACCACCAAGACTTGGGGAGGCGCGTGAAGACCACACGCCACACTAGGAGAGTGGAGGTTCGTCAAATCTAAGAAATCTTAGGCAGCTGATCCCAAAGATGCCATGCATAGTGGCAGCAAGCTCTTTCTGGTGCGGTGGCATGTGGATCTCATGTTCGGTTTAGGCCGCACGTGAAATGCACGTGCTACCCTTTTCGACTATCTGCTTTTACCGTCCGAGGGATCGACGACTGTAGAGTTCTGCGATACAGCGCATGGCGGTCATGGGTGGCCAAAAAGTAGTGGGTGGGTGGAGTCGAAACTCTAGCCACTGGCCTCTTGACGGAGAAGAAAAGATTTTTGAGCTTAAGGCAGAGAGCGTTTTCGTTAGAGAGATAAATGAAGAAGTATATGCCTTGAAAATAGCTAACTGACTGCTAATTAATTAACTAACTTGTACAACGTCTAAGTGAAAATATTAATTACGTACAACTGATCTACTAATACTAATTATGGGATTATAACAATTTAATTAATACCGTGTAATATATATTAAGCTAGCACTTCAGCGTTGATTTGTCTGAAGATGAACAAATAATTACTTGACCTCACCGGCCTGAACTAGCTAGATGATCATGATATCGATCGTTGCCTTGCATGTCTAAAATAGTACTGCGACTACTGTTGGTACGTACTCGTACTTGACCGAATTTATTATTTATTTGTAATTAATCTCGACACAAATTGGCCGCATATATAATTTATTAGTGCTCATATCGATCATATTAATTGCTGGCCGACTGAGTGTCTGATCATTTGATTTTTCAAAGAATTACAAGAAACAGCTGCATGCCGGTGCCGCCTTAGTGAAGAAAAAAGAATAAAAGATTAGAGAAAAAAAAAAAAAAAGCTGGGAAATAAGGTTGATGACCACCACGTGGACATAATAATGATCATGCATGTTGAAATCATAACTCATGACGACCGGATCAGCTCGATCCCCCAACCATGCATCCCAACCATGCATATGAGGCCGTTGACATTCATATATAATAAATTAATTAATTGTATAATTAATTAATTAATCGTAATCAATATCGACGATAAAGTAGTCCGGTCCGGCCCCCTGGATTAATGGTGGTGGATATATACAAATAACAATTCCAGTCACCATTTATTATTATATATTCAGGGAATTCATGAATAGGCAGCAGTAGTACTTGAGCTAGGCCTTATGTAAATGTTCAATCTCATGTGATGTCACTGATCATGTATAGGGCAAGTAATGTCAACCTGAAACCTAATTAATTAGTAAAATTAAGCTCGTGCACCCACGTCTTTGTTTAGCTCCAATAAGTCTTGCCCAAAATTATAACAGCTCGATCGAAAAGCAAAATCAACCCCTAATGAATCGTGTGCACCACATTCTCAACCCCTATTTAAACTCTTTGATCTTTCACTCATGCTGTTCATAATTGTCTCACACCCACAAAAGCTAAGCTAGCCATGGCCTCTGATCTCCAAGTAATAATCATATTGCTTTCATGTTTTCTAGCACACTTGGCTTCAACTTCTGAAGTACTGGCCGATTACACCCCACAACCCTTGAGCTCAATCTCCAACAGTCCTAAGCTCACTACAAACATTTTGAACGTAATAGACGCATGCTGGCGCACCAAATCGAATTGGGCGGCCAACCGGCGTTCTCTGGCTGATTGCGTGGTAGGTTTCGGCAAAGATGCAGTAGGAGGAAAGTTTGGGGCAATATACGTGGTCACCACCTCTGAAGATGACCCCGTGAACCCTAAACCAGGCACACTTCGATATGGTGTCATCCAAGAAAAGCCACTTTGGATCATTTTTGCCAAGGACATGGTGATTAAGCTCAAGAACGAGCTTATTATGAATAGTTTCAAGACCATAGACGGCAGAGGTGTTAAAGTGGAGATTGCATACGGCCCATGCATCACGGTGCAAGGTGTTAGCCACGTTATTATACATGGGATTAGTATTCATGACTGTAAGCCCGGGAAAGATGGCCTTGTTAGGGACAGTCCGACACATGTTGGACGTCGTCGAGGCTCCGACGGAGATGCCATTGCCATCTTTGCGTCTTCGAATGTTTGGATCGATCATTGCTTTCTCGCACGTTGCACCGACGGCCTCATTGATGTAGTCCATGCATCGACTGCAATCACCATCTCTAACAACTACTTCTCCCAGCATGATAAAGTACGTCGTCATCTGTTTTTTCTTTAACTTATGTCCCTAATGCAGCACTCACCATTTGGTAAGAAACTTTTCAATGTTGCTTTTACAACAAGAAAATTGTTTATATGTGGTTAGTTATTTTCTGTGAAAATGATTATTTTCTATTAAAATAAATCTATTTTTATCGCAAATAATTATTTTCATCGTAAATAATATATCTGTCACAAATGCTATTTTTTTTTTCAGTGTTTTTATATACATTCACCCGCCTGCCATGCTATATATATATGCACCACAGTCAATTGTTTTTTAATATAAGTACAAACACCCATATGCTTTGTTTGACTCTCAAAACCTTGGTTTCTAAATCGAACACATCTTACTATATATATATATATATATATATATAGTTTTGATATTTGTAATATTCTGGATTGAATATACAAAGGTACGTAATTAACGAGTATGACAAGATCACATGAGTGGTAGAGATCATTAATGTAATGCCCCACTAAATCCCACAACGTAATATTGTATGAGAATTAGTATAAACAAAGCCTAATCAACTATATATGAGAGGAAAAGGGTTGCGAAAACAAATGCGTCCATGTTTTATAATCATTAATTAAAGAGCTCGCGTTATCATCTTGATTAGTTATAAATTCATAGGTGGTTCAGCTTTTACGTACGTACTGCCATGCCAGATTTTTCTACTTTTTTTTTTAAAATTTTTTATCTGAATATATATAATTCTTTACGTCAACTATGGACAAAGGCAAAAGCTGGTCATTAACTTGAAAAGTACCAAAAACTGAATATTAATATACCGTATTTATTAAATTGAAATCATAAAAGTTAAAGTCAAAGGGCATCTTGCCCGTACTGTATTAATTTGTCATTATTGTTGTGTTGATATGACGTCCATGTTGTGATTACAGGTGATGCTGCTGGGACACAATGATAAATTTACTGCAGATAAAGTCATGAAAGTCACAATAGTTTTCAACCGCTTTGGTGCCGGGTGTGTTGAAAGGATGCCCAGGTGATGAAGCAGTACTGCTCAATTTCTATATTTTCTGAAATATTAAGTTCCAGTAGTACTTTCTTCTCATACCAATTAGTACAATTAATGCAGGGTCAGGTTTGGATATGCCCATGTCGCCAATAATAAATATGAAGAATGGCTTATGTATGCTGTTGGCGGCAGTGCTAATCCAACCATCTTCAGCGAAGGAAACTACTTCAAAGCTTCCAATATTCCCTTTGCCAAACAGGTATTATATACACTACATACCAGGCTGAGCAAGATGTTCACTTAAATGATTTGACACCGAGTATATGATCATTACTAGATTTTCATATGGTATAATCATGTGCATGTCTGATCTTGATCGATGACACTAGGTCACCAAAAGAGAGGCAAGAGGTGCCTGGAAGGATTGGAAATGGAGGTCTTCTAAGGATGTATTTGTCAATGGTGCTTATTTTGTTCAATCTGGGTGGGGAAGTTGCTCTCCATATTACTCTCGAACTCAATCGTTTTCAGTTGCTCATGGATTGATGGTCCCTTCACTGACTTCCAGTGCTGGTCCTCTGCAATGTGTTGCTGCTAAAGCTTGCAAATTTTAGTTAAAGCATTTTCTTGTAACCTTTAATTTCCTTCTTTTCCTCCCTGAAGTGATGTACGTACAACTTGCTTCTTGGAAGCATAAATATTTTGATCATGTATCTCGTTAATTTACCACTCGAGAGTATCTGAAGGGACTTTAATTTTTTCCTCAAGGCTTGTAATCAATCTTAAAAAATGATTGATAAGTAATAATCTCAACCAATCGATTCATGTGTTAGAACATCATCCAGGAGATGAGTTTGCATCCTAATTATCTTCATTTTTTAGTCAAAGAAGTTTATTATGAATGATCCGTCTATATAAAAGCTAGCAATTTCATGGGCTCTCTTGACATTGCAGTATGGACAAACAAAACTGAAGCTATCAAAGAGACAATAACGTTAAAGTGTAAAAGAAATTAAAAGAAGAAAAAAAAAGAGCAAAAAAAAGAAAAGAAAAGAAAAGAAAATGTGTATGGTTGTCTTCAGAAAAGCCTATTCTCATTGCTTTGAACCCCACATGTTACTGGTGCCTTGGCTCTCACTTTCCTCCAGTAAAATATACCAGCTCCAATTCCTAGGGCCCCAGCAGCTGAAACTGCAGTTACTGTCCCTGCAAAATAATAAAACATAATACAGCTGAAGCAACTCACTTCTCAAAATCTTAACTTTAAGAATTTCATATCCAATCTCAAATTAATTAGCACCTGCAATAACTCCAACCCTCCTATTATGCCCAGAAATGCCTTCTTGATCTGCACAATGGCACCCAATCTTAGTTGCATAAATCGTGCCACTCACGGAAATTAAGAACCAAAGAAGTATGTATAATTTCATATATACAATTGCATTTCTGATCAAATAATCAGTTCGTTGTCAAAAGCCTTGAACGTACCTTTACAATAAGTAGTGACATTTCCTTCCTCGCATAGGCACAAGAAATTCTGCTTCTGAGTATCAAATCCACACGTCCCGCCTCCCTTCAGAGTATCCTGGCACTGAAGGCAACGAGTGGTCACCGGAATATCAAAATCAACCCTAACCCCATATTCAGCGACTTGATCATAAGGTTGAGGTTCACCAATATTTTTCCAGTACACGCTAGTATAACTAGCACAATACGTAAGCATCAGCCTCAGGGATTCAGTGGCTTTGGGATAGTAAGAACAGCAAGAACTGCCACTCAATGCAGAGGGGCAATCTGGTAGGAGTCTGCAGAGATGACTAGCACTGTCACAAGAGGAGTCACACCGATCGGGAAAGTGATCACAAAACCTAGGCTTTGGCTGAATAATCACATCCTCTTCGCTGCAGTTGAAAAAGAGGTATTCATTCTGAGGAGAGAGTGTGAAATGTGTGCTTGTGTCAAGGCTAAAAGGCCTGGTTGGACGGAAGTTATCTCCATCCAGGCAATTCCACATGAAAGGATCAGTGACTAAAATGTGAGTATGGGAATAGCTCACATTACGAACTGGGTATCTCCCAGAAGGTGTTCGGAGCTCAAGTATTCCGGCGTTGGAGCAGACAAGCATGTGTCGGTAATAAGGGCTTCCACAACCATCATCAATCCCGAAAGGGTAGTTGATAGGAATGTTGCCACAAGAGGTTCTGCAAAGGCTGGCTTGAGCTGTTGCGAGGCTGAGAAAGGGGAGGATAAGCTGAATGATTAAGAAAAAGAATGAACAAGTTGCAGGCCTAGTTTCTGGTAGGGATCTGAGGGTGAACAGAGAACCCATGAGAGATGATAGCTAGAGGTCTAGAGAGTTTCCCTTCTGAGATTTATGCGGTTTAAAGACAGAAGTCGGATGAGTAAAGTGATGTACTGAGACGGAGAGAGAATCTCTAGGCTGCTCTTTAATCTTTCGCTTTCTTTCCTTTTTCTTTTGTTTTCTTTTTATGCATATGTTGCTGTTTTTTTTCCTTCTTAAATAATAATCTTCATTTGGGCCTTTTTCCCTCTGGTTTTTGAAGGGGAGACTCGATACGATAGTGAATTAGTGATGATCATGAGCTATCATGTGAATCTTTAAGAGCAGAGGGATCTAATTCTTCATCCCTTTTACTTAGATCTTATGTTTTTCCTTTTTGAAAGCAAAAACATGTAACAAAGCTCAGGGAAGATGAAATATATTAGTTTAGCCTCAGAGCCAAGCCCATGGATGAAAGCAATCATGTGTCGGACCGTTGATCAGCAGTGTTAATGGACACACCCCAACAATTTCCCTCTAATGATATTGACTGCACTTCCGCCACTCCAACCAGTTATCTCTAATTTTGATATTATTTATCTGAAGGTAGAGCTGTCAATCCACTTAAAACTAATTGATTTTAAGAAAGACACGTTTAAATCTTTTATGGCATTCAACATCGCATCCTGCAAACATCTTTTTAATTAGAACAGTTGCAGGAAGCGATATTATATATGGACATGCACAACTCCAATACAATAGATCAACAGACGTTCCACGTTGAAAATGATATTCATGTCCCATAAATACAATCAGGTCTAGAGGGCCGGGGGGTTAAAGATCAAGAACCATTATTTTTGCTGATCAAATATCAATGTCAATCCAACGGGTTGAGTTAACACAAATATCACTGTCATTATCTGTAGTTAATTAATCCTTATTTCAGATATAGTATGCAGTACTCATCTTGTATTCTACGTTATGCACTTGCTATTCTATAACTGAAGTTAAGGTACCGACCAAAGAAAAACTAACCTTCAACCCAATTTGGGCAAAGAGCATGAACAAGTTTTTGTCATCACCACGTCTCCGGCCGCCTACTTCTGGTGTGTGCTTAGTCTAAATTTCTAGATTAAAAAAAAAATAAGGTTCATCATCAGTACTGAATTTAAGATTTTAAAGATCAATATTACCAAGTTAGAGAACCGCATGAAATAACTATAGCCCATAATAGCAGGCAAGGCCCAAATTAAAGCGAACTTGCACCGGACTGTAATATTAATTAGCACCACATTCTAAAATTGGATCTACGACAAGGTCCAGTAAAAGCTGAAGCCCACTAAAGTAGGCTAGCCCAATGCCGAGTTTGGCAAATGGCAACGCACCCATCTCGCTAAAATTTCGTATCACCCCCTTTCAATGGAATTCTTCGATCAAAAAAATTTACTTGTAGTGATTGCTAATTAATTGTGTTACAGAACTTACTATGGTTTTCGGTTCTCAACTAATATAAAAACCATCTGGGGGTAAAATCTCCTACCCATATGGCATTTCAAGCCAGCGCAAAGGGCCATCATTAAGGAGTAAAGAAAAGACAATGAGGGGAGAAGGAAAACCAAGTGTGAGATGAAAAAGAGGGAGGTGATGAGAAAGAGAGAAAAAGGAGAAAGAAGAGGAAAAGTAAGTTAAACACACAAGGTATGAGTGACATAAAGCTGATTTCTTCATATACCACTGAGAGGGCCACAATAAAAAGGATATGAGATCGTAGGAAAAATGGAGACTTCAGAGCAAGGAGGACGAGAACACAAAGTATCATCTTCAACCTCGCGACAAGGGTTCCAAAGATATTATCTTCTCTAACAAAAGAGGCCTCCAACCTCCATTGTACAGAGATAAACGAGAAACCATGAGAGACTGTAAAATACTCATATTATAGTTTACTAATAATATATATAGTTTCACATGATGATGATTATGTGCACTGTTTTGGTCTTTTTAAGACTAATCTCCTTGTAAGAATATATATATATATTATTAATTAATCTTTTGGCCGGCAGTACACAGATACGTACGTACCCAATAATAGCTAATTTAAGGATGGAAGAAATGAATTGATTTATTTTCTTCCATTTAAATCACGTTTATGACTACTTATTCTCCCCAACTAATTCCATGTGAAGCACGCACGCGTGCCTTAATCTCTGTCCCAACAATTGGGACGTCGCAACCAAGTATGATCGGGTACGTATATAGTACTCAATGAGTGAGAACCAATTACCTAACTATATTCAAGAGTAGTATTACAGTACGTAGTACTACTCTAGTATAATGAAAACAAAATATAATATAATATAATATAATTAAACCTCCATTAATTAATATATAATAATATAAATGCACCATGCATCAATATTGTCAAATATTGTATATATATATATTAATTTTCTTTTTGTGTGAACCCAAGAAAAAAAGTTTCATTTTGTGAGAGCCAACTTATAGCTTTTTTTTATTTTTATTTTATTGAAAGCAGCTTATAACTTATAATAGCTAGCCAGCCTGAATTATTGACTCAACACTAATCTAATAACAATCTTATATATGCAAAACAAAATTAGGAATTACCTCCCTCGATCAATCCCTCCCTCCATCGCTAGCTAGCTAGAGGTTTTTGTACACGCGCGGTTATATATATTAATCTTTTTTAGACCCAATTAATTAAGTCATCATGTTATATGCTCTTTATTTAAATAATTTGACGAATATATATTATATATTATAGATGCATGGCCAGGAAACGAACAGGCATGCATGCAGTTAGGTAATTAATTAGTTGACAAATTAAAGGCTAGGATCTCATCATCAGAGCATATATATATATATATATATTATATGTAATAGCCTCGATCGATCGGTACTGTACCATTGGATATTACTTAATTACTTGCATGGTCTTAAATATCGACATATAATATATCGTCAAACAAAAAAAAGTCGTGGAATTTCAGACCAATTCCGTGGAATGGTGTGAAAGGTATCTATCTCTGCAATTAGCTAAGCCTATTAATTTTCTCTTGGTACGTGTTAAGGGCCCGGGGGAACGTTTTCTCATTAAAGTCCACCGTCGACATTCGCCTAATTCATGTCCATGAAAGGTCTGGATCAGGCTGTTCTTTAATTTTGACGGTCCAAAACAAGCCACATGAGTAGATGATACGCCTAATTTCAACGGTCCAAGTTTCAACTTTTCGGCTAATTAGCCGATCGATGTATGTTGAAAATGATATATATAGCAAGCTGATCCGCTCGCTCCCTCCCTCGCTCTAGCCACAAATTAAAAATTGAATTTTAAGTACACTTAAATTTAAGTATGCATTAATAATAGCTGACCTTTTAGCCTGAATGGTGTCATATCGAAGATATTTATAATTAAACCTGGCCTGTCACAGCTAGCTATAATATTCATTGTTTATTTGGAAAGTTTCAACATGTTTCTTTTCGCTCGGTCATGCACAAACCAAACCATTCCAACGTACGTCGTCTTCGCTGTATACGTAATTGAATTTGGTTTGATCGGTCGAAGAGCTTCAAAATATAATATTTTAAAAAAATAAATTATGTTTTTCTTGTTAACAAGTGTATAAACATAAATAAGAGGAGTACTAAAGCTATAATTTTTAGCTTACAAATTAAATTACTTTAAAAAAAAATTAAAATTTTGGACTTTTCAAAAATTTACCCAAGCCAGCATGCAGCTTCCAGTTTTGCCGTCCGCTCCTCATATATGTTTATGATAATGATCATTACAAATGATTTGGGTTTATTTTACTAATTTATATATATATATTGCTATATACAGTTATGGAGTGTACAAGTGCCGTATAGTTACTTTGAAGATCAAAAGTGGGTTGTAATATTAAAAAATTAATTTCTTTTCATATAGATCTCGTATTTATTTATTTTTTTTCAAAATGATTACACGACGTTTGTACACTTAAAATTATAAATATTATTTCTCTATATATATATAATATATTATAATAGTAGTAGTCTTTGATTTGTTCGTCTCAAATTAGCTGGGGTGTTGAAACTTCAGAGAAATATGTTTGAACAGGTTGCGTAAATAAAGGAAAAGGAACTAATTTTATGTATAACCAGTCGTCAGAATAACCCAAAGTGGTTGAAAAAAATAATCAAATTAAGATCATCATGACTTGTCCAGTTGTCCAAATAAAGAATAAATCAACACTACATTGCGTATATAGCTAGCTAGTAGGGCAGACTAGTATAAATATTATAAAGAGGTAATTAATAATTAATTAATTAGCATGCACGATGTACGTCTTGATAATTACATGATCAATAACTGATCTAGTGTGAGAATCATCTCTAAATTAATTACTTCTCGGCGTACGCAATCTCATTGCCGTTCACCGGCCACAAGCATACATACTACAAAAGAAAATTATTTCTTTGTACTCAATTATTTTATGTGAAAATAATTATTTTTTTTTAAATGAATCTATTTTTATCGTAAATAATCACTATTATTATAAATAATCTATCATAAATTCTTATATTTCTACTGCATGATTCTTGATGCATGGGCCGAGTTCGATAATTCCTATATATATATATATATATATATATATATATTCTTTATAAATAACCCTAGCTGTCCAACCTAACCATACACCAAATTTCTACATGCAAAAGTAAGCCACGTGCATGCATGGGTGGCCGTATACTACTACTCAATATTGCTGATCGAACATCTCAGTCAATTCGATATTGATCGATCTGTCCTTTTCTTCAATGCCGATTTTGTTTTCGGTTTGGTTTGAAAACTACTCTAAGCAGTATTAATATTATGTATAGGTAGCTATATATAGGGTATTGACATTTGGAGTTGCTTTAGGATACTACATATCTAAATATATAAGCATAATTAAAATATGAAATTAATGGGGCATGCAATATATAATGGAGAGCTCTTATATCCCCACATGCTCCCCCAGACACCGGCCTCCAGGCCAGTAATTATATACCCCACCATAGAAAAATTAAGGAACATATAAAAAGAAACATGCATTCAAATATTTTCTTTGATCTACACTAGTAGTAGTACTATCTTTCAAGAATTTCCATGCAAATGAACGTGGTGTGTGTGTGTATATATATATATATATATATTATATGTGGTCCTTTTCTTTTGCAAAAAATGAAAGAGTAGTACTACTTGTTCTCGCATATATATATATACTAGCTAGATAGCTAGTAGTCTTGTATGCCTGTACTATTATTTTCATTAGATCACTTTAAGTTTCCTTTTTTAAAGAGATGCACGTTAGGTTAGTGTGTTAAATAAGATAATGAAAGTTATTATATATAGAAGGAGAAAAAACAATGGGGGAGAAGAGATCAAGAAAAGAGGAGAAAAGATAGATAGATTAATTAAAGAATTTTAAAGCCGTGGGCATGGTTCAACCTTAATGGCGTCCGTCCGTCTACAGTACTAATTAAAAAGCCCTGAGGGTCAAATCTTTTTAATTATTAGTTTATTCAATTCATCAACTATTTAACATTGGAGTATAATTTGTATAGCTAGAAAGCTAGTTTAAGACAAGCGAGATTTCTAACCCAAATAGTGAGACTAGTTGATCTAGAGCAAGTCTTAATAGTTGATATGCATAAACTGTACTTGATGGGAGAATTAATATGTACGCGGTAATTACGTACATGATTCTTTCTCAAACTAAATAAGGTGTGAGTTTGGAAGAATGATGGATTGGATTATAAGATCACTACATGAAGAGATTCATGGGCTTTTTGCAAGAAGAAATTTGGCAACGATCGTAATTTTATTGTAAATAATAGCTTTTTGCAGCGATCATCGAACGGAAATCTGCTACGTATAACTGAGACAAATTGCTCAGGATGCATATATGGTCAGTAACCGGTTAGAAACGTCCCAAATGAGTTGGATAATTGATCATGAATCTGGAATAATGCAGATATAGCTAGGGCAGATCAACCGAGTTTGAATACTGGGTCGGAATCTATGAGCACAAAATTACCGTGTAACGAATTAATAGGTTTGAAACAAATCGAACCTGGGAAAGATGGCTGTGGGTCAGGAAATCAGTAAGTCATTAATCCGGGTTGGAAAGACCTGACACGAATCATTGTACGAAGCAGCATGCATGCATGTTCCAGCTTGAGGGTAATTATCATGATGATATTGTAGTGCCAGCTTAGGGCCGGGTTAAAATCATGTTTATATACCTAACTCGGTCGCCATGAGTATTAATTGATGATTTCTTTTTTCTTTCTAATGAGAGAGAGATAAGAGAGAGAGTAGTTTGACTCTTTTGATGATTTAGCTTTTTTCATCAAGCACGTTGGGTAGGTGAATGTGTGGTCCGTGTGGACTACTTTAATTTCTTCGAGCATACATAATTTAGATGCCATTTCTTTGATTCAGACCCATCTACCATAAAGTGTTGGGGAGAAAAGTGCATAGACCAAATTAAGGGTTAGCTAGCTCGCTCGCTTGCTAGTTTTGACAATACTCTAATATATATATATATATATATCCAGAGAGGAAATAAACTGGGGCACGTACGTACTAGAATAAACCACCCAAAAAAAGTCGCTAAATTTGAACCCATGGGCGATATATATATATATATAGTTTATTCACCATGTTCTAAACCTGCTGTTTGAAGCAAATGAACAAAACACAACTTTCCCATACCCTTTTGAATTAAATGGACGATTCATAATATATTTCTGTCTCAAAGCACGACTACTTGCATGCACGTTCCATGCTTTTTCCTCTTACTTTGGGCGCCATATGTTTGAACAGAAACCTTTGAAATCCAGTCCAGATTTTCCTAATAAGCCAACGCCATCTGTGCATGCATGGAGAAATTCTCCACTAGTTGATTGCTAGATTCTGAGCCCATTAACGTCGACGTACGTATGTATATATGAGTTGGCTAATGACTAGGATCGATAACTTATATATTAATCATGCATGGTGTTGAAAAGTAGTAGTACTACTGCGCGCATCCTCATCATGTCTTCGAATAAATCTTATATCAGTCGGTCAAGTTTTGGCCGACATTTTTGTATTTGCCAGACCAACTAATATCAGATTTTCAAAGCTGTCTGGATGTTGAAGTTTCTAATTTAGATCAGATTTATAATAAAAACATCGGTTGGTCAGTCAAGCTGGTAAAAGAAAGGAAGCTGGCCAGGGCAATTCGATTTTTCTAAGCCCGCGGGATAGAATATATATATATACACTGCAAAACCATTACTTTTTCTCTTTCGTCGTCAAATTTTCAAAAGTAACATTAAATAGGATTAAAGACAGTAAAGCAAAAGTAGAACGTCACAACATGTTGGAAACTTGCCCTGGTGCATTGCAACGAATAAATTAATTAAGGTATATATATATAGACAGGATATCTAACAGTAATATTATTATCCCCGCCCGAGACTTTTGGTAATTGTCGTGATATTTATACAGTACACACACATGACAAATTGCGTGTAGATCATCAAGGTTTGAATCATCTGACTACGTACTGATCACTTTTTCCTTCAGAAATTAATAAGGAACGTCACGTCGACTAAGGCGTCCAATAACCTTATAAAATAAGGGTATTCGATCCATGCCATGCCAAGTTTAAATATTTAATTAATTAACCTGTATATAACATATATATATGCATGATATTTGAGATTTGAAACCCATATTACTTTATATTAATATATTTTTTCTCCTTCTTTGTTGGGATCCCAATTTAATTTTGATGCAAGATATGATAATTAATGAGAGAGCCTAAAAGTCAAATGCAAGTAACATCGTCCATGAATGAAATGTCAAAATGACAGAGTAATCTGTATGAGAAACTTGATTTTCTGATTATGACATTACCCAATAATAATACATGAGGCTGCGTTTAGCATTAAAACAGATATTTAAAGTAAGAGGACCTTCTTTCATGTTTTTTCTTGGATAATGATTGTGACTAGTGGTGTAATCACGATCGAGCTAGTTGATTTCCAATTAACGTCCTTAATCTGGTTTATTTTCAAAACCAAGTTATATAAAGAGATCAGTCACGGGCTGAATTGCCTAAGCATTTAGCTAGCTAGGAAATTGGTACTACTGACAATTCTGCATATATAGCACAAGAAAAGCTAGCTTAGGCTTAATGGTCTTTATGTTCTGATCAAATTACTCGTAAATATTACAAGCTGTTTGTTTATTAACATTACCCGATAATGTTAAACAAGTTAACGTCTATCCTGCATGCAGGTGCTAGTTAAGCCAGTCAGAACAAAGGGAGGAAAGGGTGGGGGTGGCAAAAAAGTCAAGTCTAAGCTGCAATGGACTCGGTCCCACCGGTGTATAGAGTCAAGAAAGGGTGGTTTCCTCTGGGGGCAGATCTGAAACGTGGTGTCTCATGTCATGCTACGTGGGGGCCGCCCAAAGACTGAGCCACTTCTCCAGCCGGTCCTCGGTCTCTCATACAGAGAGAGAGAGAGAGAGAGACGGGCCGTCAAATTCGTTGACTTGGCTGGCCTATCTTTCTTTTTCCTCACGTGGAACGCGCCGCTTCATTCGGGGCGGTGGATTCATTTCATTTTCTTTTGCTTTTGATTATATGAACTAGTCAAAACTCTTTCCTCACACGAAATGTACGCGAAACTCCCCTCCCGCTCCCAGTCCCCACCTCCTCTTGGCTCCCTTGCTTTCTTCCTATCCGGGTCGGGTTATCAACTGCCAATAGTTTTTGCTGACCTGACCCCTATCCGGATCCCATCGAGTTTTCTTTAAAAATTAGAATAAAGAGTTTAATAATCTATATGTTGGATATATGTTAATGTTTGAATGAAAGTCGACTGATTGAGAGTTTATTTTGACTTTTTTCGGTGTAAAAAGTTCAAACTCGGGGCAAGTTGTTATTGGTTATTACAATTGGAGAAACGGGGCAAGATCAATGAATTGAAATGCCCGAAAGTCGGGTGTCTGGAGGGGGCCCCACTGCCATCTGGCAACCTGACGCACCGCCTGACGTATATTGTCAAGTTCCCATCAAACTCTCTCTCTCTCTCTCTCTCACAGACACACACAGAGCACAAAATCCAAATCCATTTGGCTACGTCCAAACCCTTTTTATAGCCGAGCCAATTGCACCGGTAAAAGACTTCACAGACTTTCACCCCACATCCTCCCTCACCCAGCTTTTCTCATCTCTCCCTGTGTCTTTCAGATTCGCTCCTTCTGTATCTCTCCCTGCCCAATTTCTTTCCCTCTCGCTACCTGCGTCTGCAACTTTTCCTGCTTTTATGGACAAAGGATGGGGTCTCACCCTTGACTCCGACTCCCTCGGCAGCTTCCTCCTCAACAAGAACAAGCTAAACCACGATAGGATGTTCCCCGGTATTCAGTTTCCGGTGCCTCTTGACCGTAGGGAGGAGCAGACAACTCCACCGCCGTCCGATGAGAACCGGTATTTCGTCGACGAGGTTGACTTCTTTGCGGATAAGAGAAGGTCAGGTTTTCATAAAGACGATGTTGATGATTCCAAAGCCATTATCAAGAAGGAGAATTTCCATGGTGAAGCTACTTCCAGGCCTGATTTGGATGTCAACGTACGTGCTCCGATCGAATTCTGTTGATTTTCACTTTCTATATATTCAACTCATGTTAGATATTTAATTGCTAGTGATGCTAAATAGTGTTTCCTTTTCTTGTTTTGATTTTGCCTTTTTGGCTAAATATAGACTGGGTTGCACCTTCTTACCGCTAATACTGGAAGTGATCAATCAACGGTGGATGATGGGATTTCATCGGACACTCATGAAGACAAGAGAGCAAAGACTGAGGTAAGAAAATGTTCAATCTTAAGCAATAATTATTCGAGATGATTAAGAAAAACCCTTTTCTATATATTTTTTTATGCTTTATGACTTTGAGATGATGATAAAGGATTTCGCATGTTGCAGCAGCTGGCACAGTTGCAAATAGAGCTCCAACGTATGAATTCGGAAAACCAAAGGCTAAGAGACATGCTTGGTCAAGTAAACAACAATTACAGTACCCTACAGATGCATCTTGTGGCATTAATGCAACAGCAACAGAATCAACGAGCCGATAGCACACAAGAGCATGAGGTAATTAATCAATAATTTTTAACTAATTGCCTGAATAGCTTTCTTTAATTTTCTAACATTTATATTGTAAGATATTTTCAAATGACTAATTAGTTAATTAAATTTATTGGTATTTGGTGATCATCAGGTCGTTGTTGAAGGTAAATCTGAAGAGACAAAACAGGATGTTGGAGGTGTAGTTGTGCCTAGACAGTTTATGGATCTAGGCCCTGGTGCCATAGCTGAGATAAACGAGGTATCTCAGTCATCATCGGAAGACCGAACCATTTCTGGATCGCCTAGGAACATTAACACTACCGGTAAGAGTGAGATTGTTTCATTTGATCATAAAGATCAGGATGGCAAAAGGGTTGGTAGGGAAGAGAGCCCGGAGTCCGAGACACAAGGTTGGGTTCCAAATAAGGTTCCCAAATTGAATGCCTCCAAGGCTATTGACCACCAATCCACAGAAGCTACGATGAGGAAAGCCCGTGTCTCAGTTCGTGCACGATCAGAAGCTCCTATGGTACGTTAATTTATAAATCTTGTTTCAAAGTTTGAACAACGTCGTTATAAAGGGTCTCCATTTCTGTCATGAATATTAAGTCATTAACATATATTATTTGAACAAACACAGATCACCGATGGCTGCCAATGGCGAAAATACGGACAAAAGATGGCGAAAGGCAACCCATGTCCCCGGGCTTATTATCGCTGTACTATGGCAGTTGGCTGTCCTGTCCGCAAACAAGTACGTTTTTATCTTTTTTGTGGATTGAGTTCCATTGCAGAACTTAATTAGCTATTTGATCATTGACATGCTTTAATTGAAATTCCAGTTAAGACTAATACGAATTCTACTGGGAATTAATTTTTCAGGTTCAACGCTGTGCTGAGGACCGAACGATTTTAATAACCACTTATGAAGGAAACCATAATCATCCGCTTCCTCCAGCAGCAATGGCCATGGCATCAACCACAACGGCCGCTGCCACCATGTTGCTATCGGGATCCATGTCGAGCGCAGATGGGCTGATGAATCCAAATTTGTTGGCAAGGGCTATTCTCCCTTGCTCATCGAGCATGGCAACGATCTCAGCTTCAGCGCCATTTCCAACTGTGACGCTGGACCTTACTCACTCCCCCAACCCGTTGCAGTTTCAAAGATCCCCTTCCCAGTTTCCGGTCCATTTCCAAGGCCAACACCAGACCTTTGGGTCAGTGCCAACCCCACCACTGACTCAGGTTCTTGGTCAAGCACTCTACAACCAATCGAAATTCGCCGGCCTTCAGCTTTCCCAAGAAATGGGAGCTTCCCAATTATCCCACACCCAAAACCAAGCAGCACCCCAACTACAGACGTTGCACCAAACTCAGCCGCCTTCTTTGGCTGACACGGTGAGTGCTGCCACCGCCGCCATCACCGCCGACCCAAACTTCACCGCAGCTCTTGCTGCGGCCATCTCATCCATCATAGGCGGAGCTCATCCGAACAATAACGCCCCCACCAACAACAACAGCAACAGTGCCAACATGACAACAAACAACAGCAACAAAATCAGCAGCTTTCGTGGGAATTAGAAGTTGTTGATCGATCTGATAATTTTCTTCGTCCTTAATTGTTAATTATTTTCTCCTTGTCAAGTTTTTCTTCGTTTTTTTTGGGCGGGATGAGAATGTGATTACATGTTCATATTTTTTTTATCCTTGTTGGGGGAGGGTTAGAACACGAGTTCTCATTGTTTCTAGCTAATTAATTGTTTCATTCTGAATAATTTTATTCAACTTTCTCGATCGGTAAATACACGGAAGAAGAAAAAAAAGTTTGTTCCTTTAATTATCACCTTACATGACTTTCTATCTAGATCTAATTACTTTTTATCTTTGTTTTCTTTCGTCCCAAACAATATATCTCAGAAACGATGTCGATCGAGAACGACAAATTAAACTCATCGATCAAGAAAGAATAGTATTCACGCTAGCTGGCTTTCGTGGTATATTCGTTAATTTGCTAGTCAAGAAATACGGCCGTGATCACTGTTTGACACGTAAACGATAATGTGCAATAAATTATAAATCGACCTGAAATAGTAGACCAAAGAGAGACTTCCAGGCAACTACGTCTTGTCTGTGTGCGATCGATGAAAATGAAGGGTACGTGTTGACGTCAAACTTCATGCAACTAATTAAAGAAATGGGATAAAGAAAAGCTTTCTAATTCAATTTGGTGGATGGGAGTTTCGTGGATCATTGTGAATGCGAGCTGCTATTTTTCAATTGGACAACTAGGATACGTTTTTTTGACTTTCCGTGTACCTTGATTGACATCACGTTCTGCCTAGCTAGCTAGCTAGCTATTATCCAATCATGTGAACAAAAAATATTAAAAAAATCAGAGCGTGGAACTTTGAGAGAGTCGCCCACCGTACGAACCTCATCCACCGTACAAATTGTCTTTCACCCTTTCCGAACACCCCCATCCAAGGGGCGAGAAAATGGAGATCATGGACGTACGTACAAAGAAGAAAACGCATAAAAAGATCAACAAGTCTTTTCTGTGCGATACCACGTGTTTGCATGTGAATAGGAATGCTAATCTCATAATAATTTTCTTCTTCATCCTTCCTTTCTTTTCTCTTCCGTGTAGAAAGTTCGGGTCCATGCATGCTCATGACGTCGTGTATATAATATCAAAGCAATTTCGGAGTCATTGCATGTGATGTGCAGTACTGAGATATACTACCGATAGATAGATAGATAGATACTTTCCATGTTTGAAATTATCTTGTGCTTCATTTCCAAGATATTCCAGAAAGAAAATTATATGACAATGCCTGCCACAATTTCCAGTCCATCGTATATATCATAGAAATTTTCAGGAATTCATTGAATCATGTGAAATTTCACAGGCCGTGTGCTGGATTAATTAATTAATTTCCATGTTCACATTGTTTTGGAAGATACTGAAAGTAATTCATAACATGACAGTGCCGGAACTCAACAATTTTATTTTTATTTTTTATCGCACGAGATATTTATGTAAAATAAAAAAATATTATAAAATTAAAAAGTATAATTGTATATAAAATTATATCTCGATAACTTGCCAAATAACTTAGAAATAAAATTTTAAAAACATAACTTAATGTCTGTTTCAGATTTTTGACAATAATATTTTATAGAATAATATTCATCTATTATTATTTTTGTAAATATGAAATATTTAGAAATTATTTTCTTTATAGAAACTAATCAACTATTTTAAAAACATAACTTAATGTCTGTTTCAGATTTTTGACGACAATATTTCATAGAATAATATTTATCCATTATTATTTTTGCAATTAAATATGAAATAGTTATAAATTATTTTCTTCATATAAACTAATTAATCAACTATCAAGTGATATTTTAGAATTTTATCTTTCATTCTAATATCTAAGTTAGTTTATCAAATCTTATGTAAAATCTAACTATTTATTAAGTATATAATGGTGTCAATTAATCAAGACCTTAAATAAACTTTTCCTTGCTCAATAGCGTTTAGAGGATAAACAATCTCTACTATTTTTCATATAAATCATCAATATTAAAATCTAGCTATCTATCAACATATATATATTATTATGCAAGTAAAAGTTATAAATATAAATAACATGTTTCTTTTATTTAAACGTAAAACTATTGATAGATAGGCTCATACATATATATATATATATATATATATATATATATAGAAAGGTGGAACCCACCCATTCAAACGATGATCATTGGGCTTCATATTATCCATCCATGCTAAATAATTTGAAGAACGAAAAGGAGGTCAGAGATGCCCATTGCTGATTGAACAGATTATAGTTTCCCTCGGATTCTGTGAGAGTTTATTTTTTTTCTCCGGCCCCTTCGTTGGCTAATTAGTTTATCTACACCATACATTTCATAATAAATATTATTAAATAAAAATATTTTTATAAAATAATGTTAATTTTATAAGATAGTTTATTAAAATATCATTTTTTTAAAACATTATTATATAAAATACTGTAAAAAATAATGTGTGTTTATTATTATTATTTTTTAATTTAAAGAACGAGATCAGATCGACATGGGTGAGAGCATTATTAATGCAATTGAATAGAGACTACCTGATCAAGATCATGACTACTTATTAATTAACTCGCCGAAAAATTTGGTCTAGGAATTCAGTTATAACAGACACACCACCATATATGGTTATTGGTCCTTAGTTACTCGATCCCTTCAAAAGTCCGAACCTTAATTCCCAAAGTAACTAAAATACTTGCCAAATGTACATGAAGACTCCTCTCCATTAATTATCATTATAGGGTTGAAGATAGGTCACGGGTCACGACTCTATTCTTCTTGAAAAATACATCAACCCGAGTAATGATAGAGTTATTACTATTTTTAATAGGATGTATTTTTATAAAATGATGATACTTCTAGATCAATTATTTTATAAAATTATTCTACAATACACGCAACATGGCCAGTCATGTTCCAACACTCACATCATAGGCCCAGCTTATATATGTTTCACACATGCAGTCTGCATCTCAAGGCCCAAATTTGGTATAGAAATGACTGTTCATTGGACTTGAAAATGCCACTAAGGGCTTGCCACAAAAAAAAACTAAGCCCAAATCCTATATGAGTAATATTAGAATGTGTAAGATAGGCCTGCACATTGGCCCGTCCAAGGAAATCTTTGGCCCGACCCGACTAGGCCCTCAAATATTCGCCCGACCCGACCCGAATCATTCGGAAAACTTTATCGGGTTTTTATTTTTAATTTTAATTTTAATTTATATATATATAGTGCTTGGAAGCCCTTCTTTATCTCTGCCTCAGCCATGAAATAAGAATCTGAAAGAAATTTGAAAATGTACAAACAACGACATAGATCATTTTGAAAAAAAGAAAATCACTTTCTGGCATCTTTTTTTTTTTTTTTTGATTAAACAGAACCTAATTTTATTAATTTTGAACACTTCCTAAACGCTCTCAAGTTCTCGTCGTCACCTCTACCCACATCCATTTCACAGTAAGCCATTGGTAGCAAACGAACAAAATAATAGGGACGCTCACAGAGCAGATCCACAAAAGGGGCAAAAATCGAACTCGGGCTCCACCGGCCTGTTACAGAACCTGCACCTCAAGACGCCAGGGACGGCCAAATCGGCTGGCGACGGTGGCAGGGAGTAGGAGGGAGGGAAGAAAAGGTTGCAATTGTTGCAGTGCATAAGGGGCTCTTTCCCACGCCACTGCCAGACGGGAATGAAGAACAGCTTCAAGACTTTCTCGTACTCCACCAGATCGGCTGGTGAGCGGCAAGCTATGCACTTCCCGGCTTCTTGTTAGAGCAACTAAACAAACACTACATACTTTTCAAAAAAACAAAAAAACAAACACTACATAGAACCTAAAGAGCAGAGAGACACAGAGAAAGGGAGAGTGACTACGAATTTTGGCAGTACCTATCATTAGAGAATCCATCGACGACGACAGCAGAGAGAAGCTTAGCGTTGGGGAAAGAGAGCCATTTTATATGATCAGAACTCGAAGATTTGATTGCACGAACGCTGCCGGAGAGTGAATTCTTGTCTAATGAAATGGATTTGATTGCCAATAAATGATCCTTACAAACAAAACCCATGATCTATTCCACCAATATGTTACCTTCGACATACCAACGTACCCAGGAGGAGAGCTCCCAACTTAAAGGGCTGGAATTGTCATGGAAGTTTGGAGATCTTTAGGTAATTTCTGCCGCCGATGGAGGGGTAGACAGAGAGCTGGTCCTGGAGGATGAAGTTGTCGCGCACGAGGACGAGATGGAAGATGAGAGGCACTGGGCGATGATACGAATCCCTTACACCTGCAAGCCCGCTAATCAGACGAAGACAGTGAGCAAGGAGTTCGACTGGCAAGGGCTCTCTTCCATGGGACTTGGAGGTTTCGAGAAAAAAAGAACAAATTTACAGAGGTCGGTCGAATTAAAACCCGAAGAACAAACTGGCACTAAGCGGGTTGGGGAACCGACCTTCTAATGAACCGTAATATATTGGATGGATCGGATTGATTAAATCGGGCCAATCGGATCGTCGGCCCATGTGCACAGGCCTAGTGTAAGCGTCGTGCAGTTACTTTAAAAAAGAATAAGATTTACTATTACAAAATTAATTTATTTTCATGTGAGTCTCATACTCATTCATTTTTTTAAAAAAATAATTACACAATATTTACACACTCACAACTGCAACTAACATTTATAATCCTTATACATACACTAGTTGCGTGGAGTAAAAGTACAGCCATAATTCTGCACATGTAATGTACACCACCACCACAATGTACCGTCACAGATTTGTCATCAACCAAAGAGCCAACTGTCTTAGCATTCTTCTGTTTGCATGTTGTTTTGTGAAGAACAATCGGTGTTGCTACTTTGCCGCTAGCGTGTTTTTTAGTGTAATTTTTATTTTTATTTTTAATTTTTTTAACAATTAAATAAAAAAAATGTAAAAAATATATTAACGATCAAATTGAAAGAATAAGCGCAAATGCCATACTATCATTTTCATCTTGCAACTAGTACGATACTTTTAATGGACACCCAATTTCCAGGGGCCTGGACAAGAAAAGAGGCCTAGATCTGATCGGATGATTCGGATGTATGGCCATTTGGTCCTGATCAAGACTGATTTTTAATGTCAAAACAAGAAAAAGGAGGTAGAACTTCTACCGTAGAAGCTTTTGAACTTGAGACGATTGCCACATTCATCATCATGTGGTCATGATCATGTATGAAGATGCATGCTAGCTTTTTGCTCAACTTTTGCAGTCCAAGAGCCATGTTGATCTCTTTCTTGCACTCAAGGATCGGTACCTATCAGTAGTGAGAGAGTACCTTGCGCAGCATCATCGGTTGAGATCATTCTTAAGTTATTTAGCTAGTTATGCTTGCTTCTTCTTGCAACTTGTTCCTCTCATTTCGGCCAAATGTACATGCCATTCATTTTTTAAGCCCATGACCAAACCAAACCTACCATGAATGGTTGGTTTCTTTGCCTTTAAGGTACGTCTATAGATGGAATTCATGCCTTGTAAATTAATGGGTGATCCACAATATTCAATATTCCTCTGTAAATTAGTCCTGTCTGTCACTGAACTATTTTTCCAAATGCGGATTAAGAAAAGGGAAAAAAGTTTATACATACATGGCAGACTGATATTAAGACTAAGTAATTATTATGTAATTTTATAGTACGGATATTTGATATTCTCGTTTTATTTTATTTATATAATTTCACATGTAGTATATTATATATACTTTATAATTTTACAAAGAGTAGTGCTACATGTACGTACAATTTTATGTACAATATTATATATATTGAGTGTCTGTTCTATTTTATCATTTTTATTTTTTAACTCGAATTACAAATTTAAAAAATATTCACTATTTCAATATCTGACACGTCAGCACATATAATTATGGAAAATAGTAGTGTTACATGTACTTACAGTTTTACTTACACTTTCATGTACCAGACTCATTTTATTAGTTTTCTTTTGAATTTCAAATTTCATGATTTTCAGCATATCAATAATTAACACGTGAAAAATAAATTTTTTTTTAAGTTTTTCTTAAATACATTTAACATTTTTTGCTAATTTGTTCATTGGATTTGACCCTTAATTTATTTTTTAAAAATATTTAAAAAAGTCACCACTAATGAATTTGTATGTTTTTTTTTAACAATTAAAAAAAAATGTAGAAGGGATCAAATTTGGAGGTAAATTCAAGCACCACAGTAGCACCACCCTATAATTATAATTTCATAATCATATTAGTAAAATTATAAATATAGGTAGCATCTTCCATATATAGATTGTGATTTTAGTATAAACTATAACTTTGCTTATTTATATATGAGCTATTTATGAGAGGAGTAATGCTAGACAGAAGCCATTATAGCAGTGCACACTTTGCACTTACTGCGTGATTGCTTCTAGTTGATTGTTCCCAACACTCATTTAGAAAGATGTGTGGTCTACATGATACCACATCATGTGTATAAAATAGATATTACCAATAGTAACTTCTATCTATATTTATTCTTACGAGAGCACATTTCACGTAATTCCCAAGTCACACTAATCCTCGCCAACGAGGCAAATGTGGGAGGTGTTGCGTTCGGAGTGTTTGCCAAACTGCATGCTTCGTTGCCACGTAAGCCTTCTGTTACAAACCCCAACAACTCTGTTCTATTCTCTATTCTACCGCATCAGAATTTCCCGCCAATCGTCATCCCGCACACCTCGATCTCATTCCGTCTTTGTCAACAATCAACGGCTCTAACTCCAAATCTCATACTCAGTACTCTATACACGAAAGTATCTGATTAAGAATCGTCTTGCTTTTTGAGGGCCAGTCGGAGAAACGAGTCCATCGTGGAGCGAAATCCGACGGTTATAATCCCATCTTTGTCAGAAACTTTACGGAGAGGCACTCGTTCTTTTCGTTGCAGAAAAAGCCTGTAATTGCACCTCCATCTATATAAAGAGTAAAAGCATGCTGGACCTGGTGGGTCTAACCCAGTGACAGGCAGTTTTTCCGTCTCTTTCTCTCGCCAAGTTCAAATCCCACCTTCGTTTCCCTTCTTCTTCTTCAACTTTCCTCTCCTCTGCCTTTGTTTTTCCGTGAGTAAATTCTTCTCTCTCTTTTGCTTTTAATAATGTCTCAGACTCTCAGATTATTATTCCATTGCTGTTTTAGTTTTAATTACTCAAAAATTATGGTGTTTCATCTATGCGAAGAAGGAAGCGATGGAAAATTGTTTTTTAAGTTTTTTTTCTTGGTTCTGTTAGAAATGTTGGTTTGGGCGATTATTTGCTTGTTTTGTGAATTACTTTTCTTTATGACAATCGACGGTTTCAGTTTGTGATCATTGTTCATTGACGCGTTCATGTTAGCGTTTGGAGTTTTTGCATGCAAATTTTGCAATTTGTTTTGGTGATTGTGTTTTTTTGTTCGAAAGTACGGACTACTTGTAATGCCTGTCCTTTTTAAAGCTCTGGTTGGTTGGTGAGAAAACGGCTTAAAATCAAGATGAACCAAAATCTGAGTTTTATTTTATATTGTTGCTCAAGGGCTTTCATCTGCAAACGCCGTGGTTTATAGAAGGTCTCTTCATCATTTAAACTAATATTGGATTGGGCTGCGTTTCTGTCTTCTTATTTTCATGTCGGATAACTTCCACTCCCCTACCCTTTTGAAGCAAGTAAACAGTAATCATGCTTGATTTGCCTGCATTTCCTTATGGTTGGTTGCTCAGAATATTGCTGGAACTGTAGAATAATTAAGAACAAATAGAACTGGAATTCGGCAATATAGTGACATTCCCGTGGTATTTGTTCCACAAGTTGGTGATGAACAAAGGAAATTGAGTGCATTCATTTGTGCACTAATGGCCTTTATTTATAGGCCATTATGCACCGGTTGGCAAATGGCACAACTATTGATAAACCAATGGTAACCCAAAGGTCACAACCTTAAGAAGATCAAAAGGTTGTATCTCTTGACACTTTACTAGTCATACACAACCTTTTGATTTAGTCAAATGGTTGTCTCTATGACAATTCCTCAAACATCACCCCTCATGGGAACCATCATCATGTTAGAGGATGTTATTCCAAGAGGTACACCGTTTGGTGATCACACCCCTTAGAATAATAACGTCTCCTACTTGATCACACAAAACGGTGACGATCCAGTTGAGTATTTTACCTTGGTACCAATATGAGCTTTCCACTACTCAAGTCTCATCTGCTACTCTTACAGATCGACGTCAGAGCATGACAAGCCTTTACGTGCACACGTTTTTTGTCATTACCTTATCTGACCGCACCCTTTATCATATGTGCTCCAACTGATCACATATTAGGGGTGACTTCATTTCACTAAAAACCAAATTTAGTGAACGTCATCAATTCTCCGTGACTGGAACAGGAACGATAGAAATGCGGTTTAGAATTACTCTGTATTCTCTTTTACACTCTGGTTAACTAATCTCAAATGTTAGTATCTGAAGCTAAAATATTTAACTGACCTTTAACTAGGACAATAATTCAGATTTAATTTACTTATCCCTTTGTCTACTACGGTACTACCGTTCCGTATCTCAGCAACGAAACACCTTTTCAGATGTTTTGTTTCTTTCGGAACAACTCATGCATTCTCAAAAGGGTTTTTGTTAACCCACACACACACACACACACACGTCTGTTTGCTTTGGCCCATTAAGGCTTTTCTTAATCTTCATTATTTTTTCGTTGTAGACCAATAGGTAAACATGGGAACCAACTTGAAAGCAGTCGTGTTGTCTCTGTTCATTTCGACCCTGTTGTTTTCTCTGGTCACCTCTGCTTCCAACAATGGCTTTGTTAGGATTGGCTTGAAAAAGATGAAACTGGACAAAAACAACCGGTTGGCCTCACAGCTTGAGTCCAAGGATGCAGAGTCTTTAAGAGCTTCTACAAGGAAGTATCATATCCCTAATAATCTCGGTGACACTAAGGACACAGACATTGTTGTTTTAAAGAACTACTTGGACGCTCAGTACTATGGTGAGATTGGTATCGGTACTCCCCCGCAGAATTTTACTGTAATTTTTGACACTGGCAGCTCTAATCTGTGGGTGCCATCATCTAAGTGCTATCTCTCGGTGAGTTTCTATGCTTCAGTCTATGTTGAATGATTGTCAAATGAAATATATTGGCTGTATAGAAATTTTATTCAAGGAAAATGTTGATGTTTTTGCATATATGGTTGCAGGTGCCATGTTTTTTCCATGCGAAGTACAAATCAAGCGATTCGAGCACCTACAAGAAAAATGGTTAGTTGTTGCGTCACCTTAGGCTAAGTTTATTTCAGGTTATTGATTCAAAAACTAATTTTGAGTGGTATAAATTCGTTAATTTTATTTCTATGTTTATGTTGACTTATATGGGAGAGTGATATGAAGGTTCATACACATTAAGGTCTTTTGGAATCTAGTGGGATTTGTTTAATTTTTCCTGTTGTTTTGTTTTTGGGGACGTGGGGTGTTGAATTGTGACTTATTTTCTACCCACCCAACCAATGCTTCACCAAATCCCGAGTGGCCGTGTGAGGTAGGAAGATTGCAGGAATGGTCTCTACTTCATTTTGTTCCAAGATGATTTTCTCTGAGATATTTTAGCGAAACAAGTGGTGTTTTTTTTCGTTGCTGGGATGGAGAACCCAGACACCAATGAGCATTAAGTTCGTCATAAAACGTGCATATCAGTAGTTCTGTGATTTTTAGTTACAATGCCCACTTCATGATGCACATTTCCAAGGCATGTGTATTTGGGACATTGGCATGCGATAATTGCAATTATATATGTCTTGAAACATCTGGTAATATCCATTGTGCAGGGACATCTGCTGCAATCCAATATGGCAGTGGAGCAATTTCTGGTTTCTTTAGCTATGACGAAGTCAAAGTTGGTGACCGAGTTGTGAAGGATCAGGTACCTTGAGCATTTTACCCTCGACATGACTTCGTCTAATAGTAGTTTGATTAGACTATACTAAATACTGTTTGGCCTCTTCAGGAATTTATTGAGGCAACTAGAGAGCCTAGTATTACTTTTTTAGTGGCAAAGTTTGATGGTATATTAGGACTTGGATTTCAAGAGATTTCAGTTGGAAGTTCTGTTCCTTTGTGGTATGTGTGGTCATATTTAGTTTTGATTTGTCTTTTACTGAAAAAAGTTCTTAAGTTGCATGTATGACGAGGCACTTGCTGGTCGTACAGGTACAACATGGTTGAACAAGGTCTTGTTCAAGAACAAGTGTTTTCATTCTGGCTCAACCGTAAAGCAGAGGAGGAAGAAGGGGGTGAAATTGTCTTTGGTGGTGTAGATCCAAGTCATTACAAGGGCAAGCACACATATGTTCCTGTGACACGCAAAGGTTATTGGCAGGTAGGTTATCTAAAAACTTAATCTTTTAGTGGTTAACGAATGTTCAATATTTTCTTTTTCTAATTATCTTCTCTATTTGATCACTGATATTTTTATTTGATAGTTTGACATGGGTGATGTTCTTATCGATGATAAACCAACCGGTATGTTCTTTCACAATCCGATGTACACGTTCTTATGAGGGAGAGAAGATAAAATTTGGAAATCTAGGGAAGATGTAAATATCACATCATTTGGGTCTTTTAATTTCGTGGGTTTAACTTTTACATATTGCTATGCAGGATATTGTGCTGGTGGTTGTTCAGCTATTGCAGATTCTGGCACTTCCCTGCTGGCAGGTCCAACGGTATGAATTTTATCAATTTCTTCTTGATATGTTGTACGCTGTCCTCCAAAGTCATTGTTTGCTTGGAGTTGAAATGGATTTTGTTAACTCAGTTTTTGTGTAGGATGATAATATTTATTAAATTCAAGATGACAAAAAATGGAAGCAAAATGAGAAGAGACATTTTATAGATCTATTGCTGTCCATGCATTCTTTTGTGCTAAGCTTTGACCATTGAAGGCATCATTACACTTGCAATGCTTTGGTGGCTTGTTTATCACACTCTTATGTATCTCATTCCCATTTCTTTTATTTGATGGCTGGATTCTACGTTTATTTCTGCCATTCATTTGTCTGTCTTAAAGGTTTGCAGGTGCACCTTACCTTTATTAATCTTTGGCTTTGGCTCTACATGCTTATCCTTTAAAACATTCATTTGGCTGTGCTAAACGCATGTATTGTAACGCATGCTTATTCTAGAAATATGGTGTTTTTTTTTTGTACGTATAAAAAAAAAAATATGGTGGTTTTTCTTGCAGACTGTGATTACCATGATAAATCAAGCAATTGGAGCTTCTGGAGTTGTTAGTCAGCAATGCAAGACAGTTGTTGAGCTATATGGACAATCAATTATTGATTTGCTTGTAGCTGAGGTAAATACTTGTTTTTTATTAAATTTTAATTCATGTTTTTCCTGTCAGATTATATGGCTTATGATCTTTTTGTCCTTCTTCATACTGGGTGGGAAAGATTTATAGTTCTCAGCATATCAGTGTACTTACCCCTTTGGAGACTATTCATATCGATGTCTTTATTGAACTGATTTCTAGCTTTTTTATTTGTACATAACAGGCAAACCCAATGAAGATCTGCTCTCAGATTGGATTGTGCACCTTCGATGGTTCCCATGGTGTCAGGTCAAACTCAAATATTCTTATAATCCTGTGGCCTCTTATCATTCTCTGCAATTCCATTTAAGTACTTGATTTCTTCATTCTATTATATGCTGTCATGCTGCATTGTGCACCTTAGATGGTACCCATGTTGCTAGGTCAAGTCACAAGATTTTCTGTTGGCATTTTTATTGTGTTCTGTCATTCTCTTGTCATGCTTATAATTAATTATTCCTAGTGTTGTCGCCCTTTTTTTGGGGGGCAACCCATAACACTTGATGATGTCTACATGAATATTTACCTGAACATAGTGGTTAGATTAACTTGTTGGTCTATGAATGTATTGATACAGTATGGGCATCGAGAGTGTCGTGGATCAGAGCAGTGGAAAAGTGTCTCATGGAATTCGTGATGCCATGTGTCCTGCTTGTGAGATGGCTGTTGTATGGATGCAAAACCAGCTAAAGCAGAATCAGACGCAAGATCACATCTTGGACTATGTCAATGAGGTGAAACACCTATGGTACCACATTTGCTATATCTTCAAAATATTGCTGCTTATGCTTGCTTGACACCCTCTGATACTTTCACAGCTTTGTAACCGGATGCCAAGCCCTATGGGAGAGTCTGCTGTGGACTGTGGGCGTGTTTCTTCCATGCCGAGTGTTTCCTTCACAATTGGTGGAAAGATTTTTGAGCTTTCCCCTCAAGAGGTAAGATGTTATCCCAAACTATCCCGAACTTCTTTTGCTTTTTATAAAGTTATAATTTTATTGGATTTTGAATTGGTCATCAAATCAAGTAGTGTAGATCTGCTAGTGTTTTACCCTCATATGTTTGATATTATTCATCAGTTTGAAAGATGAATTTCAATATTAATAATAATATGGTGCATTTGACTTGATAGCATGGTTGCTACTGTTGCTCTTGTTTTGTTTGCACCTGTGACCTGGATATTATGTTTCTAGCACGAATAGACCTTCTTTGATTTATGAACCTTTGATTTCTATTGGTTCGTCACTTCATAGCCAAAATAATTTGTTTGGCCTAAAGACTGCTGGATTTGGGTAACTAGCTTTCAGCCACACAGCGAAGGGATTGCCCCTAAGGCATTTCCAAATGTAAGATCATTTTGGTTGTATCTGAGTCTTCGCTTTGAGTGGTTTTGTTAAGCTAACAGGTAGAAATTCAGAGTATGTCAAACACTATAAATTCTAAGAGTTAATAATCATTAATTGCTTCTTATCTGGTTTTTTTTGCCTTCTACTTGTCCTGTTTCTGGTTCTGTTGCCTTTATTTGGTTTACACATAAATAGAATGATTTTTTTTTTTTGATCGGTATATTATTATCTTTTTAACCTCATTCTACTTTCTTTTTGACAAACATAAATAGAATGATTAAGAGGCAAAAAACAAGAAGCATGCGTTCTTTAAAATTGAATCCTTCTGTGTGTCTTGGTATGGAGCAGAAAATAAAACTTCATCGATATATAACTAGAATGTCATTGTACTGATTTCGACTTTTGTGGATGGTGTCATCAGTACATACTTAAGGTGGGCGAGGGCTCTGCTGCTCAGTGCATCAGCAGCTTTACGGCTTTGGATGTTCCTCCTCCTCGTGGACCTCTCTGGTATTTCCAGTTTTTTCAATTTCTCTTTCTTTTCCTTTTTATCTTTGTTTAAGTTACCATAATAAAGGATTTGCCCATGGGGATGCTTCTGGTTTGACGATTCTCACTGAAAAGGGCACCTTTGCAATGCAGGATCCTGGGGGATGTCTTCATGGGTCGCTACCATACCGTCTTTGATTATGGCAAATTGAGAGTTGGATTTGCAGAGGCAGCATGAAGAACCTTTTCCTAGCTATCATCTTTTAATTCCCTATTTAATGTCTACCTTACATAAGCTTGACAAACTGAATTGATGGAATGTTAAGGTGCTTGTGTATATATTCGCATGTGTATTTGAATGATTTAATATGTTTGCCATTGAATTTCTTAATAGTGTTTTGTTGATCCGGACTTTCTAAATGCTTACAAATAGCTCCATTCCTAGACAAGATGAACAACAGAAACTCCTCTTCCTCACTCATGGGAGTTCTCCCTCCCCAAACTTCTTTTACAAAACCGAACATCTCGTCCAATCATCTCTTCTTCCTCTTGTTTTATTTTATTTTTAAATAGACGTGGGCTGATTTTGTGTTTGTGTTTCCTGGAGTTGAGGTTTAGATTTTATTGGCTTATACCATACAAGTATTTTATGTGAATCACTATCCCAGCTTGGTGATCTCCGATTTGAATGTGTAAAATTTCAATGGTGGAAATTGGTATATATATTTGTTTTTCTTCACTTGTGAAACCCTCTGATAATGTGCACGCCTCTATCGCATTTCTAGAGAGTGTTTCGTTGTCAGTTTGGGGAGGGGCATATGGATGGCATGCAGCATCCCCTCTGTTATGAAACTTTGGCTGGGTATAATGAATTTTGACCCTGAATCAGACATCATCATTTGTCTTATAAATTTAGTACTGTGATGAACTGCGCATGCTTCTCAAGCCTCCTGAAAGTAACCATTTCTTTTTATTTCGTCTCTAATTTTTTTATATCCCAATAAATTAAATGTTGCATGATAAATTTTGGATGGTTTATCTATGTATCGGCATAGCACATGTTCTCCTAATTAGTTTTTGTATTTAATTAAAAGCCTAATCAATACACAAAAGCCTTGATGCCGTTAGAAACATATAAGTTGATTACCAAAAGCCAAAAAAACAAAATAAAATAAAGGATTATGTTTGCTTTTTAAACTTATTTCAACTTATCATTATAAATTTTTTAAATTTTAAAATAAAATATAATAAATAATTTAACTTTTTTAAATTTTAAAATAATAATAATATTAAAAAATAATATTTTTTCATCTCAAATCAACTTAATTCAACATTCAAACGCAGTCTAATATGTTCTTTAACGTGGGTCACTAAGATGGTTTATAGACCACGTCAACCTTCTGAGACACTGCATCAATCTTGCCATTTTTCTTGTCAGCGAGCGCTCATGCTTCTTTATTATAATAAGACACAGAAGGCATGTTTTTAAGTCTTTTTTGAACCCACGCTTACAACACCAACTAAATGATTAGGTGAGAATGCCTTACCCTTCCCTAAGTTCCCTTTGTATTTAAGAAAAAAAAAAGAGTTTGAAAACTCTGTTTGATATTAAAAAAAAAAAAAGGAAAATACTTTAATATTATTAAAAGGAATTTTATAAAAATAAATTAATTTTTTTAGACACTAGTACTAAGAAAATCTAAGAAAATCGTGATTCGTGATCTCAAGCTCACATCCCATGATAATATTAATATACAGCACGCCTGGTAATTTACGTCTACTGCAGCAGCGAGTGATCAGAGCCGAAATTCAGTGCTTGTATGAAAAGCGAAACGTGGGTCCCAAAAAGCTTTTGCCGAAAGCTTATATACATCAGAGATGTTATCTGAAGAAAAGAGCTTTCAGCGATTAGATTGCTTGAGAGGGGAATAGTGTCGTAGATAGCACAGATGCTATTGCTCCCACCAAAGCGTCAAACCCATCTAAGACTGAGCTGTGCTGAGAAAAGTACTACTTCTACAGCTAGAAAAACAGATAGTTTGTGTTTGGATGGTTGGATGGACGGGTTGGTGTGAGAATGTGAGTGTTTTGGTTGGGCGGTTTTGGCTTTTACCTTTTCAACTAAATTCCATTGGAAATATTATCCTTTTACTTTTTAGGGTCGTTTACACAAAGCCTGCTCTTTTGTGCTTTTGTAATTTGGCCTTTCCTTTGTTTCTTTTTGGAAACTTCGCCCACAATCCAAAGTAATCTTAGTAATCAAGTATACGTCTTATCCCTTAATCTTAAACAATTCTCTCACCTACACCTACCTTTCAAATATGCTTCTGAAATTAATGTCTCATCAAGATTAACTGTCTAACATAAGTAAAACAAACAGTTCTCTCCTTGTTCTGTTCGTCTAAATCCAAAGAACTACACAAAATCATATAATTATTTCCCCAGTACATGCCAACGAAATGATTGAGGCAGTCTTAGATTACATTTGGGTAGTAAGGTATTATAAGGTATTCTGTGAATAGTAGTAAAAATATAATGATAAAATATTAAATAGTAGTGAACAATATGTAAAAAATAATAATAAAATAATAAATAATAGTGATGTATTATGAGTCAGAATACTTATTTTCAGTATCCAAATTAGACCTTAGTAACTTGTCATCTTAAGTTTCAGCTTTTTTTCTTTTATAGAGGATTCAGCTGGAGTTGTTAACACAGCTAGCATTGAATCTTGTCATATATAGTAATACCAAATACATTCCATCTAGCTAGTTTCTTGCAACGTAGTGATTTTGAGTCGAAATGTCCAAAAATAACAAAAGGGTTTGGATTGTTTATAATTTTTTTCCAAATAATGAATCTACATGCATGCATAAGAATCATATGTGGCTACCACCTTGTAAGTAAAGGAGCAAAAATATCGAACTCCTTCTCGTCCAAGGTAAACACAGGCTAGCTAGTTTGGTATAGAGAACCCCACATTTATTCACTTTAGGTACAACTTTGTCTTTATGCTTGATTATTGCTAAAGGGTTTGGCTTTATTTTAGTTGTATTTGGAGCATCAACTTTCACGAAGTCAAATCACTTTAAAAAATAACCAAACATTGGAATATCCTATCCAATGATCCCCATCCATTGTATCCCATGCTCATTCTCATTCTCATTCTCATTTTCATGCTCATCAATAAGACCTATCTTTTGTATATCACAGCACTCTTCGCGTGAGCACGTGACGACATGTGCACCGCATAATTCATAGGCTAAGCTATCTAACCGCCGGCCAAAGTTTTCATCCTTTCTCCTTTTGCCACGTGGAACCCTCGAAGTGGCTTCTTGCATTAAGCCAACCATACCAAACCAAAGTTGCAAGACTTTGTGTGTATATATATATATACACACATTTTGAATCCCCCCAACCAAACAAAACAGACATATATACCAAACTGCCTGTTCGCCAAGGCCTTCAGCATCTCTTATACCCTCCTAACTCAGGCTGCTCAGCTCTCCAGATGGCCTGGACCAGGGGCCAAATCATCGGCCGGGGCTCGTTTGCCACGGTCTCGGTTGCCACCGTTCATGGGTCGGGCCAGGTTCTTGCCGTCAAGTCAACGGAGCTCACTCAATCAGAATTCCTCCAAAGGGAACAAAAATCACTTTCTACATTAAACTGCCCTCAAATTGTAGAATACAAGGGATGCGACATTACACTCGAAAATGGTAGGCTTCTGTACAATGTTCTCATGGAATATGCACCCCAGGGCACCCTTGCCGATTCAATTCGCAACCAAGGTGGTCGCCTAGACGAGGCCTCGATCAAAGCTTGCACTCGCAGCATTGTGTTGGGGCTTCAATGCCTTCACTCGAATGGTATAGTGCATTGTGACATCAAGTGTCACAATATTTTGGTCACGCGTGAGGGGGTGAAGATTGCTGATTTGGGCTGTGCTAGGCGGCTTGATGACGTGTCAGACAACGATTTGGCAATTGCCGGCACACCCGTCTTCATGGCACCTGAGGTGGCTCGTGGAGAGAAACAGGGGTTCCCTGCAGATGTGTGGGCTCTAGGATGCACTATGATCGAGATGGCAACCGGGCGGTCACCGTGGCCGGAGATTTCAGACCCGGTATCTGCCCTTTACCGAATTGGGTACTCGGGTGATGTCCCGGAGGTTCCTAGCTCGATGTCAAAGCAAGCAAAGGATTTCTTGGACAAGTGCTTGAAGAGAGACCCAGTTGAGAGGTGGTCAGCCAGTGAACTTCTAAGTCACGCTTTCCTTGAAGAGACCATTTCTCTTTCAAAAGAAGTTAGCGTTTTTAACTCGGATACTCCAAACAGTGTACTGGATCAAGGCTTTTGGGACTCAATTGGGGAGCTAGATGCAACCAATCCGACCCATAAAAGTCCTTTAAGTTCTCCCAGGGAAAGAATCCGGCAATTGAGTGAAATCAGCACGGCATCGTCTCAAAGAATGCCTGATTGGGTGTGGGATGAACATTGGATTACAGTAAGAAGCAATAGTAGCAAACAGCCAGAGATGTTCTACAGCAGCCAGGAATATGAATTGTTTTACGCCAATGAGCCCAGCACAACAGCTAGTGGGATATGCCTGTTTTGGGTCAGTCAGGACAAGGAGTTGGTAAATTTCAACGAGCCCACGAGGACTGGTGGGAAAGAGTCATGTAATATTAGTAATACTAACAGTAATTATAGTACCAATAGCAGCAATGTTATAGGAATGTGGAGAGGAGTAAGAAGAAGAAGGTCTCTTATATGGCCTATGAATGTGAGAAGGATGCCTTTAAATGTGAAATGGATAGTATTATGGGGAAAGAATAATATGGACATTTTTTCTGCAAGAATAATTGGTTCTTTGTTTCTTAATTTCACAACGGTATGACCCAGATCCATCCTTATCAAATTTTAGCCAAGGAAGCAAATTGGCTTTGTTTATGTGATTAATTAGTTTATAGGGCTCTCGAATAGAAAACCCAATTAGTTGAGAACACAGGGCAGGTCAAAGTACCAAAAACTCTCTGCAGTCATTTTAATAATCAACCATATTAATAGAATATATAAAGAGTATGTACAAGTCACATTAACCTAAAATTTTTGTTATATTAATTGCTGAGCAGAGGCATGAGAATATAGCATGTTTTGGCGGCCACATTAGAAGGCTAACCTAATACGTACGTACCTGGCCTAGCTAATACCTAATTAAAGAGTGTTTTGTGATCTCAAAGCCAAACTTCTTTAACAGGTTTGGATTGAGTTGAGATGGGTTAAGATGGTTTGTAAATAGTAAAATAAAAGTTAAATTATTTATTATATTTGATGCAACAATTTGGAAAGTTATTTTGAGATTTGAAAAAGTTGAATTGTTTATTATATTTTGTGTGGAAATTTGAGAAAATTGTAATGATGAAATGTGATAAGTTGAAATCAGTTGAGGTGGGTTTTGAATCCAAACCTCTTTACGTACATACGTTTCTTTGCTAACGCACAAAGCCAAACTTCCCCCCATCCCCCCAACAAAAAAAAAAAAAAAAAAAACTCCGTCGTTTGAGCAAATACATATGAAGAGTGATAAAGTTATAAATAAATTATATAAAAGTAATTCTACAAATTGATACCGGTTCATTTGATCCATTAAATTTATTTTATAATAAAAATAATTTTATAATCTAACAAATCACATCAAGTCATATCAATTTTGTAATTATTTTATATAATCCTTTTATGACTAGAGTATCTTCCAATACAAATATTAATGCTCATAGCCTACCATGAAAATATCTCTCTCTCAGCTTAGCTTAGCTTAGCTTACTTTTGATAGATTCTCTTTTGAATTACCCGAAGTACACTTGTAGAAAATTTCTTGCCGAGGGTCTATTCACTTCCCTTGAAATTAGTCGGATCGTTATTCCCGGACACCCGTGCCAATAAAAAAAAAAGCTTCATCAGCTTCATAGTACAAATAGGCCCATTTTGGATAGTGAGATGAGTTGATATGATTTGAGAATAATAGTGATATTGTTGAGTTGAGATGAGATGAAATGAAAAGACTTTTGAAAGTTTTGTGGGTTTAGATTTGAAAGTGAGATAAAATGGTTTTAACTTTTTGGAGATTTGATAGATGTGGATTTCACCAATTATTGCATAGTGTTTGTTTGAACTTGTTTTATAAATATATTTATAAATAAGTAATAGTAATTTATAAATTACCTACCCAAATCTCATTTTTTATAATATATTTCATAATAATATTAAAAAATGATAATATTTTTATAAAATTAAATTAATTTATAAAATACCAAATAAAAATATTTTTTATTTACAAAATAATTAAATAATTAAAAAGATATTTATAAAATATTTTTTATAAAAATATTATGCTTAAAATCATTTCCATTTTCAAGTACTAATGGTTCTTTTGCCCAGCTTTTCAACTTACTTTATGCAAACACCGTATTCCATTGCTAATTGAAAATTACTCAGATTTGTTTTGGCAAAATTCTATCCTATAATGTTCTCAACAACTCGGCATAGAGCAAAGAAAATGTTTTGTCTATATATCTATTTTATAGTCTGTCTCATATAAAATCACTTTATTTTATAATTTTATTATTATAAAAATTAAGTATTAAGTGAGCTTGCAACTGATTCAAAAGCTCCCCAGCATGTATTCCACATGCTGCCTTGGACGGCTTTTCTATTGCTATGGTATCTCTCGCTTTTAGCGCTCCTGACACTCACTCCCCTCTACATTCTGAGATGTTTCTTTCACTTCCCCATGGTGAAGGCAGAGATCCTGCACCACATGGGAGTGAACTACTTGTACGCTCCTTGGATTTCATGGCTTTCCATGCTTCAATCAACGCCATTGATCAGTCCAAAAGATGCTGCATATCAAGTTCTTTGGTTTGTTTTCACAGTTCCAGTCATGGTGCTCGACGTTAAAATATATGGGCAATGGTTTACGACTAAGAAGCGGTTTCTGTCGATGGTGGCGAATCCAACGAGCCAGATATCGGTGTTGGGGAATTTGGTGGGGGCCCGAGCAGCAGCACAGATGGGATGGAAAGAGAGTGCGGTTTTCATGTTTTCATTAGGCATTGTACACTATTCGGTGCTCTTCATTACGCTCTACCAACGCCTATCTGGTGGAAATTACTTTCCGGTTATGGGTTTCTTCTTGTTCTTTGCTGCACCAAGCATGGCAAGTTTAACTTGGAGCTCCATTTCAGGAGCTTTTGATACCCTTTCAAAGTTGCTCTTCTTCCTCTCTCTATTCCTCTTCACGTCTCTGGTAATATTTTTGCTGCTTTTGTAAATTGCCATTTATTGGTTTTATGTACAGGCTTGCAGGCCAGCCCTTTTCAAGAAAGCCATGAGGAGATTCAATATTGCATGGTGGGCATACTCACTCCCGCTAACCTATCTTGCTCTTGCCTCTACTGAGTACGCACAGGAGGTTAAAGGTCACATTGCACTCGGGCCGATGCTTGTGTTGTTAATTCTTTCCGTCCTCGTCTTCCTCAGCTTGATGCTGCTCACTGCCCTCAAGAGCCATATGCTTTTCAGTAAAAATGACCCCATTATGAGTTTTGCTAATGAACTGAGGAGGACTGCAGCTAGGACTTCAAACAAATAAGCCAGGATTGCAGACAGTGATGGCTGTTACCTACAATGGATCTTTGACTCAATTGTGAAAAAGAAAAATTACAGAGCTCGTGCTCTTCCTAAAAATTCTGTTGGCAGAAGAGAATCGTTCGATCGTTGCAGAAGTAACATACTTGGTAAGGAAACGAGAAAGAAAACCAGCGTACTATCAGGATGTTTTGACTATATTGAAATATTAAACTCAAAAACTAAGAAAAATAACCAGGACTAAAAAGTGAACACATCTCACCCACCGTTATCAATCAACAAACACTATTTCTTGGCATTGATGTCCATAGCTTCTCACATCTAACAAGGAAAACTATATGTATTCATATAAAAACAAAAACAAATTCAGTTGTAAATATTTCAACTGTTATTACCCTAATAACTTACCACAATTTGTCAAGACAAAATCGATCCATTCTACTTCAGCACTTCATCTCTACATAAGTCAAACACACAACTGAAAACCCTATTTGTTTTTCTCCTTTTGTAATTAACCAATCCATCATGGAACTTGCGAACAATCACCATGAAAAATGAAAAGAGAACTTTAAAAGAATAGTTACCAGAATGTGTTTGCTTAAGTATTCTTCTTGCTACCAGAATGTGACAATCTCCTGTCCAGTGATTGCAACTGATTCCTGAGATTCTGGTTTTCCTCAAGTAAGCGATCATACTCAAGAAGGAACCCTTCAGATTGCTTTCTTAGTGCAACTGCATTGGCATCTGCAGCATGTACTTCTTTTGTCCTTGTTTCAAGCTCTGATTCCAGCTCCTTGAGTTTTGCTTGCAATGTGGCTGTCTCTTCCTTCAAGGCTTTGATTTCCTCTGACCCTCCAGCTTTCCCATCTTCAGGTCCTCGGGTCTGTTTCTTAACAGCCTCCATGCTCTTCCTTCGTATCCGGAGTTCTCTGATATAATGGTGTAGTCTGTCTATCATCAGCGCAAGGAATAGGGAGGACCCTGCAAGTAATTAACCCAGCGATAGATTTTCAAAAGGCCCTAAAACATGGAGTTCAAACTAAAACAAAATGGAGTTCAAACTAAAACAACAAGCCCGAACCTAAAACAAAAGGCCCTAAAACATTATAAGCTTACAACATAAAAGAACATCGTGCAATACTAAAAGTGTGATAGAATGTTCAGTACATTGGTTCAAAATTGCCTTGTTTGTTTTCACAACTATTCTCATCTCATCTAATCATTACAACTTTATCAAATTTTCACACAAAATAAAATAAACAATTCAACTTTTTCAAATCCAAAAACAAAAATATATTCTAACAATATTTTATTCAACTTTCAACTTTTATCTCAACTCATCTCATAAACAAATGAGGCTAATATTTTTTGCCTCATCATCTCTTGCCAAGTTGTATTCCGAGATAACAAGTTTAAACTAGGTAACTTAAACACTTGATTCGAAATTTTTTAAACCGTCCAGTACGTAACCAAGGAAACATAGAGGATCTCGATCCATCTAATTAAGACTAAAAGTGGTTCCAAAAATAAAGGTATATAGATAACAAAAATTAAAGATAAAATACAGGAGAAGCATTTTGTTTGCTGCTGATTACGTGATTCCTAAGTAATCAGGACAGACGATGCAATGATCCCAGAAAACGGTAATTTGAGCAATTTCAATTAACAAAATGGATTTGTTAAGAACATGTAGGATACCTAATAGCACATTTTTTTCTTTAGGATTCCAAAAAGAAACGCTTTCAGAGTCAGAGGAAGAATGAGATTAATTTTTTCAATCGAAGGTCTCATTCCCTGCATTGACATCAAACGGGAAAAAAGAATGTGCTCGTCAAAAGTTGTTTCTATCAATGGAACAGAAATTATGTCCCCAATAAGGCACAAAATTACATCTATGATCTATCAACACCCCGATCAAGATTCTCTAAATTTTTTAAGGTTATTCCAGAATGGATTCTCTAAAAATATAATAATTATTTGCGATTAAAAATTTCACATTTTATAATAAGCATACGTTAAATATCTTAATGAGATATCATGAATTTGACAAATGAGAATAAAGTCTCCAAAGGTCATAAACATTGAGATGAAAAAAAACATCCAATCAAGGTATACGAAATACGATAAATGCTGGTAAGATTTAATTAGAGTTCCTGCTAACGATAGATTATCTCGATCGAACAAAAATTTAGACCATTGAAACGCGAAAAATTTGTTTTATTTTTAATGAATAGCAATAGCGAGGGAAGAGTTGGTTAGTTACCCATAAGAGTGGCTTCCAGGAGGTGCTTGGCCATGAGGACCTGATCTGTGGGATTGAGCGCACCCTCTTCGATCCAACGCTTCTGGATCTTGGTCATGCTGTAGACGCTGGAAATGAGCACCACAAAGACCGTGGCCGCCACGGTCTTGACCATGACGGGTCCACGGCCGCGCTTGAGGCGGTCCAAGCCCGCGATCACCAGCTTCCTCAACGGCGTCTTGAAAAGCATCACCAATATCAGACCCATCTCCGAGAATATCACCGCGAACAAAAGCTGCTGCATTTTCCTTTTCCTTTGGATTCGATCTCAGAGAGCCGAACGGTGAGGGATTGACGGAGGTCGATAGGGTGGGATCTTTAAGGGTGGCGACGGCAGAAAATTATAGGGTCCAGAAGGAGAGTGCAAGTCTTTATCATAGGATGGGGCGTATGGGATCAATCCATATCTCCTTTCTTCTCTCAGTCCCTCTATTTCTCACTCTCAGAGCCGAATTGAAAGATATGAATGAAGAAGGAATGGGCTACTTTATTTTTGAAACTTTCCTATGAAGTCCCTACAGTATTCTTATTTAAAAACAAGGGCCTTTATTTTCTAATATTATGATTATGAAAGCAAAAACAAACAGTTCTACCCAAAGCCGGTGTCCAAAGCATACATATTCTATTTTATTCATGTGACAAAGACTTGATTTATAAAAGATTTTAATTATAATTTTTTCTAGCAAATTAAGGGCTGATTTGGGTAATGCAGCAATCTTTATTATTTTAGAGAAAATATATTTACAATCGTGAATTATGTAATTCCTGCGTAATTATTTTGAAAAAAGTGAATAAAACATGAGACTCACATGAAAAAAATTAATATTTTAATAATAAACCTCACTCATTTTCAAAGCGATTACGCGGCGGTTGTACAATTCACGGTTGTATGTAGAATTACTCATTATTTTATTATCATTTTTTACATATTTTTCATTATTATTAATTAATATTTAATATTTTATTATTATTTTATTATTATTATTTACAGAATATTTGAAATTACTCACTACCCAAACGCAACCCAAGTCTTGCCACATCAATTAGATCGAAGGTGTAATAAAATTTTTCAAAAACAAATCCTGCTGCATTTTCTTCTAATTGTATGCATCTGAAAGACGTTGCAACCTTACCAATTACCATGTGGTGTAGGTATATGATTGAAGTACTATTAATTTGATGGTGACGCAAAGAACAAAAGATCAGAGCCATTGCATACATATATATATATATATGGGACGTTGCAAAACGAGGGTTCAGTACTGGACTTCTGAGAATCGGATGAGATTGTAACCAAAAAATGAGAAAAGTTAAGAGCGAAGATCCTCCTAAAAAGATCATTGAAATGAGATAGGATAAGGGTGCAGCTATATCTAAGAATTATGGCCCATTTGGTGAGGTTGTACACCACAAATATTGTTGACCATAAGAACCTTGTTAACAGATCATAACTTGGACTGCATCATACACCTCCAAGAACCTCACCAATTATAGGTCGTAGCCTCTCTCAATCCATTGTTTATACAGGACCATATGTGATAATGCTCTAACGGATTGTGGTTTAATGTTGTATTAAAAAAACTATAAAAGACCTTGATTTGAATTGTCACTTCAGATATCTAAACGTTGAGGAAATAATACTAAATACAGTTCTAGAGTGTACAAGTTTTGTGCACTCCCGTTGAAAAAAGAAGTGCATTAGGCCTGCAGATCCTAATACTGCAAAAATCGTTTCTCAACATTGAATTCATATCCACAAAACCTTGAAAGTCATTGGCAATTTACAGCAATTTGATACACTGCATTAAAAGTCATTTGTAATCTATCCTTTGTGCTCAGACCATGGTCCACCATAGGCACCACGGACACGGTTTAAAGTCATCATGTAAGTGGACCTCAACATCAATGGAGATAGGTATCCTCAGCTAAGGCAATCATTCTAATAAAATAGTCGAACCTGAACATAAGTTGTTAATTGTCAGTTCCCGGTTGGTTCAAGTCAGTGTAACCATCTAGGCGACTCTGTTTTGGTCGACACTGCTTTTGTATGCCTTTTCATGGATTAACATATACATAATAATTCGGTTAATATAAGTAGGTGATTCAGAAGACCCATTTCTCAACTGCTGTTGCCGAGATGAAAAAGCAGATCTGCTTTTTGGCTGGCATGTTACTTGAATCAACAGTGCATGTGGATCGCATACAGGAAAAAAATAAAGGAAAAGCATGGTGATAGACCTGCAAAGTTATCTCCTAAGTTGTTGTTGTTGTTGGGCATAATAAATAGGGAAGGTGGGGGGGAAATGTGGTGGTCATCATAGAACAAACACCAACCCACCCACCCAACTACCTTGTGCTATTGTGTTGTCTATTGCCGCAGACAGCTTTTAAAGTGCAAGGCTAGGTATATGCAAGTAGGGCAAATGCCAAATGGACAATGTATTTGAACCCAGTTACAAGTTAGGACCATGTTTTTCATGGGCTTATAGAAGAGGAATTGATCTTAATGGGTTTGGGTCTGATGAGTGGATCCTTAATTAGCTTAATGAGGACGTATTTACAAAATCTAAACATCCCTCAGACTTTACAGACCAAAAACGTTCTCTTGTTAATGAACAGTCAGAAGAGCTTGCTCGCAAACTCTTGATCAACGGCTTGCTTATAATTTCTTGATGATGCAGCTGCCAGATTCTCGAGTTCTGTTGGACTCCTGCCCAGCTGTAAAGCCACCTTCAGCTTGAGAATTTCCCCATTCTCTCTTCCCTCAACATCTCTCTCGCTAATATTCGACTCGATTGTCTCTTGCATTAGCCTAAACAAACCAGCAGTGCTCCTGTACATCTCAAACACCATCCCTACTTGCCCACCATGCTCCATTGTGTTTACCACGCTTGCCAAGGCTCCTCCAATCACTGCAAACATCACTGCCGGTGTCCCATGAATAGTACCCACAAATGCAGACCCCAAAGCTCCAACTGCTGTCAGTAAGGGCCCAGATATTGCTAAGATGCCGCTTACTTTTAGGGCCTTTTTACTCAATTTCAAGTACTCAGCAACATCCTTCCTCTTCAAAATCCCTGCTATCTCTCTCATTTCCCCTTCCAACTTTCTATCCCATCCATTTCCATCTGCTTCTTTACCAAGCTGTTTCCCCACTTGTCTCTGTCTTTTTGGCGGCCACCACACTGTAGGTTCCACAGCTTTTGGAAATTTCTCAAGCATTGCCCCTAGTAATGGAAGTGGGTATGCCCTATCCAAAGCCAAAACTTTCTCCATTGCGTCGCTTACGTCTGTGGCGGTAGGATCGCGGACAGCTAAAGTCGTTTGAATCTCTTGATGAAGCTGCTTAAATAACCTCGCAGAGTTGCGCTGTTCTTCAGCTAGTTGGGATGGCTGGATCTTGTTTATCACCAGCAACATGCCAGTGGCTGCTAAATACAGTATGGTAGAAGATATCTTCAGCGCCACAAGGGGAGGACCGCTTGCATTAATGGTGGCTGCGAGTCCAGCCAAGGTTGCAGCAGTTAGAGTGATTGCATTAATGGATGTTAGAAGGAGGAGGTTCCAGTTGTCGCGCTGGGCCCCAATATTCTTATGCATCTCCACTCTATCAGCAACAGACTCCATGATTGCATAGAGCTTGGCAATCACCATGGCATCAGGAGGATTATTTGGGCTGCGCCTTTTGGAATTGTCTAGACTGATAATGGAGTCATGATCGTAATTCTTCTCCAAACCAGTGGTGGGTAGACTCGTGTAACCAGTTCTCGTTTCAAATTCCTCAACCAAACCTCTACTCGCGATGATCTTTGGGATCGATAGATTATCAGGACTTACCTGGTTTCTTGGCAAATTGATTGTGGCTGTAACATTAATTCTTGTACAACTCCTAGTCGAAGATGAACCCAATGAGTACCACGTGAATATTGGAACTTGAAGGATGGCCATGCTGGATGATCTCTAGGCAATAATACCGGTCTCCCTGATGAGTTCTCGCCTCTTGGATTTGGTGGTGGTGTCTTTGAAATTGGTTGTCTTAGCTATAGAGGCCGAGTGTAATGACTTTGCATAGGGACGTATCTATATATATATATATATATATAGCTGATAGCTGCTTGGCCACTTGATCTTCTTTGCTGACTTTGAACAGTAACAACGAGAAGTAGCTAATTGAATCAGACAACGACTTGAGACAAAAAACTGTTTGCTAGGTTTTCTAGATCAGAAAATAATAATAATAATAATTGGAATGTCAATGAGAAGGACACACGTGCATTTAATTATCAATCCGCGGGGGCTATAAATAAATATATTTATATCGTAAAAGGAGAATGCATGGTAATCGCGTATCATTTGTTTAACAATGTACTTTTTCATCGGGTCAAGTTTGGGCATCCCCGGCCCCCAGATCAGATGGGAAGCTATGATTTTTTTTATTTTTCACACGTCTCTCGAAACTGGACAATCAAGATAGTCTCTGATCAGGAGGAAGATCAGCTTCAGATCTCTATAAAGCTCAGGATATATTATTATTGGCATTGCTTTACAGGTTGGGTCCAGTTCCCATGCAGTTCCAAATTAGTGATCAGACTCTAATATATTCAATTCATTCTATTATATTAATGTTGAGTGCCCGCCCCGTAATTTATCAAGATCATATGGAATACATAGCTAGATCCAACGGTCTGACACTTGGGACTGAATCCAAACTAAACTCTAGGAGCTAGCTGCCTCTCAACGTAGAGGAAAATCAGTATTTGGAGTTTAAAGACCAAAATCTAAATCCGCCTTTCCAATTCCAACGTAATCAATTTAGAATGGAGAGCCACTGCCATGCTCAAATGAGATTAGTTCTTGTTAGTAATGATAGCAGAAAAAATGAACAAAAACGGAACCAATCATAAACAATATATGGTGTTTTATTATACTACCTTTGGGACGCATATATACGGTGTTGTCGGGATAGTTCAATTTTAAGTACACGAGCAAAGAATGATTAATTCACACACGTTCTTATTTCTTGGGATGTCATTCACACATGCATGTGTAGTCTGACTGGCAAGCAAGAAAATACAGGTGAGTTGGCAATGTTTGGGATCTCCTTGATTGCATCAATTCATGATGTCTTGTTGCAGTTAGATTCAACAATTCATTTCTGTAAATGGAATAACACAAATGCATGAATGAAGTCTGAAGATACTTCGGAATTACCAACGAGTAACGCCAAAGGAATCTCCAGATCATTCATTATGAGTAACAGATACAAGACAAGGAGTCGAAATTTATATTATTTCGATAATACCATACATTTATAGATATATCACGAACTGTGAGTGTGAGCATCAATCGTCTGAACAGGCAATATTGGCGTTTTTTCTTTCGAAATTCACTTGGTCTTTGTCAACACCAACGATCTTGCTCGTAGATTTAGAAATATTCCCCTGAGGGAAAAATACAAAATAAGAAAGAAAACAATGAAGCGCCACTTTTGAATTCGAGATTAATGAAAAATAAAAAGTAATTAAGATGTGGAGAGACATTAGGTAGTGGAACTGAAGAGAGATTAGGTGCGTGCATGCGTACCAGCAAAATGCAACAAGGCTATGGAAAATGACACGGAACTGCAATGGCACGTACTGGTGATTTACCCAACCAACAACAGGCCAGAACTGCAGTTTGAAATAATCGAGGAAACATGGGGATATTACTTTACTTTTGTTTTCTCACAATGTATCACAATAATTCATAATGGGAACAGGGCAGTACCGTCCACGCTGTAAGCTGCACTGATGGATAATCCTTCTTAATTTTAGTTTTTACATGCATCCAGGGTCTTCCTGCATTTCACATTCTTTCTTCTTTAAGATAATAAGCACAACTGCAAAACTTTATAGCAAGGTAGTTCAAAGTTCAAACCTAGCCTATATGCTTACATGTTTCCTTTAGGCTGACTCTTTTTGACATTGGGAGTTATTCAACTCTAAAATATATTTAAGACTTGACAAAATTAAAAATCTTGAATGTGACTGGCGGGTGTTTCCATACACTCTCCCAACCACCCAACCCACCCACGCACCTTTACTCAACATTTTACACACAGCAAGCAGATATCAAGGAGCCAGCAAAGTGATTATACTTGATTACCCCGAAAAAATTCACTGTATCTGTTACATTAGCCCTTTCCTCTACTTATACTTCTCACATATCTGGTGTCTAAATACAATTCTAGTATGTGATACAGACTCACCCTCAATAATAAACCCATAGTAGATCATGAATAGCAAGTTGTTCCAAGGAGAAGATGTCAACTGTTCCAGCAACACCTGAAAATAATTTGATGCAGAAGTTTAGAATGCCTCTTCTTTTTCCTGCTATGCTAGGAATGACCAGAGGCTACTTGTTCAGGTTTGCAGTAAAACTAATTTCAAGATTACCTGTACTCGATTCACCCTCATATATTCATGAAACATATAAGAAAGCAAACTTGTTTTCTAAACGAAAATCACGGCACGGTGGTATGTGTATGTTTATCAAGATAGATGAGAACTGGGAAATGAAATTTTGCAGTATTTGGGCCTGGAATGATTATCATAGAGTTTTGGGTAATTATTCTTTACTGTTGCCCACTAGCAATTAGCCAGAGTATGAGGAGGCATAGCATACCTTCTTGGCTACTGTTTTTGAATCCCTCTTGCCCTTGAAAATTTTGTCCAGTGTTATATACAGGAAATGCCCAAAAGGTCCAAGATAAGCAACTCCAAAAAGCTGCAGTTAGCTATGTTAGGATAGATGACTTGAAACTTATATGAAACAGAAGATACACAAAAATATATAACTAGTTGACAATTATATAACTCTGCAGCATTAGCATCTTTTCTCTTTAGTATGTTAATATTGTCCGGACGGAACGTAGTGCAATTCACTACATATTCATCCAATAAGGGACAGAGAAAGCTATACAGCATGAAGCCATGAGCTTTACATTTCAGCACACTCATACCAAGTTGTGGAACCAAAAATAAAACATCACAAATAAAATAAACTCACCTTCGTACTTGAATTTCAGTACCAAACCATATGGTAGAGCTGATAAAAGGTAGAGCAGTTTTGAAAAAGTGAGACCAGTGTTGTGAAAACGATGACAGACAAAAAAAAAAACAAAAACAAAAGCAAATCAATCACACGACACAAAATTAACGTGATTCGGTAACGTGTTTATGTCCACAAAGCTGTAAAGAGTTTTATTATACTGAGAAATCACAAAATACACCTTGGGGCGAAATCTCATGGCAGAAATCCAAATTTTTACTTTTCTGCGTTATTCGCTCAAGCGGAGTGTCGAGCGCGACTCAAACGAACTCTTTGTTCGACACTCGCTCGAGCGACCTATCGAGTGAACTCTCTGCCTGAACTTCACTCGAGCTACCTGTCGCGCGAACATTGAGCGAATTTTCTGCCTAGCGCTTCCTTTGGTTGCAAATAGTGGCAAAAATTTTCCCGGGACCCCACAAGATATCGGCCCAAGCCAACGCTCCATGGCCAAGCCTCCTTGAAAATCCGCTAAAAAACCACAACGTATCATTGTCGGGTCGGGTCGGGTCATCAAATCAAGCCGATATAATAACAAATCAGGCTCCACAAACCCAACAACTAGGAAATTCAAAAGGTAGTACCAAGAATCGCCCAATTACAAAAGAAAAAAAAAAAGAAAAAGAAAACCTTTCCCGAACTTCCTCTCCTAGGTGTTTAATGATTTTTTTGACCAAAGTAACTCCAGGTGTGGGTCTATTATACTTTGCACTGAGTAATTCTATATACAACCATGAAGTGCGTAAACGTTGTGTAATCGCTTTAAAAAAGAGTGGGGTCCACTATTAAAAAATTAACTTTTTTTACGTGGGTCCCATGTTTTATTCACTTTTCTTAAAGCAATTACGCGCCGGTTGTACAATTCATGGTTGCAAATATATTTTCTCATATCTTATTAGAGTGCAAACCAATAAAGTGTAACAGAAATTGGACTTGCTAAAGCCAATAGTATGTCTTTTCACCCTCAGACTTCACTTCATTAGTTTGCTTATCTTCAAATTAGAGACAGACCCGATGCCCTGGTGTCCAAACACGGAGCACCAACAGAGTTACTTCGAGATTTTACAATCAATTTAGGCAAGGGTTCCTCATAATTTAGTAACAAAAACCACAGGAAAACGCACGCGCACATTTGCAGCCACAAATTGTATATACCTTCAACAGAATTGGCAATCTAAGGAAAAGACCAAAGAACATTACCACTTTGAGAAGAAGCCGCCTCAGTTGAATCTTCTGTATCCCAGTGAGCTTCTGAGAAACCAAATCACTGATCCCTGACAACACCCCCGCTGTAAGCGCCTGATTTAATAACATGTTACAACACAGTGAACAATCAGAGACTTGGATGCACGTTGCATAGATTCGAAACCTAGAAAAGAAAGATGGGGAAAAAAAAAAAAAAGATTCGGACTCTCGGTTATTCATCTACTTTCTTCCGATTTCCAAGCAACCAAAAAAGTAGTGATAGGAAAAATGAGCAGAATCAAAATTAGCTAAAATGAGAAAAGGAAAGCAAATGAGAGAGAGAGAGAGAGAGATGATAACGTGGTGATATTGAGACCTTGGTTCTCAGGGGGTGACGCTGAAGCTGCGACAGGTACTGGTGGAGCAACCCCTTGTTCGGTATCGAGCCCATGCTTGGCTTGCTTCCAATTTCCTAGGATGTTGAGAAAGATCTGACTCACTGTTTTCCGCCTCTTTGCTTTGCTATATAGAAAGTAAAATAAGTCGTGGTGGTACATAAATATCGGAGTTTGATTCCCCCGGCATTGAAATTTACGTCCGGCTTTAATTGACAGTTTTTTTTTTTTAATTGAAATTACATATATGATATAATTGGTGCCTTTGAACCAAAAATCACACAAATCCCACTAAATCCGTATCAACCTCTACAATCTAGGATTGAACCAAAATCAATTGAACTTAATCGGTTTTGATGGTCCGTTTGATCTAGCGAGTGTTTTGAACAATCCCAATGACAACTAGACCAATTGATTTGATTGAAATTGAACAACTATACCAGAATTTTATCATTTCAACAAATAATTTTGGATGAAATCGATTAAAACATAATAATGTATACAAGAGTATAAAATCACACGGAAACAGAGATAGAGACAGAGATAGAGAACAGGAAAAGACAAAAAAATCCCTCCACATTCATTGAATTGAACGAACTCCAATAAGACAGCATTTCACGAATGGTATGTGCGATAGCATATCCTCTATAACAACATATTCCGTAAGTTAATTAATCAGGTTCGGTACTTTAATTGAATCGGTTCGGCCCATTTTGGTTTGGGATTGGACAATTTCAAGCCCACACTTTTTTTTTTTTTTTTAATTTCCTTTTTTTTATTATTATAGAAAAATTATTTTATAAATTTATTATATAAGTTTATAAATTTTATTTTATAAAATTCATACGAAGACTAAATTTATTTTTCTATTATTGTCTTCGAATTAACTATTAGTATCTTCTCTTCCACAAATAAACAATGATGATAGCGATGTCACCAATTTAATCCGATACAAGGAATCAAGAGTATCATATGTAATTATCAAGAAAAATAATAGAAATAATGTTTTCAATCGATGTTCGGTGGCTATATTAAAGACATGCTGGTTAATTTAATCAATGCATTGTACTGCCAATTAATAAAAAAATGTAGGTTAATTTCGGCGATCATGTCAAGAAGCGTGCGTAGTTACGGAAATGTTTATTTGTATTAGGCTACTAGTTTTTACTACGTCGCATGAGAGACCCAACATCACGCGCGAGGAACGAAATGTTGAACTTGAAATTTATGAGAAGGGAATGGCCAGGTCAGCCAATATGCCGAGTCAACTGGTCAGCAAGTCAATAATATTAATTTCCGTACAACCTGACCCCTTCGTCTCAGCTCTACTTCTTTGGTATAAATAAGACTCAACCCGCCTCCCCAACCTGCATAATTGCATTCTCGACCAAATTCCTTCCTGCTCTTCCAACTCCAAGGCACAGCTAGCTACATAAACAAACCCTGCGATACAACCTCTGTCAATTATGGCTTCCTTACAAGCTTCAGCTCTCGGCCTATTACCTACTTCTTCTTCTTCTTGCTGTTGTTCCAGAAAAATTAATGTTGTCATTCATGTCCCAAAGCTTCCAAAAGCCCCTTTCTCCATTCCCAAAATCCCAACGACAAGAAAGTTGATTGACGAATTCAACAATATAAGGGTCGACGGGTTTACAAACACGATCCCAGTTCTACAAAACATCAATTTTACTACCACACCATTCGTCGATGATATTAAAGCACAAAACTCAATTGCTTTTGCCACCACCCAGCTCTATTCCCTCTTAGAGGCTGTGGCTGACAGAATCGAGATGCACGCCAACATTGGAAAGCAGCGTGATAACTGGAATACCCTTCTTCTAAACTCCATCAACATGATTACTCTCACCGCCGCAACCATGGCTGGTGTTGCTGCGATTGGTGGCGCCGGAATGCCCCTTCTAGCTCTCAAGTTGTCATCCACTCTCTTGTATTCTGCAGCCACAGGGATGCTGCTTGTGATGAACAAAATTCAGCCTTCACAACTTGCAGAAGAACAACGCAATGCTACCAGATTATTCAAGCAACTCCAGAGCCAAATAAAAACTATGCTTACTCTTGGGGCAACAACTGAAGAAGATGTGAAGGACGTGATGGAAAGGGTTTTGGCCCTTGACCGAGCCTACCCCCTTCCCTTGCTAGGAGCAATGCTTGACAAATTCCCTGCAAAGTTTGAGCCTGCTACTTGGTGGCCTTCACACCAATTACATCGAAAGAAAACTAAATCACATGAAAGAAAACAACGAGAGAACAATGGGTGGAGTGAGGAACTTGAAGTGGAAATGCGGGACATCGTTGAAGTGGTGAAGAGAAAGGACAGTAAGGACTACGAAAGGTTGGGCAACCTGATATTGAAGATTAACAAGATTTTAGCCATCTCAGGTCCATTACTCACAGGGATTGCAGCTGTCGGCTCTGCTTGTATTGGTAATGGGTCATGGGCTGCAATCGTAGCTATGGCGGCGGGGGCTTTGGCTACCAGTGCGAATGCCTTCCAGCACGGTGGGCAAGTTGGAATGGTGTTCGAGATGTACCGAAACAACGGTGGATTTTTCCATCTATTACAGGAAACAATTGAAGCCACACTCGAGGAAGGAGACTTGGAGAAAAGAGAGAACGGGGAGTTGTTTGAAATGAAGGTGGCTTTGCAACTGGGGAGAAACTTGTTGCAGCTCAGAGAACTTGCCAGAAAGTCTGCTTCTTGTCGTAGTGATGGAACTGCCATAGACGAATTCGCTAGCAAGCTTTTTTAGTTCAAGCTAGACTTCGTGCACAATTGTTATTTGATTCTTTGATTGTTCATATAACCAATTCTTTGCACATTGATCTCTAACGTAAAAAAATGTTAATTAATCTCCAAATTTAATCTCAGCGCTACCAGTGCTAAAATTAAGTCAAGTTGATTCTATATATAATTTTATTAAAGAATTTTATTTTATTTTGTAATATTTTTATTCAATTTTATTTTTCTCATTTTCCAAGACTCAATAAAATATCTTCACTTAAATTATTTCAATCTAGCTATAATCGTTGGAAAAAAGATATAGTCCATCTGTAGTGATTTATTAAGTTTTTGCAGTAATAAATATCGTCGCAATTGACTTTTCTCAACGATTTAATTGTAAATGGAAACGACATTTTCCACTACAAGAAAACTGGGCTATTGCGGCGATTTTTTGGCCGCTGGAAATAATATTGCTGCAATAGCCCAGTTGTCACGACGATTTTCTGATTTGACGCTGCTTCAAAGGGGTTCGATTTTAATTTTATCTTTTGCGGCGAATTTAAAGTTTTTTGCGGCGAATAAAATTCGCCGCAAATTGATTTGATTTTACGTGGCGAGTTTTAAGATAGTTGTGGCGAATTTAACCGCCTCATTAGTGTAAAACCTTATTGCGTCGCACAATTTCGCCGCAATAGTGATTTTAGGTCCTGGGCGCCAACACCCCAGAAATAATTACAACATTTCCCCCCAAATCCCGAATTCGGCGATTTTTGATACATTTGCAATAGACTAAAATCGCCGGAAATTGTATCGTTTTGCGATGATTTTTGCGTATCGCTGAAGTTGGTTAGAAATGGCACTTTAATTTCATCGAAAATGCAGCGAATTAAAAATAGCAGAAATTGATCAAATGCAGTGATTTTTGAGAGTATTTGTGACGCTTTTGAGCTCTGAAAAATGTCTGATTTCTTGTAGTATAGACATCCTATATTGATTGAGTTTTGCTACTCGTCATCTCCACACACCACATTTATTTTTAGTTTTTTATTTTTCCTAAACTAATTGATTTCTTCTATTCATCATCCATACACCACACATTTAGTAAGAGAAAAAAAAAATTATGTGTGGTGTGAAGAGAATGAGTAGAGTTTTTCATATTGATTAGTTGAATACTGAATATTCAAGGATCATGTGGTCCGGACTGGCCGGACAGCTCACATTAGTTATATGATATGTTGGGTTAGGTACTGTTTGTTTTTATTTTTAATACATGTGGTTGGAATTTAATGGCCCCGGGATATTCGATTGAAAATAACTAAAAATATACATGATTTTACTCATTCTTTCAATATATATGCATGTGAGCTAGGGAAGATAAACCAATGAGATCAAGAAATTAACAGTTTATGAAGAAACAAGCAAATTAAAGTTGGAATATTATATATATATTGTCTTTAAATTACACTAGTACACTACCAACAATTGGCCGGATCATTCTTTCAAAAATTTATTGGGTAATATATATGCATCAATAATTAGGAAAGCTACATATGAAAAATAATAAAAGATATAAGTAATTGGCTCCTTCGGACTCTTCTAAAATGAACAATGGTGATGGTGATCAAGATCACCAATTTAATCCTATATTATAAGAGAGAGATTCAATCTTCTTATAATTTATATTTGAATTATAGGGTTTACAGTGTGAGAGAGATAATTATATAAAGTGAACCTTACAATATTTATAGTTGTCCGAGTGAATTTTTTAAATAATACTAAATGCTTAATAAATAATATTGTGGGTCCTAATTTATATATATTTCTCTCCAATAGTATGATCTGAAGTTTAAATATAAACTTTAAGGGATCTTTTTATATATATATATATATATATATGCAAGGAGATGGGGGGTTTCGAACCCAAATTTTTTATTTGAAAAATCGGGTCATATGCCATCAGGTCACAAAGCACTTGACAAATTCTAAGTGATTTAAATTAACAATGGAGTATCATATTTGATTATAAAAAATAATAATAAAAAGGAAGTGCAATAAAGTTTTTTAATCAAATGCATGGTGCCTATAATAAAAACATGCAGGTTAATTTAGGCCCATGTCAAGAAGTAGAAGCATAAAAGCAAAAACTGTATTAGTGCCAAAGCATGTAAGAAATAAAAATTACAGCTCCCAACGAGGCAAAAATCTAAAGGGATTTTATAATGTTTAGAATATTGCATGCAGTCATATGTCCATATATATAATTATAATTGTATGATTTCTTAAAATGAAAGTTTTATTCTCAAGTTGGTGTGTACAACACACCTAATAGATTAGTGCTTACATTGTATAATTTGATTTAGAAGATAAATTTTAAAATCCGTATCATGCAAATCAAACATTACCATTTAAGTAATGTAATACTCTATTTACACACCAACTTGAAAATATAATAAATCTTCTCAAAACACTCTATAGTTTTGAATTTTGTTCCGTTCTTAGCAGAACGATTGAGATTTTTCATTCTAGCTAGTGTAGTACCTGGTGTATTATACATCATCATTCCATTTCCTTCTAAATTTCAGTTTGTTTCAACCTGTTCCTACCAATTCCATACTACATTTTGTTTTGACTGTTTTAATGAAAATTAAATTTCCTATGTTTGGATGACATTTTTGTAAATTTTAAATTTAGATGACATTCATGTAATTTTAAAATTTAAAAGAAATTTATATAATTTAAATTTTTTTTTTAACTTTAAATATGTTTCCTTACTCTCTCTTTTTTAAAATCTCACTATATTTAATAATTTCTCGTCTCTTCGTTATTTTCTTTATGTCTCAACTCAAATTTGTGATTTTTTAATATTATCTTTTACACCAATATCTCTACTTTTTTTTTTTAATATTTTCAATGTATATTAAGAAATCTTCGATTATACACATACACAAATATATCACTTTATATATATAAAGTGGCTAGTAATTCTTGGTTTAACGATTTTTATTGATTTTTCCGTTAAAGTTATTCCCGTCTGTGTACTGTAAATGTAACGAATTTTGATTGAGAATTTCAAAACAATAATTTATTGACACTTTTACGCCCATTTATTGATTGTTAATTTAAAACAATAATTTTCTCTGAATTTGAAAACAATAATGATACATCTGGGTGGCTATCAAACAAGTTCTTGCCGATATATCTGCATGAACCATCCATTCTGACGTTCATTGTATTTACATCTGTCAATACAATTCTCCAATTAACAATTACATATTAAAAAAAAAAATACAAATGAATAAAATTTAAAGAATAACACAATGCATCAAATACTCTTCTCAGCTGAAGAAATCCCCATTCATTGTATTTACATCTGCCGATACAATTCTCCAATTAACAATTACATATTAAAAAAATAAATACAAATGAATAAAAGTTAAAGAATAATACAAACGCATCAAATACTCTTTTCATCCGAAGAAAACCCCTCTATCTCTCCTTGAGTTTGTCTTCTTTGTGCTATTGGAAGCTAATAGGGATTTACATATTATTCAAATTTTGCTAAGGTAATCTTTTGTATCTTTATCTTTATTAATCTGTTTTATGTTAACTATTAGGGAGAAAAAAACCCTATTCTACCCTCAAGATCTGCATATTTCTCACCAGTTTTCTATCAATAAGTTACTAAAGATTAATAAAGAAATCTAAGTAAACATCTAGGTTTTCTATCATAAAACTTAATAAAAAACAGAAAAAAGAATCATGCAACAGCATATTTAGTTTATCTTCTATTTCTTAGTTTCTTCTATGCTCTGTTTCTCTCAAATCAGGTGTCTAGAAGTAGTGCAATGGTGCTAAGGTTTGAAGGAACATTGAAAAGGTCAGTCTAACTGCCTTTTGTGTGTTTATAGTATATTTATAGTCTATCTATGTTTTGTGTTTATAGTATACATATAGTCTATCTATGCATTATACATATTTGTTCATATTTCTAAGAAAAATATAGCAGAAATAATTAGAAAATCAAGTAAAAAAACTGAGGGAAAAAAAGTCAGAAATTACTATATATTAATGGAATGCCTTGGAATGAATATTGCATGCATCAGAGCTGCTAAGACTGTTTGTAGTAGAAGCCGGGGTAGCAGCAGCTGCCTCAAAGACCACGGTTTCATGTTGAATGGTGCGAGGACCCATCACAGCATCCACAGCCATTTGGGCCACTGCACTTCCAGTGCCAAAATTCATTCTTGTAATTAAAGACACAAATTTAGAATGGCTCCCATTTGAAATGACTAGGCAACAACTCTTAAAGTTAGGAGCAAAACAACTTTGAAGATGCAAAAAGAAAGGTACACAATTTCAAAGAGAAAGACGAAAAGGCAATCCCAGCAAAACCCAATGACTCTTAAAGTTTATCTCAATCTCTCTAAGAAGTTGGAAGGAAAAAATTAAAAAAAAAACACAAATCTAAAAAATAAACCTTCAGATCTGTATGAAGTTACAAGATAGAAATGATTCAACCAAAATATTAGAGCAGAGATCTTAATATTCAAAAACTCGGGGCAAAAAAAAAACATACAGATCTGGAAAAGAAACCTTCAGATCAGTGAAGTGTCTTCATTCGCCTATACATGAAAAAATAATAAGGAATATTTACTTGCATGAAAAAAAAGGGAAGCCGATAGGAAAGCATAAGAAAATTACTGAAAGAAAAAAAAATAAAAATCATAATATAAAATGAAATAAAAATTTCAACTCAGCAATAAGAAAAGAAAAAAAAAAAAACACAGATATGAAGAATAACCATTCGGATCTTAAAGAAGTTGCATGAAAAAGAATTAAAAAAATTTAAAAAAAACACAGATTTGAAGATTAAACCTTCGGATCTGTAAGAAGTTGCAAGAAAAAAATATTATACCAAAATATTAGAGCTAAGTTCTTAATATTCAAAAAGGAGGAGGAGGAGGAGCAAAAAAAAATTCTTCCAGATCTGAAAAAGAGACCTTCAGATATATGAGACTGAATCACAAAAAAAAAAAAAAAAAAAACCACCTATTTCTTCATCTACATCCAAACACACCATAGAAGGAAGAACAAAAAAATGAAACAACATAAAACAAAAGCCAAAAAGAAATCTGCAGATCAACCAAAAAGTAAAAAAAAAAAAAAAGAAAAGAAAAGAAAAGAAAAAACCACTAAGATCTGGAGATCAAAGAAGCCCTATTCGCACAGAGAGGGAGAGGGAGTAGAGCGAGAGCCAAAGAGGGAGAGATGAAGAGAGAACGTGGTTAGGGGGATAGAGGTGTGAGGAGAGGAAAGAAGAAAATAAGAAGAGAAATGCTATACATCTACCTACAGCCGGCACACACTTCACATCATTTTTTTTTTTTTTAACACTCAATGCATTGAGTGTGTGCCGGTGGAGGCAGATGCAAATATTTTTCCAAATAAGAATAGTCGGTGCCGAAATGAAAGTGTCAGTGATGAGGGTTATTTTTTTCCTTAAACGGTGCCATATAGAGATATGTATTTAATTTAAGATCCTACACACCACAGGCTATCATAATCCTACACCGAAGTTTCTTTCTCGTAGATGAAATGAGAGGGACATAACTGATGACAAATTTAAGAGGGGTGCAGTAAATAATTGCCATTTTCATGTGTTTTTGTTGCTTTTCGATCTCTGAGCTCTTTATGTATGTATGTTCTTTATTTATATATCTTCCTATGTATATATATGGTGTCAGGATGTAGGTAGCACTATTTGTACCAGGATATATATTGGAAATATATATAGAATGGTAGAAGGTAGGGGATAGAGGCAGAACGAAGAAATTATTATTGTGAGGATTGAAAATCGAAAAGTAAAAACAGTGCATGTGTTTAAACAAATTTAAACAACAAAATATGGTTCATGCAAGTGACATATATATATATATAGTGCATGTGTCTTTTTTTATTACATTATTATTAACTCTATTATTAAATCTGAAATTTTGTGGAGCCATGTGTGAAACAAATTCACTATAAAAAAATTTATTTATTTACTATCAATTATTTTCTATGAAAATCAATCTATTTTCTATTCATAAATAGTCAATTTTGGGAAGTCCGGATATATATTACTTAAACTTGAAGGCCTGTAAACAGGTGGGTAAGTTGCTTATTCCTTTCGAGGTGATTTGGGTCACTCTCAATACATTGTCAATTGATAAGGATTTTTTATTTTGTCTTAAATGTTGTGATAAAGACTTTAGACTTAGAGATGACACATGCATGGCCTCCAAAACAACTAAAAAGACAAAAAAAAAAATAAAAAAATAAAAAAATAAAAAAATAGAAGAAGATAAACTTGACGTACAGCAACTGATTTTACATAAATTAATATCGCGGTACAACTTAGGTATGAGGAGAAGATACAGTAGGATCATAATATAGGATCCATTGTGATGATCATTTTGTGTGCTCTAGGACTCCAAGTATTGTAGACCTCAAGTGCAGCAGCACCTTGTCAGTATCAAGCTAACAACGAGTGTCGAGCGTGGCATTATATATAATTATATAATATAATATAATTGAATTTTGAGTAAAAAACAAAGTAATTATCATGAGAAAACAGCATGAAACATGATAACTTCTCCTTTTGGTATCTTGCACAAAATCTTGCCTTATTTACTTTTATAAATAATGCTAAATAGTCATGATATCCAACTGGCCTAGGTCTGAAGAGAAGATAAAGTATATCCTCAAGATCGTGATGATCATGAATCATGTCCCCAGCTGCCATGGACAATGCAACCATGAAAATATGTGTGTTTCGAACGAGTTATAGATGAAAGTATACGTTTAAGATATAATGCATGTGACTCCAAATGATTGACAATTACGTATAAAAAAATAAATAATTTTTTAATTATCTGAGACTATATTATTACTATTCACAATTAGTTCCAAAATTAGTTCTTAACAAAAAAAAAATTAAATATAAATTAAGCAAACGTGTATTACATGTTGCTTTGATCACCTAGTATATATATATATATGTATACATATATATATATATACATATATTTCTTCTTTTATTATCAGTTTATATATATACATGCAACTAATTCCAAAGCAGTACACTGGAATGTATCGGTATCGAAATATTCTATTATAGTACTTAAACCAGAATGATCATTGAAACAGGTTTTAAAACATTGATGAAAACAATCCACGTGAAGCTTTGCTACTTATAAGTTAATCTAAAAGACACCTCCTCTTTATGGTTATATATAACATAAGAAGATTATTTATAAGAGAGATTTAAAATTCTATTATATTAAACCAAATTCTATTATGTATGTGACGTAGAAGGATTATGTTCTTTACATCATCAACTTGTACATATAGTGTGAAAAAACCTAAACTTTCGAGTCGAAAATTATATTGACCTGCAAGACAATAGAAAACATACAATTATATATATATATATATATATATATATATATATATATATATATATATTTTGCATGCATGACACGCAATAGAACAATGAAACAAAGGCTAGTACGTAGTAACGACGGAAATCATGTTATTTGTATTAGGCTACTAGTTTTTACCACGTCGCATGAGAGACCCAACATCACGCACGAGGAACGAAATGTTGAACTTGAAATTTATAATGAGAAAGCGAATGGCCGGGTCAGCCAATATGCCGAGTTAGCAGAAAAATTCTATTCCTAAGCCTCATACACCACACACCATCTTTTTTATGATTTCTTTAATTTTATTCTCTTACCAAATGTGTGGTATATGAATTATGAGTAGAATAATTTAATTATTTTAAGAATAATAAAACCAAAAAAAACTTTAAAAAAATAAAAAAAATTTGGTGTGTGGTGTATGGGCAACCTGGTGTTGAAGATTAACAAAATTTTAGCCATCTGAGGTCCATTACTCACAGGGATTGCAGCTGTTGGCTCTGCTTGTGCTGGTAATGGGTCATGGGTTGCAATCGTAGCCGTGGCAGCGGGGGCTTTGGCTACCAGTGTGAATACCTTCCAGCACGATGGGCAAGTTGGAATGGTGTTTGAGATGTACCGAAACAGAGGTGGATTTTTCTGGCTATTGCAAGAAACAATCGAAGCCACACTCGATGAAGGAGACTTGGAGAAAAGAGAGAATGGGAGGTTGTTTGAAATGAAGGTGGCATTGCAATTGGGGAGAAGCTTGTCACAGCTCAGAGAACTTGCCAGAAAGCCAGCTTCTTATCTTCTAGACGGAATTACAATAAATGAATTCGCTAGCAAGCTTTTTTAGTTCAAGATCGATTTCTTGCACAGATATATATTATTTGATTCTTTGATTGTTCATACAACTAATTCTTTTGTACAATCACCAACGTAGAAACAATGTTAAATTAATCTCAATTCATCTATTTTCTTAGTTTCTTCATATAATTACTTGAATTAATTATTACGAATTATTAATTGAATATTAGTCAAGTTGCAAGCATGCACAGATGATTTATATATATAACTTTACGACCGTGGCTGAGATCGATAGAGAGAGCTCCTGCATGCAGTAATATATTCCCATTTGAAGAACACGGAATTTATATTGATTAGTTAAACACTGAATATTCAAGAGATGTGGTGGGGACTGGACGGCTTAGATTATATGATATGTTAGGGTTAAGTACCGTTTTATCTTTAATACATGGTTGGAATTGGCCCTCGGATGGAAGGTCAGTTCTATGGAAAAGTCAGTCATTTGCAGGTCAATTATAGTCACTGTACACCTAAGCCATAACCGCTCCACGGCAGTTTTAAATGCCATTAATTATTTAAGACTTAACAATTAAACAATAATTAATAATAATAATCAATTAATTTGTTAAATCACTAATTATTTCAAAATTTTAATTAAACTCGTAAGTTCACCTGTTGAATTTTAAGAAAAGAGAAATTGAATTTCACGAAAAGAAAATTTACAAACTAACATGATTTTTATATGATAGATTATATTTACTTTACAATAAAAATAATTTTACAATTTAACATATCACAACAAATTACGTTAATTTGTAAATTTATTTTTATGAAATCTCTTTATGGTTAAATCATTTATCTTTAAAAAATTTCATCTTTTAACGCAAGGCTTTTTGACTGCATTAAGACAATAAACTGTCGTTTTTATAATCCAAGTAGTCGTCTCACCGAACTTTTTTCACAACAACTATTGCACGCATGTCGTTAGGGGAAAGTCTTTGACTATTGGGTGGCTCTACAGCCACTACTGGGGCTCCCACTAGTGTATTTAGAGTTTTTTTTTTTGTTGTTGTTTTTTTCACTTGTATTTTTTTCACACTTTTAATTATTTTTTAAGAAAATAAAAAATTTACAACATTATTAAAAAATATTTTCATAATCACTAAGTAAAAGAAATTAAAAAGGAAAAGTCTTCTTGCAAGTGAATTTACACACCAAACCGCGCACCGATGCTGACATGTAATGCATTCATTTAATAAAACGGTACGAATTGAGATGAAAATAATTTTCGTGAGACATAAGACCTTATTTTTCTTTCAAAAATTTCCTTATTTTGTTTTTCTTTTCAATAAAAAAACTATGTCAGCGTCGGTACGCAGTTTGGTGCGCCAAACTACTTGTACCTAACAAGACTCAATTAAAAAATCCCAACAAGAGCTCCCAGCGGGATGACCATCATTTTCCTCAACTATTATGTCTAAATTTGGAATCCATTGATTATTATAGCTTCGAAACTTCCAAAATTTACGTTTTTATATCCAAGCCATTAAAAAGTATTTGAAGCATGCAAGTTTGTACACCTTATTGACATTTATTTGTTGTTGATATATACGTTAATTAATAACTTTGCATTTCCTACTTTGAAAACATTAACTATATATTTATATAGCATTTTACGGGTGACATTTTCTTTCCTTATCACTACAAGAAAATGTAGCATTTGCGGCTACTTTTATTTCCGCATAAACAAAAAAGTTGTTTTATTGTTTGGGTTTAATTTTTGTGTCAATCAGAGAAATCATCGGAATAATTGACTATTTCCAACGACTTTTATGCGCCGGAGATGTTATGGTCTAAAATAAGCCTTTTTCGTAATTTTAGTATTATCCTAATAAAATATTTGCCGTTTCAATTTTATTTGTAGCGATTATTCATCACCGTAGTTGAGTTCGCCACAAATTATATATTTTTTTGGTGTTTGAATTATTATGGCAACTTATATGTCGCCGTAATAAAGCGTGTACAATAAAATTTCCTAAATTTACCCCTGCACCTTATTTTCTTTAACTTTTCCGATTCTTTCTCTCTCTCGGGTTCTCCACAGGGATTTCTGATTGCCAGCACTGCCATCTGCTCGCCGACGCTGATGAGTTTCTCTTTCAAACTTTTAGGCTCCATCAATCTCACTCCCTGTAACTCTCACTTGTGACCCCCTCTTTCTCTCTACATACGCCCTGAATGCATGCAAATATTGCTTGAGATTTCTTGTTTGTTTGGCCAATGTGGGCCACTAAAAATACCAATATAAGTGGGCAAATTGCAAACAACATTTTTACCTTCATCTAGGTTACAAACTCAGTATCAACTTCTACAATCTAGGATTGAACCAAAAGCAATTGAAATTATTCGGTCCAATTCCAATGCCAACTAGACCAATTGATTTGAATGAAATTGAACAACTATACCCAGAATAATAACATTTCAACAAATAATTTTGGAGGAAATTGATTAAACATAATAATGTACAGTACTGTATACAAGAGTATAAAATCACATGGAGAGAGAGAGAGAGAACAAGTAAAGACAAAAAAAATCCCCTCCACATTCATTGAATTGAACGAACTCCAACAAGACAGCATTTCACGAATGGTATGTGCGATAGCATATCCTGTATGTGTGTGTATATAACTATATATTCCGTAAGTTAATAATATTAATTTGTATACTGTAAATGGCTTGAATTTTCTTAAAGAGAGTGAGATTTCCATGCCTCAGTCCAAACTGGTTTTATTTGAATATTAATTTCATTGTAATTTTTATTAACAACGAGATCCCATAAAAATAATTTTACAAATTAATATAGCTTGATGATGTGGTACGTTGGATCGTAAAACTACTTTTATTATAAAATAAATCCAAAGTATCATATGAAATTATATCAATTTATGAGTTTATTTTTGTAAGATTTCTTTGTAGTAACACTTCTCTTCGTTCATAATTATAGAAATTTCTTAATACTGTATGTAAGGGGATTTAGCCCACTGGGCTTCAACCCGACACCCGACACCCGGCCCCCAGGGTCCAAACCTGCCCATGAAGTAAGTTGTCTGCAAGGGAAAGTAAACAATGATGTTTGATGTGACGGACAGACCTGACGTCGCTCGGCCGCACTCCACTGATGGGGACTTGTACAAGGCAGAACGAGAAAGACGGAGAACCTTTGATCTTCTAACATGGGAGCATCGACGGACCACTGAAGACACCAGCAGAATAAAGCAAATCGAGGAACCACATCATATTAATGGCACCACCACCCGAGCTACATGTCACATTAATGACACCGTCGCAGAGGCATGCCACATTAAAGGACTCTAACAAAAGGAACGGTGAAAAAGACACAGACTCCATAGGGGCAGATATGATCTGTCCCCCTCCAGGCTCCCGGTAAAATAGCAACTTACAGGTATGAAAAAGCCTCTTTGATCCCTAGACTCATTGATTATTTTACAAACTTCCAAAATACAATACTAACTTTGGCATTGGAGACTCCCATGCAGCCCCAATGCCATCATCTCCTAGATGTCTTCTTCTCTATTTTCGCAAGCCCAACTTTAAAGAACTGAGTTGCTAGAACCTGACTCAAAAGCATACAAAACATGACGTTAACACTGTATTTATTGAATAGTAGTAGAGTTGCAAAGCATGCACAAATTATAACTTTACGACCGTATATATGATATATAACATATATAACGTATATGTATCATACACTGTAGTTATACGATATGTTAGGTTAGGTACAGTACTGTTTCTTTTTATCTTGAATATATGTGGTTTGAAATGGCCCTGCTGGGACTGAAAATGACTAAAAATATCCATTTCATGAATATATATATGTGAGCTTGGGAAGGTAAACCAATGCATGAGAAGAAATTAACAGTTAATGAAGAAACAAGCAAATTAAAGTTGGAATATTAATTATTGTTTTAAATTACCCTACCAATTACTTGGATTCTTTCAAAATATAATATTGGGTAATATATATGCATCGATAATTAAGATCGATAGAGATGGAAAATAATAAAAGATATATGTAATAAATTATATATATACATATATATAGGTTTTTGGTAATGTTTTCACAGTATATGGTCAAAGTGTCTTCAACTAACTAATTGGCTCATTCTCTTTTAAAATGAACAATGGTTATAGTGAGTGATCATGTCACCCATTTAATCCTGCAATATAAAAGAGAGATTTAGGCTACGTTTGTTTTTTAGATGAAATGAGATGAGTTGAGATAAAAATTGAAAGTTGAATAAAATATTGTTAGAATATAATTTTTTAATATTATTTTTGTTTTGAGATTTAAAAAAGTTTAATTATTTATTTTATTTTGTATGAAAATTTGAAAAAATTATATTAAAAATTAGATGAAATGATATATTTTTCTTAATATTTTCATTTAAATTTTAGGACTTAAGAGTGTGAAAGAGATAATTATTTAAAGTAGACATCACAATATTTATATATTATTTTTCTTGAACAATTCAAAATGCTTAATAAAAGATCTAAATCATCAATAAGTGAGTATCATTATCGAAAAAATAATAAGAAGGACGTGTAATAAAGTTTTTTAATCAATGCATTGTACTGCCAATTAATAAAAACATGTAGCTTAATTTCGGCCATCATGTCAAGAAGAAGGCTAGTACGTAGTAACGACAGAAATCATGTTATCTGTATTAGGCTACTAGTTTTTACCACGTCGCATGAGAGACCCAACATCACGCGCGAGGAACGAAACGTTGAACTTGAAATTTATAACGAGAAAGCGAATGGCCGGGTCAGCCAATATACCGAGTCCACTGGTCAGCCAGTCAATATTCATTTCCGTATAACCTGACCCCTTCCTCTCATCTCTACTTCCTTCGTATAAATAAGACTCGACCCGCCTCCCCACCCTGCATAATTGCATTCTCAACCTTCCCTCCTGCTCTTCCAAGTCCAAGGCACAGCTAGCTACATAAACAAACCCTGCGATACAACCTCTGTCAATTATGGCTTCCTTACAAGCTTCAGCTCTCCTATTACCTACTTCTTCTTCTTCTTCTTGCTGTTGTTCCAGGAAAATTAATGCTATTATTCATGTCCCAAAGCTTCCAAAAACCACTTTCTCCATTCCCAAAATCCCAACGACCAGAAAGCTGATTGACGAATTCAACAATATAAGGGTCGACGGGTTCACAAACACGATCCCAGTTCTACAAAACATCAATTTTACTACCACACCATTCGTCGATGATATTAAAGCACAAAACTCAATTACTTTTGCCACCACCCAGCTCTATTCCCTCTTAGAGGCCGTGGCTGACAGAGTCGAGATGCACGCCAACGTTGGAAAGCAGCGTGATAACTGGAATACCCTTTTTCTAAACTCCATCAACATGATTACTCTTACCGCCTCAACCATGGCTGGTGTTGCTGCGATTGGTGGCGCCGGAATGCCCCTTCTAGCTCTCAAGTTGTCATCCACTCTCTTGTATTCTGCAGCCACAGGGATGCTGCTTGTGATGAACAAAATTCAGCCTTCACAACTTGCAGAAGAACAACGCAATGCTACCAGATTATTCAAGCAACTCCAGAGCCAAATAAAAACTATGCTTGCTCTTGGGGCAACAACTGAAGAAGATGTGAAGGACGTGATGGAAAGGGTTTTGGCCCTTGACCGAGCCTACCCCCTTCCCTTGCTAGGAGCAATGCTTGACAAATTCCCTGCAAAGTTTGAGCCTGCTACTTGGTGGCCTTCATACCAATTACTCCAAAACAAAACGAAATCACATGAAAGAAAACAACGAGGGAACAATGGGTGGAGTGAGGAACTTGAAGTGGAAATGCGGGACATCGTTGAAGTGGTGAAGAGAAAGGACAGTAAGGACTACGAAAGGCTGGGCAACCTGGTGTTGAAGATTAACAAGATCTTATCCATCTCGGTTCCATTACTCACAGGGATTGCAGCTGTTGGCTCTGCATGTGTTGGTAATGGGTCATGGGCAGCAATCGTAGCCGTGGCTGCGGGGGCGTTAGCTACCACTGCTAATGCCTTCCAGCACGGTGGGCAAGTTGGAATGGTGTTCGAGATGTACCGAAACAATGGTGGATTTTTTCGGCTATTGGAGGAAACAATCGAAGCCACACTCGAGGAAGGAGACTTGGAGAAAAGGGAGAACGGGGAGTTGTTTGAAATGAAGGTGGCATTGCAACTGGGGAGAAGCTTGTCACAGCTCAGAGAACTTGCCAGAAAGCTAGCTTCTTATCGTCTAGACGGAACAACCATAGATGAATTCGCTAGCAAGCTTTTTTAGTTCAAGATCGATTTCTTGCACAGATATTCTTTGATTGTTCATACAACTAATTCTTTTGTACAATCACCAACGTAGAAACAATGTTAATTTAATCTCAATTCATCTATTTTCTTAGTTTTTCATATAATTACTCGAATTTGTTAATTATTACGACTTATTAATTGAATATTAGTCAAGTTGCAAGCATGCACAGATCATATATAACTTTACGACCGTGGCTGAGATCGATAGAGAGAGCTCCTGCATGCAGTAATATATATTCCCATTTGAAAGAACACGAAATTTTATATTGATTAGTTGAAGATTGAATATTCAAGAGATGTGGTGGGGACTGGTCCAACTGGGCTTAGATTATATGATATGTTAGGGTTAAGTGTTTCCTTTTATCTTTAATACATGGTTGGAATTGTCCCAGGGATTGAAGCTAGGTCAGCTCTATTGAAAAGTCAATCATTCGCAGCTCAATTATTTAAGAATTAACAATTAGACAATAATTAATAATAATAATCACTTAATTTGTTAAATCAATAATTATTTCAAAATTTTAATTAAACTGCATAAGTTCACCTGTTGAATTTTAAGAAAAGATAAGTTGAACAGCCACAAAAAAATTTTACAAAAAGAAAATTCAAAAACTAACATAGTTTTTATGTGATAGATTAGATTTATTTTACAGTAAAAGTAATTTTACGATTTAACATATCACACTAAATTATGTTAGTTTGTGAATTTACTTTTATAAAATCTCTTTATTGTTAAAGCAATATTTTTCTTTAAGAAATTTCATATTTTTACACCAGGCTTTTTGACTGTATTAAGTCAATAAACTGTAGTTTCTATAATCCAAGTAGTCGTCTCACCGAACTTTTTTCACAACAACTACTGCACACATGTCGTTTGGGGAAAGTCTTCAACTATTATGTCCAAATTTGGAATCAATTGATCCAAGCGATTAAAAAGTATTGAAGCACGCAAGTTTGTAAACCTTATTAACATCTATTTGTTGTTGATGTTAATTAATAACGTTGCCTTTCCTACTTTGAAAACATTAACTATATATTTATATAGCATTTTACGGGTGGCATTTTCTTTCCTTATTATGAAAATATACGCTTCCATCACAATCTGACTGTAAAGTTTACGAGAAATAATTTGTACAAATTTCAAACAGTTCTGCTTCTAAGCGGTCCGACCGATATTGTGCATATAACAGCCTCTCTTTCATCTGCTGCGACATTAAAAATTTCACCAAACCCACAATAGCCTCATTCACACAGTATAACTCTCAAAATAGAAAAGGAATATAGCCTAGGCCAATAGCACTTCCGTATGCCCCTCTCTGCTTCTGTCTCTTTGCACCGCTGCACGATAGCAAGTTCAATTCCACCGCCACTAGTCCAACACTGACCATTGGTTTCCTACCTTGGTGTTGCCCACCATCTCAGAAGTTGTACAACCAAAATTTCTTCCCATGCACGACAATCCTGTAAGCTTCCTTCGCCACACTGCCACCGCTACCTATAGCCCACAGGAAACCAGCAACCCCACGACCCCTTAGTACCCTGTCGCATGATTAAACTACCATAGTTGAATCACTGTACCTCCTAACACCACCACCAATAGCACCCAGCACCACCGTAACACACAAATCTCTTTTGTTTTTCATACCAAAAAAAAAAAGAGTGGTGAGCATCCTATGAAGCTAAAACAATGCTCAGCTCAACTCCAACACACATTGTACTTCTCTTTCCTCTAACTTAGTCGCTGTACTCATCGACTCCATCGCAGGTCACTCTCTCGGGCTCCATCGTCGTCGACCCCAGCTATGCCTCCGTTGATCTCCACCTAGACCCACTGTCGCGCCCAACCCCTCCTCGATGAGCAGTTGCCTGAATCTCTCTCTCTCTCTCTCTCTCATGTTCTTCTTAAATGGTGATGGGAATCTGATGTTGTGCATCCACATGATAGTTGTGGTGGGAAGCCTACGTGTCACTTAACTATTGGCGGACTGTTAATTGGGAGTGGTTGGATGGACCGGTGCTAACGTTTTCTCAATTTTAAATTGTCAAGCTGCATAGTTATTTTGTAAAATTATTTTTTAGTAGAATTTACTTTTTCATAAAGATTATCTATTTGTGAAAATTATGGAAAAGTGGTGGTATGAAGTTGCAAAAAGTAATTTCTTCATGTGATCCATGTTTATATGATTTTTTTTTTTTTTTTATGAAGGACGACGGACCTTCCGGGATTTATTCAAAACCTCATGTGTGGCAGAAGGAAATTGTGGTTACAACTTACAAACCAAAAACAACACATAAAACTAAGCTTCTAGAACTCTAGCAAAAAAACCAAGCACAACCAAGCAAAATCCCAGAATGCCTAAGACAAAGTTAGGCAGTTTATCCATCTCAAAGGTATGGCAATCCAGCTTTATCCGTCTTCAGAAGACCATGAAGCTTACGAGGGAAATCAGAAAAATATTCCCAGCAGTTAGTGCATCCCTCCGAGCCCATTCTAGCTAAGAAATCTGCTGGAACATTGGCTTCCTGATAAACATGATTGACAGCTACATTCATACTTCTCATATCCGTCAGTTCTTCCCAAAAATCTTCCACATACCATAAGCCACAAATTGATGATTTCAACCATTTTATCACAATACTAGAATCCAGTTCTATATCTAACTGAACAATACCCATACTTTTAGCCAATTTTAATCCATGATAAACCTCCATGAATTCCGCAAAAGAAATTATTCCTTGATCCAGGGAAACCGAAAATGCTCTAACCAAATGACTTGAGGAATTTCAGATTACTCCTCCACCTCCAGCTTGCCCCGGGTTGCCTCGGCAACTCCCATTGGTATTGAGTTTGTATCTTCCCTAGTATGGTCGAAACCATTTGACCACCTGTAGTGTCTTCTTTGTATCCTTTTTTGGAGGAACATTTAGCTCTTTTAAGATCACCTCGTCTCTTCTTTTCAAGTTTTTTACGACCTTTAATTTCTCACCTATTCTGGTAATCCAATAGCGAATACTTCTCCAAACCTGTTCAACGGACTCACCACTGCCTTCCATACGAGCTTTGCATCTTCTTAGCCATAATCTCCAAGTAATAATGGAAGGGATGATCCCAATAAGATTACCCACATTAGAAGATTTAGTAGCAGTATTATACCAACTACCAACTATTTCCTTCCAAGACCGTCCTTCCCTCACATTCATTCCCACCTGGAAAGTACTTTTCCTCCAAATACATTTAGCAAACTCACCCTCAGCCAACACATGATTTAGATCTTCATAAGCTCCATGGTCACAACAGTTGCACTTTGACACAATAGGAATGCCAATTCTTCTCACCCGATCATCTACACTCAACGCACCATGAAGCCCCTTCCACATAGTAGTAGCCATGAATTTAGGAAGAGAAGGATGCCATACCCATACAGCCCAATCATCAATTGGCATTTTGATCCAAACACAATCCCATGCACTTTTTGTGGAAAAAAGCCCATCGGGAGATGGGATCCATACCAGCTCATCTACTCCATTTTTCCTCCTGCCTAGAACCTTCAAGATTTCCTCCAAACGGTTAGGACCAACCAACTGCTTTATAAGCTCACAATTCCATCCATCCTCCAAAGTGCATTTTTTAATTTTCAAGGACAGATTAGCAACATTACTGAGGTCATTACAAAGTGGACCATCCTCCAACCAAGTATCACTCCAAAAGGATAAATTGCCATCCTTAACTTGCCATCTTGCAAACTGAAGAACTTTTGGAATGCATCGAATTACCATCCGCCAAAAACTCGTACCCACTGAGGGATTAAGTAAAGAGATATGGGAGTTTTTAACATACTTGGATTTGAAAAACCGAACCCATAGATTATCTTCCGTGAGTAGCTTCCAAGTAAACTTCATATGTAAGGATTTTTTTATGTCTTCTAGATTTCTCAAGCTAATACCCCCTTCTTTTTCAGGACCATGCCCTCCAATGCTTTTTCGGCTTCCCCTCATGGAGGCCCCAAAAGAAATTACTACAATACCGATTGAAGGTCCTTATAATTGACTTTGAAATGTGCAAAATAGATAAAAGGTGGATAGGCATGCTCCCAAGGACATGCTTTAATAGGAGAAGCCGTGCCCCACTTGACAATAGTTTAGCTTGCCATCCTCCTATTCTATCTCTAATCTTCCCCAAAAAATTGTCAAAGTGGGTACCCGTTAGCCTTCCGGAGAAAATGGGAGCTCCCAAATATTTAATCGGCAAAGAGTTTTCAGAAAAACCAGTAAATCGAAGCAACATCCGACGTCTAGCATAAGAGATATGCTAGAAAAAATAATCCATGATTTTTCCTTACTTACCTTTTGGCCCGACCATTTTCCATACAACTCTAAAGACTTCGAGATATTTTTTAATGAAGATTTATTGCCATCAGCAAAAATGACAATATCATCCGCATATAACAGGTGAGAGATAAGAGGGGCGTCTCTATGATGATGAAAAGGTCTTATCAAACCTTGCTGAAAATTTTCCTTCAACAATCTAGAAAAAATATCCTCCACCACTATGAAAAGGTATGGGGAGATGGGATTTCCTTGTTGAAGCCCTCGGTCACCTTTGAAAAAACCCTTGAAAATCCCATTCATGGTTACCGAAAACCAAGGAGAAGACACAACTTCTGATCAAACCACAAAACTCCATAAAAAATCCAAAGGCACATAACACATGTAGCAAAAACCCCCACTCAATGCTATCGTAGGCCTTAGCCATATCGATTTTTAGGAGAACATTACCACCCCGAGCTGGCCTATGAAGATAATGTGTCATTTCTTGCATCAAGCTTATATTATAAAAAATGCTTCTCCCAGGAATAAACGCGCCTTGTTCTGGAGAAATGAACTGAGAAAGCAACAGCGAAATACGAGCCACTAAAATCTTAGTACAAATCTTGTAAAATACTTAACAGAAGCTGATAGGGTGGAATTTGTCAAAGCTCTTTGGGTTATTGATCTTCAGAATAAGTACAAGAGAAGTAGCTGAAAAAAATCTCGGTAAAGGATTACCTCGGAAGAAATCATGCATAGCCTCCACCACCTCCACGAAAATAAACTCCCAACAGAATTTGTAAAAACTGGATCTAAAACCTTCCAACCCTAGATTACTATCCGATGGAATAGAAAACACTGCATCTTTCACCTCTTGGATCGAAGGCAGCTCCATAATCTTCTTATTATCCCACCCGGTAATCACTGGATCAACCAATGAATCTCATGGTTTAAAAGCTCAGCTTGAAAATCTTCAAAAGACATAACAGACTCTCGGGTGGCAAAATGAAATGATGTGATAAAGGCAGTGTAATTGGGATTGAGTCCTCCCAAGATATAGGAAATAAGATCATCATCAGCCACTGTCTTACCTATTGCAATAAGTTGATCAGCAAGGATTTTGGCTTATCCTAGGTATTGAGTACAAGTTTGTGATCCCTGGCTCAAGGACTGAAGCTGTCTTTTCAGATAGGCTATTCTGGACCTCGATTGTGAGGCAAATCTTGTTGCCAAGGAGGTCCACACTTGTCTAGAAGTGTGTAAGCCATAGACAGATGACAACACACTGTCTGACAGGGTGGTATTGAACCAACTAAGAAGGTATTGATCCTTCTTTTGCCATGATAAAAAAAAAAAAGATTGATCTCAGTTGACAAGTTTCCTGAAGCATCAGTAAGAAACTTTGGTGGACATGGCTTAGTGCCATCAACAATGCCCATGGGATCATGATTGTGTGACACAGGTAGAAACTGTGATACCCAGTTGAAATAGTTGTTACCATCTAGTTTGATAGAGATAAAATGAGTGATGCTCGGTAATGATAGAGTAGAAGAAGAGGAGGAAGAGTTTGAGTATTGACCAGAATTTGACATGATGAGATAGAAATTAGGAAGCAAGAAAATGTGTTAACCCTAGAAGGGCTCTGATACCATGCAAAAATAGACTAGAGGGTAACATAATTGTATTCACTCAAAAGATAATGTTTATAAAACAACATTGCCGTTTAATACAGATGTTCCTATAATAGATGAGATTATAAGAATAAAAGGAAATTACAAGATTACAATAAATGTAAAAGATTACAATGTATATGAAAGGAAAGAATAAAATTTTATATGGAAACAAAGTAATAGAGGCATTGTCAACTGTCCAGTGTGTTGCTATCTTTCCAAACTTGCAGATTCGTGGGCTTGATCAGTTGTGCATGATTTGCATTCAGATCTCCATCTGAGGCTGAATTGGAGGCAGAGATCAAGCCTCAATCTTTGTTGATTGAGTCTGCTACTGAAGATCAATTCTAACACAGCTGACAAAAGGAAAACAAAACCTATACGATCATTGAACTTAACAAAACGTCACTAAACAAAATGATTAATTTTTTTTAAAAAAAAAAACAAAGTAAAAAGATATTATAAAATTGGTGCACTTTACAAAAAAAATAAAGATATGATCTTGAAAAAAAAAACATTGGACTTTACCAAAAATAAAGATATGATTTTGAAATATGAAAATTGATTAAAAATTAAAAAAAAAAAACAAAGGAAGAAGAAATTATAAAATCGATAAGGTTTTTTTATTCAATCTGTGGGCTTAACAAGACGTCACTCAACCTAATTTTTATTTATAAAAATGTTTAAGATAAAAAAAACAAAACATGTTTAATGTTGTCAGGAAAAAAGAAGAGAAATTGTACAGTTGCAATTTTAAAAACTCAAGTTAACAAAATTTGACTAAACCGAATGACGTTTATTATCTGTTAAAAATGTTTAAAGCTTTAAAAAAAAATTGAAAAAAGAATTCAGCGTGTTTCTATTTGGCTTTTTTTTGTCGATGCATTTTATTTCCTAACAAAAGTATATGTCTTTAAAAAAAAACTTAAGAATTAGCATATAGTGCAAGTACTTGTCGCTATTTCTTATTTTACTTAAGCTACAATGGTAAGTTAGAGTGAGGTTCACTATTAAAAAATTATTTTTTTTCATGTAGGTCCTATATTTTAATTATTTTTTTCAAAACGATTACACGACAGTTATACAATTCTCGATTGTAAATATCTTTTCTCTTTACTTAATTGCTCAAGTAAATTATTTCTTACAAAAAATCAAAGGTCTTTTGATTTTAAAACTTTACTGCATTATTTACTCACAAAAAAAAAGTGGACATATTGATCATATTGTAATAGCAAAACAAAAAATGCTTAGGCTGTTTCTTGTCCAAACAAAAGAGTAGACAGATGAGAAAGATTTTTTTTTTTTATATTTAATAGAAGTGATTTTAATAACAAGAAACCAAGGCTAGTGGTAACGGAAATGTTATTTGCGCGCATTAGGTTACTAGTTTTTACTACGTCGCATGAGAGACCCAGCATCACGAGGAACAAAACGTTGAACTTGAAATTTATGAGAAAGCGAATGTTCGGGTCAGCCAATATGCCCAATCCACTGGTCAGCCAGTCAATATTCATTTCCGTATAACCTGACCCCTTCCTCTCATCTCTACTTCCTTTGTATAAATAAGACTCGACCCGCCTCCCCACCCTGCATAATTGCATTCTCAACCTTCCCTCCTGCTCTTCCAACTCCAAGGCACAGCTAGCTACATAAACAAACCCTGCGATACAACCTCTGTCAATTATGGCTTCCTTACAAGCTTTAGCTCTCCTCTTACCTACTTCTTCTTCTTCTTCTTGCTGTTGTTCCAGGAAAATTAATGCTGTTATTCATGTCCCAAAGCTTCCAAAAACCCCTTTCTCCGTTCCCAAAATCCCAACGACCAAAAAGCTGATTGACGAATTGCATAATATAAGGGTCGACGGGTTCACAAACACAATCCCAGTTCTACAAAACATCAATTTTACTACCACACCATTCGTCGATGATATTAAAGCACAAAACTCAATTGCTTTTGCCACCACCCAGCTCTATTCCCTCTTAGAGGCCGTGGCTGACAGAGTCGAGATGCACGCCAACGTTGGAAAGCAGCGTGATAACTGGAATACCCTTTTTCTAAACTCCATCAACATGATTACTCTCACCGCCTCAACCATGGCTGGTGTTGCTGCGATTGGTGGCGCTGGAATGCCCCTTCTAGCTCTCAAGTTGTCATCCACTCTCTTGTATTCTGCAGCCACAGGGATGCTGCTTGTGATGAACAAAATTCAGCCTTCACAACTTGCAGAAGAACAGCGCAATGCTACCAGATTATTCAAGCAACTCCAGAGCCAAATAAAAACTATGCTTGCTCTTGGGGCAACAACTGAAGAAGATGTGAAGGACGTGATGGAAAGGGTTTTGGCCCTTGACCGAGCCTACCCCCTTCCCTTGCTAGGAGCAATGCTTGACAAATTCCCTGCAAAGTTTGAGCCTGCTACTTGGTGGCCTTCACACCAATTACATCGAAAGAAAACTAAATCACATGAAAGAAAACAACGAGAGAATAATGGGTGGAGTGAGGAACTTGAAGTGGAAATGCGGGACATCGTTGAAGTGGTGAAGAGAAAGGACAGTAAGGACTACGAAAGGCTGGGCAACCTGGTGTTGAAGATTAACAAGATTTTAGCCATCTCAGGTCCATTACTCACAGGGATTGCAGCTGTCGGCTCTGCTTGTGTTGGTAATGGGTCATGGGCTGCAATCGTAGCTGTGGCGGCGGGGGCTTTGGCTACCAGTGCGAATGCCTTCCAGCACGGTGGGCAAGTTGGAATGGTGTTCGAGATGTACCGAAACAACGGTGGATTTTTCCAGCTATTGCAAGAAACAATCGAAGCCACACTCGAGGAAGGAGACTTGGAGAAAAGAGAGAACGGGGAGTTGTTTGAAATGAAAGTGGCTTCGCAACTGGGGAGAAGCTTGTCACAGCTTAGAGAACTTGCTAGAAAGTCAGCTTCTTATCGTCTAGACGGAACTGCCATAGACGAATTCGCTAGCAAACTTTTTTAGTTCAAGCTAGACTTCATGGACAGTTATTCTTTGACTCTTTGATTGTTCATATAACTAATTCGATCTTTTGTACAATCACCAACGCAGAAACAATGTTAATTTATAATCTCAATTCCTCTATTTTCTTAGTTTCTTCATATAATTACTTGAATTTTTTTTTATGTATTATTAATTGAATATTAGTCAAGTTGCAAGCATGCACAGATCATATATAACTTTACGACCGTGGCTGAGATGATCGATAGAGAGAGCTCCTGCATGCACTAATATATATTCCTAATTGAAGAACACGAAATTTTATATTGATTAGTTGAACACTGAATATTCAAGAGCTAGATGTGATGGGGACTGCATGGACGACTTAGATTATATGATATGTTAGGGTTAAGTGTTTGTTTTTTATCTTTAATACATTGTTGGAATTGGCCCGGGGATTGAAGGTCAGCTCTATTGAAAAGTCAATCATTCGTAGCTCAATTATAGTCACTGTTGACTGTACACCAAAGCCAAACCGCTCCACGGCATTTTGAAATGCCAATTATCTAAGGCATAACAATTAAACAATAATTATTAATAATAATCACTTAATTTGTTAAATCACTAATTATTTCAAAATTTTAATTAAACTACATAAGTTCACCTGTTGAATTTTAAGAAAATAGAAGTTGTACGTATTGCTATAAAAAGATTTCACGAGAAACAAAATCCACAAACTAATATGATTTTCATATGATAAATTAGATTTATTTTACAATAAAAGTAGTTTTACAATTTAACATATTACATTAAATTACGTTAGTTTGTAAAATTATTTTTATAAAATATCTTTGTAGCTAAAGCATTTATCTTTAAGAAATTTCATATTTTTTACAAATTTGACTGTATCATGACAATAAACTGTCGTAATCCAAGTAGTCGCGCTTCTCAAAACTTTTTTTCACAACTATTGCACGCATGTCGTTAGGGGAAAGTCTTTAACTATTATCTCCAAATTTGGAATCCATTGATTATTATAGCTTCGAAACTTCAAAAGTTAACGTTTTTACATCCAAGCGATTAAAAAGTATTTGAAGCATGCAAGTTTGTATATATTATTCTCAGTTTCCGTCATATTATTCTTTTATTTTTCACTAGCCTTTCAACCGTGAGAAATATTTTAATCACAACGATATATCATAAAAATAATTTTACAAATTAATATACTAGATGATTTGTTACGTTGGATCGTAAAACTACTTTTATTATAAAATAAATCCAATGTATCATATGAAACTATATCAATTTGTGAGTTTACTTTTATAAGATTTTTTTGCAGTAACACTTCTCTTCGTTCATAATTATTGAAATTTCTTAATACTGTAGGTAAGGGGATTTCCCCCACTTCATAAGCCCACTGGGCTTCAACCTGACACCCGGCCACCAGGGCCCAAACCTACCCATGAAGTAAGTTGCCTAGAAGGGAAAGTAAACAATGATGTCTGATGGGACCGACAGACCTAACGTCGCTCAGCCGCACTCCATTAATGGGGACTTGTACAGGGCAGAACGGGAAAGACGGAGAACTTTTGATCTTCTAACATGGGAGCATCAACGGACCACCGAAGACACCAGCAGAATAAAGCAAATCGAGGAACCACGCCGCGCGCATTAATAACACCACTACCCGAGCTACACATCACATTAATGACATTGTCGCAGAGGCACGCTGCATTAAAGGACTCTAGCAAAAGGAACAATGAAAAAGACATAGACAACATGGGGCAGACACGATCTGTCCCCCTTTAGGCTCCTGGTAAAATAACAACTTCCAGGTACGAAAAAAGCTCTCTGATTCCTAGACTCATTCATTATTTTACAAACTTCCAAAATACGATACTAACTTTGGCATTAGAGACTCTCCAGCCCCAATGCCATTCTCTTCCAGTTGCCTTCTTCTCTATTTTCACAAGCCCAATTCTAAAGAACTGAGTTGCTAGAATCTAGCTCAAAAGCATACGAAACACGACGTTAACACTGTATTTATAGCCAAAGTCAAACTCCACTTTTAGCTAATATTAGATGGATTTTGCTTTGGCTATTCCATTCACATCAAATCTCCACATTGGAATAACTATTTTTTCTTTATATAATAATAAAAAAATATGAGATGAATTTGACTTTGACTATTCCATCCTCATCAAATATCTGCATTGGATTATTCATTTATTCATAAACTATATATATACATGTACACACACAATAGGTTTTTAGTATTGTTTTCACAAAATATGGTCAAAGTGTCTTCAACTAACTAATCGGCTCCTTCTCTTCTAAAATGAACAATGGTTATAGTGAGTGATCAGGCCACCCATTTAATCTTGTATTATAAGAGAGATTTAGGTCTCGTTTATTTTTATAAATGAGATATGATGAATTGAGATAAAAGTTGAAAATTAAATAAAATATTGTTAGAATAAGTTTTTTTAATATTAATTTTATTTAAATATTTGAAAATGTTGTATTGATGATTAGATGAGATGATATATTTTTATTAGTATTTTTACTTGAATTTAGGACTTAGAGTGTGAAAGTGACAATTATTTAAAGTAGGCATCACAATATTTATATATTATTGTTGGAGTAAATTTTCGAACAATTCTAAATGCTTAATAAAAGATCTAAATCATCAATAATTGAGTATCATTATCGAGAAAATAATAAGAAGGACGTGTAATAAAGTTTTTTAATCAATGCATTGTACTGCCAATTAATAAAAACTTGAAGGTTAATTTCGGCGATCATGTCAAGAAGCGTGCATAGTTACGGAAATGTTTATTTGTATTAGGCTACTACGTCGCATGAGAGACCCAACATCACGCGCGAGGAACGAAATGTTTAACTTGAAATTTATGAGAAGGGAATGGCCAGGTCAGCCAATATGCCGAGTCAACTGGTCAGCAAGTCAATAATATTAATTTCAGTATAACCTGATCCCTTCTTCTCAGCTCTACTTCTTTGGTATAAATAAGACTCAACCCGCCTCCCCACCCTGCATAATTGCATTCTCAACCAAATTCCTTCCTGCTCTTCCAACTCCAAGGCACAGCTAGCTACATAAACAAACCCTACGATACAACCTCTGTCAATTATGGCTTCCTTACAAGCTTCAACTCTCGGCCTATTACCTACTTCTTCTTCTTCTTGCTGTTGTTCCAGAAAAATTATTGTTGTTATTCATGTCCCAAAGCTTCCAAAAGCCCCTTTCTCCATTCCCAAAATCCCAACGACAACAAAGTTGATTGACGAATTCAACAATATAAGGGTCGACGGGTTCACAAACACGATCCCAGTTCTACAAAGCATCAATTTTACTACCACACCATTCGTCGATGATATTAAAGCACAAAACTCAATTGCTTTTGCCACCACCCAGCTCTATTCCCTCTTAGAGGCCGTGGCTGACAGAATCGAGATGCACGCCAACATTGGAAAGCAGCGTGATAACTGGAATACCCTTTTTCTAAACTCCATCAACATGATTACTCTCACCGCCGCAACCATGACTGGTGTTGCTGCGATTGGTGGCACCGGAATGCCCCTTCTAGCTCTCAAGTTGTCATCCACTCTCTTGTATTCTGCAGCCACAGGGATGCTGCTTGTGATGAACAAAATTCAGCATTCACAACTTGCAGAAGAACAACGCAATGCTACCAGATTATTCAAGCAACTCCAGAGCCAAATAAAAACTATGCTTTCTCTTGGGGCAACAACTGAAGAAGATGTGAAGGACGTGATGGAAAGGGTTTTGGCCCTTGACCGAGCCTACCCCCTTCCCTTGCTAGGAGCAATGCTTGACAAATTCCCTGGAAAGTTTGAGCCTGCTACTTGGTGGCCTTCATATCAAGTACTCCAAAAGAAAACTAAATCACATGAAAGAAAACAACGAGGGAACAATGGGTGGAGTGAGGAACTTGAAGTGGAAATGTGGGACATCGTTGAAGTGGTGAAGAGAAAGGACAGTAAGGACTACGAAAGGCTGGGCAACCTGGTGTTGAAGATTAACAAAATCTTATCCATCTCGGGTCCATTACTCACAGGGATTGCAGCTGTTGGCTCTGCATGTGTTGGTAATGGGTCATGGGCAGCAATCGTAGCCGTGGCTGCAGGGGCGTTAGCTACCACTGCTAATGCCTTCCAGCACAGTGGGCAAGTTGGAATGGTGTTCGAGATGTACCGAAACAACGGTGGATTTTTCCAGCTATTGCAAGAAACAATCGAAGCCACACTCGAGGAAGGAGACTTGGAGAAAAGAGAGAACGGAGAGTTGTTTGAAATGAAAGTGGCTTTGCAACTGGGGAGAAGCTTGTCACAGCTCAGAGAACTTGCTAGAAAGTCAGCTTCTTATCGTCTAGACGGAACTGCAATAGACGAATTCGCTAGCAAGCTTTTTTAGTTCAAGCTAGACTTCATGCACAGTTATTCTTTGATTCTTTGATTGTTCATATAACTAATTCGATCTTGTGTACAATCACCAGCGCAGAAACAATGTTAATTTATAATCTCAATTCATCTATTTTCTTAGTTTCTTCATATAATTACTTGAATTTATTTTTACGAATTATTAATTGAATATTAGTCAAGTTGCAAGCATGCACAGATCATATATATAAAACTTTACGACCGTGGCTGAGATGATCGATAGAGAGAACGCCTCACTACAAGAAAATGGTTCTATTGAGTAGGGGTGGCAATATGTGACACGACCCATTAATCCAATACGAACACGACACGATAAAAGCGGGTTAGGGTTTAGCCTTAACGGGTTCGGGTCAAAACGGGTTGACCCGTTAAGACACGATTGCTTAACGGGTCACTAACGGGTCAACCCGTTATAACCCGTTATGACCCGTTAAAAAAATTATATTTACCTTTATACCCTTAGACCTAAAGGGTAGGGAGGACGCTCCACTTCCTTCTTCAAGTTCTAAATTTGTTTAGATCTGTGTTTTTAATTTTTTATTATATTTGAGATTGTAATATTAATATATTTACATTGTATGTTTTGTTTGTTACATTTGGGATGTAATTTCAATAATGAATATTATTACAAATTGTGTGGATCATATTTGTTTGGATTGTAATTTTAGACTTGTAGTTAGTTTTTTTATTTTTTATAGATATTATTTATATTTAAATATTTATATAAAATCAATTAAGTCAAACGGGTCGTGTCGTGTCGTGTTATGTCGTGTTAATTTATTTCTTATTCATTAACAGGTCATAATGGGTCGTGTCGTGTCAACCCGTTATCTTATCGTGTCGTGTTTGGGTTTGGAATTTTGACACGAAATCCTTAACGGGTCGTGTTCGTGTTGACCCGTTAAGTGTAATGTACATACCTTGACACAACACGAACACGACCCGTTAACACGATTTGACACCCCTACTATTGAGGTGATTTATGGTCTGCTGGAAATAATATCACCGCAATAAGTCATTATTCACGGCGATTGTCGTGGTCAATGCTGCTTCCAACATGCGCGTTTTTATTTTACCTTTTGCAGCAATTTTAAACTCACTTGCGGTGCTAAAAATTTGCTGCAAATATATTTTAATTTTTGCAGTGATTTAAATGATAATTATGGCAAATTTAAACGCCACAAAAGGTTAAAACCTTATGCTGACGCACAATTTCGCTATAATTGTCATTTTAATGTACACGGCGCCAAAAGCACGGAAAATTAGATTTCCCCCCAAATCTCGATTTCACCCTCGTCCTCAACTTTCTTCTTCTCCATTTCTCTGTAGCTGCACATTAAGCAAAACCCGCTCAAAATTTTCGCGATGTCCCTTCCACCGAATGAAACCACTAACATCAGCGTCTGCATCAGTTTATGCTGAGGCCACACCAGTGAAAAAAGTTCCATTTTTTCGACACCCTAAGGCTTTGTTCTTCATCATCGTCGGCCGTTTCCTAATCAAAGTGGCATGGGTTGGAGTCGATTTTCCGTCCCTTCGTTGATCTCCTAATCCGCTCGGTTGGAGTCGATTTCCCAAGGTAATTTACTCTGTTCTATGTCTTCTTGGTTCTTAATGAAACCGTTTGGGTCAAGTAGAAACAATGGTGTTTTGCTATAATATTTATGCTTAGGTTTTGAGAAGCACACACATTGGACAATCCCGTAAGCGAGAGGAAGTGTTCTTAGAGTGCTATTTCTCAGGAATATTAATTTTTGCATGGCTTTCTTCGACTCTGGCGAACTCCAGAATGCATGAGTTACGGGTGTTACAAATTAAACCCAATGATGTTGTATTTATACCTAATACAACAGCATTAGCATCTTATGCCTGTAGGATATGGTTTAGAAATATCAACATTTGGTTGGGTGATGGATGATGAATTGTTGATGAAGTTGCTTATATTTAATTGATGAGTATAGGAATCCAAATACATGGACCACTTGTTTTTGCATCAGATTACATATTGATTTGGCTAATTCACATAGTTTTTTCCCCCAATGTCCCACTTGAAGGTTTGGGGACCCATGCAGTAACACTAATTGGAACAAGCCATCCTTACATTTTGTCTTTGACAAAGTTTTACTGAATTATTTCAAAAATAATTCGTTAACTACATTAATTAAGAAGTACTTCTCACTAGGAGATGAAAAGTTGATTTCTAAAGTACTCTGTGTGATCATGTAATGGAATGGTATTAAATTGTTTATTTAATACCATATGTGATGATGAGAATATATTACCTATCTTTTAGGGAAGATCATATAAACACATTTGCTTCTTGAAATCTCTTCTAAAACTTCCCAAAAAAGTTTATTTCGGAAGGCTAGAGAATAATGCTATCTCGATAATAATAAGGTTTCTTTGGTTACAATTGTAACGCCCCGTACCTGAGGGTCCGGAGAGTTAACTCATGTCACTTAAAAATCATTTTCCTTCCACATAGTACATATTCTAATCTTTCACAATCGCACAAAATACTCATATATTTACATCAATTACTCCAGAATAACTATTCTAAGACAATACAAAATTTAATATAAACATCAATCTCCCAACAAATCACATCATCAGAGCACAACAAGCTTATTGAATGAAAATCCTCAATACCCATATAAACCTTCTATGCTTAAACCATCATTCTTAACTCTTCTCACCCATGCTCCATATCCTTGATCCTCAACTGAAACATTCAAATCATCTGAAAAATATTGTGGAGATAAGGGGTGAGTTATCAACAACTCAGTAAGCAGAGAACATATACTAGCATGTAAACATGAGCCTTTTCAGAAAGTTCAATATGCAGAAACAAAACATTTTATTTTTATATGCAGATCTCATAAAACGGGTTATCAGAAAATCAGAGCGACTTTTCAAGCATTTCATACTCAAGTCAACAATTCATATTTGAGGATCCATTTCATATTAAAAAACGCTTTGGCATAACATAACTGAACATATTCATCTTATCATATCATATACCATGTTTAACCCCCGTGGTAGGGTTGTGCTATCCCCGGTGGCCAAACCAGGCAGTATCATGTGGTGAACTTCCCATTTTTCAATATCGGAGCCCCGAGTGTGCACACAGGAAAGAACACGTAAAAAGACCACTTTGTTTCCAAAGTTGGTGCACTCATATCATATCATGGTGGTACCAACCATATCATGTGAACAGTATCATCATATCAGAACCATATTCAGAACAGATAAGTATGCCAAAGTTTTATCATATCCATATCATATCAAAACACGTGCGAAACATATTCATATCATTTCTATTTGATCAAAAACAGATCCAAATCATTTCATATTGCATGCATAAAAATTTCAATGATATCATATTCGCTCTTTTGTATATTTCATAAACATGTCAAATATTGCTCATGTCTACACATTTCATGTCAGAAACATTTCTTTTCTCTTTCATACGTATCTCATGAGGGAATGCAAAACATATACTGAGGTTGTTTTTCACTTTTTCTTTTTAAAACAACATGCACATTTTTACAAACCAACCTCAGTTAATTTCTTTTTATGCAATCTAGCATAGGAACCCCGCTTACCTGGACGACTTAACTTTTCCAAAAATTTCCTCAAAAATAGCGAGTCGACTATAAATCGTCACCTATAAAAATAATCACGTAATTTCTGTAAGTTTCTAATAGATCACATATGTCGATATTTAAGCCTAAGCTTCTTAAATAACCTATTTTAAATTTATCAAAACTTAAAACCTTCTTAATCCCAAAATATATCATTACTTCATAAAATCACCAATATCCACCACAACCCACGTCATACACAAAACACCAATATTTAAACCCGAACAGCCAACAAATCTCATAGTCTAAACCAATCATACTAATAACTCCATCACCCAATCCAATCAATCCCGTTACTCCTCGGACTCAGTCCGGCAAAACAAACCAATTCACAGATAATATGTGTTAGTGCAAAAATATATTTAAATCACGAAAGTTCTTTAGGAAAATACTTACATTGCTATATAATAATTTCCGAAGGATCACGAAGCTGCAAGAAGTGGTGGCTCAGCAACGTAACAGTGTAAAATACACTGTGGCCGTGGGTCTCAAAAACCCACTTTTCAACGGAGACAAACCAAGACCCAAAAGTGATAGGGTAGGGCCTAGAGAGGTCGGTGAAGCCAATGGTGGTGATGGTTTGCCGTGGGTGGCGGCGCAAGGGGTGGTTTTAGGCCAAAAATGCACAAATCGGAAATGGACTTGGTGGGGCTTCACCGGTGACGGATTGGAGCTGGGGTTGGGTCCATTGGGTTGCCAAGAGGTCGGGGATGAAGTTGTAGGAAGATGGTGGCCGGAGGTGGTGCGACGGCGGCGCTGGAGCGAAAGTGACGCCGCGGCTTCGTGGGGTGTGTGCTGGCTACCGACGGCGAGGTAGGGGCTGGGATTTGGGGGGTGAGGTCGCCGGCCGGTGGGGGAGCTAGTCGACTGGGCGGTGTCGCGCATGGCGGCGCGACGGCGGCTGGGCTGGGAGAGGCGACGGACGCACGGGAGAGAGAGGGAGGGGGACGTCCGCGCGGGAAGAGAGAGGGAGATGAGAGAAAAAAAAGAGAAAAAGAAGAGAAAAAGAAAAGAAAAGAAAAGGGAAAAAGAAAAATGGAGGGAAAGAAATGAGATCCAGTCCTCACATCTTGGGTAAAAAAAAAATGATCCAACGGCAACGATTTTAAAACAGCAAATCAATTAAAATAATTTAAACGTAATGATACAATGAAAATAAAATAATTAAATCCCACAATCAATTAATTTAAAAGAATAACAATTTAAATGTACAACAATAAATAAATATTAAGAAAACATAACAATTTAATTCTCACAATTTAAAGATCATAAAATAACCCATTTAAAATATCCGATAATTTTAAAACAAGAGAATAAATTTTTGAATAAATAATAATAAATCATTCAATAAAAATACACTAAAATATAGGGTGTTACAACAATTGCGACGAATTGTTACTCATCACTAATTGTGAGATATTCAAGTTGTTATATATATATATATATATATTGTTCAGAACAACTGGTTAATTATATAGGTCATGTATATAAAGTTCCTTTCTAGTGTTTGGAGATCAAGAATCCAAAACTACCATGTGGCATTTGTAAGGAAGAAGGCTGATCATGATGATGATCATGCAGATGATGGTCTTTAATCATGATTTGTGTGAAAATTCTGCAACACGATTAATGAAGTACCACTGCATGGCTTCTAATTCAACTATATATGCATGATGTGCATGGTTCTTACTTAATCTGAGATAATATGTGAGTTCCATCATCGATCGATGAAGATATGCCAAATTAATTAGTTGTTTTTAACGAACTCAAGTCAGTTTATAAAGTACTACTTCATCATGTATTGTGCAGATGATCATAGTGTTCAAATTCATTATCATAAAGTCGTCTCGTAATTGATCTCGATCGCGTGTACGTTTTGCTTTTATCGATCATCCAAATGTCATATTTGAACAAAATGGCTCCCCCATTTAATTAATTCCTTAATCCCAATGTATATATGTGTTTGGTATACCAATATACAGCTTAAACCAACTATTAACTTAGGTTTTTGTTCATATATACCTTAATTTAATTCTCGATTGTTGTATATAAGATTTATCTAAAGCTACCTTTTGGGTTCACGAGTTTCCCCTTCATGGGATATATATATATATATATATATATATATATATATATATATATATATATTCACCTAAATATTTGTTAGTTTTGTTAAGAGCACTCTACGTTGTGAGTGTTCTTTGGTTTATGAACACAAGTGTTTTAGGATTTAGATCATGATCATGATCTTCAATTGATGGTGAGTAATTGATGATCACTACATTAATATGCATGCATATTATATATATATATATATATATATATATATATATATATATATATATATATATAGATCTTGTGCATAACGATGTCTCCCGATCATCCAAATGTGAGCTAGCAGCTTGCTGTTATATATGTGCAAGCTTTAGGAATTAGATTAATAATGTCTTAATAATTAGTACTTAAATAAAAGACAAATGGACTCTGAGCACTATTTAATTTCGGAGAAAATAAGTTGCTAATTTAATCTAAGTGTTTGGTAAGTGAATACGAATAATTTACTGCCATTCCACAAACAGTTCACCTTAGGTAATCAACTATTCATTACCTTTTTTTTTTTTTATTGTCCAATAAGCTAATGGATTGATCACTAAATGAAGCACTCCTCAAGGGCAATGGGTTTAATTGCTACAAATAACCTTTGTTCTTATAAAAATATATAAATAAATTGATTCACTAAATGAATTACATTTAAAAATGGGTGCCAACCCTGGCTTTTCAAAAGGCCATTAGGAAGAAGAAAATGTAAGAACTTGTTTAATTGTGCATGATCTTGAATATGATGATCTATATATTTAGTTCAGCTCAATGAATTGAAGGTGGAGTAGTGTTCATGGCATGCATGAAATACACAGCGAGCTCAAGGTTAATTGCTCATGTGTTTTGGTAATTAATGTTTTTATTTCATGGAAATAAATATGCTATATGTGCCCTATTGACCACAGGATCTTTTAAGACCCTTTGATCCAAACCCTTTTGCTCTTTTATTCCAATATTATTTTTGTAGTCTGTACATTTAACTCATGTTGATGATTATGATGATGATCATGAGTTCAAGTGAAAGAACTCATGATCAAAGCTAGTGATCATGTAAATGTGGATAGAGTCCATAACTTTGTGCAAATATTTCTAGAACTAATGAATTAATAAACTTTGTTACAAAACAAAATGGAACATTTGAGGTGATGTCTTTGGTTTATTTTCTTGGTTTTTTAAAAAGGTTCTACATAGAGATTTCTTATGCAGTTGCATGCATGGTTTCAAAGTGTTGATATCCTTCATTGTTTAAATGACACAAACACAGATATAATGCTCAAAATATGATTATTTACTAGCCAATCACTAATGATACAAGTCAACTGAAATTTTCTGTTTCAGAAAATCAGTCACTTCATGAATATTTGGATATTCTTCACAGTATGCAATAAATTTGTTCACCATGAGGGCAAAATAAACCATGATGAGTTTATTTTCTTGCTGAAAACTTTTCTAGCACGAAAGTCACATCTATGTTTGAATAACCATGACAAGTTTATAGTTGTTTTTTCCTTATTCAAGTACAAGATTAGTCTTTTGTTTGTTTCTAGTACTTCAATGACAAGTATATGTTACTGATAGTTGATGACCTTGCCTTTAAAGTACGCGAATAAATCTCAGTATGAGGTGCGATTTTTGAGCACCTCATAAATCCCTCTTTACACTTTCTTATCCCATATGTAAGTAGAACATTGCCAAAAACCTGTCATATCATCGTTCACTGAGTCGAATAAAGAATTTGGCGACTCTTCTTTTTATTTAGATGGACAAAAGCTGGATGGATTTGGGTGATAGACTTGTATCACCTGCATATGCTGAAGGGGTTAAAAATATCCTCACAATGGCACGAAACCATTCCATGGGAAGTGATCGCATTCGGTGTCCCTGTCGTATATATTGTAATAACATCTTCTTGCCTATATTTGAGGTGGAGACTCACTTGTTCATAAAAGGGGTAAATTAAATTACACCCAGTGGATATTTTCATGGGGAGGAGGAAACACTCCCCATCATTGACAACGACACCGATCATGGGGTTGGAGTTGAAGACGAGTACATTGATGACATGGACCGTATGTTAGATGATATACATGCAGGCACATTCGGAGATACTCCTGAAGACAACACTACATCGCCAACTCAGCCATTAATACCACAACCCTCCCCAAACTCAACTTTTGACCAACTATTAGAGGATGCTCGACGTCCTCTTTCGATGGTTGCACTAAATTCTCAAAGCTCTCATTCGTCGTGAAGTTGTTACACATTAAAACGCTCGGTGGGTGGTCAATCAAGTCTTTTGATATGCTCATAAGCCTTCTGCGGTCTGCCTTTCCTGATGCTAAATTGCCTAGTTCATATGAGGAGGCAAGGTCATTGGAGCGAGGTTTGGGTTTCAAGTACCACAAATTCACGCATGCCCCAACGACTGCATTTTATTCTGGAAGGAATATGCTAATCTTAATGAGTACCCAATATGTAAGGCTTCACGTTGGATGCCAAATACACATGGGTCACGAGTGATCCTACAAAAAGTGCTTCGGTATTTTCCTTTGAAGCAAAGATTGCAGCGTCTCTTTGTGACAGACAAGATAACATGTGATATGAGACTGCATAAGGAGCAGCGGGTACCCGATGACACTAGTATGAGACATCCTGCTGACTCTGAGTCTTGGAAGACATTTGATCAAGCCCATTGTTTGTTTGCTAGGGATGCTCGCAATGTTAGGCTCGATTTGGCAAGCGACGGCTTCAATCCCTTCAACAGCCTGGCAAAGCCGTATAGCATTTGGCCAGTGATTCTTGTCTTGTATAACTTGTCGTCGTGGTTATGCATGAAAGACCAAGTCTTCATGACATCGCTCATTATTCCTGGCCCAAAATCACCAGGGAATGACATTGATGTGTATTTGCAGCCGTTAATTGATGAGTTGCTTGAACTTTAGGAACATGGGGTACCTACATATGATGCTTCCACTAAGGAAATGTTCATGTTGCATGTTGCGTTATTGTATTTATGACTTCCCTGCTTATAAGAATCTTTCTGGGTGGTCAACAAAAGGGAAATTGGCATGTCCCTATTGCAATGTAAGCACAGATTCCAATTGGTTGAAGTATGGCATAAAATAGTGTTATATGGGATATCGACGTCTCTTACCGGCAGGTCACATTTGGTAGACGAGAAAAGGGTTGTTCAACGGTAGAGAAGATCATCGCATGCCACCAAATTGGGTCGAAGGAGCGGGTCTCTTAACTCAACTACAAATGCTTGGAGATGTCCAATTTGGAAAATCTTGTAGGACGAGAAAATGCACTGCGGATGGGTTGAACTGGACAAAGAAAAACATCTTCTTCAAGTTACCTTATTGGTCAATGTTGCGGCTTCGATATAATCTAGATGTTATGCATATTGAGAAGAACATTTTCGATAGCATATTGGGCACTTTAATGGATATTCCTAGCAAAACAAAAGATAACATAAATTCTCGGCGTGACCTGGAGAACTTGGGCTTCAGAAAAGAATTACATCTTAAGCGTGAAGGTGGACGTGTTACAAGGCCACGTGCATCGTACACATTATATGGAGATGAAAGGAATAAATTATATGCATGGCTCGCTGAGGTTAAATTTCCAAATGGGTTTGCCGCCAATGTCATGCACTGTGTTTCTATACGTGATTGCAAAATCTTTGGGCTTAAAAGCCATGACCATCATGTTTTCTTGCAACGACTGCTTCCTATTTCTGTTTGGGGAGGGGGGTTCTTAAGGAGTGATATTGCATTGGTTTTGACTGAACTTAGCAGTTTCTTCAAAGTGTTGTGCGCCCGAACACTAGATGTGAATCTCTTATCCCAACTTCAACTTGATATCGTCATCATTCTATGCAAACTAGAGATGATATTCTCTCCTTTTTTTGATATTATGGTCCACCTAGCTATCAATTTACCAGCTGAGGCCATACTCGAAGGTCCAGTTCAATATCGGTAGATGTACCCGTTTGAAAGATATCTCGGCAAATTCAAGCAGTATGTTAAGAATAAAGCTCGTCCAGAATGTTCAAAAACGAAAGCCTACATTCACATCGAGTATTTGACATTTTGCTCGATGTATCTCCAATATGTTGAAACGAAGTTTAATCGAGCGGACCGCAACATTGATGGTGGAGAAGAGGATACTGTAGATGGATTCAAAAATTTCAACCAGAAACTTCGTCCCTTGGGTAGAGCCCGTAATGTGCAATTAGAAGATACACTCCTTACCTCAGCCATATGGTATGTGCTTAACAACTGTATCGAGATTGGACCCTATCTCGAGTAAGCAATCATGACTTCTTTCTTGCTTTTTCGAAACGACCTACTACTATCCATAAGACTTTATGTAAATAACTAATATTGATCGCCGATTGTGTTCTCCGAATGCAGGGAGCACTACAACAAACGTAAGGAGTCAAACCCAAATTCTGTCGATCGCACGCATCAAACTGAGTTTCCAACTTGGTTCAAGCAACATGTAAGTTAGCAATTGGGCTAGTTATCTACTTATAATAAATCTGACATTTCTTTTGACTATGTGTATGGAAAGTATAAGTTCACAATTTTGCCCGATATTCCTGTAGGTTCAGGACCAGCGTATAGGAAACCCACAATGTGTGTCTGCTGATTTGTATGCGTTAGCTTGTGGTCCTGACCCTTGGGTTGCATCATATGCTACCTGCATTATAAATGGTAAACGGTTCCATACGAAGCAGCTTGAACTTTGCCCGCGATCACAAAATTCAGGGGTGTTGGTAACTGGTGATGAAGATACTAATAATGTAGACTTTTATGGTGTTCTTAATGATGTTGTGGAGTTACACTACATGGGAGGTCGTCGAGTGTACTTGTTTAGTTGTGATTGGTTTGATGTTGGTGATAAGAAACGTAGGGTACGAGTAGACGATCATATAACTAGTGTTAACATGGACAGAATTTGGTATAAGGATAAACTATTTGTGTTGGCATGCCAGGCTTCCCAATGTTTTTACATTAGAGATATAAGGTCGAAGAGGAATTGGTATGTTGTGCAGAAGTATAATAATAGGAATGTGTATGACATTCCACCAGTGCCAAGTGTTATGGATGATATTGATGGCGAATCAAGTGAGGATGATGTCTATCAAGAAAATAAGTCATCATTTGATTATCCACTTTTACATTGTGGTGCATGTCCAGTATCAACTCCACTTAGTAGGACTGATATAGAACCTATCCACATTGATGCACGAGGCCATATGGCGGTTGGTGGTGAATGTAGCAATTCAACAGACTTTATTGATGATGGAATGCTTCCATCTGGTTCTGGAGATGGTTATGGTGATTGGGAATATTCAGATGAAGAGGACCTATCCACAGATGAAGAATCAGAGTCAGAATAGGCAACCAGGTGAACAACCCAAGTTGAAAGAGGCAGCCTTCATTTGGTAAGGATCGCATGCTGGGTTGCAAACTGCAGCTTATTATAAACTCATCTAATTTTTTTCTTTGATTTATATATGCCAAACCCTGAAGTATTCGTATTAATGAGGGTACATGCACTAATATATATAGTTTCACAATATTTACATTAATGCATTATCTTATTGCATGGTTGACGTGGTTATATTTCATCTAAATAGTTTCATGTAATTCACGTTTGCTATTGTTGAATCTCAGGTGGATGGAAAAAGGCCGGTTTAACATTCCATAGCGACTCTCCTATTAGGAGTGATTGAGGAGCATGAACGGCCCAGGTAGATCACTTCCCAATGTACAAGGCTGTCGTCCCAAGAAATTTGTGCCGTACAGATGTAGTGCACGGAGGCCGTGCCGGTCCGCATTGGTGACGCCAATTCAGATGATGAAACGCAACCTCCAAGCCAATCATGGGAGCCTCATTGTGTGAACCCAATTCTGGTACCCGAGGCAAACAGAGAACCCTTCCCGAGGGAACAACCGGAGCCAGTTCAAAGTAATCAAATCGGTATATTGACTTTGATGCGGGTTGATTTTATGAGTTTTCTCATTGGTGTGTAAGATTGATTTAAACAAATGAGACCCCTAACGTAACCTTATGTTATTATGTCATACAAGTGAGGACATCTCGACTGCGCCTGTAGCCAACCAGGCACAGACGAGACATGGACGCGAGCCGGCAAAGTGTTCTGAATTTGAAAAATTATGTAAGCATGGAAAAGTTTTGCTGAAGATAAATACTGGAGAAACAGCACCATGTTGCGAGAATGCATACATGTTTACAACACGTTTAAGCTGGATCATTAAACATCATTGCAACATGAGCTACCTTCGATGGTGTGATGTACCCCAAGCGCATAAGGATGAATTAATCGATCGTGTTCGGGTAAGACTTCAATATGTTGATGTTGATCATTAAAAATTTAGACTATATATAATAATTCATGAGTGATTACCCTGAGTTTTAATGGGCTATGCAGGGTGATTTTGAATTAGATTAGGGCTTAGAGAACCATCGATTAATTGTGACTAAACAATTTCGTAAGCACTTTAATGCCTTTCACCACCAACTGCATAAGATATATATGTCATACGGCAGCCATGACGAGGCATTGGCGACTGGGACTAGTTTGGTCAGCCCCCTCGTCTAGTTTAAGCTCTGTGAACGATGGGGTAGCGAGGCCTTCCAGGTATGCATTCTGGGTGTTCAATCCAAACCCAGACAAGTTGGGTAATAACTCCCCTAACCTGATTGGATAGTTTTTACTCTGTGTACTTAACTTTAAATTGATGGTTTTTAATGGTAGAAAATATCAAGTAAAAATCGGGAGAATAGAAAGATGCTGAAGATTAACCACACAATAGGTCGCAAATCCTTTGTGAGGATGCTTGAACATAAGGTATAAGGTTTGAAGTAAATTATTCCCCACATAACACATTTCCCATTTGTAAGCTCATATCATGGCAACCACACACTCACATAATGTTAAATTTAGGAGGTAGATTTTCCCGAAGGGTATGCTATATCCCCATGTTTTCTCTCATATATGATCGATAACTCTTGTATAACATTTGAATGGTTAGTCATTTATTAGTTATTAAGATATCCATGCCATATGTAATATATTATATGATTGAATATGTTACATGCACACATACCACACACATGTAACGTGCTGAAAATGCAAATTTGGTGGACTTCTACGAGGAAACCCATTAGTCCAAGAAGAAAGATAAATTTGTGACACCTGCCACTGAAGACATTTATGTGAGTATATTCTAGCATAAATCTTATTTGTTAAATGCAATGATGGTTCTATTTATCATATTAAATCTTAAAAATGCATTATTAGGACATAAAAGTCCATAATCGGTTTATTATGTCTTATTGTAGAAGGATATGGTAGGAAAGCTGGATATTCTAGAACCAGATAATTGAACTGACGAAGCAACAGCGGGTGTCTTCAGAGAGGTACTTGGGTATCGACCGGGTTATGCAAGAGGATTGGGAGAGATGGTGATCCTGGAGTCTACAAGACAACGCTCATTAGCATGAGAGAGAGAGGATATAGCTTTGATTGAAAAACATAAGAAAGAGGCTGAAGCTTCCAAGAGTGAGATGGAGTCAATGAAGGCAAACATGCAGGATATGATGGAAAGACAAGACAAAACCGATCGTATGTTGAGGGCCATCTTCGCTGCGTGCCCGTCCCTCACTAAGTCTCTTGGGGATATTTTTGTGGGAAAATATGGGAATGTTTTTTTGTGGTATTTTTGGGTTCATTTTTGACCTAAGATGGTGGATTGACAAGATATGTATATATATATATATATATATATATATATATATATATATATATATCCAATGGGAGGTTATATCTAAATGTTTTGTGGGAGCAAGCTGGGTTGGGAAAGCAGATGTTTTGGCGTAAGATATATCTTAAATAGGTATGATAATATGTACAAACTTTATGAGATGATGTTAGGCCTCACTGAACATGAGTCAAACATGTAAGTATCTACCCCACCTCAATCAGTACTACTATACATATCGATTGGGTGTAGTGAAATGCTTACCAACATTTGGTTGCTTGTTGTGTAGGCTAATTCATACCATGTATGTACATGGCATGAATGGGAGGGGTCGGCTTACGCCAGAGCCTAATACGTCCTGAAATTTTGTAATCTTCTTCCTCATGCATGTTATGTCATGATGGTACGTGGTACAAGTTTTTGTCTTATGCTTGACGCTCGGTGGGAGGATCCCAAGCACAAATTCACGGGAGGCCGAACGAGCAGGTGATGTCTTCATTCCCCTATGCGATCATATAACTAGTATGCACTTATATGCAAATGATATGATCTTCTTGTAATTTTTATACATGATATACAAGTACAAAATTTGTGCTTCTCCTCAAGTATAGATAGGCCTACTTTGGGTCGCTTTCGGGGGAGGACTGAACACAATTGTTTTGTCCCTTTCAATTGCAAGTTGTCCTTCATGATCCAGGGGTGTTAAATGGAACATTAATAATGCATGCCATCTCCCTTTTTGTCAAATAAGAAAGCAACAATGGATGGTTTTTAAGAATTTTATGTGAGCATATTTGAACATTATATATTAATGGGATAGAAAAAAAAAATTGTTCCTCCAAGACAACTTATAATGTTTCTTCACTAACTCCCTAAAAATGGCTAATATTATAACAAAGATTTTTTGTGGTATTTAAGGTTATGGGAAAAAAAGGCACTTATTTTCAAACATGTTGTTATTATACGGTAATCAACATGTCATTCCCTGCATTTTCCTTTTGCATACAACTTTATCTTGAAAAAAGAACTATTTATGGTGTTCTTGGATAGAATATTGGGTACTCATAGGTTTGTCTGTACAAATATTTGCTAGCTTTGCTATTGGGGTATATTCTACGAGCGCTTGTATATGCATATGCCCTCCTATGTAATTATAGGAGAGTCTCTCTCTCTCTCTCTCTCTCTCTCATAATTATAAGCACATAAATTGGGGTAGGACTTGTCACAGCAAGATGTTATATGCAAGCTCTTTTTGTCCATATAGGTTGATTAATTTACTGGCCGTGGAGGGTTTTTGATGTTCAAATAATGTACCTGAGGAGCGCTCAAAGCTAATGTAGCAGGCCAGGCCGGACCGGAGTTGTCAAGGAAAGGTGGTCGGGTGATGAGGAAGTTGTTAGAGAAGTTTGGAGCACTTGATTGGGTTTGGTATTTGTGTTGTGTTGTCCGCGTGGTTCTCTATTTTATTTATGAGCTTTTAAGTTGCTATATAGGTAAGTGTTTCTGCTGAAAATGTCTAAACCAAGGAAATGGACAAACTAGATACCAATGCTAGGCTGTCTTTGCTAAATTTGCCATGGCATGAGCTCATACAAAGTTGGCTAGATCGACTCTTGAAGGGCAAGCTATTTCGATTGATTGATCATCAGTTTTGTTGTTTATAAGTTGGTGCATATCTAAAAATAGATTCAAATTTCTAAGATCCAATATTTTAGTTATAAAATACGCATTGTTTATGCTAATAATTAATTGATGTAGGTGTCAATGATGTGGCAAACTTTTACATGACCTGGTCATTTTTTAAGTTGATGTAGCAACAGGCTTCATATTCAAGAATCCTGGCCAAGTATTTTCCAACCCAATGTATATAAGCTTGTTAATTAACTGGTATGTGGGCACTTTTTATGTTGCTACAAGTTTACTAGGGGTTAACTAAGTTTAAAGTAAAGACATGAATATATAGCAGTATATAACTAAGTATTGAAGGGAAAGGGTAAGGTTGGTTGATCATGACGATATAGCAGTATATAACTAAGTATTCTGGATGATTTCACATGACTTAGTTTAGCTAATCAAAGATCTGCCGCCCTTGATTGAGGAAGATGCAAATTTAAAAAATAATAATCCTTAATGAACAATTGTAAGCACATTTGGAATCATCTTCCTTAGCATGCATGTGGAAATCAAATATAATGTACCACATGATCTAATTAACAATTGGTTTTTATCATGTGTTTCATACAGATCATCATCATTTTGGTATATACCTATATATACTTCCATTTTAATACCTTTGTTAATTAGATTAACAATATATATAGAGTAAATATATTCCCTACTGATATCAGTTAAGATAAATTAACTATAAGATTTGCAAAACGGTGTTAATTAATCAACACCACGGTATCGATAAAGATAATTTATTCTTAGAATATATATATCGGGATATAATTATTCTCATTTAGTTTTTAGAGTTAATTAATTACATATCAAATGTTCACATTTAACTATTAGCTAGCTAGCTAGCTAGAATTTATCATGGTTCACGTATATGATTTCTTGTCCTCTCTTGGTTTAGAATGGAAAAAAAAGGTTTTAAATAATATGGATACAGAAAATTTCTGCATTTTGTTCCTCAGCCCCTTTACGTATGGAAAAATTGTCACTTTGAAGATTTTTACCTTAGATATTTCTTTTGCACAGCGAATGTATAAGGTGAATCTTTGCCGCTCAATCACCATATAATCGCAAATCAACGATCAATGTGCAAAGTTGCGGATGAACTCCACCCACCATTTGTTTTCATATTTGTTTTAACTGGTACATTTGTATTGTGGATGTTTGATTTGTACTTTAAAGCTTGTAAGAGACATTAGCTGCTCCCATGCATGTAGTGCTTAATTGCCTTCCTTTAATGCACCATATGCCAGTGTATAGTAACCTTAAAGGGCTGATGTACTGATCGATGTATTGGCATGGATGGAAACTTGAATTTGTATATATATATATATATATATATATATATATATATGCTATTATGGTTAATTACAAGTATTGGAAAGTACTATTTAGTACTATTGTAAAAGAGTTGGAGCAGGAAATTAGGTACCCATAAAAAAATGGTGCATTTTGTATCCTAGGTTGGAACGAGGCTCAAAATGCCAACTGCAGCGATTTACATTTCGCCTAGAATAAGCTTTCGAAAACAGAACAGTTTTTTGTAGCGACAAAACATCGCCGCAAGTTATATATTGCAGTGAAATTTTTTCGTCGGGAAAAGTTATTAAGGCCATTGACCTATTCTCGGTAGACTTCAAAACGCTGCAAAAAATATATTTCGGCGAATTTTATAGCCGCGAAATCTAATTGCAGCGATTTTTATCGACGGGAAAAATATTAATTGCAGCAATTTTTGACAACGCTAGAAATAATAAGAAGATATTTACAGCGATTTTTTGTGTATTAGCGATGAACCAAAACACTGCAAATACTTTTTCGCAGCGCTATATCACTGAAGTCCCAATGACATTTGTGGCGTATTTTATAATATTAGCAGCGAAAAAAATCGCTGCAAATAAAAAATATTGGCGACGATTTTTGGGTTTTGCTGGCTGAAGTTTTAAGTGAGTCAACAATTGCAACAAAGCTGTGGTGCAGCATCAATTGCTGCAAAAGTGTATTTGCAGCGATTTTAGAGATTATTTGTGGTGAATTTTGGGGCCGCAAAAGGTTCTGTTTCTTGTAGTGGGCCTGCATGCAATAATATATATATATATATATATATATATATATATATATATATTCCCATTTGAAGAACACGAAATTTTATATTGATTAGTTGAAGATTGAATATTCAAGAGATGTGGTGGGGTGGTCCAACTGGACGGCTTAGATTATATGATATGTTAGAGTTAAGTGTTTCCTTTTATCTTTAATACATGGTTCATGGTTGGAATTGTCCCTGCGATTGATGCTAGGTCAGCTCTATTAAAAAGTCAATCATTCGCAGCTCAATTATCGTCACTGTACACCTATAATTATTTAGGACTTCACAATTAGACAATAATTAATAATAATAATAATAATCACTTAATTTGTTAAATCAATAATTATTTCAAAATTTTAATTAAACTGAATAAGTTCACCTGTTGAATTTTAAGAAAATAGAAGTTGTACAGCCATAAAAAAATTCCATGAAAAGGAAATCTACAAACTAACATAGTTTTATATGATCGATTAGATTTACTTTACAATAAAAGTAATTTTATGATTTAACATACCATACCAAATTACATTAGTTTGTGAATTTATTTTTAGGAAATCTTTTTGTGGTTAACGCATTTATCAGCTCTTAGAAATTTCATATTTTTGCACAAGGCTTTTTGATTGTATTAAGTCAATAAACTGTCGTTTTTATAATCCAAGTAGTCGTTTTTTCACAACAACTATTGCACGCATGTCGTTAGGGGAAAAGTCTTCAACTATTATGTCCAAATTTGGAATCAATTGATTATTATAGCTTTGATACTTCAAAAGTTTACGTTTCATATCCAAGCGATTAAAAAGTATTGAAGCACGCAAGTTTGTACACCATATTAACATCTATTTGTTGTTGATCTGTACGTTAATTAATAACTTTGCCTTTCTACTTTGAAAACATTAACTACATATTTATATAGCATTTTACGGGTGGTATTTTCTTTCCTTATTATGAAAATATATGCTTCCATCATAATCTGACTGTAAATTTTACAAGAAATAATTTGTACAAATTTCAAACAGTTTTGCTTCTAAACGGTCTGATCGATATTGTGCATATAAAAACCTCTATTTCATCTGCTACGACGTCAAGAATTTCACCAAACCCACAATAGTCTCATTCACACGGTATAACTCTCAAAACAGAAAAGGAATATAGCCCAGGCCGATACCACTTCTGTCTACCCCTCTCTGCTTCTGTCTCTTTGCACTGCTTCTGTTTCCTACCTTGGTGTTGCCCACCATCACAGAAGTTGTACAGCCAAAATTTCTTCCCATGCATGACAATCCCGCAGGCTTCCTCGGCCACAGTGCCACCGCTACCTACAGCCCACGGGAAACAGCAACCTAACGACCCCTTAGTACCCTGTCACATGATTAAATTGCCATAGTTGAACCACTGCACCTCTTAACACCACCACCGATTATTAGAGCAGCACGGCATCAGTACACTCAAGTTTTCAAATGTGGACGCAGCTGTTCGTGGCAATATGGATGACTCTGATATGCAGCCACACTCTTCATCACATGGAATTACCTCTTGTAATAAATCTGTAGTTAAATTACTAGATGGTCCTCATTCCAGTTGAGTTGTAATGTATCATTTTGTAATTTTAGAATTAGTTATCCTTAGTTGTACAGGGCCGGTACAATGCTGTAAAGATTCCTTAGTTTGTTGGTCTATTTTTAGTATAAAGCAACGTCTCTGTGTAAAGGATGTGCATCAATCGAATGCAGTAGCAACTTTTCATCCTTTTCCCTCTACTCTCTTTTGCTTTTTCTTGCTATTCTTACATGGTATCATAGAGGCACTGAGAGTAAGGTTTTTCTTTTTCTAATGGCTCCTGATCAAAACAAATCTTTTTTTTTTTTTTTGGATTTCACCAACATTACCAATCCCTACAGACTCGACCATGGCGACAACCCTTCACTACCTTTGGTACCTGATCTTCTCTCCTCTGAGAATTATACAACCTGGTCAAGAGCTATGACTTGAGCTCTTCGTGCCAAAAACAAGCTTGGTTTCATCAATGGAACTTTGCTAAAACCAAAAAAGACCACTGACCCTCTTTATGATGCATGGGAACGATGCAATGACTTAGTTGTGTCTTGGCTTCACAACTCAATCAACCCTTCTCTTAAATCCAATATTGCCTTGGTGGATAATGCTGCACAAATCTGGAATGAACTCAAAGACAGGTTCACCCAACAAAATGGTCACAGGATTTTTCAACTCAAAAGGGCTTTATCAGGTTTGCAACAAGATAATGATTCTGTTAGTATTTATTTTGGCAAACTTAAAACACTGTGGGATGAACTTATCATATATAATCCTATGTCTGATTGCACTTGTGGAAAACTTGTTGTCCTACTTGACAGATACCAAAGGGATTGTGTCATTCAATTTCTTATGGGTTTGAATGATTCATTCCTTGTTACCCGTGATCAAATCATGCTTTTAGATCCTTTACCTCCCATAAATAAAATCTTTTCCATGATCCAGCAGCAAGAAATGCAACACCTCATGTTGTCTGGCCTTCCTTCACCTGACTCGATGGCCCTTGCTGTCAAACCATCATATCCTCCATATAAACAAATTTTCAAACCATCCCAGCAACCAAAATGTGACAGACTTTTTTGCAGCCATTGTAAAATCCAAGGGCATGTTCTGGATACATGCTTCAAGGCAGGAAATGCCCAAGCCCCCATCTGTACTCACTGTCATATGACAGGTCACATAGCAGACAAATGCTATAAATTACATGGCTATCCACCTGGGCACAAACTACATGGCAAGGCTAAGCAGCAATTCATCTCTTCTGCCAATATGACTTCACTTGAATCCACAGATTCACCAGATGACAAATTCACTTTCACTAAGGACCAATACCAGCAACTGTTATCTCTATTGCAGACAAAGGAGGTTTCCATTGCTAGTCATTCAGTCAATAATGTCCAGGCAGATTGTACTCATTCCTCCACCATGAATGGTATCGCTTCTTGCTTCACCTCCTTCATTTCCACACATCATCATTCTAAAATCCCATCATCTTCAAAATTGTTACCTTCTACTTCACACCAAATTATCACTTCCTTGCCCATCCCTTCAGCAACATCATCTCCATCATCTACTCCTTCTCCTCTCACCAACTCATCACCAGAATCTCCCACCTCATCCATCACAGATCCTTCCTCTTCAGAGATCTACTCGAACAAGAAGAGCTCCTCAATATCTCAAAGACTTCTATTGCTAACAAGCAGCCTTCATCTCATCCACTCAATCAGTGAGCATGGCATCAGCTTCTTCAGGTATTCCTTTCCCCATTTCTTCCTCACTTTCTTATGCCAACTTATCACCTACATTCTCTTTATTTTCTGCTATTATTTCTTCACATCATGATCCACTCACTTACAAGCAAGCTGCCAAGGACCCTGATTGGTGTAAGGCAATGGATACTGAAATTGAAGCTTTAGAGCTTAACCATACATGGATCCTGACTGATTTGCCCCTGGCAAAACTCCAATTGCATGCCAATATGTTTATAAAACTAAGTATCATTCTAATGGTACTGTTGAGAGAAAGAAAGCAAGGTTAGTTGCTAAGGGCTTCACCCAGCAGGAAGGGGTGGACTATCATGAAACTTTCTCACCTGTAGTGAAAATTGTCACTGTCAGAACCTTACTTGCCTTAGCTGCAATCAAATGGTGGCACTTGCAACAGTTTGATGTTAACAATGCCTTCCTCAATGGTGAACTCAATGAAGAGATATACATGCAAAGACCACCTGGCTACACCAAAGGTCAACCTAGACAGGTCTGTAAGCTTCTCAGAAGCCTCTATGGACTCAAACAAGCTTCACGCCAATGGTATGATAAGTTCTCCACTTCTTTGATTAAATTTGGTTTCACCCAATCGAAGTCTGATTACAGTTTGTTTACTCATATCACTGATACAAGTTTTACTGCACTACTAGTCTATGTTGATGACATAGTGGTTGCTAGTAATTCACTTGACTCCATTTCAGTCCTCAAAACTTTTTTGAATGCCAACTTCAAAATTAAAGATCTTGGATCATTAAGATATTTCCTTGGCATTGAAGTTGCTCGATCCCCCACTGGTATTCATCTCTGCCAAAGGAAATATACTTTAGACATTCTTGCTGAATCAGGGCAATTAGCTGCTAAACCTCTCAAGCTCCCAATGGATCAAAATCATAAATTAAGCAAATCTTCTGGGACACCTCTAGCTGACCCCACCTCTTATAGACAGCTCATTGGTCGTCTACTTTACCTAACCTTAACCAGACCAGACATTTGTTATCCTATCCAAGTGCTAAGTCAATTCATGAACCATCCTTCTACATCCCATCTTGCTGCAGCTCACAAGGTATTAAGATACCTTAAAAATGCCCCTGGCCAAGGACTACTCCTCTCCTCCAACTCTTCCATCCATCTTAGAGGATACTGTGATTCAGATTGGGCTTCATGCCCAGACACTCGCAAGTCAGTCACTGGTTTTTGCATTTTCTTGGGTCAGTCACCTATTTCTTGGAGATCCAAGAAGCAAACAGTTGTCTCAAGGTCCTCTGCTGAGGTAGAATATCGTGCAATGGCATCTATTTGTACTGAGCTCACCTGGCTTCGACAGTTGCTCACTGACCTTTCCATTTCTCATCCACAAGCTGCAGACTTATTTTGTGACAACCAAGCTGCCTTACATATAGCAGCTAACCCAGTTTTTCATGAAAGGACAAAACACATTGAAGTGGATTGCCATCTTATACGAGATAAAATACAAGAAGGAAGCATTCACACAGCTCATGTTAACACAAAGTCACAGCTTGCTGACATATTCACTAAATCCCTTCCATCTTATCTCCTTTACTCACATATGTCCAAGATGGGAATAGTCAACATCTATTCTCCATCTTGTGGGGGGGTATTAGAGCAGCATGGCATCAGTACACTCAAGTCTTCAAATGTGGACGCAGCTGTTCGTGGCAATATGGATGACTCTGATATGCAGCCACACTCTTCATCACATGGAATTACCTCTTGTAATAAATCTGTAGTTAAATTACTAGATGGTCCTCATTCCAGTTGACTTGTAATGTATCATTTTGTAATTTTAGAATTAGTTATCCTTAGCTGTACAGGGCCGGTACAATGTTGTAAAGATTCCTTAGTTTGTTGGTCTATTTTTAGTATAAAGCAACGTCTCTGTGTAAAGGATGTGCATCAATCGAATGCAGTAGCAACTTTTCATCCTTTTCCCTCTGCTCTATTTTGCTTTTTCTTGCTATTCTTACACCGATAGCACCCAGCACCACCGTAACACACAAATCTCTTATGTTTTTCATACAAAAAAAAAATGGTGAAAATCCTATGAAAACCACACCAAAGGATCCCTACACACCATAGATTTCACTACCATGAAGCCAAAACAATGCTCAACTCAACTCCAACGCACATTGTACTTCTCTTTCCTCTAACTCAGTCACCGTCGTCGACTCCATCGCTGGTCACTCTCTCGGGCTCCATCGCCATCGACCCCAACTACACCTCTGTCAATCTCCACCTAGACCCACTGCCGCGCCCAACTCCTCCTTGGTGAGCAGTTGCCCGAATCTCTCTCTCTCTCTCTCTCTCATGTTTTTCTTAAATGGTGATGGAAATCTGATGTTGTGCATCCACATGGTCGTTGTGGTGGGAAGCCTACGTGTCACTTAACTATTGGCAGACTATTACTTGGGAGTGGTTGGATGGATTGGTGCTAACGTTTTCTCAATTTTAAATTGTCAAGCAACATAGTTATTTTGTAAAATTATTTTTTAGTGGAATTTACTTTTTCATAAAGATTATCTATTTGTGAAAATTATTTTTTAGTGGAATTTGGTTCAGTTTTTTAGGCTTTTGTAAGTTTTTTTTTTTCAAATAAAACTCAAGGTTTTATTAAAAATAGAGACATGATTCTCATTCGGTTTGTATGATATTGGGTTTTATATTTTTTTTGGTTCATTTTTTTAGGGTTTTAGTTTTTTATGTTTTCATTAGCTATGACTCAAGCATTTTATTAAAAATAGAGATATGCTTCTTATTAAATAAAAACTAATTGAACTTCACCAAACATGACTGAATCAGTTTTTTGTTTTTGGTTGAAGAATTTTATGTTTCATTTATTTTTTAGTTTCTCATCTATACCTGTCTTTTAAAAATCGTCAAGGGAGTGAGAGAAGTTTTTGTAAAATAAACCAAAAAAAAAATGAAAGGAATTGTATGATTGGTGAATTTTCAAGGTAGTTAAAAAACATGTTCGTAAAAGAAATTTGTGTATAGTCCAGGAAGAATTTTGGTCTATGTTTCTAGGTATAGAAAAAAATCAGGTAAGTTTTGATTGATTATAAGAACTCAAGGTTTTGTTTCAAAAAAAAAAACTCAAGGTTTTTATTAAACCAGGTGACGAAAGGAAAACAAAAATCTATATTACAAGAAAACTGTTTACCAGTTAATTCCAGCGAAATGACTATTTACAGCTAAAATGGGTCTATTTTCGTCACAAACAGTCTTTCAGAGCAATTAAATGGCCACAAAAGCTCGTTTGAACTTAAACAAAACGTCACTAAACAAACTGATCGATTAAATTTTTTTTTTTAAAAAAAAAAGTAAAAAGATATTATAAAATTGTTGCCTTTTTTTGTTGTTCGGTGCACTTTACAAAAAAAAAAAATAATAAAGATATGATCTTGAATAATAAAAACTGATTTTAAAAACTCAAGTTAACAAAATTTGACTAAACCGAATGTTTATTTATCTGTTAAAAATGTTTACAGTTTCTTTTTGGCTTTTTTTTTTGTCTTTAAAAAAAGTATATTTTAATTCTGCTTCAAAAAAAAAAAAAAACTTAAGAATTAGACGTAACCAAACATGATATTGTATAAAAAAAAAAAAAAGGCTTATGATTTGAAAACTTTATTGCATTATTTACAAAAAAATAAAAATAAAAGTGGACATATTGATGATATTGTAATAGCAAAACAAAAAATGCTTAGGCTGTTTCTTGTCTAAACAAAAGAGCAGACAGATGAGAAAGATTTTCATAAAGAAATAGGCGAACGGTATAATGCTGGTTTTAAATTTTTTTTTATTTTAATAACAAGAATTCGATTGAAAATTTTTTTTAACAACTTTAACATTTTAATTTTTTTTTCCTTCTGTTTGAAGCATTTAAAAATTTACTTTATAATTTCGTTCAAATGGATTATAAAAAAAAATATTCAAATCTGCAACCTTTTGTTTTTATATTTTGTTTTATTTAAAATTCTTTCATTTTTCTCCTTTTCTTTAGGTATAGGGAAAATGTTCTAACCTTTATTTGTTTTGTTACACAAAAAAAAATTTTCCTGATGTAAAAGAAGAATGAAACCAATTTGCATTTTAACACTATAATAATTTGCATGACACGCAATAGAAGAATCAGACCAAGGCTAGTGGTAACGGAAATGTTATTTGCGCGCATTAGGTTACTAGCTTTTACTACGTCGCATGAGAGACCCAGCTTCACGAGGAACGAAACGTTGAACTTGAAATTTATGAGAAAGCCAATGTTCGGGTCAGCCAATATGCCCAGTCCACTGGTCAGCCAGTCAATATTCATTTCCGTATAACTTGACCCCTTCCTCTCATCTCTACTTCCTTTGTATAAATAAGACTCGACCCGCCTCCCCACCCTGCATAATTGCATTCTCAACCAAATTCCTTCCTGCTCTTCCAACTCCAAGGCACAGCTAGCTACATAAACAAACCCTGCGATACAACCTCTGTCAATTATGGCTTCCTTACAAGCTTCAGCTCTCGGCCTATTACCTACTTCTTCTTCTTCTTGCTGTTGTTCCAGAAAAATTAATGTTGTCATTCATGTCCCAAAGCTTCCAAAAGCCCCTTTCTCCATTCCCAAAATCCCAACGACAAGAAAGTTGATTGACGAATTGAACAATATAAGGGTTGACGGGTTCACAAACACGATCTCAGTTCTACAAAACATCAATTTTACTACCACACCATTCGTCGATGATATTAAAGCACAAAACTCAATTGCTTTTGCCACCACCCAGCTCTATTCCCTCTTAGAGGCCGTGGCTGACAGAATCGAGATGCACGCCAACGTTGGAAAGCAGCGTGATAACTGGAATACCCTTTTTCTAAACTCCATCAACATGATTACTCTCACCGCCTCAACCATGGCTGGTGTTGCTGCGATTGGTGGCGCCGGAATGCCCCTTCTAGCTCTCAAGTTGTCATCCACTCTCTTGTATTCTGCAGCCACAGGGATGCTGCTTGGGATGAACAAAATTCAGCCTTCACAACTTGCAGAAGAACAACGCAATGCTACCAGATTATTCAAGCAACTCCAGAGCCAAATAAAAACTATGCTTGCTCTTGGGGCAACAACTGAAGAAGATGTGAAGGACGTGATGGAAAGGGTTTTGGCCCTTGACCGAGCCTACCCCCTTCCCTTGCTAGGGGCAATGCTTGACAAATTCCCTGCAAAGTTTGAGCCTGCTACTTCGTGGCCTTCACACCAATTACATCGAAAGAAAACTAAATCACATGAAAGAAAACAACGAGAGAATAATGGGTGGAGTGAGGAACTTGAAGTGGAAATGCGGGACATCGTTGAAGTGGTGAAGAGAAAGGACAGTAAGGACTACGAAAGGCTGGGCAACCTGGTGTTGAAGATAAACAAGATTTTAGCCATCTCAGGTCCATTACTCACTGGGATTGCAGCTGTCGGCTCTGCTTGTGTTGGTAATGGGTCATGGGCTGCAATCGTAGCTGTGGCGGCGGGGGCTTTGGCTACCAGTGCGAATGCCTTCCAGCACGGTGGGCAAGTTGGAATGGTGTTCGAGATGTACCGAAACAACGGTGGATTTTTCCAGCTATTGCAAGAAACAATCGAAGCCACACTCGAGGAAGGAGACTTGGAGAAAAGAGAGAACGGGGAGTTGTTTGAAATGAAAGTGGCTTCGCAACTGGGGAGAAGCTTGTCACAGCTTAGAGAACTTGCTAGAAAGTCAGCTTCTTATCGTCTAGACGGAACTGCCATAGACGAATTCGCTAGCAAGCTTTTTTAGTTCAAGCTAGATTTCATGCACAGTTATTCTTTGATTCTTTGATTGTTCATATAACTAATTCGATCTTTTGTACAATCACCAACGCAGAAACAATGTTAATTTATAATCTCAATTCATCTATTTTCTTAGTTTCTTCATATAATTACTTGAATTTATTTTTACGAATTATTAATTGAATATTAGTCAAGTTGCAAGCATGCACAGATCATATATATATAACTTTACGACCGTGGCTGAGATGATCGATAGAGAGAACTCCTGCATGCAATAATATATATATATTCCTAATTGAAGAACACGAAGTTTTATATTGATTAGTTGAACACTGAATATTCAAGAGCTAGATGTGGTGGGGACTGGACGACTTAGATTATATGATATGTTAGGGTTAAGTGTTTGTTTTTTATCTTTAATACATTGTTGGAATTGGCCCGGGGATTGAAGGTCAGCTCTATTGAAAAGTCAATCATTCGTAGCTCAATTATAGTCACTGTACACCAAAGCCAAACCGCTCCACGGCATTGTGAAATGCCAATTATCTAAGGCTTAACAATTAAACAATAATTATTAATAATAATCACTTAATTTGTTAAATCACTAATTATTTCAAAATTTTAATTAAACTACATAAGTTCACCTGTTGAATTTTAAGAAAATAGAAGTTGTACGTATTGCTATAAAAAGATTTCACGAGAAACAAAATCCACAAACTAATATGATTTTCATATGATAAATTAGATTTACTTTACAATAAAAGTAGTTTTACAATTTAACATATTACATTAAATTACGTTAGTTTGTAAAATTATTTTTATAAAATATCTTTGTAGCTAAAGCATTTATCTTTAAGAAATTTCATATTTTTTACAAATTTGACTGTATCATGACAATAAACTGTCGTAATCCAAGTAGTCGCGCGTCTCAAAACTTGTTTTCACAACTATTGCACGCATGTCGTTAGGGGAAAGTCTTTAACTATTATCTCCAAATTTGGAATCCATTGATTATTATAGCTTCGAAACTTCAAAAGTTAACGTTCTTACATCCAAGCGATTAAAAAGTATTTGAAGCATGCAAGTTTGTATATATTATTCTCAGTTTCCGTCATATTATTCTTTTATTTTTCACCAGCCTTTCAATCGTGAGAAATATTTTAATCACAACGATATATCATAAAAATAATTTTACAAATTAATATACTTGATGATGTGGTACGTTGGATCGTAAAACTATTTTATTATAAAATAAATCCAATGTATCATATAAAACTATATCAATTTGTGAGTTTACTTTTATAAGATTTTTTTGCAGTAACACTTCTCTTCGTTCATAATTATAGAAATTTCTTAATACTGTAGGTAAGGGGATTTCCCCCACTTCATAAGCCCACTGGGCTTCAACCTGACACCCGGCCACCAGGGCCCAAACCTACCCATGAAGTAAGTTGCCTAGAAGGGAAAGTAAACAATGATGTCTGATGGGACAGACAGACCTAACGTCGCTCAGCCGCACTCCATTAATGGGGACTTGTACAGGACAGAACGGGAAAGACGGAGAACTTTTGATCTTCTAACATGGGAGCATCAACGGACCACCGAAGACACCAGCAGAATAAAGCAAATCGAGGAACCACGCCGCATTAATAACACCACTACCCGAGCTACACGTCACATTAATGACACTGTCGCATAGGCACGCTGCATTAAAGGACTCTAGCAAAAGGAACAATGAAAAAGACACAGACAACATGGGGCAGACACGATCTGTCCCCCTTTAGGCTCCCGGTAAAATAATAACTTCCAGGTACGAAAAAAGCTCTCTGATTCCTAGACTCATTCATTATTCTACAAATTCCAAAATACGATACTAACTTTGGCATTAGAGACTCCCCAGCCCCAATGTCATCCTCTTCCAGTTGCCTTATTCTCTATTTTCACAAGCCCAATTCTAAAGAACTGAGTTGCTAGAATATAGCTCAAAAGCATACGAAACACGACGTTAACACTGTATTTATAGCCAAAGTCAAACTCCACTTTTAGCTAATATTAGATGAATTTGGCTTTGGCTATTCCATTCACATCAAATCTCCACATTGGAATAACCATTTTTTCTTTATATAATAATAAAATAATATGAGATGAATTTGATTTTGACTATTCCATCCTCATCAAATATCTGTATTGGATTATTTATTTATTCATAAACTATATATATACATGTACACACACAATAGGTTTTTAGTATTGTTTTCACAAAATATGGTCAAAGTGTCGTCAACTAACTAATTGGCTCCTTCTCTTCTAAAATGAACAATGGTTATAGTGAGTGATCAGGCCACCCATTTAATTCTGTATTATAAGAGAGATTTAGGTCTCGTTTATTTTTGTAAATGAGATGAAATGAATTGAGATAAAAGTTGAAAATTAAATAAAATATTGTTAGAATAAGTTTTTTTAATATTATTTTTATTTTGATATTTGAAAATGTTGTATTGATGATTAGATGAGATGATATATTTTTATTAGTATTTTTACTTGAATTTAGGACTTAGAGTGTGAAAGTGACAATTATTTAAAGTAGGCATCACAATATTTATTATAGTTGGAGTAAATTTTCGAACAATTCTAAATGCTTAATAAAAGATCTAAATCATCAATAATTGAGTATCATTATCGAGAAAATAATAAGAAGGACGTGTAATAAAGTTTTTTAATCAATGCATTGTACTGCCAATTAATAAAAACATGTAGCTTAATTTCGGCGATCATGTCAAGAAGCGTGCGTAGTTACGGAAATGTTTATTTGTATTAGGCTACTAGTTTTTACTACGTCGCATGAGAGACCCAACATCACGCGCGAGGAACGAAATGTTGAACTTGAAATTTATGAGAAGGGAATGGCCAGGTCAGCCAATATGCCGAGTCAACTGGTCAGCAAGTCAATAATATTAATTTCAGTATAACCTGATCCCTTCTTCTCAGCTCTACTTCTTTGGTATAAATAAGACTCAACCCGCCTCCCCACCCTGCATAATTGCATTCTCAACCAAATTCCTTCCTGCTCTTCCAACTCCAAGGCACAGCTAGCTACATAAACAAACCCTGCGATACAACCTCTGTCAATTATGACTTCCTTACAAGCTTCAGCTCTCGGCCTATTACCTACTTCTTCTTCTTCCTGCTGTTGTTCCAGAAAAATTAATGTTGTCATTCATGTCCCAAAGCTTCCAAAAGCCCCTTTCTCCATTCCCAAAATCCCAACGACAAACGGGTTCACAAACACGATCCCAGTTCTACAAAACATCAATTTTACTACCACACCATTCGTCGATGATATTAAAGCACAAAACTCAATTGCTTTTGCCACCACCCAGCTCTATTCCCTCTTAGAGGCCGTGGCTGACAGAATCGAGATGCATGCCAACATTGGAAAGCAGCGTGATAACTGGAATACCCTTCTTCTAAACTCCATCAACATGATTACTCTCACCGCCGCAACCATGGCTGGTGTTGCTGCGATTGGTGGCGCCGGAATGCCCCTTCTAGCTCTCAAGTTGTCATCCACTCTCTTGTATTCTGCAGCCACAGGGATGTTGCTTGTGATGAACAAAATTCAGCCTTCACAACTTGCAGAAGAACAACGCAATGCTACCAGATTATTCAAGCAACTCCAGAGCCAAATAAAAACTATGCTTGCTCTTGGGGCAACAACTGAAGAAGATGTGAAGGACGTGATGGAAAGGGTTTTGGCCCTTGACCGAGCCTACCCCCTTCCCTTGCTAGGAGCAATGCTTGACAAATTCCCTGCAAAGTTTGAGCCTGCTACTTGGTGGCCTTCATATCAAGTACTCCAAAAGAAAACTAAATCACATGAAAGAAAACAACGAGAGAATAATGGGTGGAGTGAGGAACTTGAAGTGGAAATGCGGGATATTGTTGAAGTGGTGAAAAGAAAGGACAGTAAGGACTACGAAAGGCTCGGAAACCTGGTGTTGAAGATTAATAAGATTTTAGCCATCTCAGGTCCATTATGTACAGGGATTGCAGCTGTCGGCTCTGCTTGTGTTGGTAATGGGTCATGGGCTGCAATCGTAGCCGTGGCGGCGGGGGCTTTGGCTACTAGTGCGAATGCCTTCCAGCACGGTGGGCAAGTTGGAATGGTGTTCGAGATGTACCGAAACAACGGTGGATTTTTCCAGCTATTGCAGGAAACAATCGAAGCCACACTCGAGGAAGGAGACTTGGAGAAAAGAGAGAACGGGGAGTTGTTTGAAATGAAAGTGGCTTCGCAACTGGGGAGAAGCTTGTCACAGCTTAGAGAACTTGCTAGAAAGTCAGCTTCTTATCGTCTAGACGGGACTGCCATAGACGAATTCGCTAGCAAGCTTTTTTAGTTCAAGCTCGACTTCATGCACAGTTATTAATTCTTTGATTCTTTGATTGTTCATATAACTAATTCGATCTTTTGTACAATCACCAACGCAGAAACAATGTTAATTTATAATCTCCAAATTTCATCGCAGCTACTAGTGCTTAAAATTAAGTCAAGTTGATTCTATTTATATATATATATATATATATATGTTGGTAATTTTTTAATAAATAGTATTTATTAATAACGTTTCTTTTAAGAGATGATCATCATTACCAACGTTTTTTGTTTTTTTTTTTTAAGAGATCATTACCGTTGGTTTCCTTATATTTTTTCTTTTTATTTTTTTGGAAGACTTGCGGCATCATTTACTTTGACATTCAACTGGGTAACCGAAAAAGAATTGCAAACGTTTTAAGATTAATGTTGGCTGCCTTTATTACCTATTGCAGTTTGGTTGTAAAAAACATTCATTAATACTATTCATTATATATTGTCTTTTTATTCAATTGGCAAGCCGAGCCTTTTAAGACAAACTACGCTTAGTTTACGTTTTGTATGATTATTCAGAAGAGCAATGCTAGATACAGTCCCCATTTGGGGACTGCAATACAAACCTAAGCAATTTTATCTTTAAAATTTTTTAAAATTACAAAATCATCCCTCCTAAAATGATATTTTTTCTCATTTAATAAAGGGTCTGCACATACAATCCCCATGTAGGGACTGCAAATAGAATTTCTCTATTCAGAAAGGTTGGCGTTCGTATAGGGTCTCTTTTCATTCTAGTGTGGTTTTGTTTTCTTTCATGTATGGGAGTACATAGACATTTTTTAGAGTATTTCCAGACAAAAGAGAGGTGTTCTTTGAGTGGAGCTTTAGGCTCAACCTCTTGTGTCGAGTCGTAGGGCTATGTAGAAAATATTAGGACTCAGCCCGTCCGTGTGGCCCGACCCGAACCGACCTGACCAAAATAGCGGGTTGAAGTAACTTGCAGGTCGAACCCGTTGAAACCGCTTTAAAGAAAAAAAGAAAAAAAAAAAGTGCGGGTGGAAACTTGAAGTTTACTCTCTTCAAATAAAAGCTTAGAAACCCTAGCCTCCATAAAAAACGACGTTGCCATCTCCAGCCTCTGCGCCCTATGCTGCTTCCATCACCATAAAATCACAACCCAACTTAGTTCAGACACCGGCAGCCTTTGAAAAAGTCCCAAAACCTTCCAAATCCAGACACGTCTCCCCCTAACCCATACCATCACGCTCTCTGTTTCTCTGCCATGGCTACCGTTGAAGCTTCTTCGCATGCCCCAACGCCGTTGCTGAAAGATGAGCTTTGAGCCCTACCACCTCATCATCGTCCAAGATGGTGATCCTTCGAAGACCATCAACGTCCATGATGGCTTCGATTGCGAGCTCTATAACCGCAACAACATCAACAGGATTCTGGGTCCCAAAGCCTCATGCATTTCCTTCAAGGACTCTGCTTGTCGCTGCTTTGGCTACATGGTTTCTAAGAAGAAGTATATTTTCACAATTGACGACGACTGCTTTGTAAGTTCTTTGATTTACGGTGCTAATGGGTTAGGTTTTCTGGTATGAAGGTGCAGATCTTGCACGTTGCTTGTTTTGGAAATTTTAGCTTCCTTTCCCAACTTCGATTTTCCTTTATTTTCCCTAGAAAATTTGAAGTGATGGGGTGAGGATACTTTCAAGTTGTCTGTAATAGTAGGCGCTGGTTAAATTTGAAAATTCAGAAAAGGGATTGTATAGGGATTTGTAAGGTTTTTTTGATCTGTTTGTATACAATTTGGGCTCCCATTTCCTGCTTCCAATGTCGAGTCGGGTCAGCCCATAGCGGAACAAAAAGAGTGGTTTAAAAATAAGATAAGAAATATTATTTTTATAAGAAATTAAAGTTCATGATGCATACACCCAAAGTTTTATGTCAAGCATGCATGTCCATATATTTATTTGTGTTTACTTTTATATGCCTATGATATCTGTGATATGTTGCTTGTCTACTTATTAAGATTTCTTGAAATTTCACTGTGGTAGTTTCCACTACTATTCTCCATCCGGAATGGTAAAAGTTGTAACAGGATTAGAAAATCTTGATGGAAAATTACAAAATGACAGCAAGTCATCCGAAAAGGATTGTGTCTAAAATGATTATAAGCTCGCCCAAGCCCTCTATCTTGGAATGTCTTAAGACAATTGACCAAGGTATCACAAAGATACTCCACGATACAGAGGATTTCAAACGTTGTCACAACCGAGATAAATATTGGAATTTAGAGAAAAGAGTAAAGCCCAAAACTTAAGATATTTTGTTGTATCTACTTTTTGAAGAACAATATTTTGATAAATCCAGTGTTTGTGTTTTAGATTTTAGGCTGTGCATATACTTAAATTTTATTACATCAACTATTTTATTACATGCCATGTAAAAATTGCAACAAAACAATTGAATATGGAAAAAATGAGAATGTTTTATGTGATAGTTGCAAAAAAATAGAGACTTCACAATCAAGGTAAACATTTTTTCTCATTTCTGGAGTTCAAAGCTTTTACATTATAATTATAATATATTAATTTTTAATATCAATAAATAATATTTATTTATTATTATAAGATATCAAGTTTATTTAAAAACGTATGATGATAGCACATCAACTCTAATAGTCGCTTTTAGATCTGCAGTCATGGATATTCTGTAGATAGTATATGTGATATTTTTTATGATCAATGAGAAAATCTTAAAATATAGATAAAATTATTACATTTCATAATTATATATATTAATCTATTTTTTATTATTACATATTTTTACAAAAAATTCTTATTTTTAAAAATATTTTTTATATTATGCAATTGGGCACACGTGCAATGCACGTGTTTGCCCTTTACTAGTGTGTGTGTATATATATATATATATGTGTGTGTGTGTGTGTGTGTGTGTGAGCTTGGGAAGGTAAACCAATGCATGAGAAGAAATCAACAGTTAATGAAGAAACAAGCAAATTAAAGTTGGAATATTAATTATTGTCTTTAAATTACACTACCAACTTGGATTCTTTCAAAATATAATATTGGATAATATAAATGCATCAATAATTAGGATCGATAGAGACGGAAAATAATAAAAGATATATGTAATAAACTATATATATACATGTACACACACAATATATAGGTTTTTAGTATTGTTTTCACAATATATGGTCAAAGTGTCTCCGAAGATGAGGAGCCTGCCCGTGTTCCAGTTTGAGTTGTTCTTTCGGGTTTGCCCCCAAACTTCTACCATGAGTCTTTCGGAACCTACTTTTGCCGATTGGAAGGTACATTCGACGTGATAATAGTACTCGGTGTGTGACACGCACAAATGGTGCCAGGGTCTGCTTAGAGATGGACGCGGCAGCGGAACCTCCGCATGGGTTTTGGATTGGTGCTCCCCAGCAGCCGAACAGCAGATTCCAGGTAATCGAATACGAAACCTTGCCTGCCTATTGTGTTCATTGTAGTATCCAGGGGCACAATAAAAACACATATAAGAAAGAATTTCCAAAAGAGAAAAGTGATGGGGGAAGGGGTGAACGTGGAAAGGAGGGCCTAAAGTGGGTAAAAAAATCAGGGGGTGAGAAGTGGGACGCTGCTGAACTTGAAGAAGGGGAAATAGAAATTGAAAAATAGAGTGGGAAGGAATTGTGTAAAGTTTCAAATTGTGTGGAAACTATAGTACTGGATGGAATCATAGTTATGGCAGGGGATAGTATTGCTTCAAAGGAAACGAGTTTCTCTATCCAGGAAGTGGAGGAAGATGAAGCTGTGGTAGTCGAGGAGGTTGGGAAAACTCTGGAAGTTATGGCCCTTGCTCTCAGTGGGACTGATTTATTTAGGCAGGAAGGTAACTCAGTGGGTGAAGGGGATAGACTTGGTCACGCAGAGGATGTGGACTGTAGGAAATCTGGGACAGTGTTACAAGTTTGAGAATGTGGTTTTAGTGAGAATAGGGGCCTGTCCCCCTCACTCTCCACGGGGGAAGGGAATATGGAAGGGTCTCATATACAAATGGAGAAGGATTTTAAGTCTGACAATGAAGAGAGAAGCCAGAGTGCTTGGGAAAAACAAGAACCAAAACTCAGGAGTTCTATTCGGGCTAAAAGCAGGCTGGCAAAGCCGAACTTACGATAAATCCAGTCTTGTTTTGGAATATCAGAGGACTTGGAACCTCTAGGAAAGGGTTGATTAATATGATCAAAGAAAAGAAACCGAGTATTATAGCTTTAGCAGAGCCTTTTGGTGTTCTTCATCAATTGAAAAGGTTACAAAGTGACATTTCCTTCGAAGGAAGTGTCTCTAATATGGAGAAAGGAGGAAAACTATGGGTGTTGTGGGAGAAAGGAGTTTAGATTTATGTGATGGAGCATTGTAATCAGCGCATCACTCTAAATATAAAAAATAATGGTAGCTGGATTTCCTTTGTATATGCCAAATGTAGGTATGGTGATAGAAGACCTTTATGGGAGGAGCTTCAAAGGCTGAACCCAGGGAGCTGTCCTTGGATGGTCCTTGGTGATTTTAATATCATCTAGTTTGATGATGAGCGGATAGGAGGTAGGCCTAAGCCCCACATTGCTAGAGAGGAATTTAATTCCTTTATAGACAGCACGGGGTTAGCAGATTTACAATTCAATGGCAACCATTTCTCAAGGTGTAATGGACACCTTGGTAGATCTAGGAGCTATGCAAGGTTGAATCGAGCTCTTGTAAACTCAGGCTGGATGTTAGAGTTCCCGAGGAGTAGTGGTGATTATATATCCAGGTTGAGTTATGACCATGCGCCTATGATGGTTTGTATGGAACCCGTGGCCTGCAAATATGGACATGACCCTTTTAAATTTCAGCAAATGTGGACAAGTCATTATCAATTCAGGGCATGTGTACTTAGCGCATGGCAGTCAGGTCAAACATCAGTGGGAATGGTGAGACTTGCTAGAAAGCTTAAATAATTGAGGGGAGTGCTTAGAAAATGAAATCGGGAAGTCTTTGGGTGGACGACTAACCATATATGTACACTTGAGGATAAGGTTTGCCTGCTTGAAAAGCAGCTGCAAAGGGGCTTCTCGGAGGCAGTGGAAATGGATTTGTTGGCTTATGTTAGATACTTGAGTTAGTAGGGAGGAAACCCGAGTGGCTGAACAAGTGAAACATGATTGGATTAATAAGGGGGAGGCTGATGCAAAGTTCTTTAAGATTATGGCTTCAAAAAACTCGAAAACAATGAAAGAGATGCGGATTAATGATAAGATTTTGTTGAAGACTCCTGAGGAGGTACATCTGGGTGCGGGTGAATATTTTAGAAAATTTTTAGCCGCTTACCATCACTTCTCGCCCCCGGATTTGGCTAATCTATTAGAGAAGGCGGTGTAAGCAGAGGATAACCAAGCCCTTTTACAGCTCCCTTCAATCCAAGAGATAAAAAAAAATGCTTTGTTTTCTATCCCTACTGATAGCAGCCCAGGGCCGGATGGTTTTGGATCCTAGTTTTAAAAGGCCTGCTGGAATATAGTGGAGGATGATGTGGTGCTGGCTGTCCATGATTTCTTTAGGGGTGGCATTATCCCCAGAGAGTTCACCTCCTCGTTTCTAGTACTTATCCCTAAGTTTGATCACCCCAAAGGCTTTGATAAGTTTAGGCCTATCAGCTTGTGTTCGATCTTTTACAAGATTTGCACTAAGATCCTGATGAGTCGCCTTTCTCCCTTGCTCACTCGGATTATTTCAGAAAAGCAAAGTGCTTTCATTCCAGGAAGGAGTATTCTTGAGAATGTGAGTCTAACTCAGGAAATGATTCAGTCTTAACAAGCCAGTTCGAGGAGGGAATGTGGTGTTGAAAATTGATATGGCCAAAGCATATTATAGCATTGAGTGGAATTTTCTGATTTAGGTGTTGGCGGCATTTGGCTTTTCTGAAGATTTTTGCAAACTGGTCCGGCATATGATCTCCTCCCCTTGGTATTTAGTCGTCATGAATGGGGCAGCCAAGGGTTTCTTCCAAGGGGCACGAGGTTTGTGACAAGGGTACCCTATCTCTCCTTACTTGTTTATTGTTGTGGAGGAAATATTGTCGAGAATTTTAAAAGGAAGATTCCAAGAGAATTTTAAAAGGAAGATTCCAACACGGGCGGATTGTCCCTTTTTCTCTCCCGAGGGGTGCTCCGACTATTACTCACCTTCTTTATGAGGATGATATAGTGATTTTCTCAAATGGGAGTAAAGCTTCCATTAAGGCAATATCAGAGTCTCTTTCAAGTTATGAAACATGGGTCGGTCAGAAAGTTAGTAAGGAAAAATCCTCTATCATCTTTTCTAATCGTATCTCAACAACTAGAAGAAGACAAATATTGCAATTTACTACCTTTTAAATATTTGGGAATTCCAATGATATTTGGAAGATTGAAATCGATTCACTTTGATGACCTCATTGGGAAGATTAGTGCAAGAATTGGAGGTTGGATGTCTCGCTTACTATCCAGTGGGGCAAGAATGCTATTGGTAAAACATGTGCTTAGCAGCATTCCAATACATATGTTGTCCATCTTTCAAGTCCCGAAGACAGTTTTAAGGTCTCTTAATCGCTCTCTGAGTAATTTCCTCTGGGGATACGATGATAAACCAAAGAGACACTGGAAAGCATGGGATAAATTATGCATTCCGTCTAGTGAGGAAGGCCTTGGTATTCGAAATGTTCAGGATGCTCAAAGATCTCTACAAATGAAATTTGCTTGGAAATTATTGACTATTGACTCCTTATGGTCTCGGTTTTTCAAAGCCAAATATGTGAAGGAGGGTCACATCTCTCTTGTGAATCCTAATAAAGGGTCTCGGTTCTAGAAGCTCATAACCAACTGTATCCCAGAGATCATAGAACACTCAAAATGGAAGCCAAAGGAAGGAAAGATCTCCTTTGGTTTGATAAATGGGTGGGGGAGGAGACCCTTACTACAGTTTTGCCTGTTACAATGCCTAGCTAAATTTTAAAAGATATCTAGCTAAAGGATGGCTGGGATCTGGACCTATTGCATCGGTTGGTAGGCTCTCAAAAAGCTCAAGAGATTGTTAACACTTTCAGTGGTAAGAAAAAATGGAAGGGTATCCTAATTTGGTTAGCTAAAGAGGATGGAAAATTCACCTCTAAGAGTGTCTGGGAGTGCATTCGAGTTAGTGCCCCAAAACTCAGATGGTCAAATTAGATTTGGCATCCGTGCATCCCAAAGAAGATGATCATTACGATGTGGAAAGGTTTTAACAATGCACTTAGTTTGGATGATAACATTCATAGGTTGGGCATCCCCCTTACCTCAAAGTGCAACTGCTGTGCTAAGGGAGACTATGAAGATTTGAGTCATGTCCTAGCTAACGGGGAAGTGGCTTAGAGTATTTGGCGGAAGTGTGCTATCCAGGTTGGTATGCTGAGATCAAACTTCAGCACGTGGAAAGAGACCGTGATTGCATGGTTCAATAGAGCTTCGAAGGCGACGACTAGAGGGAATCTTATTGGCATTATTCCAGTCATTGTAACCTAGGTCCTCTGGCTTCGTCGATGCAAGGTAGGAATGGAAGGGAAATCTGAATCTGTGGAGAAGATTTGGCGATGTATTAAATTCTGGATAGTTAAACTAAGTTTGAAGCTTCATGCAACTAAGCCATTATCCACACAAGATGAGAAGATCCTAGAAGATATGCACATTCATCCGGAAATTATAAGAGGGAAGAGGATGCAGGTTATTCATTGGCTTCTACCCCAGCATGGTTGGTATAAACTGAATGAGGATGGAAGCAGTAGAGGTAACCCGGGGAAGGCAGGTGCAGGGGGAGTCTTGTGGAATGCTGCAAGTAATATGGTTTTTGCTTTCTCTTCTCCACTTGGTCATGGCACAAATAATTTTGCAGAATTCATGGCACTCCTTCTTGGAGTGAGAATAATCTGTCAAAAAGGTTAGGATAAGATAGAAATAGAGATGGATTCACTAATTGTGGTAAACTGGTTCCAAAATGCAAACTGTCTTATTTGGTACCTTGTAGATTTCTGGAAGGAATTGATGGACTTACTTAGTGGCAAGGTGTTCTCAATCAGACATGTTTTCAGATAAGGAAATGCTCCAGCTGACTACTTGGCTAGGTTGGCTTCGGATGACTGTGAAAGATCTTGGACTGAGATGGCCACTGCCCCTCCCCTGTTTAGGTGTTTGATTCGGACAGACAAAATTAGAATTCCTTATGTTAGAAATGCTTTGTAGTTTGGTTTTAATTTTCTGGTTTTGTTGTTGTCTGCTGTCATAACTCATAACTTGGGACAAACTTGGACTTTCTGGTGTATTTTACTTTCTGGTTGGTTGTTGCCTGCTGTCAAAGCTGGGATGTATTTTGCTCACTCTATTACCACAGTTTCTCAGCCATAAGTGAACTTTAATCAAATCCTGGAGGTGTTTTCCTCCTTTATATAAAATAAAATAAAATAAATTAAAAAACGTGTCTTCAACTAACTAATTGGCTCATTCTCTTTTAAAATGAAAAATGGTTATAGTGAGTGATCATGTCACCCATTTAATCCTGCAATATAAAAGAGAGATTTAGGCTACGTTTGTTTTTGTAGATGAAATGAGATGAGTTGAAATAAAAATTGAAAGTTAAATAAAATATTGTTAGAATATAATTTTTTAATATTATTTTTGTTTTGAGATTTGAAAAAGTTTAATTATTTATTTTATTTTGTATGAAAATTTGAAAAAATTGTATTAAAAATTAGATGAGATGATATATTTTTCTTAATATTTTCATTTAAATTTTAGGACTTAAGAGTGTGAAAGAGATAATTATTTAAAGTAGACATCACAATATTTATATATTATTTTTCTTGAACAATTCAAAATGCTTAATAAAAGATCTAAATCATCAATAAGTGAGTATCATTATCGAAAAAATAATAAGAAGGACGTGTAATAAAGTTTTTTAATCAATGCATTGTACTGCCAATTAATAAAAACATGTAGCTTAATTTCGGCCATCATGTCAAGAAGAAGGCTAGTACGTAGTAACGACAGAAATCATGTTATCTGTATTAGGCTACTAGTTTTTACCACGTCGCATGAGAGACCCAACATCACGCGCGAGGAACGAAACGTTGAACTTGAAATTTATAACGAGAAAGCGAATGGCCGGGTCAGCCAATATACCGAGTCCACTGGTCAGCCAGTCAATATTCATTTCCGTATAACCTGACCCCTTCCTCTCATCTCTACTTCCTTCGTATAAATAAGACTCGACCCGCCTCCCCACCCTGCATAATTGCATTCTCAACCTTCCCTCCTGCTCTTCCAAGTCCAAGGCACAGCTAGCTACATAAACAAACCCTGCGATACAACCTCTGTCAATTATGGCTTCCTTACAAGCTTCAGCTCTCCTATTACCTACTTCTTCTTCTTCTTCTTGCTGTTGTTCCAGGAAAATTAATGCTATTATTCATGTCCCAAAGCTTCCAAAAACCCCTTTCTCCGTTCCCAAAATCCCAACGACCAGAAAGCTGATTGACGAATTCAACAATATAAGGGTCGACGGGTTCACAAACACGATCCCAGTTCTACAAAACATCAATTTTACTACCACACCATTCGTCGATGATATTAAAGCACAAAACTCAATTGCTTTTGCCACCACCCAGCTCTATTCCCTCTTAGAGGCCGTGGCTGACAGAGTCGAGATGCACGCCAACGTTGGAAAGCAGCGTGATAACTGGAATACCCTTCTTCTAAACTCCATCAACATGATTACTCTTACCACCTCAACCATGGCTGGTGTTGCTGCAATTGGTGGCGCCGGAATGCCCCTTCTAGCTCTCAAGTTGTCATCCACTCTCTTGTATTCTGCAGCCACAGGGATGCTGCTTGTGATGAACAAAAGTCAGCCTTCACAACTTGCAGAAGAACAACGCAATGCTACCAGATTATTCAAGCAACTCCAGAGCCAAATAAAAACTATGCTTGCTCTTGGGGCAACAACTGAAGAAGATGTGAAGGACGTGATGGAAAGGGTTTTGGCCCTTGATCGAGCCTACCCCCTTCCCTTGCTAGGAGCAATGCTTGACAAATTCCCTGCAAAGTTTGAGCCTGCTACTTGGTGGCCTTCATACCAATTACTCCAAAACAAAACGAAATCACATGAAAGAAAACAACGAGGGAACAATGGGTGGAGTGAGGAACTTGAAGTGGAAATGCGGGACATCGTTGAAGTGGTGAAGAGAAAGGACAGTAAGGACTACGAAAGGCTGGGCAACCTGGTGTTGAAGATTAACAAGATCTTATCCATCTTGGGTCCATTACTCACAGGGATTGCAGCTGTTGGCTCTGCATGTGTTGGTAATGGGTCATGGGCAGCAATCGTAGCCGTGGCTGCGGGGGCGTTAGCTACCACTGCTAATGCCTTCCAGCACGGTGGGCAAGTTGGAATGGTGTTCGAGATGTACCGAAACAATGGTGGATTTTTCCGGCTATTGGAGGAAACAATCGAAGCCACACTCGAGGAAGGAGACTTGGAGAAAAGGGAGAACGGGGAGTTGTTTGAAATGAAGGTGGCATTGCAACTGGGGAGAAGCTTGTCACAGCTCAGAGAACTTGCCAGAAAGCTAGCTTCTTATCGTCTAGATGGAACAACCATAGATGAATTCGCTAGCAAGCTTTTTTAGTTCAAGATCGATTTCTTGCACATATATTCTTTGATTGTTCATACAACTAATTCTTTTGTACAATCACCAACGTAGAAACAATGTTAATTTAATCTCAATTCATCTATTTTCTTAGTTTTTCATATAATTACTCGAATTTGTTAATTATTACGACTTATTAATTGAATATTAGTCAAGTTGCAAGCATGCACAGATCATATATAACTTTACGAACGTGGCTGAGATCGATAGAGAGAGCTCCTGCATGCAGTAATATATATTCCCATTTAGAGAACACGAAATTTTATATTGATTAGTTGAAGATTGAATATTCAAGAGATGTGGTGGGGACTGGTCCAACTGGACGGCTTAGATTATATGAAATGTTAGGGTTAAGTGTTTCCTTTTATCTTTAATACATGGTTGGAATTGTCCCAGGGATTGAAGCTAGGTCAGCTCTATTGAAAAGTCAATCATTCGCAGCTCAATTATTTAAGAATGAGAGTGCTACGTCCACCGTTAGGTAATTTTTTATTTTTTTTATATATATATTTTTTAACACTTTTAAATATTTTTTAAAAAAAATAAAAAAATCATAATATTATTAAAAAAATACTTCATTAATCACTAAATAAAAAAAAATAAAAAATCACATCAATAGAAATGAGTGGTAAGATTAACATTTTTCGTCACTGTACACCTAACAATTATTTAAGAATTAACAATTAGACAATAATTAATAATAATAATCACTTAATTTGTTAAATCAATAATTATTCAAAATTTTAATTAAACTGCATAAGTTCACCTGTTGAATTTTAAGAAAAGATAAGTTGAACAGCCACAAAAAAAATTCTACAAAAAGAAAATTCAAAAACTAACAGTTTTTATGCGATAGATTATATTTATTTTACGGTAAAAGTAATTTTACGATTTAACATACCACACAAAATTACGTTAGTTTGTGAATTTATTTTTATAAAATCTTTTTATTATTAAAGCAATATTTATCTTTAAGAGATTTCATATTTTTACACAAGTCTTTTTGACTGTATTAAGACAATAAACTGTCGTTTTTATAATCCAAGTAGTCGTCTCACCGAACTATTTTCACAACAACTATTGGACGCACGTCGTTGGGGGAAGGTCTTCATCTATTATGTCCAAATTTGGAATCAATTGATTATTATATCCAAGCGATTAAAAAGTTTTTATATCCAAGCGAGTAAAAAGTAGGAAAAAATTACTTTACCCTCTCTAGTTTACCACTCCATTTGGCTGCTTGCTAAAAAATTATTAATTTTTTTTTTATTTAGTGATCAAGAAAGTGATTTTAAGTATATTGGAGTATTTTTTTTTAAAATATTTAAATATATTAAAAAAATGTGGAAAAAAATGAAAAAAAAACAAAAAAATGAAGGGGCGGTAACTTTGAGCAAGCTACTCTGAGCGGCAGAGTAGCCCGACTCTAAAAAGTATTGAAGCGATTAAAAAGTATTATTATATCCATCTATTACGTTTTTATATCCAAGCGATTAAAAAGTATTGAAGCATGCAAGTTTGTACACCTTATTAATATCTATTTGTTGTTGATATGTACCTTAATTAATAACTTTGCCTTTCCTACTTTGAAAACATTAACTATATATTTATATAGCATTTTACGGGTGGCAATTTCTATCTTTATTATGAAAATATACACTTCCATCACAATCTGACCGTAAAGTTTACGAGAAATTATATGTACAAATTTCAAACAGTTCCGCTTCTAAACAGTCTGACCGATATTGTGCATATAACAACCTCTCTTTCATTTGTCGCCACGTCAGAAATTTCACCAAACCCACAATAACATCATTCACATGGTATAACTCTCAAAACAGAAAAGGAATATAGCCCAGGTCGATAGCACTTCCGTATACCCCTCTCTGCTTCTATCTCTTTGCACCGCTACACGATAGCAAGTTCAATTCCACCGCCACCAATCCAACGCCGACCACCTGTTTCCTACCTTGGTGTTGCCCACCATCTCAAAAGTTGTACGGCCACAATTTCTTCCAATGCACGACAATCTCGCAAGCTTCCTCTGCCATAGCGCCACCGCTACCTATAGCCCACGGGAAACCAGCAACCCCATGGCCCCTTAGTACCCTGTCGCATGATTAAACTACCATAGTTGAACCATTGCACCTCCTAACACCACCACCGATAGCACCCAATATCACCGTAACACACAAATCTCTTCTATTTTTCATACAAAAAAAAAAGAGAGTAGTGAGCACACTATTAAAACCACACCAAAGGATCCCTACACACCACAGATTTCACTACCATGAAGCCAAAATAATGCTCAACTCAACTCCAACGCACATTGTAGTTCTCTTTCCTCTAACTCAGTCGCTGTCGTCGACTCCACCGTAGGTCGCTCTCTCGGGCTCTATCATCGTCAACCCCAACTACACCTCCGTCAATCTCCACCTAGACACATTGCCGCGCCCAACCCCTCCTCCATGAGCAACTGCCCGAACCTCTCTCTCTCTCTCTCTCTCTCTCTCATGTTCTTCTTAAATGGTGATGGGAATCTGGTGTTGTGCATCCACATGACAGTTGTGGTGGGAAGCATAAGTGTCACTTAATTATTGGCAAACTGTTAATTGGGAGTGGTTGGATGGATTGGTGCTAAGGTTTTCTCAATTATAAATTGTCAAGCTGCATAGTTATTTTGTAAAAAATAAACTCCATCTTAAAAAGTATACAAAAAATCTATTATTTTTTAGTGGAATTTACTTTTTTATAAAGAATATCTATTTGTGAAAATTATGGAAAAGTGATAGTATGAAGTTGCAAAAAGTAATTTCTTCATGTGATCCAAGGTTATATGATTAATTAACCAAGACTTTCAATTTAAAATAGCTATTATATATATTGAAAAAGAACTTATTTTTAATTTTATGAGCAACAGAGTTTTTGCTGTTTTTATGAGCGATTGGGTTCAAAATTTATATTTTTGGAATGTATGTCTTTCCGTTTTTTTCCCACTTTGTATATTTTGGTTTGTAGTTTTTTATTTGGAGTTTAAACTGCTTTAGAGTTTGTATATGTCTTTCAGTTTTATTTTTTCGGCTTGTATATTTTGGTTGGTATTTTTTTGAACAAGTGGGTTCAAATTTTATATTTTTGGAATGGTGAGTATATTTTGTTTTTTGTATATATTGTTAGATTGTGTATATTTTGTTATTAATAGGTTAGTAGATGTTCTTCTATTTTTTAAATAGTTAGTATCTTTGTATTATATATTTGGTTCCATTTGTATGGTATTGGGGTTTATATTTTTTTTGGTTCATTTTTTTAGGCTTTTGTAAGTTTTTTTTTTTTCAATTAAACCTCAAGGCTAGGTTTTATTAAAAATAGAGACATTATTCTCATTCGGTTTGTAAGATATTGAGTTTTATATTTTTTTTGGTTCATTTGTTTAGGGTTTTAGTTTTTTGTGTTTTCATTAGAACTCAAGCATTTTATTAAAAATAGAGACATGCTTTTTATTAAGTAAAAACTAATTGGACTTCACCAAACATGACTGAATCGGTTTTTGGTTGAAGAATTTTTTGTTTCATTTATTTTTTAGTTTCTCATCTATATTTGTCTTTTAAAAATTGTCAAGGGAGTGAGAGAAGTTTTTGTAAAAAAAAACCAAACAAAAAAAAAATGAAAGGAATTGTATGATTGGTGAATTTTCAAGGTAGTTAAAAAAAATGTTCGTAAAAGAAAACATATCATTCTAATTATAAAATCAAATGTTACTCTACTTAATTACCTTAAACAAGTTTGTGCTTGAAATAACAGAACACACACATGATATATATGCCTTTGAAAGATACAACTAACCAAATTTTTTCGTGAAGAACACTTTAAGAAAAATTTGTTAAATGTTCAAAAAAACTATTCATTTAGACCATTAATTTGATAGTTCTGTAACAATTAATGGTTAAAAAACATACAATAAAATTTCATACACAACCCTAATTTCTTGGCAAGTTACAATGGTAACAATGGTGCAAGTACTTGCATGTCGCTATTTCCCATTTTACTTAATTACTCAAGTAAATTATTTCTTATAAAAAATTAAAGGTCTTATTGCATTATTATTTACAAAACAAAGTGGACATATTGTAATAGCAAAACAAAAAATGCTTAGGATGTTGCTTGTCCTAACAAAAGAGCAGACAAATGAGAAAATTTTTCATAAAGTAATGGATATAATGCTGGTTTTAACTTTTTTATATTTACTAGAAGTGATTTTAATAACAAGAATTCAATTGAAAAAATTCTTTAACAACTTTAACATTTATTTTTTTTCCTTCTGTTTGAAGCATTTAAAAATTTACTTTATAATTTTGTTCAAATGGATTATAAAAAAAAAATATTCAAATCTGCAACCTTTTGTTTTTATTATCAAGTACAAATAAATCAGAATCCATAGTTTTATTTAAAATTCTTTCATTTTTCTCCTTTTCTTTAGGTATAGGAAAAATGTTCTAACCTTTATCTGTTTTGTTACACCAAAAAAAATTTTCCTGATGTAAAAGAAGAATGAAACCAATTTGCATTTTAACACTATAACAATTTGCATGACACGCAATAGAAGAATCAGACCAAGGCTAGTGGTAACGGAAATGTTATTTGCGCGCATTAGGTTACTAGCTTTTACTACGTCGCATGAGAGACCCAGCTTCACGAGGAACGAAACGTTGAACTTGAAATTTATGAGAAAGCGAATGTTCGGGTCAGCCAATATGCCCAGTCCACTGGTCAGCCAGTCAATATTCATTTCCGTATAACTTGACCCCTTCCTCTCATCTCTACTTCCTTTGTATAAATAAGACTCGACCCGCCTCCCCACCCTGCATAATTGCATTCTCAACCAAATTCCTTCCTGCTCTTCCAACTCCAAGGCACAGCTAGCTACATAAACAAACCCTGCGATACAACCTCTGTCAATTATGGCTTCCTTACAAGCTTCAGCTCTCCTATTACCTACTTCTTCTTCTTCTTGCTGTTGTTCCAGGAAAATTAATGCTGTTATTCATGTCCCAAAGCTTCCAAAAACCCCTTTCTCCGTTCCCAAAATCCCAACGACCAGAAATCTGATTGACGAATTCAACAATATAAGGGTTGACGGGTTCATAAACACGATCCCAGTTCTACAAAACATCAATTTTACTACCACACCATTCGTCGATGATATTAAAGCACAAAACTCAACTGCTTTTGCCACCACCCAGCTCTATTCCCTCTTAGAGGCCGTGGCTGACAGAGTCGAGATGCATGCCAACATTGGAAAGCAACGTGATAACTGGAATACCCTTCTTCTAAACTCCATCAACATGATTACTCTCACCGCCGCAACCATGGCTGGTGTTGCTGCGATTGGTGGCGCCGGAATGCCCCTTCTAGCTCTCAAGTTGTCATCCACTCTCTTGTATTCTGCAGCCACAGGGATGCTGCTTGTGATGAACAAAAGTCAGCCTTCACAACTTGCAGAAGAACAACGCAATGCTACCAGATTATTCAAGCAACTCCAGAGCCAAATAAAAACTATGCTCGCTCTTGGGGCAACAACGGAAGAAGATGTGAAGGACGTGATGGAAAGGGTTTTGGCCCTTGACCGAGCCTACCCCCTTCCCTTGCTAGGAGCAATGCTTGACAAATTCCCTGCAAAGTTTCAGCCTGCTACTTGGTGGCCTTCACACCAATTACTCCAGAAGAAAACTAAATCACATGAAAGAAAACAACGAGAGAACAATGGATGGAGTGAGGAACTTGAAGTGGAAATGCGGGACATTGTTGAAGTGGTGAAAAGAAAGGACAGTAAGGACTACGAAAGGCTGGGCAACCTGGTGTTGAAGATTAACAAAATTTTAGCCATCTCAGGTCCATTACTCACAGGGATTGCAGCTATCGGCTCTGCTTGTGTTGGTAATGGGTCATGGGCTGCAGTCGTAGCTGTGGCGGCGGGGGCTTTGGCTACCAGTGTGAATGCCTTCCAGCACGGTGGGCAAGTTGGAATGGTGTTCGAGATGTACCGAAACAATGGTGGATTTTTCCAGCTATTGCAAGAAACAATCGAAGCCACACTCAAGGAAGGAGACTTGGAGAAAAGAGAGAACGGGAAGTTGTTTGAAATGAAAGTGGCTTCGCAACTGGGGAGAAGCTTGTCACAGCTTAGAGAACTTGCTAGAAAGTCAGCTTCTTATCGTCTAGATGGAACTGCCATAGACGAATTCGCTAGCAAGCTTTTTTAGTTCAAGCTAGACTTCATGCACAGTTATTCTTTAATTCTTTGATTGTTCATATAACTAATTCGATCTTTTGTACAATCACCGATTAATATAACTCAGGAACAATGTTAATTTATAATCTCAATTCCTCTATTTTCTTAGTTTCTTAATATAATTACTTGAATTAATTATTACGAATTATTAATTGAATATTAGTCAAGTTGCAAGCATGCACAGATCATATATATATAACTTTACGACCGTGGCTGAGATGATCGATACAGAGAACTCCTGCATGCAATAATATATATATATATATATATATATATATATATATATATTCCCATTTGAAGAACACGAAATTTTATATTGATTAGTTGAACACTGAATATTCAAGAGATGTGGTGGGGATTGGACGGCTTAGATTATATGATATGTTAGGGTTGGAATTGGCCCTGGGATTGAAGGTCAGCTCTATTGAAATGTCAATCTTTCGCAGCTCAATTATAGTCGCTCATGTACACCTAAGCCATAACCGCTCCACGGCATCTTTAAATGCCAATTATTTAAGATTTAACAATTAAACAATAATTAATAATAATAATCACTTAATTTGTTAAATCACTAATTATTTCAAAATTTTAATTAAACTGCATAAGTTCACCTGTTGAATTTTAAGAAAATAGAAGTTGTACAGCCATAAAAAGATTCTACGGAAAAAAAATCTACAAACTAATATGATTTTAATATAATAGATTATATTTACGTTACAATAAAATTAGTTTTACAAATTAATAAATCGCATCAAATTATGTTAGTTTATGAAATTATTTTTATAAAATATCTTTGTGGCTAAAGCATATATCTTTAAGAAATTTCTTATTTTACCACAAGGCTTTTACAAATTTGACTGTATTATGACAATAAACTGTCGTTTTTATAATCCAAGTAGTCGTCTCACTGAACCTTTTTTCACAACTATTGCATGCACGCATGTCGTTAGGGAAAGTCTTTAACTATTATGTCCAAATTTGGAATCAATTGATTATTATAGCTTTGAAACTTCAAAAGTTTACGTTTTTACATCCATGCGATTAAAGTAGAAGAATGATATTTGCAGTCGTGAGTGTGTAAGTGTCGTATAATCACTTTAAAAAAAGTAAATAAATATAGGATCAAAATTAAAATAAATTAATTTTTTAATAATGAATCTCATTTTACGATTGCACGGTATTTACGCACTTCATAACTATATGTAGCATTACTCTAAAAAGTATTGAAGCAAACAAGTTTGTACACCTTATTAACATCTATTTGATAATGTTCTGTACGTACGTTAATTAATAACTTTGCCTTTCCTACGTTGAAAACATCATTTTAGGGGTTGCATTTTCTTTCCTTATTATGAAAATATGCGCTTCCATCGCAATCTGACCGTAAAGTTTATGAGAAATGATTCTACAAGTCGCATAGTTCTTTTATTAAAAAATAAGTAAAAAAACCTATTATTTATAAAAAAATTATTTATTTGTGAAAATTATGGAAAAGTGATAGTATGAAGTTGCAAAAAATAATTTCTTCATGTGATCCATGTTTATATGATTAATTTACCAGGACTTTCAATTTAAAATAGCTATTCTATATATTGAAAAATAACTTATTTTTAATTTTATGAGCAACAGCCTGAGAGCAAAGCAACTCTTTCAAAAATTATTTATCAATAAAATGTAACCTTTTTAATTATATTTTTGTCCTATATTCAACTTCTTTTATAAATCTTTTTTCTATAAAAAATAATTTTCCTACTTAAAAATTTTATAAAAAATGATTTTATATTCTGCTGCGTCACTCAATTTTTTTTGTTGATTTTGTGCGTCAATTTTTTGATGAGTTATTCAAAACCCACCTCAACTCATCTCATCTCATTATTACAATTTTTTTTAAATTTTTACACAAAATATAATAAATAATTCAACTTTTTAAATTCCAAAATAACTTTCTCAAATTTACACATCAAATATAATAAATAATTCAACTTTTATTTTACTATTCACAAATCATCTCAACTTATATCTGAATTTAAACCTCTCCTACGACTAATCAAGTCTGCGTGTAATAATAATATATATATATATATATTTTATAAAAGACTTAGATTCCGTTTGGATATAGAAATAATTTCATCTTATCTCATATCATCTCATCATTATAACTTTTTTAAATTTTCATACAAAATATAATAAACAATTCTATTTTTAACTTTCATTTAAAACTATATCATCTTATCTCATTAACCAAACGCGCTTCTGATTATTATTTTTCAGATCTCAACAAATTTAGGTTTTTTATTTATTTATTTATTTATTGCTCAAATGGATAACTGGAAATAAAGTTATATCGTTTTAAAAAAAATTGAAAGAAAAAAGAAAAATCAGGAAGGAAATCTGACATGGCAGTAGCAAAAAAAGTTACCATAAACAGGCGGCTCTTCGCGTCGGCCCTCTCCATTCTCTGAAACTTTCTTTCTACATATGTCTCCCTTTCTTTTCTTCCTACAGTAAAGTGTTCAAACGTCAAAGCCTGAACTCATCAACGTCACCTTCGTCTTCGTCGTCGTCGTCTTCAACCGGTAGGTCCAGTTTCTCTCTCGCTCTGTCTATAAATTACAGTCATCTCAGATCTGTATAGTTTGGCTTTGCGAAATCCCCGATAGTTCTTGTATTATTATTTGATTTGTTACGAAAATGTGGTAGGGAGTTTGATTGGAGCAACTATGTGGGCGATCATAAGGCGAAAAGTTGTCAACGGAAGCTCCTCGGCTTCGGTAAAATTTCTTCTATCGTGATCTGGTTTTCTTTCAGAGCTTTCAGTATTGCCTCCCACATTGTGACGGTATTTTTTTTTTTCTTTTTCTAGGTTTTCGGGCGACCATTGCGGGAGACTCGGCCCGTAACGGCGCCAGCAACGCGAAGTTACTCTACCAACGTCAAAGAGGTAAGCTCTGAAAGTCGATTTGTTTCCAAGAATCTCATACCTGCTGGTTCTTTCTTTCCATTAGCGAAAATATAAGATTAGATGATTACTTGGAAATAACAACCATTTATTTGCGAAATTCAGATGCTTGCGCTTTGCCGCTCTGTGGTTTTGTGAATGTTTGAACTGAATTTCCACCTGAGCTTCTACTTTTTTTCTACTTTTAACATGGACTAGTTAGGAGCTTTAACTGATATTTGACTTTATACTCACTAGCTAGGTTTGTTGGTTTGTATTATATCCGATAACATATGAAGTTTTTATTCAGCACGAAAGCTCTTATGCACACTTTGTTCTTGGGATTGGGTTTAATTTAATAGTATGGCATGCTTTGCTGATGTTCAGGATCAGAACTACTTACCTTGGTTTTACTTTATCAACATCTTTGCAGAGATTGCTGCTTGGAAGAGGCTCGAAAATTGTAGGCAGTGCTGGTCTTCATGGTTGTCTAGGTAATCAAACGTTTCAGAACTTTTTAGGCACATGTTGGGGATGAAAAATATTTTGGATAACCGAGTGAGTGTTTTATTGATTCTTTTGAATTGTGTCTGTGTTCAGGTTGTCCCATTAGTTCAAAGACGGTCAGGTCAGCAACATATTCGTTACTTGCTGCCCCTTAAACATTTTGTCAGCAACTATAAGATGTCCTTTTTTTCCTTTTTCCCATGCATGTCTTAAAATTGAAAGAGAAAGGAAACAAAATGTGCCATGGTAGGAGCAAGTTTGGCTTCGCCTTTTCAATTATCTTTGATGTTGTATTTCCCTGACATTTTCTTGTTGTATAGGGAAGTTCTGCCATTTCTTCAAACAGATTCTCCTAACTACATGCAGTATAGGTCATTTTCTTCTGATAATGGTATGATATCTTTGTGGTCTTCTGGGGGATTCTCCCGAATTTGACATATGTTGTGTATGTTATCAAATAATCATTAACACTTGTGTGCTATATGTGTATGAAGGTGATCTGGTTGATGCTGTAGTGCCCTTCATGGGTGAATCAATCACTGATGGGACTCTAGCAAATTTTTTAAAGCGTATGCCATTCTGATATTATATACTTGAATGCATCTGTTTTTAACTTTGTCTCGTGCCTGTATGATAATAGATTTTGTGTACACATATACCTCAAATCTTTTGTCTGACTCATTGTTGATAAATTGGGAGCAGAACCTGGCGATCGTGTAGAAGTTGATGAACCTATTGCCCAAATAGAAACTGATAAGGTACATCCTGTGAAGTAACACTAATATAAGTTTTCCTACTTTGAACCATTCTGTTCTTATTATTTTACATGTGATGCAAATAGGTAACAATTGATGTGGCTAGTCCTGAAGCTGGCGTTCTCCAAAAGGTAATCAGATGTGATGCAACATGTAATGATTGGAAGCTAGAATAAACTGTATATTTGACTCTCCTCTTAGTATGAATAGGAATTTTGAATTTGTATTTGACTCTTTTTTTTCTCTAGTTTGTTGCCAATGAAGGTGATACAGTGGAGCCAGGTACCAAGATTGCTATTATCTCAAAGTCTGGCGAAGGCGTTGCACATGTCGCTCCATCAGAGCAACCATCTAATAAGGCTGATTCTAAGGCATCTGCTGACAAGAAAAAGGCAGTCAAGGAAAAACCTAAAGAAGAAACCTCTCTTCCTAAGCCTAAAGCTGAAACTTCTCCTCCTAGGCCTAAAGCTCCTTCTCTACCACCCAGTAAGCCTTCAGCAACAGAACCTCAACTTCCTCCCAAGGAAAGGGAAAGAAGAGTAAGTCTTGGGATCCACTCTACTTTGGTAGGTCTTTCCGTTACTCAAATCAGTTGTTCAGAATTTTGCAATTTATATAACTGCAGGTTCCAATGACAAGACTGAGGAAACGTGTTGCAACACGTTTGAAGGACTCTCAGAACACTTTTGCAATGCTGACTACATTCAATGAAGTTGATATGTAAGCTTTTCGTCTCTACTTGTAACCAATGTAACTTATTCTGGGACTTCATTGATACAAGTCCACATATTTCAACTACTGATAAAAAAAGAAAGTACATGCATTTCAACTGAATTAGTCCTTGAAGTGAAGATTTCTGCTGTATTTGTGTATAGTCTGGATATGATGGTAAATTTTTATCTACATACTTTGCAGATTTAAAATAAATTCCTGGCTTTAGTTTTGGCACCTAATACTTCTGATATAATATTTGAAATAATTACTACACCTTGCCTTATAATTCCCCACATTGATGTGCAACATATTCCAGGACTGGTCTGATGAAGCTCCGTTCTGATTATAAAGATGCCTTTGTTGAGAAGCATGGGGTGAAGTTAGGACTTATGTCGGGATTTGTTAAGGTGCGTTTTCTCATGTGTGATTATTTATTTTTATAACTAATAAGAAAAAAATTAGGCATAGCCCAAGTACACATGAAGTATACAAGAGGAAATACCTGCGTACACTCTAAAAACTAAAAAAGACTTCAGAAAATCAAGAAAATCATCTCCATTCAATACACTCATGTGTGATTATTCAGTACCTTCTCATGTAGAAATACAAGTCTTCATGCATGTTCACAAACATTGATTTCCAATGTTGCTTGTCTTGTTCCAGGCTGCTGTAAGTGGGCTGCAAAATCAGCCAATCATCAATGCTGTCATTGATGGGGATGACATCATTTATAGAGATTATATTGACATCAGTATTGCTGTTGGTACTCCAAAGGTAGTCTCTGTTAACTTGTTTCAAGTTGATTTGTGAATGGGGTGTTTGAAAGTGTTCTGATAATTTTATCAGTCAAAGGACATTGGACATATACAGTGCCTATTTTCTTTTTTCTTTTTTTTTTGGGGGGGGGTGGGGGGGACCGGGGAATGCAGAGAGCAGGGTGAACTTCAAATCAGCTATATATAGACATAACGCCTTGATAAAGTCATAAAATTATGACACTAATAAATACAAGGCTTATGTATCTAGAAAGGATGTTTGTCAATTATTCAGATGCATAGTTACAAATTGACAAAAAAGATTGGTATCTTACCACACTGATTGGTGGTGTAATGTGTACTCAACATGATGCGCACGATGTGAAATAGGAGTGAGATCATTCGTATGCCTAATCTTTAAATTAGAATTTCCAGAAAAGAAAAAAGGCTCATCCAAGTGATGTAGATTTCATCTCCAAATATTTTTTGATTATTTGGCTTTATGGTTGCTGTTGTTCTCTAGGGTCTTGTTGTTCCTGTCATCCGCAATGCCGATAAAATGAACTTTGCTGAGATTGAGAAGGAGATCAACACCCTTGCAAAGAAGGCAAATGATGGCTCTATATCGATTGATGAGATGGCTGGAGGCTCATTCACTATATCTAATGGTGGTGTTTATGGAAGCCTGTTAAGTACTCCTATCATTAATCCCCCACAGGTATGATGGTGCACATATCCATTCCGCTTACATTTGCTCTGGATTCTCCTTTGGCACCTGTATGCATGAACACACTAGCTTCTTGTAGGCAACCTAATTCCGCGTACTGTTTTTGGGAACTTGCTACTCTCAGTCATTTCCAAGTGTTGGCTTGATTGGATATGAAGGACAACAAAAATACCAGATATGGGTCCAAAAAATCTTAGACTACAGTCATATTTGGGGTATAGGAATTTAGTTTTGCGAGGCCCTCAGCAACTTAACTACTCATGCTCATAAATGCTTACTACATATGATTGGAAAATGCTTCATAAGATGTTTTTCCACTGGTGTGGGCATTTCCACATAATCCCAAAAACGCCTTCCATTTGAGGGAGGGATTTTTTTTTTGGGGGAGCTGGTTTTGCCTTTTACTATTATCTAATGTATTTGTATATTTGTTTGTATGCTTCTTTTGGCAGTCAGCCATCTTGGGCATGCACTCAATTGTGAACCGGCCGATGTTTGTTGGTGGGGAGATCGTTTCAAGGCCGATGATGTACATTGCCCTAACATATGATCATCGACTAATTGATGGAAGAGAGGCAGTCTTCTATCTGCGTCGTATCAAAGATGTTGTGGAGGACCCTCGGAGGTTGCTTCTTGATATATGAGGACAGTGTAGGCCACATGCTAGGCCATCCCTTCTGGTGTGGCACTGTAGTTGGCTCCTCAGTTTACCCCGTCAGCAAGTTCTTCAATAGCGGCCTGTTTACATATGCGAGACTGGTTATATAACTTACATTAAATTCCGGTTGAGTTTAAGTTTTTTTATTATGGCCCGGCAAACCCTTCCCTTCCTCTCCCCCCCACCCAAAACAAAAAAAGAGACAGCGGTTATAACCTCTATTTATCTTTGAAAATCTCATAGAAGAATAAAAGTCAAAACGTTTTTTTGCAGCAGTGCTAGCTATCACAGTATTACCTTGATTTCTGACTGCATAAATTTCATTCAGACCAGCTTAGCCATGTCAAATTTTTTGCCGCTTCAGTTTCTGACTGCGCATAAGTGTATGTACGCCAAAAAAGGCCATTTTTCTTGTATATTTGTTTGGTTTTGAGGTGAGTTTGATTCATCTACCAAAGTGTTGGAATCGATAGCACTGATCAGTTTGCCAAGGTAAGTAGTAGAAAGCAGTGGATTAGTTTGAGATGGCATCAGATTGGGAGAATTTTTTCGTGAGATGTACTTGCAGAAAAAGGGCTTCTGTATTCCGGATTAGTCGATTTTATTTCATCTGGTAGTCTGGTACCAATGAAAAAAAAAAACAGTGGATGGTTGATGAACAGTATTATGAGGATTGCTTCTGGGCTTCGATTCTCTACAAGTAGGGTATGCGAGCCAATGAATGCATGAGCTAAATCGGGTCCGGAATTCAGACGCCAATACTTGACGTAGAATAATCACGGGAGATTTGCATTCCAAAGAATGCTGGCAAGGATAGAACGATGAGAAGCTACTAAAATTCACTCAATTCATATATTTCTAATTTTTTTTTTTCAATCCTAGTACATAATTCTAAAAACAAATTGAGGAACAAGCCCCAAATCTTCAATCCGAAAGCACGAAAACTGACTTCAGCAAATGAATGAAGCATATCAAGTGGGGGGGGAGCTTCTTGTGTGCAAGGGAAGAATGTATAACAGGTGCAAGAAAATCACTTGAATCAGTAGCGGGTAGCCTTTGAGGAGACCCGTTTGGCTCTTCTCTCTCCGATTATGTTTGTTTTCAACATTTCTCGGGGAACTTTTATTGGATGAAGCATGAATCCATACATTTAGTAACGAACATCATAATCCATCATATTAATCCATTCCACCACTTATGTACCCTGCAAATGATTGTGGTAACTGTGGAACTTTCATAAAAAATAATGGTACATTCCACCTCCAACTTCTTGCAAATAGAAAACGGAAATTGAAATGGACAAAGCAGTCAAGTTTATAAAAAATATGTCCAAATGAAAATTCTGTGAGTTGATATACCAAACAGGAATTATGATGGCTTGTAGTATTTTGTTGGTACAAATGGCATTTTGGTGACAACCCCATCGTATGCCTTTCCTCGAATCACAATCTTAACTTTGGTGCCTGCCTTGTGTGACCCAGATTTCACATACCCCATGGCTATATTCTTCTTAAGGCAGGGGCTAAATCCTCCACTGGTGACTTCCCCAATTCCTTTTCCTTTATCATCCTGAATCTCACTGTGGCTTCTGGGAGGTGGTCCTGAAGAGAAAAACCCGACACGCCTGACTGGTGGACCCTCTTCAAGTTGCTTAAGTATCACCTCAGCACCAAGAAAGCCACCTTCAGCTCTTCTTCTCTTACCTATGGCCCATGTGAGTCCTGCCTCAACAGGAGTTACATGTTGTTCCATGTCGTTACCATATAAACAGAGGCCAGCTTCAAGTCGGAGACTGTCTCTAGCACCCAGACCTGTCAATCTTACCTTCCCTTCAGATTTCTCCAAGATTGCTTTGGCAAGATCCACTGCATGCTCTGAAGGAACTGAGATTTCAAAACCATCTTCGCCGGTGTACCTGAAAATCTCACGAAAGAGGCAAGGCTAATAAACTTTCCTTTGTGGCTCTCTCCTAAAAATGAGAATAATTTCAGGTATATTCCTCTTCTTGTTTTTTTTTTTTTTTTGGTTGGAGAGCGGGGCGATAGGAACATTTGACATTTGTCCCCTGTTCTCTCATTAGCTTGGATATAACAATGCTTTATTGTGATGTCACATGGATTGGTACAAAGGGGCACTAAATCATGTTTCACTCATGCTCCCATTCAACAAAGAAGTATGCATGCATACCCTATCATCTACCGAAGCACTAAGTTGATGTAAAACAAACTGTCACTAGCTAAAAATTCAGAAAGGAACTTAGTATCTAGGCTCACACCATGCAAGGTAAATTGCTATTTCTAAACTAAAGAAAAAATAACCCAAAAAGAAGCATACCCTGTTCTAGTTAGAAAGCACTGCACTCCATTGATATCCAAGATACGGAACTCCCCAAAGAATACTTTGCTCAAGTCCTCTTTTGTCAGGTGCTGAAGAACCGGGCCAGCCAGAGGACCCTGCACCAGATAAATCAAATAAAACTATTTACAAAGTATACATGTCACTTAATGAAATTTTCAAATAGCTAAAGAAGCACAATCTTTTAATCAAAATGCAAGCATTAGCACACTTCATTTCCAAAAATCATAGCTAATGGTTTGAATGACTTATAGGCAGATACAATCCAAGTTTTTCAGCCAAGCTAAGAGATAGGAGAACGTGATAAAAGGCTAGGATTAACCTGGAGAGCTAGAAGAGACCTCTCGTCATGGATGTGCCAAGAGACATCCCCACCTCTGGCCTTGAATGCTTTCATATGCTCCTCAATGTGAGCCAGATCCTTATCCCTACACCCTGCATTGACAACCAGGTATATGTGGTCGTCCTGCACCTTGGTAATCACTGAATCATCAATTGCTCCTCCCTTCTCATTTGTAAAGACAGTTAGCGACCCAGTTCCTGGGGCTAGCCCAGCAACATCAGCAATGACAAGCTTTTCAAGGAAAGGTATGCAGTCCTTTCCCTTGAGGCTCAACCCGCACATATGAGAGACATCAAAAAGGCTGCCATTCTGCCTACAATTCAGAGTAGAATCCATGATTGAGTCCTTGTATTGGATGGGCATGCTCCATCCAGCAAAGGGCACCATCTTCCCGCCATTAGCAACATGGAAGTCATGAAGAACTGTCTTTTTCAGATCTGATTCTGCAGAAAAGTATCGACGAGCGACAGTCTTCTTATCAGCTTGAGCAAGCCGACGGGTTAATGATTGCCCAAGTTGCCACAAGCCTCCTCCTCTCATCTTCTTAGCAAAATTACCTAATGAATAAAATTGGAGGAAGTTTTAGAGACAGATTAAATCATCAAAATCGTCACTAATAAAATGCCAATGGCTTCAAAACAGAAACCAAACAATCACATATATTTCTCAAGGTCTCAATAACCCAAGATCAGACTACTCTGTTTTCAAAGGATGTGCAAAAATTAGTGCAATATTTTGATTAATGGTAATTATTATCTTATTATTATTATGTTTGATGTTTGGTGGAAACTAAACCCACAGCCTCTATATACCGCATTTTGCAGGGACTATGGTAGCATTACATTGAGAACATGACCATAATCACCAAGACGATACAGAAGTGATACAAGTTTTGAAAGTCAGATATGCAAATTGTCATATTATCATCCTCTGCCATCTGGAATACAGTGGACTCATTTCAAACAACATGAATGCATCATTTTATCGAATCAGCTCCCAAAGAACATTCAAACGCCGTGTACAAGAAAAACATCAATAAAATCTCCCCCGACCATCGCTCAATAAAATCTCATATAATCGTCATTGGGAAGTTCACTCGGATGAAATGAAAACCACCAAAAAGTGCCATTGAAAATACCGTATAATCCAATACAGATACATATAGCAAACGAATCAATGACAATCTTTCAAACAATAGACAGTGCAACCAGTCATCTGGATCTCAATACTGTTTCTCCACAGCCTCATTTGAGTAAGCAACCAATCACACAGATCTTCTAATCTCATATAAGAAAAAAGGGTACGACACAAGAGCAAAGATCATTACTGAACAAACCCAGAATACATTGAGTTGCAGAGAGAGAGAGAGAAAAAAAGAAGATGGACGGGAAAAACACTTACAAATACGGGTTCTCTTCTTCCGCGTCTGCTATCTCAAGAACGAGCAAATCTGAGAGCCCGAAAGAGCATCTCTTGCACTAAATAAGGAGGGTGTCTTTTATATATGCATGGATATACACATATATACCGATAAGCCAGGTTAAAAATAAAAGGGAAAAATATTAGAAGGGGTTGGTGGGTAATGGCCTAGTGGGTGGAGGAAACTCAGGAAAGGGTTTCTCTTCCACATGGAGACATCCAACAAAACCCCATCGTTAGCGAGTGGTAGAATCACTACCAGACGACCACACCTCATCTCTCTCTCTCTCTCTCTCTCTTTACGCGTTACATGTGTAATTTGATTATTTGGGACTCCCATTTTCGCACTCTACAAGACGAGTTTATAGGTTTTTTTTTTTTTCGAACAAAACTAATAATTAAAATAGAGGAATGCTGGAGCAGTCTACATCTGCACCACACCCTTCGCAAAATTTTTTTTTTTTTTTCTTCAACTCAACACTGGTGTGTTGAGGATGTAGACTGCAACAAATATTTTTTCATTAAAATATCTGTAGTTATATGATGCGTAAGTGTTAGGTATTTTTTTTTTTAAAAAAAAATTAAAATTTATTTAAAAAAAATTATTTTTTAATAATAGACGTTATTTTTAAAAAAAATACACATGATTTTCACAATCTGAAATTATATTTAACATTACACAATGTTAAAAATTAAAAGAGCAGCCCAATTAGAAAACTTTCGCATCAGTTAATATAAAAAAAGTAGATTGGTGTTTACACTATTTTTATTACTATATTGGGTTCCACATTTAGGTGGTGTGTATTTGGTATTGTAAAGCCTAAAACTCTTATGAATAATTCATATATAAGATTATATAGATTTTGAAGTGGGAGGTTAAATGAGGAGTAGTATTTGGTGTATATGAGTCAAGTTCAGGAAATCAAAATAAGTGACAGAACACCTATAAGTTTGTTGAGAGATCGCTGTTGGGAGGGGGGAGGGAAGGAAGCAAGATACTTTAGTTTTGAATTGGGAGGTACTGCTTTAACCAATCAAGTTGGTGAAAAGAGGTATTGGCATGTTAATATTTGGCTTCTTTTGTGTGTTATTTGGGACAAAAACTTGGCGAGTGAGATTGTAGTAGGTGGCCATACGTAAGTAGCTAAAGAGTAATGCTAGATACAGTCATAAAATATGCATGCGTTGTATAATCCTTTTGAAAAAGAGTGAAGTCCGCTATTAAAAAATTAATTTTTTTTATATGAATCTCATATTTATTCATTTTTATCAAAAAGATTGCGCGCTTACGCACTCCATGACTCTAAATATCATTTCTCAATCTGGGATTCATATAAAAAGATCATTTTTGTAATGATAAATCTTACTTTTTTTTTCAAAGAGAATATGCGGTCAAAAAAAGACATGGTAATAGCATTTGAGCTCGAAGGTCTCTTTCTTTTTCCACAGGTGTGTGTGCACCAAATGCATAATGGTATACCAACTCTATATAATTAAGAGTAATTATAAATAGATCAGAGTTATTATAAATAGGTTGAGTTCTTCATTAATAATATAATATCAATTTGAATTCAATTTGTTTACTAACGAATTGAGAGTAAGCAAAGCTTCAAAATTTGTTCAGCAAAAAACGGATTGAGCATGAGCAAAACTTTTTAAGCTCATTTATTAAACAAATTTTAAGTCGTGTAAGTTTGACTCGATTGATATAAACTTGTAATATAATATTAATTAAGAAGTTGATAGGATATAGTAAGAATTTTAAAAATGTAATAGATCTCTTCCTCACATGATGAATATAGTTAGAATTAGTTTCAAATATAAAATCTATTTCAATGAAAAGATCGACAATTTATATATATATATATATATATATATATATATATATATATATATATAAATAAAGGAGGTGGGAGTTCGAACATGCTTCTCTTATTTGGAGATCAAATTTTATACCATCTGTCTAAAGGACCTTGATAAATGATATATACAAGTCTCAAATGTACAAATTTCGTATAAGTCTTTTATTAAAAAAAATAGACTTCATTGTGAAAAAGTGTGAAAAATTTACTTTTTCTTAATGGAGCTTACATTTTTACAAAAGACTTGTATAAAATATATATATTTGAGAGTTATATCTAGCATTACTTATTATCTAAATAAAATACATGTATTGTATATTTCTATACAGTTTTTAATAAAAGAAATTCATTTTTTAATTAAAACTTATCTAAGTTAAATAAAGTTTTAAAAAATTCATATATTAATATTAAACATTTGTCAAAGATTATATAGTAGCTATTTTTTTACGAGTAAAATATGATAAATTGACATCCACGAATGTTTTGTTTTGTCACTGATTGGGGGCTATGGCGGGGCCGGGCAAGACCCTCGTGGACCAATCCGAGGGCTGACTCGTCTGGCTAAGCAAGCCAGAAATAAGCAAAAATAAGGAATTTTTTTTTTTTTTTTTTTTAAAATATTTTTAAAATATTAAAAAATACATGTATAAAAAATTAAAAAAATTCTTATAACTGACGGTAGACAGCGGTGGGTAGTGCCATTCCTTCCAGAAATAATTTCGCGAGGCAATTGAAGTTTTTGTCGGGCTTATATTAGATTCTAGAGCAGAGGATCTCCGCAGCCATTCAAAAAATTGGTGGCTTTCCTTCAGCAACTTCCACAACCTTACAACTGATTCTTTTTCAATCCCTTACTGCTGTTTACTCTCTCTTTCTCTCTCGGTGAACCTTTCTCTTTGGTACTTGCTGGTTCTTGACTGCTTTTTTTTCAGTTCTTTTCTTTCCAAACGAGGTCATTTGGACCCTAAAAGGGTAAGTCATATCCACCTTTGCTTTCATTCTTGTTTTTGTAGTCCTTAATCTTAATTTGATGGGTTTATATTTTTGGTATGCAACTTGTTGGGTTTTTTTCACCCGAACAAACATGCTACCTTTTATAGGAGATTTTTTCATAAGATTGTACCCAGTTGATTTGCTAAATTTTGGCGAATTAGGCAAGTAGAAAAATTAAGTCTTTGTTGGGTTTCCCTCTTCTGGTATTTGCTTGGTGTTTACTCTTCCTTTTTCGCCTTATGGTTTGGTGTACGTGATTCAGTTTTGCTTATCGAAGGTGTTAATTATCATGGTCCAATCATGGTGATGCTGTACGCTTCGGGTGCCATAACATCGCATGAAGCATCTCCGTGCAAGATTAGCCATGTGAATCCCTTGGTTAATATCACTTCAGTCTGTCCCAGCGTATTAAGAAACCCGTGTAATAATGTCATTCATAATTCCTCATTTTCTTGGAAAGGCCGTGATCAACTTAAGACCCATCATTTATTACACCATGTAGCTCCAAAGAAATGGCTGGTAATTGAGCAAAAACTGCTGGCTGAACTGAATTTTTTCCTTTCATCTCTCGAAGTTTTGAGGTTCTAGTTAAGTGCTTGATATATTTAGTGCCTTATTATGTATCATAGTGCCGGTTGCACGAATCAATTTCAACCGATGACGATGAATACCGATCATCACGCAACATAGCAATCAGTTTGTTTAAGCGATACAAGAATGCTGTTGACCGGGGAGGCGGTGACAACCTAAAAGTATATTCATTAGTTTGCTTCTTCTGTTCTTTAGGCAATATTTTAATGCCTTTTTCCAAATAATGCGTTTGGTAAATTATAGCAGGAGTTCATCAGTGCTGGAGTGAATGCGTATGCACTGGGCTGTACTGATGAAGGATTAAGGAAGGAACTTAATGATATGAAGGAATCTGGTGTTAAAATTGAATCGATGCAAAGTTATGGTGGAATCACTAGTTTGAAATCCAAGATTATCTCAGAAGAGGTAAGTCACTCATCCATACTTCAGCAAGAACTATTTTTCATGGCGCGACTCTTGAGCATAATTACTTTCACAAGTTATATTTTTTCCCAAGGATCATGGTTTTCATCATTGTAATAGATTTTAATCAGTTTATCTGAAACAAAGAGGCTCATCTTAGTCGATTGCAGACCAGAGAAACATTTTTTGTTAATAAAATTGATCATGGATTTGTGTTCAAGATGCAAACTACAGTACACCCTCTGTGATGGAGAAGTTACACTTGTTTTGATTTTTAGGCGGTCACTAGATCTGTTTGAATGATTTGGGGATTGTAACTCATATATTTTTTTAATTCTATTTCACAACGCAGGTTGATGAGTGCATTCTGTGGCTAAGTATCATATTCATCACCATCTTGTGTACACCACAACCAACTATTGTTAGATGGTCATCTACGCCTCCAGTGTCAGATGAAGTGAGGCTTCAGTGGAAAGGCTTTTGTGCTGTTATAGCAAATGCATACTTTATGAGAGGAATGGCATGGTGAGGTGCTTTCAGCATATTTAATATCATCTCTTACTTGCATGAGCATTATCAAGTGTGTTTGTATTATGGTAACCAGGCAGGCAGCTTCCGGAAATGGATGAAGCCTGCCATCTTTTTATGTATGAAATTTAAATAACTCTTCTTCTCAGGATATGGCAACTTTGCACTTAAAACCTGCCTCTTTGATATTTTTCACGTGTGTAGATTGTAACTCTGCTCATGCCCCTGGCACCTGAATCATTGATTATTTAATTGCTTTTGGAGATTTAAATCCTGCATTCAGCATGGCCTCAGAACCTTTTTTAGCTAATCATTACTTGTGTTTGATGAAGGCTTCCGGTAAAGACTCTTCAACTAGAACAAATGGCAGTAGTTGGGCGAGCTGAGGAGCCATCGGTCGTTGCTAGCAGAATGCGATTAGTGTTTAGCACACTTGAGGTTAGCTATTGGGAACTGGTTTTTCCAATGAATGGGAGGAGAGGATCAATGATGATATTAGGTCTAATGTCTTTGATGATCTAGAACTGAGAAGCATAAAGACCTTGGCCCTATGTGTTATTGGTCTATCTCCAGGCAATCAATTGTTTCTTGAATCTTGATGTTAGAAGTTGCTTTGTGGAGGATGGTGGAGCTTTACTTTCATTTCTACTCAAGTTTTTATATGGTGCTTGTAAAATCATTTCTGTTGTTTCTGATTGAATATAGTGAATGTGCATTTGATTAACTTGTCGACTTGTGCAGGTGGTGAGTCCACAGTGGCCTAGAGTATAGTTCAACATAATTTGCGAAATTTCCCATTTTCCTTGGAGCCGATGTCATGCTTCTAATTCGATTTGGAATTATATGTTAGCGAATCATAATGGTCTGTCCATAACGAAAAGTGTAGCATTGCTTTCACAAGTTGAAATAAATTCTCCATGTATACTTTTTTCCTGAAAATATTGCATGTACTGCTGATTTTCTTATGATGTATGATATATCTTTGCATATATACGTACTAGTGTGTTTAAATCTGCCATTTTAAGAGGATTGGCATGTAGGAAACACTTGCTGGCTGTGTTGTGAGTGGATCGTCACTTTTCTAATGACCAGGTCATCTAGACGAAAGTGGCTGTGTTATGAGACACTTGCTGTAATAGCTGGTTTTGAGCCAAGAAAAATACACTCGCCTCCCCCTTCTCTCTCTCTCGACAGACATGGGGGCAAGAGGGCGAATGCGCACACGCGTACACAACTCACAGATGGAAAAGAAAATATAATTTGCTCACTTTTGATGCTAGAGGGTACATGTAAACCGCCATTAGTCTCATTTATCGGCCTCTGAAAATACAATCAAATAATAGAAAAGAGATCAAAACTGAGAAATTATCATAAGTCTGCAGATGTAACGAGTGCAGTTGTGTCTTTTAGAGTCTTCAGTGCACGCCAATGAACAGCACTTGCTGTTTCTGATGTTCCCATCTGTTAAACAAAAGTAGGGAAACAAAGAACAAACTCGTGAGTACATTCTACGACATAAATAGTTCTTTCTTGTAAAAAAAATCATTTAAATATCCATAAATTGGAATGGTGACTATAACATTATATAAATAAACTAGAAACTCTCTTCTCATTGGGATACAAGTACCGCAGAAACCTTACTGATGAGCTCAGTACTGGAGGGTGCACCTATCTGAATTTTCAAGCAATAATTCACTCGACAAAAAGACTATTTAAAAGGTCATTCCGGAGCTTTGATATTTGAAATTGAAAATTGCAGAGGTCGAAATGTAAGATTGTTATGCTAAGCTAGTGAGCCGCAATTAGGAATGCTGTTGTACTTCTCAAGCTCATTGTATGGTATATAGCTCAGCTTCTAGACTAAATAAATTGTACTCCCCACCCTTCGAAGATAGTAGAGAAAAGTTTACCTTAGTCTCCAGTGAATAGTAACCTTGCCACAAGCTCACATTTTGGTCAAAAGTTGCAAGTGCGGATTCATATAATTTCCGGGCATTTACAAGGCCATCTTTATTGCCGACAGATGCAAGATTTGATTCTAATTCGATGCAGTTTCTGTATAAAGCAAGACCAGGACGTGGTAAAGCAAGAAATCTGCAGTTGAAACAGAGTAAAGTTCAGAAACTTTTAGTATATAGCAACTGCATGAAGTAAGATTACTGAAAGGATGCACTAATACATGGAGTGTAATTTTACAGTCAGATAATTTAAATTTCGATTTAATTCTTAAAATAAAAGCTAGGGAGCTCATGATCTCTCGACATACCGCTTATACATCTCTCTTGCACACTGAATTCCATCCTTAGGAAGAACATAATTTACAATAGCAGCGGAGAGGGAAAATCCATCTTCGCTGCCACCATCTCTAGCTAATGAAACAAGAGACATCTCTACCAGCTTGTCAAAAATATGCCTGTGATTCGCAAAGAACTTCAGGGCCTGCAATATGAGATTATGTGAAAGAGAAACATATTACATCTTCCAATCAAAATTATTTTTTTGATAAGTATCTTCCAATCAAAATTATATGAATCAGTATATATAAAAGATCCAGTTAAGTTGATTTGGTACAACACGAACAATTAACACAAGTGCTTACGACTAGGACTCAAGCCCCAAGCTGTTCACATTTAAGAAACTGATCTGAAAACATCAGAAAAGATTTTTTTTTGAGGTCTCATAAAACCAGTGCTACAAATTACTAAGAGCTAAGACAAATCACTTCTTATAATTAGTTCAAAGATATTTATATCAGGCAGTAGCTGGTTAAGCCATTGAGTTGACCAAAAGTCAATTTCATTGATAACAGCTTTGTGCCCAAGGTTTGGAGCTGCCCAACTCAAAATTCTGAAGATTTAGATCACACAACGAAACAAATGCTGTCTCATACTTATAATAATTGAATTCAACAGAATATAAGGCCAAAGTATGTGGGTAAATAATACATACCATTAGCCACAAGCTTTCAGCTTTTGAAACAGGCACTTTTTTCAAGATTTTTGTTAGGAGTTCATAAATGGATAGCAGATCAGCTTTACTTGGAGAAGGAGAATCCTTTGTTACGCATCTAATCTCTATCGAGACCCTTAATACCCATAACTGCACTGAATCTGACAAATTTCCACTGCAATACTTTTCTGCCAGTTTTCTGGCTTCATCCAATCTTCCCAATTGCAAATAAAATGAAATATGTTGGCAAGCAAGATCCTCAGTAATACAACCCATTGTTTCAACCTTCTCATATACCATCATGAGATGTGAACTATAGTCTACAGTATGAATGGATAGCTCAGAATGTTGGTTTTCTTCTTTTTGGGGATTAATTATACCCATCAAAAACTTTGCATACAGATTAAACATTGTGGCTGAAGGTACGACTTTTAAAGCCTCCTCGTAAACCTGCGCATGGCAAAGAATCAAAGGTGACCATTAGATTTATATAGGAATAAATCAGAAGATGAATATATGTCCATTTCAATTTCATTGAATGGTACCTCAGGTGTTTGTACAGTTATCAACAATGCAGGAACTATTATTCATACCACATATGAAAATTTCATTGGTTCATGATTTCGGTAGTTCACAAGCATTTGTACCTCAATTGCTTTTTGCGCCTGAGAAAGAACAATTTCTTCTTCATTCATCCCTGGTGCACTTTTAGGATCAGCAAATCTAAGGCTTGCAAGCCAATCCCAATATTCTGGATCTGTCGAAAAGTCTCTCTTCAGGTCATTTAGCATCTCCTTACATATATCTTCTGACTGTGATAGGTCCATTGCTTCCAATATTTCAAACAACTGCTTTCTCAGGCTAAAACTAGAAGGGAGAGCTTTGACCGCGGCATTATAGATGGTTCTTAGAACACTCAAACCTTGTTGTCGAAACAAATCTAGTTTCATCTTTGACTCCTCATCTTCAACATTCAATCTATCGTTATTTCTTTCTTCATCTTTAAGGGACATAAACAAATCCTTGTTTTCGTCTCTCCACTGTTTTTCATCAGCAAGTCTATCATCACGGACCAGAGTTCCCTCATCCTCTCCCAGTGCAACCTTCCGGGCTTTTAACTTATTAAGGTATGTGAGTTCCATCCGAAGATATTCGACCCACAGTTCTTCTGAAGTTGGGCAGACTCTCAAACCGCTCTGCATGAGAGCACGAGCAGCCGCAACATTTAAGTTATGGTCAAATTCCCATGCTGCAGCGTAAATCCAAACTCCGGGGACCTTTGGATGAAACCTAATTACCTGGGCCAAGACCTGCAAAAGTTATCGAGAGGAGTAATATTCCGTCAGAACATGGAGTAAGAGAACTCTTCCTCAACTGTTATGATTGGCGAAAACACTGAGTTACACTTGACTAAACCTAATGCTGCCAAATGGATTGGTTGTAAATCAATTCATAAACTCAATGGGATTAATACGAATGCCACTGCAATCGCCACCATTCTTCTTTTTAGTTTATCCATGATTTTACCCATCAAAACAATTACTAATGTATATATCGCATACAGTTTCACATTCAGTCTCTCTACCTCCAATTTATCAGAAACCAAATAGGGGCATCAAAGGTTTTAATTTTTTATGCACAATAGAGCAAAAAAGCCGGTCATCACTTAGTCTAATTTTCCAAATTGGCTGACCCCTTGAGCTTCCAATAACTAACAACCAATGCAAAATAAAGAGATAAAACGTAAACCGTTGTGTCCTCCTCTAATTTTCTCAGCGAAAGAAACATTAAGTATCCTAACAAGTACAAAAGCTCGTTACAACAGACCCAATTTTAAAAATTTCAGCTTAATTTAACTCGAGCTTCTCATTTTACAATCAAAAGCAATACTTTCCTTCACTTTCTCAGCAACAAAATAGTGTCAAAAACTAAGTTTGAGAATAAATTTATGTACCTTCTTCATTCTCCCATTCCTTCGCTGCCTACAAAACTCAAGATACCGAAACCACAAATCGATATCGCCCTTGAAGCGCATAACGGCGAGCCGGTAAATATCTACGATCCTGGAGACGCCGGCGAAGTCCGAAATGGACTGCTTCATCTTCTTGTTGCCTTTGGCCTTGAGGTCACGAGCCACCGACTTCTTCCTGAGGCGGCGGAGCGAGTCCAGCTGAGTCTCGTAATCGATGTAGGCCAGGTAGTCCTGCTTGAGCGGGCTAGGGCGCTTGAGCCTGTACTCGTACTTGCGACGCTGCTTAACAATCTCGGCTATCTCCCGGCGCGAAAAGAGGCCTCGCGTCTCGAGGTCGTCGAGCTCGTCCACCATGCGCTCGAGCCGGTACTGCACCACGTCAGCCATTTTTCCTTCTGGGGTTCAGCAAGTGGACTCGGTGGGGCTTCGGAACGGTGCGAGAGGAAGGAGAGGAGAAGAGAAGAGGAGAGCTCTGAGTATGTGAAACGGCTCTCTAGGGCGGTTGAGAAAGAAGAAGGGTGTTTTCGCTTGTCATGGGCCTGGTTTAAAGTAATTAGTGGGCCAAGATGGCTCCGGTCCAATATGCGCTAGGACCAGAATAGCAAAAAGAAGTGTACCCCTGTATTATCTTACAAAACTCTAGTACAAAATGATATTAAGAAAAAAAAAAACACTTTATTCCAAAATATGATTTTTTTTTTTTTGTATCGTGTTTTTAGGAATTTATTTTCATATTGAGTTTATCATTTTTTTCAATATTAATTTTATGAGATATTTTATATAATTATACATTTAAATTATTATCATATAAATTCTATTAGAGTATTATCAATTAATGTGACTAAGAATAATAAATTGAAAAATTATATTCTTGAGCCGATGTGTGGAGCACATATAGTAAAGTTCTTATATAGTATAATTTGATTGGAAAGATAAATTTTAAAACTTGAATCTTACAAATCAAATTTTACCATTTAACTGATGTGAACTTGATAATAGAATAACTTTAACAAATTTAAGTTGAAGAATAATATTACTATGTTAAAAAGAATGAAATTCACAAGTAAAATGATAAAAAAAAAAAAAAAAAAACGCTTCATATTTGGCAAAAATATTACTTGTGAGTAGATTGTGTTTTTGGAATATCAGACTCAAATAAATACAGAAAATCAAGTTTACCTCTCAAACTTAGAGAATTTCTTAATATATAGTGTTGGGTTTGAGCCAAATTCAATGTCACCGCCAATTATTGCAATTTATGATATCCTTTCCTCCCATTTGTTAATGAACGTATAATGTGTTTGTGACATAAAATAATCAACACTGAAATTCCTAATTCATTGAGAGGTGGGCTTTCAAGTTTCAACTACCCCAGACATGCATACGTAATTGTGACCAAATCAACAACTAGTAGTTCATACATGCAGTATGTGTGTGTATGTGTTTATATATCTGTATATGAGAGACAGAGAAGAGAGAGTTGGTTAATCACACATATTGTAAGGGTATGGAGGCTTGATAATTGCATTGGATTAGGCATCAAATCCCAAATTTCAGAAGCTTGCTTGCTTGCTCCCATCACTTTGGCCACACCATTAACATTTGTCTCACCATTTCATGGCATAAACCACCTATCACCATTTGGTTTCTTATCATAATTCCATGTTAATTTCCAATTTAAATGGTATGCAAAGTTCCTTTAATTGGGTCGAGTTGCATCTTATTCACAACGTGTGATACAATTAAGCATTCAATCAAATCATACATTATTTAACACCAGCTTATTGGGTTTATCGAATATAAAGAAAATAAGTGCACTAATTTATTTCCTAATTATTCCTCATTATATTAAATAATGAAACCAGAAAATGACTCGTACATCAATAATTGTGAACATTAACCAGACATTAGCACTAAGTAACTAGTGGTAGCATTGGTGACAGATTCTGAAGTTAAGGCAATCCACCTCCGATACCTCCACCAGCTCCTCTGCCATATCCACCACCAGCCCCACCGCCAATTAAGTCACTGCCACCGCCACCGCCTCCAAACCCTCCACCACTGCCACCTCCTAGCCCTCCGGCTCCAGACCCAAAGCCACCTCCAGCTCCACCTCCAAAACCCGAGCCACCACCTACTCCACTCCCACCACCACCACCAAACCCTCCACCTCCACCTCCACCTCCACCTCCACCCAAGCCAGAACCCCCACCAAGCCCAACTCCACTACCCAAGCCAGAACCCCCACCAAGTCCAGCACCACCACCCAAGCCACCCCGACCACCGGCACCACCACCTAGCCCACCACCATAACCAGGCAAATGGTGGAAGAATGTCTTCTCCTCTTTAAATGTACCGGCCTTTTGACTGACAAGCTCTCTAGCATGAGTGCAAATAAGTGCACTGAGAAGCACCACCAAAAGAAGCTTAGAATCCATCTTTGCTGAGATACTAACAAAGATAATGAGAAATGAAGTTGGGAAGGAGAGAATATATAGAAGATTGAGAACTGAAAAAGAGGACAGATGGCGGTTGTGAAGGTCTTAAATTTGTACATACTGTCTGTCATCTATAATCCGTGTTTCTAAAGTAAATGGATCGGAGCCAACTGCCAGTAGTGAAAAAGAGACCCATTCCATGTTGATGAGCAACCTGGATGGATCTGTTCATATTCTTTCGCCTTTTTCCACCCCTTCTTTCTTTCCAAATAGTTCCCTTTTCATGTTCAACATAATTTATATTCACTCGCCCAACTCTCTTTCTCACTCCCTTCCTAGTCTTCCCCATCCGTCCCAGCTTACTCGTCCTTTTGCTGTTAGATTGGAACTTCCTACATGTTTATACCTAATTGATGTAAAGGATGACAAGTGAGAATTCTGGTATCATAATCATGATCATATACGAAACTTGCATATATATAATTCTAAAACGGACGTGTTAGGCAATAGCTATCATGTACCATTACATGATCGTAGTTTTATTACATAGAAAAATGTAAAACTTCCCTCAACCAAGAGAATCGTTGCGAAAGGTCTGTAGGTGTAAGCGTACATGAACATAGTAACTTTGTTTTGTTTTTTTTTTTTTTTTCCATTATTAATTTCATGACTTTTACTTACACATTATTTGTACTATTCTCCCAGAAGAAACATTCATATATAATTTTCTCCAATGCAAGCAGTACTGTAGAGCCCTTTTTATCAACTTTTTCACGTAAAATAAAATAAATAATTCAACTTTTTCAAATTTTAAAATAAAAATCATATTAGAAAATATATTCTAACAATATTTTATTTAATTTTCAATTTTTATCTCAACTCATCTTATCTGCAAAAACAAACGATGACGTAATGGTTTTTGGATCAAATCTCAGGAGGAAGCACAAGTTTGAGAGAATGAGATTGGTACAGTGTAGTTTAGGATTATTAAGAGTCGGCTTATGACAAATGGCGGGGATAGCTCAGTTGGGAGAGCGTCAGACTGAAGATCTGAAGGTCGCGTGTTCGATCCACGCTCACCGCATTTTTTTTTAATTGCTTTCTAACTTTCCATTCCACTGCTTTGTCTGCTCCCGTCGCTCCAACAAAAAACGACATTTCAGCAGATTTTTTATTTTTTTGTCATTGTCACTTCCGAGAAAGGACCAAGAAATAAGTGATACTAACAAGGTGCCTATGCATTTTTGTAACATAAGAAAAGGTTAAAACACTGGATACTGATACTTGAGGTATATACTAATTCCCATAGTAGCCAGAAAGCTACCATTCTTCATCAGATCTTCAATCATATGCATTGATCTCTCATTGAGTGTAGAGCATAGAGAGCAAACATAGAAGCGAAGAAGCATCCATTTCTCTTATGGCAAAGAAAAACGTGAGCTTGATCACCCAAGGTCCCTATGTGAGTTTATGGCACCATGACTCCTTTATTTCCTCTCTCTTATGATCTCTCTAACATATCTGTCTAATTACTTTTGGGATTGGTGTAGGTTATGCTGGACAATGGGTTGGTAAAACTCACAGTATTGAAACCTCAAGGGTACATAACCGGCATCAAGTATGGAGGAATGGACAACCTTTTACATTTGAAATCAAGTGAATCTAGCAGAGGGTAATCTCCATAATATGGAACACAAAGTGTTGGCAGGCTTCCACTGCTATGCAATTTATGAGCGTCCTCCTGGATGTCAAGCCTTTGATCTTGCTCAGACAAGGATGATGTTTAAGTTGCGAAGAGAAAAGTACAATCTATATCTTATCTATTTGGGCTTCCAAGTCTGGTGCTTGTTTTTATATACGTTAACCGAGTCCCTCGTGAAACTGGAGTAGGTTTCATTATATGGCAATTTCTGATGAGAAGCAAAGGATAATGCCAATGTGAACATGTATGTTTGAAAGTCAGATTATGCTTTCTTAACTATTGCAGAATGTTTTTATTTGTTTATGATAAGTTAAACTATGCAGAATCTTTTAAAGAGAAAACGCCAACGAATGACATAATAAATTATTAAGAGATATAAAGTACCCTATACCGATTAGTAACTCGTTATTAGATTTAAACCGAACAAGATAAACATGGCAAAATTACCACAGACGCCTGAGGAAATGAGTAGACAAAGGCAAAGGAAATGAGAGAGAGAGAGAGAGAGGACTAATTACTTATTTTTCAGTAGTAGAAACTATTCTAGAATGAGTACTGCTACATCTACAAACGAATTATACAAAAATAATCCCACAAATTGATACGGTTTCATTTGATCCGTTAGATCTACTTTATAATAAAAGTAACTTTATAATCTGACGAACCACATCAAATCACATCAGTTTGTAGGATTGTTTTTGTGTAATTCATTTGTGGCTAGAGTATTTCCCTTCTGAATTAGTACAACAACTTCAGCTGAAGATGACAAGACGCTCCCCGCAATTATTAATCAGTCCCATTTTCTGCAGAGCAATGTATGCAAAAACCAAATCTTGGGGGGCTGTCACAGGCTTTTTGCAGCTGCAGATGCACAAACTTCTCAAGTAAAAGTGGCTGGAAGAACCCTTGAAATCCCTTTAATCACATAATGTAAACTAACATTATTGGTATTAGCCACAAATTGACTATAGAAAATATGAAAGGATTCATTAATTTCATGCACGAGTAAGTTAAGAATATTTTGGAGTCCAACCATCTGCAGACAATTTTGATTCCTGATTACTCCCAAACACAATCTAGACCAGTTCTCAAAATCTTAATTTAACCAACCACTACAATAAATTGGTTCTATAGGATAATATAGAACCATATCTGATGTAAAAAAATTCTATTTATCAGAAAGGGATGAGGACTGCTTAATCGATGACTCATAGGATAATATAGAGAACCATATCTACCTATCAAAAAAATATATATAGAACCATATCTGATGTAAAAAAAAAAAATCTATTTATCAGAAAGGGATGAGGACTGCTTAATCATGCTTCTTTGTAACATTTCAAAATTAGCAACAATTCACATCATGATACATGTAAACGTGACCAAGTGCAGCATCAATGAACATATTTCCTACAACACATTGAGGCTATATTGCGAATAATTGTAACTCAAATCTAGAGTAGAAAATCTTGATCTAGAAAATCCATCTCCTAAGATGTACGAATCTGAAGCTAACCTTCTTAAAAATCACTGTCAGAGAGAAAGGTAACAGCCGAAACTTGAATCCACCAGAAGGTCTACTACCTGGTAGAGGCAAACAACTAATTGTACCAGAGTCAGTTTTGCTGATAAATCCCATTAATCCAGATCTCAAAGGCGAGGTGCATATAACTAAAGTTTGTCTGTTGTGAGTTTTTGTGCTTGGATGGATGCACTGGTTTCCAATAACCAAAATGAAATAGATAGAAATAGATTATCTTGTGTGTTGATGCATGCAGGTTGATGATAAGTACCAGTATTCAATGGACAACAAAGATGGTGGAGTCCATGGATGGGTAAGTTCTGGTCCCATGAATGAAGGATTCTGGGTCATCTTTCCCAGCCATGAGTTTCGAAACGGCGGTCCTACCAAGCAAAAGCTCACTGTCCACACGGGTCCAGCTTGTCTTGCTGTAAATTTATCACTCTAAAATTGCAAGAAGTTACAGATCATCTTTTTGTTTTCTTTTTTCTTTAGGAAAAGGAGAAGCAGATCATCTCAAATTATTTGAAACAGTATATGTTAAGAATATGTGGGATGGCTCCTAGTAGCCAATAGATATCTTTCAAAAATCCTCAAACAAGAGAAGTACCATGATATATTGAAATATGACATCAATCTCCAAAGGGACAAAATATGTTATTGCTTCAACTAAAGTTTCAGGATGTTTTGTGTAACAGATGTTTCATGGAACCCATTATATTGGGGATCGATGATATATTAGCTCATTTCGAAAGGGGGGAGACGTGGAGGAAGGTGTTTGGACCTTTTTTCGTATATCTTAACTCAACATCAAAGGTCTCGAATGCATACAACTTATGGACGGACGCCAAAAAGCAGGTACCTTGTCATTGCGATCATCATCATCATCAATACATTTTATTCGTCCATATCTGGCTTTCAAGTGCAAAACAATATATCGTAGCCGTCTTGTGATTAAACTCAGCCTTGTTTTCCTTAGACTTCCACCTTAGTTAGTTAAATGACTTTTGTTTTATTGCTTTCTGGTCTAAAAGATTGTGACAGCATAAATTCAGTAGACCATGAAATATATTGTGTTACATCGAGGTTTTTCTGTGGAGTTATTCTGTGTGCTAAAAAAACCTCAAAATTGAACATTTAATAATGGGGTTGTTCTCATGATTTTGTCATCTTAGAGACTGCGTGAAGAGATGGCCTGGCCATATATATGATTTTGTCTCATCACCTTATTATCTCAATGCTAAAGAACGCAGCTCAGCTTCAGGAAGGCTGCTTGTTGAAGACAGGTAGTGAATTCTTGATCATGGGAATGTCTTGCTGCATAATAATCCAATTCATAGCATCGATGGTCCTTAGGCTGACTGCAGCTCATTCACATTGTAAACATTCATCCCAGATACGTTTCTAATTCTCTTATCCCTGCCAAGTATGCTTACGTTGGTCTATCAGTTTCAAGCACTGAAGAGCCTGGCAGACAGAAAGCAAGGTAATAACTAATGGAACTCTCTCTTTTGGCATGACTGATCTTTCATTGTTATAAATTTCTAATTCGGTTACATTTAATGGTAAATCTGAAAGTTAAATGTTTCTCTTGCGTGTAGGATTATCAGTTTTGGGTTCAAACAGATTCAAATGGAAGTTTCATAATCAAGAATGTAATCCCTGGTGTCTATGGACTCCATGGCTGGGTTCCTGGTTTCATCGGTGACTACTGATAAAGCACAGGTTACCATCTCTGCAGGTACCGTTCACATAACTCGTGTTCTTCCTTGAATAAGAAGTTGCTCAAGCTCATTGATCCCATCCACTTGTAAATTTACTGAAAAAGAGTTTGGTTTTCCGCTGGTTGATTGGGGACCATATAACAAATCACCTGATAGTCCTATGTAATGCTTTAAGTTGGTGGAGAGAATTAAACATGATTTATACTCAACCTTCATGTGTACCAAAATATAGGTTCAGGCAATACGGGTTGTGGGACAGATTCACTGACACACATCCTGAATTTGATCAAGTTTTCACTAAATGCAAGCATTCGAATCTCGTGAAAGTTAATAATGATCTATTTCGTACGCATTCCCAACTCGCAGCGAACTTCTTCTAGTTTCTGCCTTTGATATTGTGTTGCAGGCCCATGCCAAAAACATGGATGAAGAAGAACTGGTCTTCCTCATCGTTGCTGGTCAAGGGAGATAACAACATATTTCTGACGCTGGCCAGGGGAGGAGATGCACTCTGCGGAATCCTCTACGACTATTTTAGACTAGAAGGTCCTGCAGCTTCAGAGAGATCAGAAGGGTTGAATCAATAAAAGCAGGAGGTAAAGCCTGATGCAAACATGATCCGTATGCATAAGCGTTTCTTCCAAAGCAACATAAGAACTTCAACAGAGAATATTTCCCATTTGTTGCTCTTCCAGTGCCTGTCTAGCTCAAGATTCATTGGGACAATATTATGGCTGCTACACTTCTTGATAGCAAAAAGCTATGTTGTGACCATTTAGCAAGCAACCATAATACGACTCATTGGAGTGTTATTTATTATCATGTTCGACTCTAATATGGCAAGATAGAATAGTCAATCAACACTCCAGTAATTAGCAGTATATCTGAAAATATATCATTTTTTAAAGCAAGTTCCATACAGAACTCAAAACAAGATGCCCTTCATTTACATCCTTCCATCTGCTACCTATACAAAACTGCATGCAAAAGCACGCACAGAAGCACCGCAATTAGTCACCAGAAACATGTTACTCGCTAGAGATTGTCAAAAGCAAGCCATAATGATCACTAGGCAGAACAGGAAGCTCCAGCTGCTTCTTCTCTTTCTTCACTTTCTTTTCTTTGTTATATGATAGACCTGGTATCGCATCCATCCCAATCATGTCAATTTCACTTATTTTGAAATCACGAAGATTACAAATAATTCGATCTAGTCGCTTTTGCAATGTACGGTTACCGGCCAACATCGGGTTGGATTTGGTATCATATGTCCATCCATTTTCCCCTGGCCTCAACTCTCGCCATGCATCAACCCATCCATCAGGTAAAGGAAATTGACCGTCTAATTTGTCATCCCAGTTCATGTCACCACCAAAAACCACGTTCGGATTCTTTTTGAGAAGGTTGACTGCCTCATTTGCTTGCTCAACACGTTCCTTGCTATACATCTGATCCCATTTCGGGGGTGCTGGGCAGGGGCTCTCAAAATGGCTAGTAGCAACCACTAGAGTCTTGCCCTTCTGAACTTCAACCTCAGCAACACATAGTTCTCTCCCCATTGTAGAATTTCTGAAGGGTATACAGTTGAAGGATTTCACAGTCACTTTGCTTAGCTGCATGCCACGTAATAGGCACGTCCATATTAGAACCACATGATCATGCAATAAGCACACCCATATTAGTACCACATGATCATCAATTAAACAAATTGAGCAATTTGGTTAATCAACAATCCTTTAGTTCACACCATTAAAATATAAAATAGAGTGCACAACATAGCCAAGTCATATATAGGTATAAAGCATGCCACCAGAAGTCCTAGAAAAGAGGTTGACCATGCCATTGGTTCTGGCAGCAGCAAATATATCAAGAAAGATGTACTCATCCAGAGAGTAAAGCCAAACACAATCAAGCATTGGAATTCGAAAATTTGAGTGAGCACAGATGATGGGATGACTACAATATATGAAAGATTACTGCTAACGTGAATGAGTAACGTATTCCCAGCCTTGGACAAAATCCAACTTTGTCCCACTTTTCTATTACCATTTCCCAACGTGACCAAATCAGTTAGGAAATGCACCATCTGACTCAGCCAATCCCCTAAGAACCTTTGTAACAGACACGATAACAAAATGTCATAAGTCACACACAACAACTTAAGTGAAAAAAATGAACTACAATACGGATGTCAGTGCCCAGAATAGTGAATGAATACAGTTCTTTAATGTATAACATGGAGGACTTACAAATAAACATCTCTTGTCAACGCTCAATTTTGACATGACAAAGCTGAAAAGGGGTCTCCTTAAACCCATCCCGCACGACTAATAGCACAATAATCAAAATGCAAAATGAGCTTTACTCTAGAGGTGATCCAAAACTTACCAGCATGCAAAAGTAAGCTCTTGAATTTGCAACCTCACATGAAACTGAGCAACTATATACCTTCCACCAGCTGGACTGGCGAAAAATGTCATATATATTAGGAGTAACCTCCTGCAGAGGAAAGTGACCATAAGCAAGATGTATTTATACATGGAGCTAATCCAGAGAGAGACAGAGAGAACCTGAAAACAGATAATTTCTGGGGAATGCAGTTTGATAAGGTCACCAAGGGCTTTCATCCTATTATGCATTTCCAGGTCTTCTCGAAACCAAACATTATAGCTTAAAAGCTTCAATGAACTAGATACTGTGCCCGAACCTGAGTCCTCTGTCACACATTTAATTTGTCTTTAGTCACGTGAAACCAAAAACACCTAATCCTCCATTGTATAAACATTAAAACCAAAATACGAAAGAGAAAAGTCCATCACAGTTGATCTAAAGTCCAAGTCATGGAAAACTAATCGTGCGTTTGAAACCAACTATATCCAAAGAATAATTTCTGAGGTCCAATATGATTTCTGATTGCTCTGTGTAGACAATTCCCATAATTACCAATTAAGACATTGCCACAAAAGGGACAAAGCATGGCTTACTAAAGAATCAATCATCTTGTAGGAAGAAAAAAAACAAAGAAGAAAGAGAAACTACCATTAGACCACCCACATTCGTTTACGGTGTCCAGAAATATATTATCCCAAAAAAACCCTGCCCTAATAAAAATTGCAGACCCTACTAGCAATAATAACAAGGAAAACTAAGCAAACTAATATCCAAAAATGCAAACTTGACCAAAACTCACCCAACACGGCCAGCGCCTTACTCGAAGCCTTAGCTCCTCTAAACCCACCCAATTCAACGCAATCTTCGTCGTCCACAACTGGGTCCCGCAGCTTCCTCTTGCAACGCTGCAATGGCAAGAAAACGGAGCCCACCCCAGACTCATCATCATCAAGATCAGTATCGTTCAAATCCTCGAATCTCGACACTGAGGCCCTCGTGCCGCAGACCTCGCAGTTCGTGTTCCTGTATGGGTTCAAGAAAGTGCAGGCCTTGCATGCCCATTTTGGAGCTGAAGGAGAAGAAGACGGAGAAGCAGAAGAGGAAGAAGAAGTTAAGCAGATTTGGCAGGTGGATTTTTGAAAAGGTGGGTTGATGAAGGTGCATTTTTTGCAGGCCCAAGAAGACATTGAAAATGAAAGAAGACGAGAGGGTTTTCTAGGGTTTATTCTGCTACCGTGACTGTGGAAATGAGGTGAAAAAGCTACACCCTTTATCAACGAGGATGCCATTTCAAATTGCTTGCCGCTTTTGCTCTGATTATACATGTCGGTCATTAAACGACACACGACATGTGGTTCACGCTCCAAGGTGGAATTACATTGATTTTATAGTGAATTCCATATCAAATATATGATTATTGAGATAGTAAATGAAAACAATATTAATTAGTCCCATACAAAAACAATATTAATTAGTATTTTTTATTCAAAATTTCAAATGCGTGAACTATACATTATATACATTTTGAATCGTGTTTCTTTTTCGTGCAAAATTTCCAAGGCGCGAGCACCTTTTGCACATGTATCACCAATTGGCAAAATGCATTTAGGTTAAGGTTTTGCATGTCAACGAGATAGGTAACTCGGCAACGCATCAACTAGCAAGACATGCATGGAGTATTAGTGATATTGAGATGTAGTGGTAATGTCCTTCTTTTGTAACTCAAGCCGTTTGGTTTGATAAAAGCAATCTCTTATAAAGATTTGTTTATTGATTCAATGAATGAATTTTTTATTAATTCTTAACTTCTTGTTAAGAATTTGAGAATTTAAAAAAATGGAGTGAAGCATTTCCAATAAATCAAACATGTTAAGCTAATTGCTGCAAAATCCTTAACTTTTTGTTTAGACGAGTCTTCTTCTACTTTTTGAGAGCACTTTGGTATTTCTTTTTTTCTGGTGAGAAGTAATTTTTGTTGACATTTTTTTTTTTTTTAAAAAAAGCCAGTAGTCACCCACAGAACGATCCCGTTCCAAATTTATTTAAAACCCTTCACTTATGACGAAAGAATATCATAGAAACATTATTACACTTGGGGCTTACAATATATGACACTAAGAACTAACCCAAAACCAAATGACAAAACCAAAAAACTACTAAGATAAAACCAGCCAGCCATAGAACCAACAATGGATAGAAATAAAAATTAGATGTATTAAAGTTGTGAGTTCACTTTGGAATAAATGATTGGAAGCAATCCAACTAATGAATGCAGAATGCCCTTAGCAACCGCTTTTTTAGCTGTCAATTATGAGACCAAACAAATTATTTAATACGATTCCTCGGACTTATTTTATGTTTTGCATTGCATATAATAATTGCTCTTTTGGAGTAATGATAACTACCTCACCCTCTCATGTCCTGTTTTCTTTCTTTCGGTGAGGAAATTATCTTGACGATGAATATCGGGAAAAGCAGGCAAGCTAACCATTACAGAGACAAAAGCGCAGAGAGAGAGAGAGCATAATGTTGTTTGTTCTGTTCTGCACTGTAATGCATTATAAAATAGTTGTGATTATTAAGATGCGGAGCAGAAACAATAATTGTAACACATTCTTTTGGAGTTGTGGCTGAGTAGTACTAAGTATTAAGAGGACCATTCACTGGATCTGAAGGCAAGCTGCTGGTGAGGGGCCATGGAAGAACTGGGTTTTTTGACAAACAGTTTTCATGCTACCATGTGAATTATTATGACTTTAAGAAAACATACTTTCCAAAACCATGGCGTCATCATTGGATGTGATAAGAGGTTAGACCATTGATCCCTCCCCTCATTAATCAACCAGAAAAATGGAGTGCAGTTTAAGCCCCTATTCTTATGGTGGTACTGGTACTGGTACAAGGGAGGCTGGCTCATGCCCAAACGAAGTTCTAGTTCAAAATGCAGATGTTCAACGTTCAAGTCGCTAAAGCCAGTACAAAAATTCCTTTCTGGGTAGTGTGATGAAGGACGCATTCACAATCTCTTTCCACGAGCACCACACACCTATTAATTAATGACAAACTGGGATGACTATGATCAGTAACTTGCATTGGATACGTAGTACTTCAACACCAAATCAACAGTAGGGGCTGCGAATCTGAGTCAATCTCCCCAACTTCTCTTAAAAAACAGAGCATTGCCTTTGTGCAACTAATTAACAAGATGATAGCTGGCTATATGTCTAGCCAATCCTGATGCAGTAGACAAACAACCAAGAACAATGAATTAGAAATGCTATGCTCACCGTTGGGGGCTCCCGCTGGGAGCTCCCGCTGGTGATTTTTTATTTTTATTTTTAGTTTTTTTTTTACTTCATAATTAAATAAGTGTTTTTTAATAATACAATGAATACACAACTTCCTCTTTCCTCTCCGTAATGATTACATAGGAGAATTCCTTTTTTTCAACTTCCTATTCAAAATAGCAAAAAGAAAAGCTTTCAAAGACACTTCACCTTTTCTTTCCCTTACCGACATATATCTTGCTTTCCCGCCCATCTACACTTCACCTCCCCACCCAAACAAAAGGCACGAGATCCATAGCCGAGCTTATTACAAGCTAATACTACATTTCAAAATTTTGCTTTATTTTTCTACCTCATAATGGAGTTACTAGAGGAATGAAAAACAAAATATTGAAACCTACAAACAACAAAACGTGCAACCCCTTGTTGATTGCACTCGTTCGCCAGCTGCAGAAGATGACAAATCTTAGACTGTCCGCTGCACTACTTGTATGCGTCGAGTTCACTGCCTGCTTTGTCGTGTTGGTTACCTTCTTACTGTACACAAATTTAAATACAGTTTGCTCAGAACACAACGCAAGTTTCCATAAAAATAATGCTCTTAATAATTGCAGGGGTAACAGCAAAATGCTGCCTAAAATTTGCATGTTACACGTAGAAGAGAGGAGCAATAAGGGTATGGTACTAAAAAAAGCCAGCTTTTCTCACCTTCCAGGAAATATACAGCTCCCGTGACCTACAAAAAAATTCCCCACAAGGGAGTGGGAAATCAAAAGATTAGATTTATCCATGGAGGACATAGAAACAGGATATAAACGTACTACAAACAATGTGGAGCCCTTTTGCCTAAGGGAATCTCTAGCAGATGCAAGGCAACATTGTATGCTTAGATAATGGAAGTTTGCTTGCAGGGATGTCGTAAGAAAGCATTCTCACTCTGAAGAAATGCAACCTTGACCAGGACAAAATTTCTAGAATCTTTTGGAGTGGCAGGGCATTTTGAGATTCACAGAGGAACCAATTTCCAAAAGGGAAATCATACTTCCAATTAGGAAATGTGTTGTGTTGTGAAATATGCTGTGTGGCTATAATTGCTCAATGCAAATTACCAGCCCTTTCAGACCACATTACAATCACATAAGAGACAGTGTGCTGCCAGGTGGGGAGCCACACATCTTTTCACTCTCTGAAGTCATCAGAGTGATGACTTGTGACCCATGAGGGTATGAGTTCTCCGTGACTGAAGCCGCGGAGCGTGTGTTGTTTGTTTTACTTTAACACAGTGGAATGGAATTAGCCTAGAAAGCAACCAAAACTAGAGTTTTTTAGTCTCTATTTCACTAAACAAAGCCACAAGACGCAATTTAGCCACAAATGACACCAGGGAACAGAAGAAACAGCTAGTTCTCTCATTGGGTATTTTCCCAGCCAAATTGTAGCAGCAAATCCAGAGGTATAGATAGAACTAGTTGCTCACTTGCATTGAATTCAAAGACTAAAATCTCAAACACCCAAGTTCTTTGAAATTCATAATATAATTAAGAACTTACTTGGGTCGCTGGTGGTGATCGTGGCCACACCCTTGAAGTCGCAAGAACCAGCAGACCTCCCTTCCTTCTGGTAATAGCTATCAAACGCATAAGAAGCGTGGCTCTTCACGTTGTTAGGCTGGTAACAACTCTCCCCTGGCTGAACCTCCGAGCAATTAGCCCGCCCCGGACCACATGCCCAATCCAACGCAGCCTGCAACGTCTTCGAGTCCACCCCATCCATGGCCACACAGTACGTCTGGTTCGTCGTGTCGTTGGCCAGAAAAGTCCCACTTCCCGAGACGTGAAGCAAGTACACCGCCGTCGAATTTCCATAAAACAACCCCCAATTAGCCTCCGATACCGGCGGGGACCTCAGGTCCTCGTTGAACAACTCGTATATATACACACTGGACGTCACCTCCGGGTGCAAAGGGGTTCCGCTACGGTCAAGAATATGCTTGATCAGGTTCGAATTATACGTATCCGCATTGTCAATTGTGGCATAAGGCTCTTTCGAATCGCCCTTTGAAGGCCAACCACTCTCGGTGACAAGGACCGGAACGTCGGTGACATTGAGGTTCTTCATCGAGAAATAGGCCGCATCAATCATGGCATCGAGTACGTTGGTATAGTGAAGCAAAGTGTTTGGATCGACCATTTCTTTAGAGGGTGTCAAGGGCTTAAACAAAGAATTGTCCAAAGGAACCACACCTTTGTTTTGCATAAATACGTAGTAAGGATAAAGGTTCATCATTAAAGGGGATCCAGTTCTCGAAAGGAACTGAAGCAACGGAAGTACAACAGAACTCAAGCTTTGATTAAAGAAAGCTTGAGAAGGTGGGAAAGGATCGAGAACTATCGAGGCGGCATGTGGGGTCGAAATCTTGATCTGGGTGTGAAGGTTTGCTGCGACTAAAGCGCTATAGAGGGACTCAATGGCTGAGAGAAGAAGAGGAGCTGAGGAGGGCACGGTGGTTAAGACCTCATCGCCGACAGCAATGGCGGAGATGAGGGTTTCGGGGTAGAAACCGATGACATTTCGGCCGACCCAAGCTGCGGCAGTGGAATTGGAGGAGCCAATGGCGATGAGCTGGTTGTTGGGGACGCTGATGATGACGCGGATCTTGGTGCGAGCCAGAGCCTTGAGGAGGTCAGGGTCGGCATCGTAGAGGCGGATGTGAGTAATCTTTTGGACTTGGAGGAAAGAGACTAAAGCTGAGGGTGATAGTAGACTTGAAACATCGGTACCAATGTTCACACCCACGAAGGGTTCGGTGTCTTCCTTCTGCTGCTGCTTGATTTGTGCCGGTCCCAGCGGTAGTACCGACGGCGATTTAGCTGCAAACAGAGAACAAAAAGAATTGAAGATAAATGAGCAAAATTAGTGGTTCTCGGTTTTGCTTTATTTACCTTGTGAGACTGAAGAAAGTACATTGACTAAGGACAAAAGGGTGATAAGAAGAGTGAGCTTAGAGGCAGCCATTATCGAAGATGGGCTCGAGCTTTGCTTCCTCACCCTCTACTTCTGGTTCAGCTACAGATCCTTGCATTATCTTCCAAGATTTCTCCTTCCTTTTCCTTTTTGGATTCTTTTATTTGTGGTTTTGTTTCGTGGGGGTGTGGGAGTTCGATGTCTAGGTTCGGGTCTGACAGAACCCGAGAGATCTACTGTGTGAATGGAAAGAGAAGACATTAACCAAAGGAGTAAGGAGCCCGTGTGGTTCGGGGTTTCTGTACTTTGTTTTTAATGAATTCACTGAAATAACCTTGTGATCTTTGAGCCGACAGCCGCGGAGAAGGTAAGAATTCAAATGAACTTGGGTCAGGAAAGGTCATTTTATTTGAGTTAGCTCCTCCTCTCCTCTTATTAATTTAAATGTTTATATTTGTCATGAGGTAACATCACTGTCTTTAATTTTGAAGATGGTAAATAAATATAAAAAGTCCTAATATATATATATATATATATAGTAGAGAACAACTGTCGTCTTGGACTTTTTATTTCCAACAACACTAATTAATAAATATTTTTTATTTATGTAATTAACTTATAAAATTATCTAAAATATATGACAGTTAAATTGACTGGTGTGACAAAAATGATTAAATGAGTAGCATTATTTATTTATATATAAAATAATAGAGTGCTATATTTTTTAAACTTATATATATAAAATTATATTTATTTACTCCAAGTCCAGGTATAATAGACCACCGTAAAAGAAAATAACACGTGGTTGTTTGTGAACCTTTGAGATGGTTCTTGAATTTATACTACAGCCTGGCTTTTGCAGAGAGAGGTTTCTGTAGCCGTCTCGTCTTTATTGTTGCTTTGTTGTGGTTTGGACATTATGCTAAATTAACTTTCCTTTTCGAGAGTGGAAAGGCCTCTCTCGTACCTCTCTATTACTGATGAGCGGTCAAGGAAATATATATATAACTAGAGTCGCTAAACAATCACAACCATTCAACAGTAATTTTTATTTTTATAATAAGTAATTCTATATATAATTATGAAATACGTAAATATCATGTATTAATTTTTTTTATGTAAATTTTATATTTTATTTATTTTTTTAAAATGATTACATCACTATTATAATTATAAATATATTTTCTCTTTTACAATAATAGAAGAAAGAAACAGTGGTCAAGGAAAAAGTAATGCTTTAGCACAGCTCATTATGATTGCAGATTACCTGTGGCTGTAGGGCTACAAATTTGAAAAGCAAAGCTGTACATTTTTAATATAACTTTGCTCTAAGTAAACTTTACTCAAGTGGGCCATTGGTGCTTTTTCCACACTTTTTTGCAGCAATACAGGAAACTCCGAGCCTCAAAGCCATCCTGCAATGGTGTAAACTACAGCAAATTTGTGAGAGAGATTTGAAGTCAAGTGCACAAAAACAAGATTTGATACGGTATTTGGATACTCCATGGCTTTATATGCCATCATTACTCAACCAACAGTCGTGAATCAGATGAACCTCGATTGGAGGAGTGTTTTTGGGCAAAGGAACAATAATCAATCATTCATCTTTCTCAATAAGTTAGTAGTTTAAGATAATATAGTAGTAGTTATGGTTGCTGGGAAGAATTTAGATAGTGCATATATGTCAGCCAAAAGTAAAAAGACAGGAGCGAGGAATGAGATCCCGGAATCCATGGATAAAAATGCTTTCTCTACTGAGAATGAGAAAGGTAGGTGTATGTCTGGTATGAATGGAATGTGTAATAGGCGGTTCAACGAACACTAGGCTGCTCAACTGCAGTGAGTGAGACCCAAGAAATGCACATGTTTATTTTGTAGTTTAAACAAAGAGAGAGAGATCATGTCTTTTAGCATCTGAAATTGTGGTCCTTTTACTGTAATACAGTGTTTAATGTTTAGCATCCGAAAATTTGTATTTTCATGTCACACTTTTATGATTAATCTTCTACTTGAACAACTTGTGCTTCTTGTTGACTCCACCAATATGTCAATTTTTCGACTTAAATATCCGAAGTTCCCATAAAAATAGGAAGAGGAATGCTACGGTTACAAAGAATTATATAAAAGTAATATTACAAACTGATATGATTTTATGTGATCTATCAATTTTATTTTATAATAAAAATAATTATATAATCTGATAAATCATATCTAATCACGTCAATTTGTAAAATTTTATATAGAATATTTTGACCCAACGTATGTATTAAGCAATTTAAGTAGGGAAATAGCACATGTGAGGCATATAAGCAACTTTTCAAGCCGAAGGCATCAGTGTACAGGGGGCTCATCTCATATGAAAGGAATCTTAACGTAGTAAGTTATACCGTGAGTTAAAAAAATATAAAAAAGAAAAAGACCAGAGTTGACCCACCATTAATGGCAGCTTCCCTTTGTTAACACCGTTGCAAGCTTTTAAGAGATTTGACAAGGATCCTATAATACTTAATAGATTTCCCTTTCCCAACAGGCTCCATTAAAAAATCATATAAATAAAAAATAAAGAAGTGAAAAAATAAATACAAGTAAAATTAAAATGTTAGCTTCTAAATTTGCATTACAGCTAAAAATAAATCCAAGCTAAAATTGGGCTGGCCTATGGGTATTAAGGCTTACTTATGACGCCAAACCATCCCAATCATCCATTACAAAAAATAGAAATACTTTGGGACTCAAATTTAGGTTTTGAAGAAGTGTCCCGAAAGCTTCTTTTTTTTTTTTTTTTAATCCTTAGTGATTAAGGAAGTATTTTTTAATGATATTATGAATTTTTTATTTTTTTAAAAAAATGTTTATGATGATTAAAAAAATACATGAAAAAAAAAATAAAAGAAAAATAAAAAAGTGAATTATAACTTTCGAGACAGTTTTTCGAGACAAATCTTCGAGTCTTGTAGCATTACTCAAAAGATCAATTTTCTACCGACAATCGGGATAAGTAATATCGGGAGAATCGGATGATGTGGCATTATGCCACGTTAGCATGATTAAAAAAAATAATTGAAACATAAAAAATGGAGGAAATTGCCTTCTTTCAACACGGCCCTCTACTGAAAATAAATTTGAACTCCAAATAAAATTTAATAGTTCCCAAAAACTTCTTTCAAGTTTCAACACACTTATAAAAAAACAAAATCTTTCAACAATGAAAACCCATCACTCACGACCCAAGAAAAAATGAAAATGAAAGAGAGTATTGGAAATAATCGCAAATTTCACACTTGCTTTTTCTTTTGCATATTTCAAATTTTACACTTGCTTCTGCAAAAGCAGGTTAAGCAAAAGCATAATCACTTCTTAAATCTAGGTTGTCGAGTAAAAACAAACTATTGGGCACCGAACCAATTGATTTTGTTGTCGACAAACAAGAAGATAATACATCATATTACGATTTTTTTATGCCTTTTTGACTAAGTAATTGGTATCCATACATCACAACTAAAGAAAAAAAGAAAGAAAGAAAATTTGATTAAAAAAGAACCAAGTTAATTGTCGTCGTGTTTATCATTTTCTTGCAGATTTGAGAGAGAGACAACTATTTGACTTGAAATTCAAGATCCTCCTATCAATAAAAGTTTTGGATACTCTCTCTTGATGTCTTAAATGATGTTGTTCTTGTTCATTTTTCTTTGATGATGACCACGATGATGAAGGTGAGTACGACGATGATGGGGATTCAATTTCGTGGGACAGATGAAGATGAAGGGAGGGAGGGGAGATGATTGAAAGCTAGGAGGGGATGGATTTAGGGTTACAATATGGAGAGTAAGAGGGAGGAGAAAACAAAATGGAAAGGGAGAGGTCCAACGGAGATGGAGGGAGGGAGATGGAGAAATGAAATTTGTAGGGAGAGAGAGGGGGAACGAAATGGGGAGGGAGAGGAAGTGGAAAATGAAAAAAAAAACATATTGTAGATGACATGGACACACTGGTTACAAGCGGTTGCACTAGACGGTTGTATCTATCATTTTTCTAAAAAAAAAAAAAAAATCGTTCTGGATTGCATGATTGTACAAATAAATCAAATTTTTTTATGCTAACACGAGAAGCCCACATCAAACTAATTAAATCTACAATAATTTTGTCCATCATGTTCTTGACTGGCTAAATCTAGCCAGCTCAAATTGCTAGCCAAATTATTTTTTTACTATAAAATAATCTATTTTTTGTGACAACCATTGTTGCTTTTAGAACCAACACATGACCATCGCTTACACTTTTGAATCTTTCATCCATTAAATACTCTCTATTGACAACTTTTGTTTTTGTAATCCTTGAAGCTTCTAAATCAGTCATTATATATACTATTAACAGTTAAATGGTTTGTGTATTGCTCTAATGGTTGCGTCTGTGTATTTGAATAACAAGTTTTATTGCAAAGTCTCTAGTTGGGTAGTGTTAGAGACCACATAAACAAATATTTTTCCCTCCTTAATGTTCGTACTTTATCCTAGGCTTCATTTCAATTTCTTTCTTCCGAAATTGTGTCCATATTTTTCGGTATGCATCTTATGACAGTTGTTAAAAAATATTTTTAAAAAATTATATCTATTAGAATAATATGAATATTAGGAAATTAATGTATATTTTTTTAATAATTATCATTATAATTAAAATAAATAAAAATGTCAAAATCAATATTTTAATAAAATAGTGTTAGATATCATAGATTTAGAGAGTTTGATATTTGGTATTATTGAAAAGTGGTTAACTAAATTTGAAAAAATGAATTTCGTAATCAAAATTTGGCCAAAGAATGGCTAGGTCACTACTACTGCTCTTAGAGATAGCAATATGTGATACTACTCGTTAATTCAATACGAACACGACACAAAATTAACGGATTTAGATTTAATGTTAACGGGTTCAGGTCAAAACGAATTGATCAATTAAGATATGATTCATTAATGGTCACTAACAGGTCAACCCGCTTAAACCGTTAGTGACCTGTTAAATTTTGTACTCAAAATTACAATTATATTATATCATTTTTAACCTAAAAACAAAAATATGCTAACCCTATTTCGTAACTCTCTCTTTTCTGGTGATTTCCGTTGTTTTTCATTTTCTCCAATTTTCTTTCTTTGCTTGTCCATTGTTTGCCCAGTTAACAAATAGGCCAAAATGAAATCTCTTAGCCGATTTAATTTTCCGTTGCTTTTATTTGAAAGAACAAATACTTGTAACTAAAGTCAATCGGGTCTACTATAATATGTTGAGCTGGAGCTTTTCGTGATGAAAGTTAAAAGCTATTGGTTTTCTTTCTCCTTCTATTTTCCACCATTTCTCGGCAAACAAACAGAATATTATTTCGTTGTTTTACTTTTATTTAGTTATTTTTGTCTGCTGGGTTGACAAAGGATGGATGGCGCTCATCAAAGTGGTGAGGATAAAGTTAATTTTCTGAAGCATTGTTTCTGACGGAAACAAACATTCCGGCGAAAATACCAAAATCCGGCTGGAATGAACCGGACTATGCTGAAATGGCCAGAATTTAATCCCTAACGAAATACCCACCTAAGCCATGCCAGTTACTGTTCCGCCACGATAAATTCAGGAAATCGAAAATGAAAACTTTCACTAACACTAATAATAGAAAGTGAAAAAGAATACCACCAACGTAAAAATTGGAAGAAAAAAAAAACCCAAAAACAAGCTATCTTAATATCATTGGCACATTTAATTTATGTGCATATTTTGCTGGGCTGCAACCAGCAACGTCATCTAGCTTTCCCCTAAAAGTACCGTATGGCGTCAAAATGAACTGCAATCTCGGACTTTCACCTGGAATGAGTTTTAACACCTTCTATTAATGATTTTTCTTCATTTCCTATCACCGGAGGGCGTTCACAAAAGCCATTAAGGATTCAGCGTCCCTCTTCTCGGAAGGATACTTTATCGGCCGACAAGAGCCTTTAGGGAAGCAAAGTATTGTGGGGAAGCTTCCTAGTTGCAGTTCTCGCTTCGCATACTCCTTGTGCTCACCGTCTGCCCTGAACTTTCCCACCTTCACCCCCGTCCCTTCCATTTTATCCGCCAATTCAACGAACGAGGCTTCCATTGCCTATTCAAAATTGAAACAAACTCCGTTCATGCAATCATTCGGTAAACATGAGTACAGAATTCAGAAATGTATGTAACAATAGTTACCTGGCAGAAGGTGCACCATGGTGCATAGAGCACAACAATCCATACTTCTTTCCGATTCTCCAATCTTGCCAAATTCTCTATCCCGGTCCTGCCCAAAGTAACTAGATTCTGGTTGTTGAAAATGTCAGGAACAGTGGCAGTTCCATTTGCTTGGGCTGCCTCATTTCCATTACCATTCAGTTGAGCAGTGTTTTCCTCCTTGATATTTCCTTTGTGGAGGCCGCACTCCTTGGCCTTGGCATCCTCCCACCACCATCTTCCCTCCCTCTCATGCTGCCCTGGTAAGACCGGCCTTGTGCATGGCTCACAACCAATTGAGATATATCCTTGTGAATGCAATGAATTTACAGGCACATTCATGGTGCGGAGGAAGTTCCATATGTCTTGACCCTGGACATTTGAAACTGGATTCCACTTCACCAGGCTGCCAATCCCACCATCCATTCCTTCAAAAACTGGGTCCACCTGGACAACAGGAATCTCAGACCTAGTACCCGGAGATTGATCTTTCCTTTGGCCAGTGATCCAAGCACGAAGCCCCTTAAGGGCCCTCCTCAAAGGTCTCACCTTTCTTATTCGGCAGCACTCCTGGTGTCCATCTTCATAAAAAGAAAACAACCCCTTGTTCCTTACTAATGCCTGAACTTCAACAGCATCAGGAAACGTGTATTCAATGTGGATGCCATAATGCTTCTCCACTGTGTCAAATAATCGATAGGTTTCTGGATTTAGCCTCCCGGTATCCAGGCTGAAGACCCTAAATGGTCGACCAGTTAAATGTGCGTACTCAATCAGAGCAACGTCTTCAGCACCACTGCAGAAAAATATATATCTGTTACTAAGCAGATTGCCTCGGTAGACAACACTCACAGCTTTGCAAAAAGTGTAATTCAGAAATTATACCCAGAAAATGGTCTTATAAATACAAGGGACTCTGGATACAGGTCTAAATAACAAGGGCAAGCCATCAAATTGGCAAAAAGTTTAGTAGAATCCCTACACTTTTCAACATGGACGCAACAGCAAACTTTCATTAGCCAATTTATAATGATTATTTCCTTTTTGCTAGATCCCATTTTCTTATCGGCTTTTTACTAGTTCTCCGTAAACCTGTCAGGGAGAGTTGAAAAAATCTTGGAGCTCTTTCCCACAAAACTCAACAGTACATTTCTTAGAATCTTACCCTGAATTTTGGATGAAATAGTTTTGTTCCACTTGGTATCAAGTCAGTGATATACAATAAACTAATGAAAGTTTCAGAAGAAATATCTATATTTTTTCTGCAAAAATCATTACTAGTATTTTAAAACTCTATCGTTGAGATCCAGAGGATACTAATCGTTGTATACAGATTCTCAAAACAAGGGATATTTGCTAAGATAGTAGCTCATTTGAAATCTTACATTCAACCTCAAAATTATGCATCAAATAAATATTCGTTATACTCGGGCTTATCCAGAAATACAAATTCAACTGGATATAGTAATCAAACAATGCAACTGTAAAGGATAAACCGGTACATAAATAAAATGAATTTGATCACAAGAAGTGAATAAAGAGATAGACTACCTAAAAGCAATTGCAACGTCGTTGCCAAACTTCTCTAGGGCCTTATCGATGACTTCAAGAGGGGAGGCACATTCAAGCTCTTTAGCCAATTGATTATAGTCCTCCACCTCTACTTTCTCCACCACTTCTACAACTTCTGCACATTTCAAATATAAATTTAACGCAATCGAACGAATTGGAGATTTCCATTCAAATCATCATCGGGATTACTTTAATCCTGAAATAATCAATGACGGGGCACAAACTTACCGGGGGCAACGATAGTTGCCGCAAGAGGGACAATCGAACCGTTCCGTTTAGGCTCGACGTTGACCGGCTTGACCGAGCAATTTCTTCGAGAAAAATTCACACCTTGGGATAGAACATGAGGCCGGTTCCAGTCCGATAGGCGAAGCGAACCGATTTGTGGAGCTGAAAACCCAAACACACGCATCATCGTCATCATTATCAGAACAACATAATAAGCAAGAAAAAAACACCGTTTGATTGAGAAGAAAACGGAGGGAAAGAATAAGATTCTGCTACTAAAGATACAACAAATTTCGTTGAACAAAATCTAAGGGGCTAAAAATTCAGGAAAATTGAAGTAGCTCGAAATGAAATTACATTTACCGCTAAGCTCAGACGAATAAGTGGAAAATGGAAAGGGAGAACTAGAAATTGAGGTGGATGGAGAGGAAGAAAAAGCAACATAGAGCGCCATTGGAGAAATTGTTCTGAACTCGTCTCTCCAATCCAATAAATTAGAAGTTTTATTCAGTCTCTTGTTCCGATTGTTCGTCAGACCAGTCGTCTAAGCCTAAAATAAGATAAAAAGAGCACCGTTCTCAGGTTCATTGAATCTGGACGATATTCTGTACCGCTAGCAACTCTGTCGCCTTGCTTACGCGGGCGACTCTGATTGGGTGAAATCCCGATCGCGTCGCTCTCTCTGTGGATGTTCGATTTCGCGGATCCTTCTAGTTCTGGGTCCCTTCCAGTTTTCCCTGAAAATTACGAACCTCACACTTTTTCCCCTTGACTTGGTTCTGATAGCCTCCCATTTTATTTTGCTCTGGACTGGAGAAAGTGGATGATAAATGTTTTTTCAGAGTTTTATCGTCCTTTACATAATTTGATATATGGAAATTTTAATTTATTTTTTATTGAAATAATTATTTTATTTATTAAATTACTTAAATTAAGATAAGTGAATTGAGAAAAAAAAAAGTAATTATACCTACAACCGTGAAGTGTGTAACTGTCGTGTAATCGCTTTAAAAAAGAGTAGGGTCTACTATTAAAAAAATAATTTTTTTTCATATGAATCCTATGTTTTATTCAATTTTTTCAAAACGATTATGCGGCAGTTGTACAATTTAAGATTGTAAATATATTTTCTCAAAAAAAAAAATAGCCAACACAATAGTCTATAATCAGGTTAAAAAAAAAAAAAAGAATGAAGAAACCAAGGTGCTAGTTATAAATTTGATATATTAACGCACTATTTATTGTGATATTTATTGAATAACTACTTATTGTGGGATTTGTTACGGTTATAAAGAAAGTTAAAACATTAATATTTTTTTTTGGTAGGACCTTTTTTTGTTTTGTATAGGAAAATAACTTTATTGTAAATAGGCACAAAAGGCCTTAAGAGTGCTTATAAGAAAGAGCATCAATGTAAACAGCATTATCGATAAAGTAAAGAACTCCGTGCCACCACAATTGCATATCATAAATGAATCAAACATGCCTTGCTAGGTAGTGAGCTGCTGCATTAGCCATATAGAAACCATGTTGGATCTTACATTGCATGAATCTAAGCATGTCTTCTAATTTCAACAATCATAGATCTCATAGTTAAACAAGGCTTGACATCACTGTTTATCTCTTCCACTAAATGAAAGTAATCACTTTCAATAAGTAGATTATAAATCCCAATCTGAAGACAGAATTGCAAGCCTCTCAAAACTCCCATAGCCTCCACATTTTCTGGTTATAAGAATTCATCTTCTACTTTGCTAAGAGCCATGATCACATCACCGCAAGCATTATGAAGTATAACTCCAATTCTAATTTTATTGCAGTAAAAGAAGAGTGCCCCATCTACATTTAGCTTAAACCAGTCTGGCGGAGGTGGACTCCACCTACAGTTCAGATTCTTGACAGTAACTTGCTGTTGAAGACCTGTAGGCAGAATACCCTTCAAGGAAAGAACATAACTTAAAACTTGTTGAGGAGGCAAATTAATACTTTCATGAATCATTTTATTCTTTCTCATAAGATTAGACTTTGTGGAAAGAATCTCTTTGCATGCCCTCCATGCAAAAATTATGAGTTTGTGGGGAATTTTCAGTTTCCATAAAAAGCCTTCAAAAACTTATTATTAAAGGCCCTAGATGATGTCTCCCCTGTATTTGTGGTAACTAACCCCTTGAAAGACCTGCATGCACTTCGAACACTGAAAACACCATTCTTTCATGCTCTCAAATCCACTTGTCTGGCTCATTAGAAAAATTGAGATGAATTTTCAACATTGTCTCAGCAATTTTTGGATTGAAGAGAGTCTTGATCTTAGACATATTTCCACCAATGTATGCTGCACTAAATTAAAGAAGAAACTTGATCATCCAATTCAGCTAGAGCATTATTGTACTAGTTGCAATTAAAAGATGCTTCCTTACTTAGTTCTCGAAAGCCAGAAAATCCAAGAGTCCTTGAGAATATATATATACTTTTATAATTACCCACACTCCATCTTGGTAGGACCTATTTTAATGGTGTGTTGAGTGGTATAAAAAATAGAGAAATGATTTGTATAATTCTCAAATAGACAAGTCTCATATAAGTCCTTGTAAAAAAGTGGATCACACTTTAAAAAAGTGTAAAAAAAATTATTATTTATTAGTGAGATCCATAGTTTTATAAAAAATTTATATGAGACTTGTCTATTTAAAGTTGTATCTAGCATTACTCTAAAAAATATTTTAAATATATATTTTTTTTCATTCAAATATAGATTAGCCTTATACGTGAGATAAGTGTTCATAAGAAAACGACTTTTCACCAAAGTAGAAAAGCAATCCAAAACCATCATCAGAACGGTCAAACATAAACAGACGAGCAAAAATGGTAGCGACAAGTGGTTCCCGCGTGGCCACACCTTTTCTAGTACTAGCATGCTATTGCGTATGCATTCTTTGTACTGTGATCTTTAATCCCGGTTGAATATATAAAATATTTTATTTTATTTTATCATTATAATTTTTTTAAATTTTTATATAAAATATAATAAATAAATAAAAATCATATTAAAATATTATTTTCCTCTAAATAAATCCCGGACGTTATAAATTTGAAAAAAATAATATAAGAACATATTGTTTACAGCTAATTATAAAAGTAAATTATTATTTTATTTATTTTTAACAGTTGCAAGTACAGATATTTCGAATTAAAGTAAAAAATATTAATATTTTAGCTATATAACAGTAGTTAAATTGTAATATAGTTGGTGATCTGTCATTATTGCGTCAGGGTTTTTCAGACTTTCACACCCTTCTCTTCACCCTCTGACACTCTGTAAGCTCTCTCTCACTCTCTCTATGAATTTGGGATGGAGATTATTGTAGGGTAAATTAGTACCGGTTTTGATTGTTTACGTTCCTGATTGATCTGTAAGTGCATCATTTTCAGAAACTTTGTTTATGCTTGTGAATACGATGATTGTTTCATGTGTTTGGCTGGACTTCAAAAACACCATTTGAACGAAATCGTCAAAAGATTGTTACTTTTTTGTTCAAAATGTTGCCTTTGATTTCCTAGAGTCGCAGGCTTTTTCCTACAAAAATAAAAAAATCATAGAAATATTATATTGAAGTCTTATGGAAGTGGAAGCATTCCGTTAATTTGAAATTCCTATTTCTTCAATTGAAAGATAAAGAAGAAGAAATTATTCAACCGTTTTTCTCTTGGGCTAGGGATGGGATTGTTTGGCTTGATCATATGTTATTTTTCCTTACAACTTTGTTTGCGACGCGTATGAAAGACAACGTTATTTGGGGGTCGGATTGTGGCAGAGTTCTGAACTGGTGTTTTTAATTAAATAGGTCAAGTTTCGTAGGATTTAATAATTTTATATTGTTATCCGCTAGGATTTAGAAGCTCCACTGTAGAGCCACCGAGGATCCTGATCATAGTTAACTATTAATGGAGGCAGTTTCTCATTATTTTAGCTATTTTGACCCAATATTTGTCCATGTAAATGTGGTGGGGCAAGAATGAACAGTAACCACCATTATGGGTTTTTCGCTGCTTGTGGTTTGTTCTTATAATACAATATTTATTTTTGATGTGTGTTATAATACAATATATGGATGAAACTTGATAATTTGGGGCAAAAGAATACTTCTCTTGGATTCATTTCATGATGGATTGACACAGATCAAATCGCATTGATTCGGTTTTGTAATGGCTGAGGCTGCACCTGTAACTGTTCCTAACGCCGAGTTGCTTGAATGGCCTAAGAAGGATAAGCGCCGATTCCTCCATGCGGTCTATCGTGTTGGTGATCTTGACCGCACAATCAAGTACGTGGTTAAAGGCATTGCTGTTGAAGTTTTTAACGAGTTTTGTGAATTGGCTATGCTAGATTTTTATTTTTTCCCCTTGGGGGGGGGGGGGGGGGGTGTTTCAGGTTTTATACTGAATGTTTTGGGATGAAGCTGCTGAGGAAAAGGGACATTCCTGAAGAGAAATACTCTAATGCTTTTCTTGGGTTTGGCTCAGAAGAGTCTCATTTTGTTGTGGAATTGACGTACAGTGAGTTGCTTAGACTTGTTACCTCGAACTTTATTTTCTTATGGTACGCTGAATAGTGGTTAAACTTGTTATCGGCGCCTTGATCTGGTCTGTTAGTGCCCTCTGTTGAAGCATTATTACTTTATTTTGAACCACAACAAGATAATGGTCTGTTTTAGGGATTCCTTGTTTAGAATGCTTAAGGTTTGTTTTTCTATTACCAAGATTGTTTTGTTGCTACTTATCAAAAAGTAAAAAAGATTGTTTTGGCGCTGATATTTGAATTTATTGACATGTTGCTCAATGCCTAGGATATGATTTATAGATATGGTAAAGGGAGTACTATATCAAATACTTGGGCATGTTCCCCTTTATTACCTCTACACTTGTATATCTAGGGATGAATATCATTTTTCAATACTCAATTTGTTGGTAGAAGTAGCTTAATAAAATGATTCCAAATTATAAAAATGGAAAAGGTATTGAGAGCATTTTGTGACAGTTGATACTTCTACTAAGTGGGTGAGATTCTTACTGAGTGCATGATTATGCCTTTATTTTTTGTTAACTTTATGATCTCCGACTCACGAAATGCTATTCACTTATCCCCAAAAAATATATGATCTCTGAGAAATTAGTTTGATATTGTTTACAGATTATGGTGTGACGTCATATGATATTGGATCTGGTTTTGGTCATTTTGCTATTGCATCTCAAGATGTAAGTATCATTCTCCATTGTAGAGTGACTTTGATCTGATTTCTGTTTTAGTGCTGACACTTGTTATGCATGGCCTGAACTTGTAGGTTTACAAATTGGTTGAAGACATCCGGGCTAAGGGTGGGGTTATCACTAGAGAGCCTGGTCCTGTTAAAGGTGGGAAAGGTGTCATTGCCTTTGTTAAGGACCCCGATGGTTATGTTTTTGAACTTATCCAAAGAGGTCCAACTCCTGAGCCACTCTGTCAAGTAATGCTTCGTGTTGGTGATTTGGATCGATCTATCAAGTTCTATGAAAAGGTAATAAGCAATGACACTTTTAAGTGCATATGTTATAAATTTGATGGTTTGATTAATATATATATATATATATATATAGATATATAGTGTGCATGTATACCAAAAGTCACCCAGCATATTCTTATAAATGCATAATTTATGCATTTGAAGTGTCAGAGAATTATTTTCTTGTATGATCAATTAGAAGAGATTGAAGACCGGTCTCAGTTTACAGGAGGAAGCCTGGAACTTTTTTTGTAGCTATTAGCCTTTGATTCTTGTGCCACATAAGCACGTTAAAGCTTGCCACGATTGATATAATAATATACATAAAATTTGTCTATGTTCTTCCAATATGATCTTCCCGATCTTTTTGATTTCCCTTCTATGCAGGCCTTGGGAATGAGGGTGGTGAAGAAGGTTGATAGACCTGAATACAAGGTTTGTTTTCTCATATGATTTTACACAGCAATCTTAGCAGAAGCAGATTAGTCTTCTTTAAGCCACCAAAGGGCTTATAGAATTCCTTAATCTTTGTTGCATCTATGTGACAGTACACCATAGCCATGTTGGGATATGCAGAAGAACATGAGACAACTGTTCTAGAATTGACTTACAATTATGGTGTGACCGAATATACCAAGGGAAATGCATATGCACAGGTCAATTTATTATATTATTATTTCCTCTTGGACTAGTTTTCTTCATTATGGAAACTTCTGCCACCAATTTTTTTTTTTTTTTTTCTGTCACTGTGGTATTCTCTCCAGGTTGCTATTGGCACTGATGATGTATACAAAAGTGCTGAGGTTGTCAGCCTTGTCACTCAAGAGCTTGGAGGAAAGATTACTCGACCAGCTGGGCCAATTCCAGGTCTCAATACCAAGATTACCTCTTTCCTAGATCCAGATGGCTGGAAAACTGTAAGTGCTTTTTAGTAGTGATTACTGTGATGCCTTTTTAGTTATATCGATTTTATAAGCGGTGTTGCCTTTAGGGTTGGAAGTTATTCCATTGTCTCTGAGATGTGGCATTTGGTCTTTCTAAATTAATGCAAGAGACTGCTATGCATATGATGTTACTATTGTTTTATGGACAGAATTTAATATTGGCCGGAAAGGGTTTGCTGGTTAGTAATCGGGTATATATAACTATATTTTGATAGAAAGTGAAATGGGCATTCAATCCAAGTGGAATATAGAATGAAGCAGTCGAATCTATTCAAATTGTATGCATTTGAGCTTTAATTATTTATGTAAAATAGACAACAAAAGACACTAGGTTTTCAAAATCAAAGTTCTCATTTGTGGTTAATGAGTAAAGAGCGAGAAAAATGCCTTCAACTTTTCTTGTATAAAATTCAAGAAATAAAGTACTACGAGTTGGAGGGACTGACGGGAGAGTATAATTGGCCTCTTTGGGTTGTATTAACAGTATACTCTTTAGGATTGATAATGAATGAAATGAGCTGACGTTTGAAGGAATAGGCTCATTTGAAGTGGGATAAAAGACTTTAGTTGTAGATGCATGATGTTTTCTATAGCTGAAAGATTTCATGGTGTATGTTCTAATCAAGATCCAATTGGATGCGGATGCTGTTGTGTATATTGGTGTTTGTTCAATATCAGTCAATTTACGCTATTGCTTTCCTTGTTAACCGCATGATATTGTTCTTTTGCTTCATACTCGTAGGTCCTGGTCGACAACGAAGATTTTCTGAAGGAGCTGCACCAGTGAAGAGTAACTGCTTAATGGGGAGATTGAGCACTTTCGTCCTGATACTCCACTTAGAATAAATTGGCTGTCTAGCATTGATCGATACTGATAATGTATGCTTGTTTTGAATGTGTTTGTCCACATAACCAGTATGTTAGTTTAGTATGTATGGTTCTCTGTGCGACTCAGAATCATACTTGAGGTACTTGTATATGTTGCATCAATTGGTGGTATATGGAGTGTGGAGCCAAGTTTATGCATGTATTATGCGTTATGAAAATCTTAAGCCCAAAAAGAAAATTATGAAAAACAAGTTTACAAACTTATGCATCAAATTGTCAAAATCTGTTTATTATTGGTTCGACGTAATGCATCACATCATATAAGTTTGTAAAAACGACTCTTTATAGGATGGTACCTTTCATTTTGTTTTGCTTTTCACGCCTATTTACGGAAGTAAAAGGTATAGAATATTTGAGCATGAGGAGGAAAACTTGAAGGCTTTAAAACTACGTTTTCTTGTTAATATCTAAGCATAAAGGTTATGGGGGAAATATCTAAAGCATGAGAATTGAGAAAAGAGAGGATTTTTAGGGAAAAAAAAAATTATCAGTCACAATATGGAAAATGGACCCAACCATTGATCCAAAAGTCTCAAGACTGTTGGATACTAATTTGATTAAACCTTTAACCTTCAGGATCAATTAATTTGACCCGACGGTAGTCATTTCCCTTTTGGCGGCTTCACTCATTTATCAGTATTCATCACT